>CM037876.1:103688323-104888323 GCA_021292165.1 Shinisaurus crocodilurus
TATCTTCTCCTTGGCTAGAGTCTCATTCCTGATGTGTGTTCTCAGGTGCCAACTCCAGATGCACAAATAAAAAGGAAGTCTCTTTGATTGATAATGGGTACTAAGAGTAGCAAATTCATGAGACACTTGATATCTCGAGCGCCCTAAAGGTCATGAGAAGCATCAACCTAGCCAAAGGGAGGAAGAGATAGATAGCCTTCCTCGTAGGGGTGTGCAGATTCGCCTCGTGTGGGCGTAGCAGGCCGAAATCAGCCCCACTCACGTCCACGCGGGGCTCGCGCAGGCCTACCTTGATCCAGCAGCGGCTCGTCTCTCCGCAGCGAGCCGCCCACGCCGCCCACGCTGGTCCCGTCGCATCACTTCTGGCGCGCCGGAAGTGACGCGACGGGACAGTGCAGCCGGCGCCGGCAGCTCGACCAGCACAGAGAGTTCTCCGCGCCGCTCGGAAGAACGAGGCGGGGGGGCGCCGCCGCAGAGCGGTGAGGCGGTGGAGAGGCGGCGCCCAGACCAGGTTCGTGAGCACCACTACTTCCTCGCAACTAAAGACTGATACTTACTATGTTCAAAGAAATGTCTCTGATTGGTTGTTGCCATGTTCAAATGAATGTACGTGATTGGTTAGCATGTTTAAGCGAACGCCTTTGATTTGCTGAAAATGAATGAACCAATGAGTGTAAAAGCATAAAAAGACCTGCATGTCCCTTTCTTCCTTTGTTCAGCTTCTGATCCTGGCGCGAGCCACAGAGCTGGGCCTTTTTGCAAAAATAAAACTTTGAAAACTCACTCCTGGTGTGCTGCTTCACTTACCTTGAGTATTGGCCCTCTGGGAGAGGACTCTGAGCATATTTTTGCAACAAGCCCGAGAGCTGAATTCCATTTCAGAGAATCTCCTGGGGGCTGCATTCCAGTGGTGGGCCAAAGGTAAAGGGGGTGCCAAAGCCACAAGGGGCAGGCCAGAATACCAAAAATACCGGGATATTTTAGCTTAACACTCTTACTGCTAGTAAATAAGCCTTAGGAGAGGCCTTTCAACCTTTTAGAATGGGGGGGGGACCTGCACAATAGCCGGGAAACCACCAAATGGTTGGGGGAAAGGGGGTAGGGACAGGGAAATGGGGCAGACTGTAGATTTGGCCCCCGCAGCCTGAGTTTCTGCACCCCTGTCCTATTGGCACCAGAGAATAATTTTCTTTATTAGCCCAGGTCACTGTACTCTACAGTCTAAAGCAGTGTTCTCCAACCTTGGGTCCCCAGATGTTTTTGGCCTGCAACTCCGAGCATGCCCCAGGCAGAGTAGCTGGCTGGGGCATGCTGGGAGTTTAGGCCAAAAACATCTGGGGACCCAAGGTTGGAGAACACTGATCTAAAGCTACACAAAAAGGGGTGTCTGGCAACTGATTGGCATCATAATATATTACTATATATTATAACAGGGGTGCAGAACCTCAGGTCTGGGGTCCCAATCTGGCCCTCCTGGGGCACCACACCGTCATGGTGCACACCGGCCATACATCTTAGCCCCCACCCCAACTTTGTGTTAGTCTCACAGAGTGGGAATAGCTGCATGGCTCTTTCCTACACCATGAAGCTAATGTTAGAAACTTTGAGTTGCACTGTAAGAGTTTATGGCATACCTCTTTCTCACATAATACTGGTATAAAAAAGAGTTAGAGCTCCCCTGCTGGAGGAGTCCTCCTTCTCAGAGAAGCTAGAGCTCCCAGAGATGGATGATGCCAAGGACCCACGCATGTCAGGAGACCTGGGGTACCCTGGGCCCTCAGGGGAGATAACCTTGGGTCCGTCCCCACAAGAGGAAGGAGTTTCACCACTGAGGCAGAGGCTGGGTGACCACCTAGCCCCCAAGAGCATTGTTACCTCAAGAGGCAGGCCAGTAGGACTCCTTTGAGAAGTGCCTAATTACAAAGGAGGGCTTCTTGAGAGGAAAGGACTCTTTGGGAGTGAGGCCCTCCTCGTAGGACTGTTGCCCAAGGGCCTCTAACAAACTGCAGCTGAGCCCTGTGTGGGGCTCAGGAAGCTCTTGCTATATAAACCTTCAGTTTCAGCCTAGCCATTATTGGAACAATGTCTTTGTTATGAGTGGATATAGTTATAACCATCTGATTGTGACTATGGCTTGCAGGGAAGGCCACAGCAGGCCCCAACAAGAGCCTGGGTAAGCTTGGGTTTAGGAGAAATGAACAGCCCCAGCTGCTGGTCTGGTGCACAGTATGCAAATGAAGGTTTGAATGGAGAGCAATTGAGAGCCTGATGAATGAATAGGCAGTGACTGAGAGTCTTGCAAGGGTCAGATTACCACACATGGCCTAAAGGCACAGGAGAGACTTTCCTCCAAAGAACCTAAAAATAGCCCTGCAAGAGGATGGTGTTTTAAGAGGATCTTATACTGGACTGAAACCTTTGTGCATGACTATTTGCCTGCTTAATTGACTTGCCTACTGGATTTGCCCCTATACTTGCCTAGCATAGTCTGACCCAGCTAGAGCAGGGCATAGTGTACAGTATTGACTCTTTCCACTAGGCCTGGGGCTTCTAACATTACCCAAGTGAAACAGGAAGGAGCTGTGACGAATTGGCTTTCCTTATTGAAGATAATGCTGTGAAGGAATATAATATTTGTTTAACTTATCTTAATGACAACGCTGCGATGTAGAGGAGGGGGGTAATTTTATCAAAAGGCTCTCTCTCATAGAAAAGCAATAAGGATGAGCCTCCCATTATTCCAGATTGAGTATTTCAAATGTTGTTGTGCCCACAGCCTGATTGGCAAACTGATCCATAAATCTGACATGTTGGTAGTACAGCCTATTGATATCAATGGAACTTGCTTCCCAGTGACTGTGACTGTGGTGATAATATTTTAGGTGCTTGATGTGTTTATGCATCAGATTACCCATGATTTTTGTAAATACAAAACTAAAGGAGGAAAAATATTATGTGCTAGCAACCCCCCCTCCCCCCGTTTGTTTAGATCATAGTTTGTTTAGATCACAGCACTTGAATTTTCCACCAAATGGGTAGAGGGTTTTTTGTTTTTGTTTTGTTTTTCAAATTAAAACAAAACAAAACCCCACCTCAATAATACAGATATTGGTGAGAGTTTTTCGCAACAAATCACTGGAAGAGATCTTCAGATTCCTTTGCTATATCTAACCAACTGTACCTATCACAAAAGGCAGCTTTTGCTTCTTGTTCATACATTCAGTTTGACAAATTAAAAATTACCCTGGCTACTTCAATAGATATTTGATTCTGTGCATTGAAGGGTAGGCTGAGGAGAAAGAGCACCATTTCCTTTAAAGAAGTCTTCAGCCTATTAACATGCGGGAAAAGGATGATATTGATGCCAAGCTGCTAATTTTTTATTTTTATGGAACTGTAATGCCCTAAAGAATGCTATAAATTTACAGTGATGATTCCAAGTGCAGGCATTTGCATTTAAAACTTAATAATAAAGAGCTCTCCCCCCCCCCCCCCAATGAGAGGCTCAAATTCAGGGAGCAGTGGAGGAAAGGATTTGAGTCTTATTATTCCAGGCAGTTACCACATATGCTGTAAAGCTTAGTCAATCTGTTTTGTTTTTTGACACCTGAATCTAGGTCTGGACTCGGCTAGGTGGGATACCATGTCTTTGTTTTGTCTCACATCTTTGTTTAAAAACTATCTCCACTGGGCACTCTTGGGTTTGAATGTATGCCAACTGGTGGTGATAGTGAGACGGGTGCCATGAATATTTGTGATTTTCTGCACTCAGAAGTGACAATTGCATTTTAGTGGTTGCAGATAAGTGTCCCAAATAGCCAGTAAGTTTGCAAACATATTCATTCAGTCAGAAAGAAACAAAAAAATGGTTCTGGGCTGAACATTCTTAAAAGAGATATTTTGGCCCAACCTCGGGGGATGGCATTTGATGGCAAAGGAGGGGGCAAACTAACATCCATCTTTCAGGTTGTGGGGGAATATGCTGCCTTTGTGTGGTGGTCATTGTTTTCTGAAACATCATTCTGAGTGGCATTTGGGGTGGGGGAATGATAGCCGCCAATGAGGCTGCCATTTCCCCCCAAAATATTGCTGAGAATCACTAATTCATGAAGTAGACACTTTCTTGGGCATTAAATAAAAAAGAAACATGGCACCTGCTAGCCTGAGAAGCTGGGGAGGTGTCAATGAGCTTTGCGGCCCTGCCCTCAAAATTCACCTCATCCTGGGAAAATAGCCAAAATACCACACAAACACTATTTCGCAGCCACCAAATGGGGCCTTGAAAGGGGAGGTATTTTCACTCAGCCATATGAAAAACCAAACCAAACCGCAGCGGTTGACTTGCTTTTGAATGAGGATTGTGCTGGTGCCTTGTTCCCTCAGCTGAGCTGCCACTTTCCCTTTGGATTTCAGGGTTGCTGGCTTTAGGAGGTCTCAACCTAGGAACTCTTTAGGAGTTGAGTTCCCTGAGCCATTGCTTTTACTTTTTGAATGGGGAACGTGATGCACAATTAAGCTTATTGCAGATGCTCATCTTACCATGTGTAATAGCAATATTGATTCAGACCTCTGTCATACTGCTGTTTGGGCAAGACTGACAGCCCCACAAAGAAATAACTTGAATCTTATTCCTCACCGCTGCTGGTCTTGCTGTAGGCTTTGCTTGTCTGCATTGCACAGGAAGTGGGGACATCCTTCATTCTTTGCCAGTTGGAGGGCTGCCTGTATCAAGAACCAAGAGATACACATAGTCAGTAATGATGATTAGTGTACGGCAGTTGCAACACAAACACCTTTCATGTATTTATCTGAACATGCCTACATGAGCAAACAGGGTCATGCCTCTGTGCATGTTGGCCCTGCCCCCAACCTAACTCCACAGAAGGTGTGGATGGTCCAGCAGAAGGTGTGGCAGAGACCATGGGCGTGTTCACACGACACGGGAACCACGGGGGAGCAGAAGTCCCCCGCGGTTCCCGTGTTATGCGAACGCCGACCGGGGGTGCCCCCGCGGGATGGCCGCACGCGGGACGCACGCAAAGTGGCCATGGTCGGTAGAGGGGTAAGCCCCTACCGCGCGTGGCCACCCTGCCGTGCGAACAGCGGGTGGCTGTCCCGCGGGGGCCGCACAGAGGCAGTAGCCCAGAGTGGCCGGAGCGGCCGCCGCTCCATCCTGTAGGGACAAACGGCCCCTCTGGGCATCCCGGGCCCTGCCCCCTAGCGCTGGGAGGCCCGCACTGCAGTGCGGGGACTGCTGGCTCCACCGGGGTCCGCCCACACACGCAGGGCGCCGCAGCCTGGGTCGTGCGAACCGGCCCCATGTGTGATTGGGAATCATCGCATCAGCAAGTTTCTTGATCGTACAGACTGAGCCTATAGGCTTATAGTTTGTATGTATGTAGGCTTTTTCACCTGTGTTCAGAGGGGTCAAGCGGGAACAATCCTCCTGTTCCCTTTTGTATCATGTTCAGATGAACATGTGTGTGTTGTATGTTTATATATTTGTATGTATATGGTTTTTTTGGTAATGTATTTTAAAGGTTTTAATCTTTGTAAACTGCCCAGAGAGCTTTGACTATTGGGCGGTATCGAAATATAATAAATGAAAATGAAATGAAACTTGTGGAAAGTGATACAGCTTTCGGACCATGTGATTGCAAAAATGTCTAAATTTCTGCTGAAGTTAGGGACAGAAGAAGAACAAGTTTAGGAATATATGATTAAATGGGCAAGGAACTTTGGATATAATGTAACGATGGAACAATGGGAATGTATGTGGACTAAAGGTATAAAATTTACATTGTGTTCTGATCTTAGAGAGAATTTTTACAAGATGGTGTATCGTTGGTACCCAACCCCTGTGAAATTGGCTAAGATGTATAAAAATGTGTCAAATGTATGTTGGAAATGTCAAAACCACGAAGGAACATTTTTATCATGTTTGGTGGACATGTAAAAAAGTGAAAAAAATATTGAATACAAATACACACATAGATACAAAAGATTTTAATAGTGAATATTCAACTTAAACCAGAAATGTTCTTATTGGGCATAATGGATTTACAACTTGAGAAAGACTATGGAACATTATTACAATATATGATGACAGCAGCAAGAATAATCTATGCTCAAAAATGGAAAGAAGCAGCAATACTGACTATAGAAGACTAGCTGTTGAAAATTTTGGACTTAGCAGAGATGGCGAAATTGACTTGTTTAATTAGAGAGAAAAAATATATCTTCATTTATGAAAGACTGGAAACCTCTGGTGGACTTTGTGGGGAAGAGGGAAGGTGATTTAATAACTTTGGGTTTTGATTTTTGAAGATTAGTAAAGGTGATAGAAATTATTTTTGTGAAAATAGAGAAAACTTAGATTGGATATGGATTGGTAATGTTTGTCAGACAAAGAGACGGAAGCCAAATATAATTTGTTTTTGAAAATACAATTTAAAAAAGGCGGGGGGGAGAAAGTGATACAGCTTTTGGCATTAAATGTTCAATTAGTAGGTGTTTGTGAACAAGTGACTGAGAGAGAGAGAATGCCTAGGTCAGTGTTCTCCAACCTTGGGTCCCCAGATGTTTTTGGCCTACAACTCCCAGCATGCCAGTGCACTTGCCTCAGCCTACCTCCTCCCTCTTGGGGGAGTGAATGTAATGTCTGAGACAATGGTTGAGCTCAGTTGTAACACTAAACTGTGATTTAGTGCTACATGAATGAGAGAAGGTCCTATGTACTTCGCTGTCTTCTGAAATGCTTCTGGCCTTCTCCTTATGGCTATGCTGGAAGAGGAAAGGGGAGGAAGGAGCAGGCTCGTTCATGTAAAATTAAGCTATGTTACATGATGTAAAACTTTGTTGTTACATCTAAACCAGGCCAATACCTACTTCTCTCCTGTAGGGAGTTGCAGTGAAACTCTTTGTGCAGTGATAGTGCAGCTCAATGTGTCCCGGCTCTGATCCTGCATGGCAAAAGGGCTTGTGAGTGTTTGACTAGTAGTAGCAATGGTTGTAGTTAAGTTCCTGTCATTCCCAGGGAATGGTCTTGTGGAGAGAAAGCCAGACCAAGCACACTCACCCACACTGCCACCTGCGTGACCTCTGCCTAGGGCAAAGGCAGCTCAGTTCCGAGCAGTCATTTGCATCAGCCTCCATCTGCATTCACCTCAATGGGACACATCTACATACCCCCCAGTAGCTTCCCCTGGCAGCCTCACAAAGAGCTGCAAATCACCCTCAAGCACTGGGGGGCGCCAGGATGCCCCGGCAGTCTCAAAGAGCTGCCAAGTACTCCCAAACACCCAAGGCACCAGGATCCTGGCAGGAGGAACTGGTTTCACCTGTCAACAGGAAGGGAGGGGGAGCGGAGGAAGAGCTAAAAGAGGGGTCCCAAGCCCCGGGAGGTTGTTGAATGTTGGGTGCAGGGCTGCATGGACCGTCCATGACTTTGGTCAGGACAACGGAACTCAACCCCGGGCAAAGCCGCCTGGTAAAGGCTGCATGGCTGCATGATTTGCAGTGAACCGCTTTTGAGGAACTTAGGTTGTTTGAGGTCAGTATTGTATCTCGCCTGCCTGCTAAGCTCTGCTTGTATGTGGATTGGAGCTTGCACGCTCCATTAAGTTTTATAGACTCCCCTGTGTTTATAGTGGAATTCTTATCTGTTTGTTTTGATACGCTTCATTAAACATACTATAAACAGCGTATTTTGTCAGTTTCACTCTCTCATTCGGCATCTGTTGTAGCGGTTGCATTCTAAGTGCCCCGGAACCGCTCAAAGGGAGTTTTCTCAGCTCTGGTTAACCCGTTAACTCCCAAACTCACGCAAAGGATCGGCGGCGGTCCTTCACAGGTCTGAAGGCGCATAAGGCAGCCACCATGCTGAAGCTAAGCAGGTCTGGGTCTGGTCAGTGCTTGGAAGGGAGACCACCTGGGAACCACATGTAGCCACCTTGAGTTCCATGATGGAAGAAAGGTGGGATATAAATTTAGTAAATAAATAAATAAATAAATAAATATTCACCTACAGGGAGATTACCTGCATGTGGGGATTCAGGGCCACGAAGGCCTTCAGGGGTGGGCAACTTGTGGCCCTCCAGATGTTGTTGGACTACAACTCCCATCAGTCCTAGTCATCATATCTAACGGTGAGGGATGCCGTCCAACAACATTTGTCCAACAACATTTGGAGGGCCATATGTTGCCCACCCCTGGTCTATATAGTATATACTTTCCTGTATAGGGAGACTGTTGAGGGATAAAGAATTGGTAAGCCAATATAGTTTAGCCTAGACATCCCCAACCTGGTGCCCTCCAGATGTTTTGGACATCAATTCCTATCAGCCATAGCCAGTATGGACAATCATGAATGCTGGGAACTGTAGTTCAAAACATCTGGAGGGCACAAGGTGTAGGAAGGCTGGTTTAGCCCTTAAATAGCTGGCAATATTGCAGGGATGGGGAGAGATGCTACCCTTTTTCAATCCCTTGGCTGGCCAAGTTGCCAATGGTAGTGATACAAAGATATAATATTATGCCAGTGTATCTTTGGTGATCCGCTGGCGTAGGATTCCTGGTGGTGGTGGTGCATGTCCGAGATATGCCCATGAAGTGCTACAGCCCGCATAGTTTGAGCATAGGATTGCACTGTATATTGCTGTATTTAAATTGCTTGCTAGATTTGATGATTTCTAAAGATCAGAACTTGTGTGTGTGTGTGTGTGTGTGTGTGTGTGTTGATCTTGAACAGATTACATTATAATTCTGTTCAGAGTTGGAGAAGAAATGGGTAATCTCAGGGACAACACAGGTTTTTCCATGAAACAAATAGGTTGGTTCCCTGCTGTTATCTGCAAGATTCAGTTCAGCCTCAGCTGCTGGAATGTTCCTTGCATTACCAGGCTGTAATATGGGAATCAATCTTGCACTACAAGGAAGCCAAGCTAGCAACTATTTCCCATTTGTGATTTCTGTGCAATCATATCTCGAAATTAACACAGCCACTGAAAATCCTTTTTCCTCCATTTCTGCAATAAATTTGTAAAATTTGTGTCTGAGGAGAAATTGCACCTTGAGAGTGACATTCAGCATCCATAATGTAAAGCTCCTCACCTCTCACTTTACAGCAACATGTACCTGAAAAATTCAAGGAAACCTTGGAGGACAGATCCAGGACTATTTGAAATGAATTGTTACGGAAGCTGGGAGACCATTTTTGGTTTGGCTGATAGCTTGCTTATTATCCTCCACGATGATCAGTTAATGTTTCATCAGTGAAAGCTAATGACAGGAGACATTCTTCTGATAGCTGGAAATCTCTCTCCAGCTTTGGAATGCCATACCCATGAGAGTTTGGTACACGGGTGGAAAGGGGCATAGAAACAATTTGAATTTTAGAAAGAAAGAGAGGCAGAGAGAACTGTGAGTTAGCTGGAGCTGAAGAATCCTTGGGGTCCATTGACTCTCATTCAGGACAGGATGCAGGATTAGCAGTTGTGCTATCTGCCGTAGGGCCGCCTGTTTACTTTCAGTATGCTATGCTTGATATTTGTAAATAAAGCAAGTTTTTTACAGATATCCCATAAATCCCCAGTGCTGTCTCATCCACAGGAAACTAAACCCTGTAATGTTTTCTCCCCCCTCTTGGAAAACTCAGGAGCATGTAACAATATGAAGTGAGAGACTAGTAAAATTTAAACACCACACAGCTCAAAACCCAAAACTCACAACAGGGCGAGAGGGAGTGACATGAAAATGCTGTGTTCAGTCTTCACAATTAAATATAACTGAAAGCTTAAACAGAAAGTTTGCAATGCTACTGTCACAGGAAGATGTGAAACTATGCACAACATAGTTGTGCTTGCAACATAACATCAGCGATTCTTGCTCGGCTTGTGACCCAACACACTGAATGCAGTTCTAGGCTAGCCATGTATTGTGGCCTGTCTGGTGTTTGACAACTCCATTTTGTTTTTGCAGTCCCCAGCAGGCAGAAAAAACAGGATGCTTATCAAGTCCCTGGAGGGCCATAATGCCTGGCTGGTTGGCTACATTTAACTTGGTAGTTTAGAAGGCTAGAACTGAGAAGCTTGCAGGTGTAACAATTCTTTTATATTTAGATTTTATTTATTCCAAACATTTTCGAGAGCTGACTGAGAATGGACCCCCAAAGTTCTCTGCCCCATCCAACCAAATTTGGAGTGGATTTCAGCAATGCCGGGAGGGGAGGGGGGATTATTCAAAATTTCTATGGGGCCTTACTGGTTAGCGGTGACAGTGGATTGTTTGTAATGTCATGATGTAACATTATTCCAAGGGGACATTGTGCATGTGATAGGAAACTGGTGGCCAATGACAGGTGGCTACTGAGAGGAGTTCTGCTGCCACTGCTACTTCTGGTGGCAGCAAAAGTTAAAGAATAGCTGCCTCCACAACACAGTAACTCTCCAAAACTTGCAAATAATTTTGGGCCCCGTTTCCATCCCTGAATTTCCTGTCCCTGCCTCACACACATAATTCTAAGTACCCGTATATACTCAAATACAAGTCTAGTTTTTCAGCACATTTTTTGAGCTGAAAAATGCCCCCCTCGACTTATAAGTGGGTCAGCGCTCCCCCAGGACCCCCGCTGCCACCGCCAGGCACCGCCAGGCACCCCCCTCCACCCCCAGGACCCCTGCCGCCACCCCCAGACACCCCCATGCCACGCTGTTCCTCTCCGCTCGCTCTTTAAAATTATTTTCCTCCCCCCCCATACCTTTGTCAGCGGCGGCTAGGCAGGGAAGCGGCGCAGCAGCGCGGGGCGCCCGTAGAGCGAGTGGCTGGGCTGCGTCTCCCTGGCAGGGAGACATGTGGAGCCACTCCGCTGTTCCTCTCCGCTCGCCTTTTAAAATTATTTTCCTCCCCCCCCCCATACCTTTACCAGCAGCCGCTCGCTCTGCTGGCGCCTCGCGCGCTGCCATGCTGCTTCGTTCCCGGGAGCCGGCATGGCCAGGGACCCACGTGGAGCTGCTCCGCCATTCCCCTACCTTTCTGTTTGTAAGCGGAGGCTCGCGGCGCTGCCGGCGCCGCCCTCGTCGCTTCTGGGCCGCGACGGGCATCACTTCCGGGGCCGCGACGGGCATCACTTCCTAGGAGCCGGCATGGCAGCGCGTAAGGCGCCAGCAGAGCGAGCCGCCGCTGACAAAGGTATGGGGGGGAGGAAAATAATGTTAAAGAGCGAGCGGAGGAATAGCGGAGTGGCTCCACATGTCTCCCTGCCAGGGAGACGCAGCCCAGCCACTCGCTCTACGGGCGCCTCGCGCTGCTGCGCCGCTTCCCTGCCTAGCCGCCGCTGACAAAGGTATGGGGGGGAGGAAAATAATTTTAAAGAGCGAGCGGAGAGGAACAGCGTGGCGTGGGGGTGTCTGCGGGTGGCGGCAGGGGTCCTGGGGGTGGAGGGGGGTGCCTGGCGGTGCCTGGCGGTGGCGGCGGGGGTCCTGGGGGGGCTTTGGCAGTGGCGGGGCTTCGGCGGCAGCGGGTGCAGGTACGGTGGCGGGGGCTGTCTGGGGGTGGCGGCGGGAGTCTCCCCTCATACATTTCCCACCCTAGACTTATACTGGGGGGCAATAAGTTTTCCCAGTTTTGGGGGGTGAAATTAGGGGCCACGACTTAAATTAGGACCAACCTGTACTTGAGTATATACGGTACTTTTGTCTCAGCTTTATTGATATCCAGTCTCTCAACTTTCATTCCTGAGGCAGCTTACAATTCCTCCCCCCCCCCAAAAAAAATCAACACAAGAAATAAAACCAATAAAACTAAGGCAGACGGAAAAACAAAATGGAGGTAAAAGCAATAAAAAAGCAAAGGCAGCAGTAACAAAACACACACACACACACACACACCAGTAAAAATAGAACTGCAGCAGCATATGTCAAAAGTTTTAAATGTGCTATAGCCAAATACCTATAAGATTGTAGACCAGCGTTCTCCAACCTTTGGTCCCCAGATGTTTTTGGCCCCAGCGTAGCTGGCTGGGGCATGCAGGGCCGGCGCTACCGCTAGGCAGACCCAGGCGGCTGCCTAGCGCGCGTGGCGGAAGAGGGCGCAGAAATGCTGCGCTCCTTCCTCGCCGCCGGTGTGCTCCTGCCCCGCCTGGCCGCCTCGCCGACAAAGGCACCGGTCCGCAACCACCAGGTCTGTGGGGGGGGATTGCGGGCGCCGGGCGGGCTCGCGGTCACGCTCGGCTTTCCTCTGTGCCCGGCGCTAGGCCGGGTCAGGAGCACGCGCAGCAGCAGCGGCGGCGGCGACCGGTAGGCAGCGGGGAAAGCAGCTGCTGGAGGAGGAGGCGGGCGGGCGGGTGGGGGGGCGCTGGGCAAGCAGGCATTTCCCAGCTGCTTTGCTCCAGAGCCCTCCCCCCCCACACGAGGGGGGCGCGCTAAATATAAGCCAGCCTAGGGCGCCAAACTGCCCTGCACCGGTCCTGGGGGCATGCTGGGAGTTGTAGGCCAAAAACATCTGGGGACCCAAAGTTGGAGAACACTGTTCTAGACTATTAAAAGCTTGAATAAATAAGCAGCATTTCTTATGAATGTCTAAAGTCCATCAAGAAAGGTGCTGAGCAAATGGGCAGAGGGAGGGAGTTCCATAATGAAGGTCTTTCATTGCCACCAGCTTCTCTACTGAAGGTCTTTATCACTTTACTTAAGATCCATGCTCAGTGTCCACACCACTCCTGAGTGCTCACCAGGGCTTTTTTTCTGGTGGAACTCACCAGAACTAAATTCCAGCACCTTTTATTCTATTAATTTCATTACAATTTAATCGCCATCTACTCCCGAGAAAACATAATCCAAGAGTTCCGGTACCTTTTTCTCCAGAAAAAAGCACTGGTGCTCACACCAAGGAAGGGGCACTCCAGACAGCTGCCTATGAAGACTTAATAGTTGGTTTACATTGAAGTTGGTCATCCTTTAGGTACCCAGGTTCCTGTTACAATAGAGATTTCACGGTGCCTCTGGCTTCCACTAAGAATGACACCACTTCTTAGGACTGTTTAAAACTGTTTATTTTAGTATAAAGCACAATTGAGACCTAGAGCTTCTAACTACAACCATCCAAAATAACAGTAATAAGGAGTTCTTCTTCACAGGCTCTTGGAGGCAGCTGGCCGTTCCTACAAATATTAATTCTTCATTTGCCACAGTACTGTTGCATGCAGTTTACCATCAA
Organism: Shinisaurus crocodilurus; assembly: GCA_021292165.1. Classification (NCBI taxonomy): domain Eukaryota; kingdom Metazoa; phylum Chordata; class Lepidosauria; order Squamata; family Shinisauridae; genus Shinisaurus; species Shinisaurus crocodilurus. The sequence goes on from CM037876.1 coordinate 103,701,536, forward strand.
CCCAAGCTGTTAAGGCTTTTATAAGTCAATGCTGGCACTTTGAATTGTACCTGGAAACAAACTGGAAGCCATTGAAGTTCTGTGAAGAACTGGCAAGATGCATTCACTGTTGCTACCAGTCAGGAATCTTGCTGCTGTGTTCTGATTCTGAACCAATTTCAGATTGCAATAGTTGATTCTGAATATTATCAGGGAGTTGATAACTGCGACTAGACCCCACCTTTCCAAAAGATGCAGTAACTAGTGTAAGTTGAGGTAAAGGTCCATGAGACACATGGGATACCTGGACAACTATCATTCATGCTGGGTATAACAGCACCCCTGAGTCATGCAAATGATCCCTTGACAGGAATGCAACCCCATCCAGAACAAGCCAAATCCCTTCTCAGTCAGCAACCATGCCAACCAATAGTACTTCAGTCTTATTTTGATTTAAGCGTCAATTTATTGGCCTTCACCCAGCCCATGATCAGTTTCTGACTCCTGTTCAGAACATCTGCAGCCTCACCTGGAGCAGACTGAAAGGAGAAATGGATATGTGTGCCATCAGCATACTGATGGCATTTCACTCCATATCTCCGGATGACCTCACAAATGCCATGGGGAGAGCAGCAGTCCCCCAGCACCACTTTATGGTACCAATTAGCCAGGTAGAAATGGAGCTCCCAATTCTCAGTCTGGACAGATGATCCGGAAGGATACAATCATTGACGGTATCCAAAAAAACTGCTAACAAATTCAGGACAACTAACAGAGTCACACCCCTCCATCTCTATCCCAGGATAGGGTGACCAAAGCTATTTTGATTCTAAATGTGTGTCAGAAACCAGATTAAGAGTGGCCCAAATAATCAGGGTGTGTGTGTGTGATTGTGTTTGTAGCAGGGATGGGGACTCGGACTCCAGGACTCGACTCGTGAGTCGGACTGAGTCCCCCCTCTGACTCGAGTCCCAATATTTTTAATGGGACTTGGGACTCGAGACCAAGGACTCGTGTTCCAAAATCGTGTTCTTCAAATGCAACATGGATAGGTTTTAGGAAGTACAGCAAGTTTATTTTTAAAAATCATTTTCCTAAAATGCAACCTTTCAGACATTTTGGGTTTGGCTGCCTCTGCCTGCCTGTTTGGGGTTCCCAGCCTCCTCTGCCTGCCTGGTCTCTTCTTAACCAGTTCCACAGTTTGAATTGTCCAAGACAAAGGCCTCTGCCTGCCTGTTTTGGGGTTCCCTGCCTCCTCTGCCTGCCTGGTTATTTTGGGTTTGTCTGCCTGGTCTGTTCTTGCCAAAAATCAGTTGCAGAGTTTTGAAATAAAAAGGCACACTTGTGCCTAGAATTTATTTAAGCCACACATCTGAAATAGCCTTATTTTGTTGGGGGAAAACCCCATTGATTTTAATAGGGACTCGTGGAGTCCGCTTTGGGAGTGACTCATGACTCGTGAGTCACCATTTTGGACCAAGGACTCGGACTTGAGACTCGGGTCCAAAGACTCGTGACTCGACTCGTGACACGAAACCAAGGACTCTTCAACATCCCTGGTTTGTAGTGAGGGCATGCTGTTATGACCTGTTTGCAGTTTGTTTCAGGCTTAAGGTAGTACTGGAGGATGTTTTTGCCAACTCAGGAGCTTAGTACTGTGCCTTGTTATCAAATATTATAGATAGCATGTATGTGGGAGCAATCTTTGCCCCAATGGGGGAGCTGAAAGAGAGGTGAGTGCTGATGGGCTTGCAAGAGACCCAGATCTGTGTCACAGACACAGACAAGCAGAAGGGGACAGTGAAAGATGGCCTTGTTGCAATGGCAATGGGGGAAGCTGGATGCTATGGTTACTTGTGTGCAGGAACATAAAAGCCCTGCTAGATCAGACCAAGGCCAGCATCCTGTTTGCCATAATGGCCAACCAGATGGCTTTGGGAAGCCTACAAAACAGGACATGAGAGGGCAACAGCCATCTCCCACTGCGGTTGCCCAGCAACTGGTAGTCAGAGGCCTGCTGCATCTGTTCAGGGTGATACTATTGAAAATGGATTGTGAAGAGCTCCAAAAGGATCTCTCCAAACTGGGTAAAAAGGGTGATAAATTGCAGTTTGCAAGTAGGGTGCTTCCAGGCAGAGGGCTCCTAGCACTACCAGTCAAAAGACATTGTGCAGCTATTCTGTCTCTCTCTTCTTAACTGGTTTTTTTCTTTCTGGTAAGAAAAAATGACAGAAGTGGTGGGAAAACAGAGGAGGGTAACATATGGAAAATGATATAATCTCGACCCCCTGTAAAATTCCATGATTAAGGCAGGATGATTGCACAATAAAGGCCTCATCCAGAAGCACTCCAAGTGTAAAGTGAGGCACATTGAGGCAAAAAATCCTGACCATGTATAGACGGATGGGGTCTGGGCTGGCAGTGATTGACCAGGAAAGCCATCTTGAGGTTATGGTGGATCGCTCAATGAAAATGTTGAACCGGTATGTGACAACTGTAAAAAAGACAAATTCCATGCTTGTCATTGTTAGGAATGGGACTGAAAATAAAACTGCCAATATTGGTAATGCCTTTATACAAATGTATGGTATGGCTACACCTGGAATAAGCGTAGGGATGTGCATTGGATTCAATGCTTCTGAAATTTTGCAGGCATAAATGCTTCTGAAATTTCGCAGGCATAAATCTCTCCTATGAGACTACCATGCTTGCAGATTTCATCCATGTCTGACAAACTGAAAAAAGTTTATGGCTATTTTTTTTTATTCCCATGATAGTCAATGGGAGGCACAAAGCCACAAATTTCCAAATTTTGACTCCGGTTCAGTACCTGAGTAAAAGCAGATGGGATCCGAATTAACCCAAGCAGAATTGGGCTGCTTTACAAAGCACTGAACTGGGGTCTGAGTCATATCTTGTGCTCAGTGTACACCTCTAGAATAAGGCATGGGAAACAGGAAGTGGGCATGGCTTAGGATACCCTGATGGAAGGCAGAGGAAGGTAGACACCCCTTGGGGCTCTGCTCTGAAGTGGAGAAAGAGAGGGAGGATGACAACAAAGGCAAAGGGTGCTTGCCAACCCTCTTCCCTCCATCTGAGGCCATATGGGAATGAGAGAGTGAAGCTGTATCTGCCACCTTCTCTAAACATTTCCCACACACACAGCCCCAGTGAACAGGGACAATGGAGAATCTCTTCTAGTAAACACAAAAGTCAGCTATTAGCACACTATCTCTAGCTCTATTCTGAGCTCATGGGTAAAGAAAAACATGGTAGTCCTTATATTAGCAAAGCTGGAGAGTAATTTTAGAAAAACGTATCAGGAACAGAGTTAATAGAAACCAAATTGCTCTCTGTGCAGCAATCTTGGATTAGGTTTGATTAGTCCTGTTGACTAAAGTAGAACTCAAAAGACTTAGGCACTATCCACTTGGAAGATGTCCTGCACAAGCCCCATTGAGGACAATAATGCTCTTGTGTACTCCCATTAATAGTTTCATACTTCTATTAATAATAGCACTTGTAGATGAGGCTTTCCAGGAATACATTAATGTATTCATGCTTAATTCCTTTAAGGATTAGGCTATACATATTATTTTAGGTTGGAGGCAGAGAGAAGGCGGCAAAAGGAACACTGCTTAAAATCCAAACTTCACTGCATATAGTGAAATACTGAAGGTAGAGAGAGAGCCGTGTATGTTCTCTACCATCTGATTTATTACCAGTTAATCCATCACATCTGTTCTCTCTCCCACTGGCAACATATAAACATTGTAAAGCAAGCAATATGAGACACAGTCCTGGGGTGCTCTGAGTAGATCCATGCAAACAGAGAAGAAAGAATTGCTCACAGTTCTCATAGTACCATGCAATGATGATTCTTGACTCCATTTTATGCCATGTGTTTCCCTTTAATCCTAAATTCTGATTACCAAATAGGGCAGGCAAAGAAAAAGATACAATAGTGGTCAAGTCAAAGAGTTTAGCCGCATCCATTGGGGCCTAACTTTTACCCCAACTCCACCCAGACTACTTAATTCCAAAGTTTACTGTATTAATCTAGAAAAAGTAAATTAATCCTATGGTAATCAGGGAATAGCAGAGTTCCGGGTTTACCTTTCATTATAAGCAAAGTTGTTTTAAATCAGATGGAGGTATGACAGGGTGGAGTGGAGAAAGCAAAAACTATAATGAGAATCTACTTCTGCTTCTTCTTTACCATCTCCACTCACTGCAAATGACCACAGATTCTAGCTTCGGATATATATTTTTCTTGGATATCCCAACTGTGTTGCCCACTGCTGAAATAGAAATTACCTTGGTCAGCTGGAGTCCAGTCAAATGAATTCAGTTGATATTTATTTTATTTGTTTTATTTCTTAAATTTATAAACACTGGGAGCCAGTGTGGCGTAGTGGTTAGGGTGTTGGACTGGGACTCAGGAGATCTGGGTTCTAGTCCCCACTCGGCCATGAAACTCACTGGGTGACTTTGGGCCAGTCACTGACTCTCAGCCTAACCTACTTCACAGGGTTGTTGTGAGGATAAAATGGAGAGGAGGAGGAGGATGTAAGCCGCCTTGGGTTCCTTGCAGGACAAAAGGCGGGGTATAAATATAATAAATAAATAAATAAATAAATAAATAAAATAAATCACACCTTCCACCCACCAGGTGCCCAGGACAATGTACAATAGAAATATGGTTGAAACTTCTCATAAGATCAAGAATACAAGGAACCCAGGAGCAAAGTAACACACCAAGGGTTGTTTTTGTATTCAGGACCCAGGTTGCGACATTCTCATAATAAGCTGTATTAAAATTGAGGGACCTGGTTCCAAGTGGAAATGTGTGGGACACTTTAGTTGTTTGCCTTGTTCTAGTCTTCTTGGTAATCAGTGAACTCAAGTATTGGTACTTTTGAGTTTCATTCACTTTTGCCAAACAAGCTCTGAATAGGAGCCTGATCAGAAAAAGGAAAAGCTGAACTGAAAATGATGAGGCATCCTTTAAAACATCCCCCCCCCCCATTATCAAAAGGCACTCTCTTCAGTGATTTTTAGGGAATGCATTGAAAGGGGATGAAAGTCTTCAGCAACTCAGGAAGCATTGGCATAACAGACTTTGTTTTCCCTCAGTGATGACACCATGTTACTGATTAGTTAGGATCACCCATGTGACCAGTCCAGGAAACAAAGTGCTAACTTTAAATCAGTTTTGTGTGACATCAGCACATAGCCAAATCTGAATGGTTATAATGTGATGACATCTGTTGACATCTGTTGGAATTGAAGAGAAGTGAGAGCTTTTCATAACAGATACTTATGTTTGACATATAGTTTTCATAGCCATGATGGAACTTAATTATGCCATACCAAGATGCAGTCTTCAAATTGGCCAGCAAAGAGAAATCATTGAGAAATATTTACGTTCAATCTATTTTATATTCTAATCTGAGTTCAGCCATGTGATGATGAGCATGCCTGTTTGAACCAACCCAACCGTTCCTGAGTCATACCCATCTGTTGACTCAGCAGATCTCACCTGAAGTCTGCTTTTGGTCCCAGCTTCATTAAAAGCAGATATTTCCCCATATAGACATTTTTAATTTAAAAAAATGTTTTAGTTGCAACCTGGCTAGTTTTTTAATTTTATTTTTATGTCTGGGTGTTTAATAGTCTGTTCCTTAGCAGTGTTCTTTTTAAAGCTTGCCTTCAGGAGGGCCAGCCCTACATTAGTCAGGGTAAGGGGGTAGGTTTGGGGGGGTACCACCTTGGGGAAGGTAATGCACACTCCACGATGGCTCCCTCTCCCGAGCTCGGTATCATGAGAGGGGAGGAAATGGGCGTTTGGGGGCAAGACTGTGGGCAGGGAGGAGAGAGGACATGGATCCACAAACCTCTTCGCCTCCGAGGCCCAATCTAGCAGAAACCTGAAGGAATGGAGCACATCATTCCTGTTGCCCATCCTGCCCTATATATGATAGACTAAGGGCTCCATGTATCAAGCGTCTGTCTTGTAGGATTGTGCTCTTATTTAGGGATGGCCCTTGACCACATAGTCAGACCTGTGCCTGTAGGTTCAATGTAGTATTTTCTGCTCTTTCTCTTTTCACCAGCCCTAGATATATTATGCAAATGGGTGCATGCACTCTGCAACGTAACAGTCATTACACAGTACAGGAGGCTTATGTACAACTCCTCCTCTCCCCAGAGCCATGGGTCACAACATTTCTCCCCACCTGGAGCTTATATGCACACATACTGGGGGCTGGTGGTGGGGAGGCAGAAGGGAAGAGGATTCTGTTGAGACCCAGGCCTATAATTAGGGTTGTGTGTGGAGCACGATGGGGGGGGGTGGAAGCTCACGAACTTGCCGGGCTCGACCCCCCCCCCCCGAGCGCCACTCGGCTTACCTTTCCCTGGCTCGGCTCACATCCTCACGAGCCGAGCCGGGGAAAGGAACTTCCGGTTTCCGGCGCTACATTTTTAATGTAAAAAACCTGTAAACCACGTTAAAACGGCCGCAATTTGTGTAACCAGCACTACGTTTTTACGTTAAAAACATTGTAAAATACATTAGAACAACCGCAATTTGCATAGTTTGCATACACCACGCAAATCACGGTTGTTCCAACGTATTTTATGCTGCTTTTAACGTAAAAAAAACATAGCGCCAGTTATGCCAATCGTGGCCATTTTAACGTAGCTTACGCTGTTTTTTTTACATTAAAAGCGTAGCACCGGGGACCTGGAAGTCTGGTGAGCTCACTGAGCGCCCCGTGAGCCAAGCACCGGGCTGGGCACCCATCCCTACGATAATTTCCCAGATGCCCATGCAGGGAAGGATCATGACCTTAGCTTATATTATACTTGTACCACTGTGGGTGAGGCAGGGGCACCACTGGCATTTTTATTTTATTTTTTGCCTCAGGCACCAAATTGTCTTGGGCCACTTCCATCCCTTTAGCCCACTGCCATCTTGTCTCATTTTTACTTTTATTACGTATCATCTTTATCACATGTTACAAAATCAGCAGCAGCAGCAGCAGCAGCAGCTTCCATTTGGAGTCAGCACAGAGCAGATTTGAGGGTTTGTGAACATACGTACCCTGAAGGAGCACAGAGCAAAACAGAGCAAGAGAACCATACAAGCTTTAGACACAAAAGTCAAGCATGGACAAAATTTGAAGTTGTAGTGAAGTTGTAGTTGTAATGGTGTCCAAGACAATGGGGTCAGGGAATGTGGTAGGCTGAAGCTATGACCTGTGATATGTACATAGCTAAAAAGTTAACATTTCCTGTGCTTATTGAAAGCTTTCTTCTTTAAAACAAATACAAATTGTTCCTATTTGAAACAACAATTTGACCTCGTATTAATGTAGAGCAAGCTAAATAGGAGGAAACACACACACACCTGTTGTAAGCTAGAACCACACAGTGGAGACCTTGAATCCCTTTTAGGTGGTTGGATGTCTAAATTATTTAAAAGCTTTTCTTCTCCCTTTGGAGGAAGCTTGGAGAGGTTGTTGTGGCAAAGACTCAAATGCAATTATCAACCACTTGCTTAAATATGGAGGGATTAGAATAGAACCCTACTTTGTGCAAAGGCCACTCGTTGGTAAAATGTGCAGTCCAGTGCACAAACCAAAGGCTTTCAGAGGTATCACTGCTGCAACTGACAAAACATTTTCAAGAGGAACACAGAGCAGGCTCGCTAATTTTATCTTCTGACACTCAAAAGGTAGGACAACTGAGACAGTTAAGTTGAACTTCCTTTTACATATCATCATCATCATCATCATCATCATCATCATCATCATCATATCATCAACATTTATATGTTGCCTGATTTGCTAAAAAGCCATCATTTTACATGGCAATTTAAAATAATAAAACCTTAAAACAATAAATATAAGAACATTAAAAACAGTAAATCATTAGAACATTAAAACTAAATTGAAAAATGCTAGATGGGAAAGCCTTTTATGACCCCATGAATGATATGGTGTAACAAGTTGAAACAAAAGCTGATCTTTGCGTGCTGCTTCAGTGGGGGAATGGGTTTGTTTACCCCCACTCCCTTATGTGCTGAAAAGAACGTGTGAGGGGGTTGCACTGCACAGCTCTGCCGGCTTTGACTGTTAAAACCCCAAACATCCTGGGGCCGTTCTCTTTCCATATGAACTTGCCTGTGATATCTGTGCCACCATGGAGGTTGTCCTCCATGTTCCCTTGCTGTCTGGGGTGGGTGAGCGAGAGAGAGAGAGAGAGAGAGAGAGAGAGAGAGAGAGAGAGAGAGAGAGAGAGAGTGAGAGAGAGAGAGAGAGAGAGAGAGAGAGAGGACTTCCCAGTTTTTTTTGCCACCCAGGCTAAGGTGTGCTTGGCTCCCTCGTTGCCTGCTGTTCATTGGGCAGTGAAGAGAGGGTTTTTTCTACCCTCCTTTTAACTAACGTTGGGCCCTCTTGACTTTTAATCTGCTCCTATTTGTCCAGCATTGTCTTATTGCCTATTTCATTTTGTGTTTATTGTTTTAACTTTGTTTGTCAGTGGCCTTGTGTTCACCCGTCCCAGAAAGGCGGGATAGATATTGTTGTAAAAAATAAAGAGTGGATTTGAAATAATGTTAATAGTGTTAAATATACCTGGAAATATTGTCATGGTTTCAGCTAGGCCAGAATAAATTACTGAAACACCTCTTCGCCCTGCTTTAAAAAAACAAACAAACAAACAAACAAACAGGTATATGCTGCATGCTTTAACTTGTCTTGAATTCTGAAAACACAACACTGAAGGTTTGTAGGTGAAGGTCAGCTGCACTCCTCAGTAGAAATGTGGATTTAAATGCACTTAGGTATAAGAATGCGTTGTTGTTTTTCTAGCACCCACATTTTTCTTTCCGTTTTTATTATGTTACATTCATGGGGTGGTAGCCGTTCTCAATGGATTCCCTCATAATGGGTGCTGTATTATGTATTAGACATTACTGCTGAAAAAAACTTGTAAACCCATAGAAATATGACATCTAGTAAGAATGCAGCTTGGCGTGACACATCTCTAATAGCATTTGGAGCTGTAACAGGTAATTCAGACTTGGCTGTGTGTCAGGCTCTAGGCTTTCCAGCTTAACCCTTTCCAAGATCTAAAGGGGCTGTGTAGCCCTCCACAGCAGGACTGGGCCAAACAAAGACTGCAGTCCACTGAAGGACCACTGGACAACTGTTAGAGGGTCTATTGGCTGCTGGAACTCTTGCAAAGAGTCTAGGTGAACTTTCATCTCATCCAGCAAGGCATGTGTCACATAGCCATTTAACGAGCCCTTGTCCTGATTCCCTTATCCTTTGTTCAGCCAGCCCTAACTGCTGTAGGTTGTTATTAATGGGGAACCTGGGGGCCTGCATGGCAACCCTTGACTGCTCTTCACATAACCCCCCATCCAAGTGGGGGTTGCCATGTTGATTGGTAGTAGCCCATGGACCCTATCTGGGGCGGGGGGGATCCACATTGGCATGATCTTTGCCATGACAATACTGTATATGAAAAGCATATGGCTGTCGTGCAACCACTAAAAGGTACATGGTCTGTAATCAAGATAAAAGGTGCACCCACAGATAATAATGTAAGGACTGGATAGCCCATTTGGCTTCCAGGGCCTCTCTTTCAATGGTTGCATAGGCCTTTTCTCAGTGCATTAATTTCCTGCTCAAGTACAAAATGGATGTTCAGACCCCTGGTATACCTGAGTCAGAACAGCACCTAGGCCTGTACTGGAAGCATCTGTTTGCAGAATAAATGGAAGATAAAAGTTAGGTGCCTGTAAGACAGGTGCCAGACACGAGTTTTAAGAATCTGAAAGGCAGCCACCTCCTTGTCTCCTCATTCCACAGCTTTTGATTCACGTTTCTTTGTTAAGTCTGTTAAAGGAGTGGCTACTGAGGCAAAATGGGATATGAATCTTCTATGATAACTAGCCAGTCCCAGGAATTGTTGTACTTCCCTTTTTGTAGTAAGAGAAGGCCAGTGGCTTAGACAATCCTCTTTTTCAGGTACTGGTCTGATGTGTCCATTTCCCACAATGAACCCCAGGTATTGCATCTCAATCCTAGCAACTGTGCATTTCTTGGGATTCGCAGTTAAGCCAGCGTGTCTCAATGCTCTAAGGACTCACCGGATGTGTTGCAGATGGTCCTCCCAAGTTGGACTATAAATAATTATATCATCAATATAAGCAGCTGCACAATCCATTAAATGCAACAACACTAGGTCCATTAATCTTTGAAAGGTGGCAGCAGCCCCATGCAATCCAAATGGTATATGTGTAAACTGGTACAGGTCGCAAGGGGTGGAAAATTCATTTTTTCCCCTTGACTGCAGGATCAAGGGTATTTGCCAATACCTCTTAGTTAGATCCAGGGATGATAAATAGCTGGCTTGGCCCAACTTTTCTAACAATTCAGCCACCTTTGGGATAGGATAAGCATCAGATTTTGACACCGAGTTCACTTTTCTGAAATCAATGCAAAATCTTACACTGCCATCTGGTTTGGGCACTAACACAGGTTGACTGTGCCAAGGCTTGTGGCTTATGTCGGCTCAGCTTGTCTGAGTGTGGAAAGCTAAGCAGGGTCAAGCTTGGTTATTACTTGGATGGGAGACCCCTCCTCTAGTTTCCTGCATTGAGCAGGGGGTTGGACTCGATGGCCTTGTAGGCCCCTTCCAACTCTATGATCTATGAAATCTATAAGGGATTTGGGATTCTTCTGTTACTCCTAAATCCAGCATGGATGGCCCTAACCTCCTCATTTATGACCTCCTTTAATTATTGGGGCCAGGGCATGACTCAGGTTTGTACAACCATTCCAGGTAAAGTTTCTATGTTCTGGGCCAAGGTTATCTTCCTCCCCTTCTATTTCAGCATAGAGGGCATCTCTCTCCTGCCAAGCCTTGAGAAGATTAACATGGAAGATCTGGGAGGTTCTTTTTTTTTTTTTTTTTTTTAATTATCAGTGAGGCGTATTTCATAATTAACTGGTCCTACCTTGTATATTACCTCATAGAGCCCTTGCCATTGGGCAAGCAATTTAGCCCCAGAAGAGGGAAGCAAAACCAATACCCTTTTCCCAGGTTGAAACATTCGTTCTCTTGCTCTCTGGTCATAACACAACTTTTGAACCTGCTGGGCCTGACTCAGGTTACCTTGAACCATGCAAGCCAAATCTTGTAAGTGTTGACGCATGTCTAACATATACTGTAATACTGATCTGGTTGAGGAGGGTTCTTCCTCCCAACCCTCTCTGACTACATCTAGAACCTCCTGTGGGTGCTGTCCAAACAAAAGTTCAAATGGCGAGAACCCAGTGGAGGCTTGTGGGACTTCTCTGACTGCAAATATCAGAGGGGCTAACAACTTATGCCACTGGCGGGGTTGTTCTGAAATAAATTTCTTCAACATACCCTTTAACATTTGATTAAAGCGCTCCACCAAGCCATTAGCTTGTGGATGATACACCGAGATCCTCAGGGGTTTTATCGTCAACATTTCCCAAATTGTCTCATTATTTGACTCATGAAGTTTATCCCTTGATCACTCAGCACGTAACAGCTCCTGTGCCTTTGCCGTAGTGTTTCTTAAAGGAACAGCCTCTGGATAATGAGTAGCATAGTCTACCAGTACCAGTATATGTGTATGGCCCCCCTGCAGACTTTTCTAGGGGGCTTATCAAATCCAAGCCTATGCGCTTGAAAGGAACTGTCATTAATGGCATAGGGATAAGAGGTCCAGCTGGACCCCCTTTTTCTTGTGCCTTTTGACACTCCAGACAAGAAGCACAATAGTGCCGTAATTCTTCATATATACCTAGCAGGTAAAATCTTCTTAAAACTCTCTTTAGGGTTTTCTCAAAGGCTAGATGGCCTGACACTGGTATGTCGTGGGCCAACCTCATGATTTCTTTCCTTAGTGTATAGGGCACTACCAACTGGCACAAGGCTTCTTGAGGTGGTTCCTGGGGAACTACCCTGTACAATACATCCCTTTCTAACTCAAAATGAGGCCCTTGTATTGAAACCCGAGGGGACTCATCAGGAACACATGCTTGGGTCAATGCTGGTCCCAAGGATGAATCATTTTGTTGAAGGGCTACTAGCTGGGTTCGAGGGACCAGGGATAATATAGGAGATACAGATGCTCATTCAGGAGAAGAAGTAACAGAGGCCCAAGTGACCAGGGTTCAGAAATCTGACCAATCTCTACCAACTACTAGCTCCTTGGTTAGCCCTGGTACCACCCCAACTTGCAATAAATGGGTTTTTGCCAAATAATGAAATCTTGGCTCATCTACTTCTGTATGGCTTAATATCTCCATGAATGCACTTAACTAGCAGTACTTCATCTCAGGGCTCCCCCTGGGTTGCCTTACCAAAGTCCTCCCACAACCAGTCTCAATAGGAGCCCTAACTGCTTTTCCATCCACCTCTCCTGTTACCACCCACTCTTGCTTGGGCAGACTGCCTACCTTAGGAGATGTCTTAGTGTTGGCCCAGGAATTCTGTCACTTGACACTCCAGTTTTATATAATTCTTCTCATCTTCATCTTTTGAATTCTTAGGTGATGATAACAATCTGGTCACTTGCTTGAAAATGAAGGCCCCTGTCTGTCATTTCGCCATGAGGACTTGTTCCAGCAGATGGGCTGGCTGTGTCCACATATGCTGTAATAGCAGGTGCTGTTGCTAAAAGAAACATGAGAACAATGCATCTTGGGGTTTAGGGTTGAACCCCCTTGGGCTCGTGCCCGCATTCTCCATCACTGTCACAAAGCCTGGCCCCCTTCATCCAGGAGAACATGTCCTCTCTCCTGTTGCTACCCTTTAAGAATAATAACTTGATCACATAAATATAGCCACTATAAACTTTACTGATCCTGGTTACTTCACTGGCTCCTTATAGTCCATTGTTGCAGAATCAGGAACACTTCTCAGTTTACTATACACGTATACACTGAATAAGGCGTCCTGGCCTGAAGCAATATTAGTAAGCGGTTACAGGACCAGGATGAATGTCTGTGGATGTTACTTGTAAGTACTTGCAGGACCAGGCTGAAGCTTCACTGAGTAAGGTAAGCAGTAACAGAACTCAGCAAAACACTCCTAGGTGATGTGGGTAAGTACCTGCAGGATCAGACAGATTTTCTACGTTGTGAACCAAGCTGGTGGTGAGTAGTTGTAGGACTGGGATGGCCATTTACTGAGTTTGTTGGGAAAGGGGCTAAGCCTTTCTACATCCACTCCTTTGTGTATCTGCCCCCCTCCACTCCCTGCTGTCCATGCTGGAAGGACTCTCCTAGCAGCCAGGCATCTGTTTGAGCTCTTTGTCTCTCCTGAGAGCCAGCAGGGGCCTTTCTTAGTTTTCTTTTCTACCTTTCTAGCCTCTATTCCTTTTGGTTTGCTTGTTGATTGCTCCTCATGTCTACAGCATTCAGACTTTCATCCTTTGCTTCTACCCCACCTCTTCCCCCTCTCTCAGAGTCCTCAAGCCACTTAAAGAGCCTTTGTCCCGATTCCCTTATCTTTTGTTCAAGATAGCCAACTGTTGTAGGCTGTTATTAATGGGGAAACTGGGGGTCTGCATGACGACCCCCTGAGTGCTCCTCACAGCACGCCTTACGTTCCTAAGCAAAAGCACATACTCAGGATCACTGTACACAGATTCATTATACCTAGCCCTGACTGAAATCAGCTCTTCCTGCTCCACAAGGTAGGAAAGCAGCAGGATGTTGCCAGTCAGGCGAGGCTGCCTCTTCTGTCCTCTCCATGGTTCCTACTAAATGTGATTTATTGTTCAGGAGAATTGTAACATGGTGGCTATGAATCAGGAAGTGACCCGCTCAAATTTTGCCTTTGCCATGAACTCACTACAAGGTGGCTTTAGGCAAGCCACTCCCTCTAAGCCTCAGCAGCAATATGTGGGCATGTGGCTTACGCTGGCTCAACTTGTCTGAGCGTGGAAAGCTAAGCAGGGTCAAGCCTGGTTGTTACTTGGATGGGAGACCCCTCCTCTAGTGTCCTGCATTGAGCAGGGGGTTGGACTCGATAGCCTTGTAGGCTCCTTCCAACTCTATGATCTATGAAACCATACTGACTTACCTTACAGGTATGTTGTAAGGATTACAACTAGATATATGGAATGCGCTTTGAACAGTTGAAGGTGCTGTAGTACCCGCAGTAGAGGAGAAAAAAAAGCAACCAGAACAAATGCTCTTAAAATACACTGCTATTTTTCCAATTTAACGTTAAATTTATCCAAAGACGTTGGATCTTGCTGTGACTCTCCCTCAATCAAACTCTTTCTCATCACTTACTGAAGCTTGAAATTGTATCCCACTCCATAACCCTGTAGAAGGCTGCTCCAAGGATTTGCTTCTGCTATGGTGTGTTTCCTCCTGAGTGGCTAACGTTAGAGAGACCTTGCCCCATGGCAAGTAATTTAGTAGGGAGACAAGGTCCATTTTGCCATTTAGATAAACTAGATTCTAGTAGGGTGTGTTGTTTTGTTTTGTTCTGTTCTCTCTCTCTCTCTCTAATGCTCAGGATTATAAACTGTTGTTCTATCATATAAGGGCAATGCTAGGTCGATCCTTTAAAGGTCGAGGATTTTGATTTAGTAAACAGGCTCAGTACATCATTGTTGTCTTAAAGGTGGCATTACACATCTGCAAAGGAAGCATGGGTCCATGTGCAGGACCAAACCCATGTTTTGCACACTCAAATTTAACTCAGAATTAAACTAGAATGTTTTTTTTTAAGTTAATGTTGCCAACTGGACTTTTCCCTCCATGTACATTAACATGGTAAGTTGGCTTTCAGCTCTGCTTATTATTAGTGTGTGACAAACTGAAGATGATGTGCAACTGCACATTTCTACAAGTCGGTATAAGGGATGGTGGGAATGGGTTTATATTTTTTTTGTTGCATGCAGAACAGTCATGAAAACAAATTTGGAAAATCTCTTGAAGACTAAAAAAAAAAAGAGTGCTGGGTAGGGTCAAGTAATGTCTAACAGATTACATATTACTAGATTATTTCTGAACTATCCACAAAGAAGGCGATTTGAATATTTTCAGCCTTAGATCACATTTGATGAAGTTCTTGTCAATGGAGATAATATACGTACTTTTCTTCCTGACATCCATATGGCCAACATATTGATTTACAGTGTAAATTCATACTATTGCAGTTAATAGATCTTGACTGTCATTTCTAATGAAAAATTTATATACAAATAGTATTCTAATCTTAGCGCTGGAAAATGATGCCCATTTCTACTTTAAACAGTATAATCCTTTCTTATGCGAACATTAAAATACGTTCCTGTATGATAGGTACTCTCAGGGCCAAATGACATTAAATATATATTTGCATGATTCTTTCCCCCAATTTTTTTTTTAAAGGAAAACCAACGGCAGGAGGTTGGACTCCTGAAGGAAGGAAGGTTCAAGGGAGGGGAGGGGAAAAGGAGAAAGATATTTCATACTTTCCCTGCTATCCATTTCTCTTCTCCATGAATTGTTCAAGGCAGCTAACATTGAAAACTAATAAAACAATACATCAGTAAATATTTGTTTTGTTAAATTAACATTCATTTTTCTATATATTATTTATTGTCACAGTAATTTCATTACTTAAATTAATTATGGCCACTATTGATAGTAAAATCCAAGGCATTCTGGGAAAAGAAAATGTTGGCTGCCAGGAAATAGCCACAGCCCATTTGCATGTAACAACAGCAAATAGTGGGTTAATTAACCCACGATTTGCCATGTGGCATGTTGTGCACATACTGCTGCTGTTTTGAATATGCAGCAACCTCCAATTGGCCCAATCGTAGGTTGCTTTGTGACATGCGAACCCAGACATTATGTTATTCATGGATTAAACAACCCAAAGTTAACCTAACAACTAATCATAATTAATTAACCCATGGTTTGCTGCCATTATGTGCGAACTGGGTCACCGAGAAGACATCTATACCCACTGGAGAATACAAACCTCCTCTCCCTGTATGAATGACAAATGGGTATGTATGGGTAATAAAAATTAACCCCATTCATACCTATTCATTACTTTTAGCATTTATTTTGTAATGAATGAAATTGAACAAAATTGACCCCATATGGTTCAATTTTTAATTTGTTATTAAATTAATGCACACCTCTAGTGTAAATCTCCACCTATGGCTTGAAGTAATTCCTTCCAAGAGACTTGTCACTTAATTCTACTGAACATATAAACTGGCATCTCAGCCTTCTGCACAGGGATAGCAGGACTGTACTCACAGCTTGCACAAAGGGCTTCCCAAACAGCTGTAGGGACTGGGATGTAGGCAGACTCATTGCCACCTTTGAGAGTTGTATTTAGCATAAACAACATTCTTGCCTTGAGCAACTGACAGCATAGAAACCATAAAGATTATTTGAAAACTCAGCAGCTGAATTTAAACCTTCTTGAACTGCAAGTATGGTGGGATGGTACATAAATATTATTATGTGTGGAGGTATGCTTAAACTCAACTGGGTTTAACACTATACCCACCCAATGGCCTACTAAACTGAGTTTATAAAGCTTGCTGACTTGCCTAGAATAGCATTTAAAGTTGGGTTGACTGGCTTGAGGTCTTTTTGAAAACCACACCCACTCTAAGTTAACCTGGAGTAAAGAAATGTACAGGGATTTCTTAATCTTTTCCATATAGATAATAATATATATTTATATATTATATATTTATAATAATATATACTGTAACTTATCTTCATGTGTGTGTTAGACACACAAAGAGAGACCTGGTTTGCATGTAATGGCTAGCTAGGGGTTAAAATAACCCATAGTTAGTTGTGGCTGCACCGAAGTAAGCACGGTGCCTCCCCTGTGCTCATTGCTTCTGTTTCATTTCCGGCTTTGTAAACAACCCAGGAATAGGGCTGGGTTGTCACCATGATGTGTGAACTCTGCACTCTATGTTTAGGGTTGTTTAGGGTTAAACAACCCAGACTTTTAACCCAACAACAAACCATGAGTTAAGACTGGTTGTTTTTTAAAATAAAAACAAACAAACTCTAAGAAACCCAGAGTGCCAGGTTCGCATGTCACAACCACCACCACCCAGGAATGGGTTGTTCCTGGGTTGTTTAGCAAAGCAGAAGTGGGTGAGCAAGCGGGAGCCAGCATGCTCACTCACTCCTACACACTCACAAACAACCTATGGTTTGTTAAATATGGGTTCTTTGATCATGCAAACCAGGTCTCAGACAACACATGAGCTGCATGCAAGTGATTCCTTGGCAATGTCACCATTTTCCATTTTGATAGACCATTCCCAATTGTCTGTAAAACAAAATTAAAATTACGGTAATCTAGATTGTGCCCAGTCTTTTAGAGGAAAAGATAACTTTTACAAACACTGTTTGCTGTTATGCAATGTAAATCATTGGTGTGGTGTGTATCGCTGAAAGGCACCCCATTTATGTGTCTGAAATGACTGTAGACTTGATGGCTCCAACCGTACCAGAAATGTGGGCTGTTCTGTTGGCTAGGTATAAACCAGAAAATCCCATTTTCACTAACACAAACCACATGGCAAAGTTCAGACGCAAATGAACATTGAATATTTTGTGACAGAAACTGGAACAGCAATCTGCAGCAGGAGCCAAACCTTTAGAGCAGAAAAGGTGTGTGAACTGGGTTAGGAGGAAACGTTATTCCAAGAGCAGATGGTGAAAAATGCTGTGTTGGCTGGAAAGAAACATTTGAGCCAATATGCTGGTCAAACCATTTCTATCCATACTCTGGTTATGGGAGCATTGTTATTGTAAGAATATAAAGGGATAATTTAATAATTTGGTGGCTGGTGTCTTTTTTCTCCCCTGAAAGAAATGAGTAAAGCCCAAGTGTCCTACTAACCACCAAGGCTGCAATCTTCTGTATACCTGCCTGTATACTTACCTGGGAGTAAGTCCTACTAAACTCATTGGGACCTACTTCTGAGTTACCATTCATTGGATCAGGGCTGTATGTCATTACTACATACAATATCGACTGATTTTTCCTTCTTGCTTTCGTGGTTGCGGTCTTGTTTTTACTTGGACATTCTGACTCCTAATGTTATCTGTATTGTTCTGCTTGTTTATCGGATTGCTTGTTTATGTGTTGAATGTGAAGGACCCTCTTTTTATGATTTTTCTATTGAGAAAAAAATCCCTTTGGAACTGGTGTGACAATAATTGTAAACAAAGAGTCCTTGAACCTGAAAAAGCAAGATAACTCAGCAAGGGAAAAAAGGGTTGAGGCTGGCAATTACATTCTCCGGAGGAAATGAGAGATTTGCAGGTAGCAGTAAAGCCAGAATTCTTAATACAGAAAGTAGAAAGTGTACTGAGTAACTTACTCCAGGTTCAGTAGTACATGAATCATTTGTTCTCCTCAAAATATGTAAAGATGTCTGTGCAGCTGTCTTCTTTAGTTTTGCTCTTTTGTTTGTGCTCCCAGTGAGGTCACTCTTTACCAAGAGTTATACAGACTTCAGAGCCAGACCAGAGTCAGAGGTGGAATCCCATTAGCGCTTTGTTTCACTATCCCATCCTGCCAGGGTCTGAGACTTATTTCAGGGGAAACTCATCAGCTGGCATCACACCTGGGATAGCTGCAGTAGGTACTGACTGAAATCCCAATGTGACATTGTTCAAATAAAATAAATATAAATAAACAGAGACACACACCCCTCAGATCTGAAGATGCTATGCAAAAAGCTAGCTAGTTACTGCTGTTCATTCAGCAGCAGCTGGTTAGTCCCCCAGTCTATGATTTTTCTCCTTCTCCACTATTGTTGTGCCTCCGTGAGGTCAGACAGAGACCGGCCATGCCAGCGTGTGTTTGGGGTGGGGCCAGGCACGTGCAGCCTGACCCGGCTGGGCTGCCTTACCAATCAGTGCCTGATCAAAAGGCAGGTCCCAAACGCACATCAGACGCCGGAAGCGATCGTTTGCTTATACAGCTTCAGCCAGATGCCTCTGGCTCCCCCAAACCCAGACTTGTGCCTTTGGACCTCGGAACGACCTTGACGACACCTTTGCCTACTCCTGAACTGGTTCGTGTTTGCTGCTTTTTGGAGATCTATATTCTGGCTTTGACCCTTGGACTGTGTTGATGACGACGACGACGGCACATCTTTGAACTGGACGGATATACGACAACTATCAGTATTCAGTGATGGTGCGTGCCTGGCGGTATGAGGCTGCAGGCAAAAAGGGCCAACGAGAAACCGCAACTCTACCACTCTGTCCAGCCCACTGCCCTCATTTAGGCTGCAGTCCTATGTACACTTACTTTGGAGTGGGTGCTCTGAACTCAGTGAGAATTCAGGGGCTGCTACTCAATGGTAGAGCACATACTCTGCATGCAGAAAGTTCCCAGTTCAATCCCTGGCATTTCCAGTTAAAAGGATCAGGTAGCAGATGATAGAAGATCCTTTGCCTGAAATTCTGGAGAGCTGCTGGTAGTTAGAGTAGACAATACTGGGCTTGATGGACAAGCAGTCCAACCTGGGGGGGGGGGGATCCACGTTACACCATACATCATCAGGTTAGCAGAACGGTACTGCTGTATTCACGTTCCGCAGTCACTCCTCACAGGGCACACTCGCGTTAAATGTAGTGCAGTCATCCCGGTTTGCCACCCCACACCTAACTCCGTAGCGGTAGAACTGGGTGTTGCCTTGAACAGGGGTTTTGTTTTGTTTTTGCTTTGTCATCTCTGCACAGGTGCGAATGAGCGCAGGAGTGATCTTTTTAAAAAGATAGGGAAAAGAATTGTTCCTCCCGTTCTGAGTTTCCCGAGCACAAGGCTCCTGTTATATTAGTGCAGTGATGGCGAACCTATGGCACGGGTGCCACAGCTGGCACACAGGGACCTCTCTGTGGGCACTCGAGCCATTGGTCACCAGATCGCGAAAAGACCATCCCCTTCTGCAAAACACTAATGATCTTGTTCTTTCTCACAGTGTGGAACAGAATGATTTTATTCTAGAATTCCTGTTACAGAATTCTTTTCTACATTGTTATCACATTTAAAAGATTTTGAAGAATGATGCACAGAGCATGGCTTGCATGTAAAGCCCTAACAGTTGACCTGAGTGCTGCATGTGTTGCTCTCAAACTAATGGAGTATGAGCCAAGGTTTGACAAATTATCAGCATGCATGCAATAGCAAAAATCACATTAATTGTGCAAAAGCATGCCCAATGCAAACTTTTACCTAATGCAGTGTTTGCAGTCCGACATAAAGTGTTTAAAATGTGTTAAGCACGTTTAGTTTTCTTGTTTATCTTGCTCATCCTAGTACAGGTTGACTTTTACTTTTACTAATCCGACACCTGTAGAAGCAGGGAAAGGACCCGGAGTAAAGCATGCCCCATACAATTTCAGTCTGGCATATACGGTAATCATATTACAAGTTGAGAATCCCTTATCCAAAAATACATGTGCCTAATTATTTAAAAAGTTTGTATAAATTCCCTTCAGGCTATGTGTACAATGTAGTACTATAATAATTTTTTGAGTTGATTTTTTTTGTCAACAAAAATCTGTTTGTATCATTGAAAGCTCTGTTATTGTGTTTTTCTTTTAAGACAAAAGATGTTAATCAGTTCGGACAACTGTATGAGTTGTTTTTCTAAAACTAAAACCTCAGTATTCAGGTTTAATTGCAGTGTTGGCACTTTGAAATAAATAAGTTGGTTTTGTGTTGCAGTTTGGGCACTCGGGCTCAAAAAGGTTTGCCATCACTGTATTAGTGTGATATACTTGGGGGTAAGGGCATTGGAGAAAATGTGATTTACTTCTGAGCAGACATGCCTTTAGGCTAATTTATAGCTCCTTGCTTTTCAGGCAATGGGGGTGAACGCAGCTGTTTATAAAAGGGGGGGGGAAGCCTCCCACTCCTGTCCCCTCTCAAACTCCATGGCGGTTATTCTTGGGGTACTGCCTGTCACACGCAGGAGAAATGGCCATTTCAGAAGCAGGGATTCTTTGTTTCTGGTCAGCTGCTTATACGGAGGTGTGCACATGCGCACGAGCAAATTTGTTTTTTTTAAAAAAACAACAACACTGACATGCGATTCCCTGAAGCAGCCTGCTCGGAGCTGTGGAGCTGCGCAGCAACGTTTGCAAACAAACAAAAAATTAAGAAGCTTCTGGGGAAGAGGACGAACTGCCGCAGAACAACAAATGTAAATCATACACAAGAACCTATTATGCCAGTCCTCTATGATTTACATTGGCTACCAATTGAAGTCTGGGCCCGATTCAAAGTGCTTACATTAACATTTAAAGCCCTAAACGGTTTGTGGCCAGGTTATCTGAAGGAACGCCTTGTCCCATACGAGCCTGCCCGAACCCTGAGATCTTCTTCGGAGGCCCTTCTCAGAGTGCCCCCTCCAAAAGAGGCTAGAAGAGTGGCTACTAGGGGAAGGGCCTTCTCAGTTGTGGCACCCCATCTTTGGAATCAGCTTCCCAAGGAGGTGTGACTGGCACCTACCCTCTATTCTTTCAGGCACCAGGTGAAGACCTTTTTATTTGCCCAATATTTTAATGGTTGATTTTATTCCTTTTATTATCACCACTGTAGCTCTGGATTGAATTTATTTTGGCTGCTTGTTTTTATCGTGTTATATTTTAATATGTTTGTGTTTTTATACTATTTTTGTTGTTATTTTTGTGTTGCTTTGTTTTGTAAACTGCCCAGGGAGCCTTTTGCCTGATGGGTGGTGAATAAATATATTAAATAAATAAATGGCGGACACCTCTCTTCCCCACCAGATGCATGGGACGCTGCATTTCCCCCGCCCCACAAAAACTATTGGCTAACTCTAGTGACAACACTTTCGTGGCCACACCTTGGACGGGCAACTACAGCACAAGTTTAGCACACACTGGCTGCGTACTGCGACAGTGAACCGCAATAACTGGGGGGGGGGGGACCTGTGATAAACCTAGACTAGGAAATTCCAGAAGAAACGAAGAATGGTTACACAGGACTAGCGCAACCGGCACTGAAAAGTGTGTGTGTCGTGTGCCCCGCAAGTCATGGCAGCGATACAGTACTGTAATATACCTTAGGTGTGGATCTGGCCCTGGTATAAGGCAGCCTCATTACCTTCAAGCCAACATTCATTGGATTGGACTGCCTGGATAAGAAGCTGATATTTGGCTTTTCATCTACCATTTTGCGAAGATGCCTAATTATTCTGTACTTAAACATTACATTTTTTTTAATGTTCTTGAAATAACTGTGAATATATTGCTGACCTTTTTGAGACCTATTTTTCTCCCCCGTGCAGACTGTTTCTAGGATGGTTGCTCTTCACAACCCACCCTACTGCTTCTAGATCTTCTCTGGAGATTCTCTTCCAAATACTTAAAATATTTCACTAAATAATATAAAGAGATGATTCTTCATGTGGCTGATAAAACAACAAGAATACTGCTTAACATACTGCTTAATATATTTCTATAAAGGCGAAGCCATTAAAAATCTACACTGTGGTTTACAAATACTCTGTTAATGTTCAAATCATATATACATTTAGAATTTAAATAGTGCAGAAATGTAGGGGCTCTATAGATCTAAATACTTTATTTTGGCTGTGATCAATAGAGTTTGGCGATATAGTGTTCGATGACTTGATCAGACAATAACTTTGAATTCCCCCCCCCACAGCTTTGGGGGGGGGGGTGTAGTCCAGCCGCTTCTCCAACTAGCTTGGTAACTAGCTCAGAACCAGCTCAGAAACTAGCTCAGTAAATCCAAAGCAGGATGTGCAACCTCAAATAATCAAAATATTATTCAGTTGATCAAGGCTTTGTCTTTTAGTCTTAGCAGGAAACATTAATAAGCTGAAACTTTTGTACAAAAGCAGGAATCAATGGAAGTGCTCACCTGGATGTGATGTGATTAGCAAAGTTCAACATGGAAGCAGATAGGTAAAGTGATCACTGCAGGGGCTGGTGGTTAGAAACCTTCATGCCTAAACCTAAACGGTAGAAGGATGCAGAAAGAAGGCTAAAAGCTGGCCGAAATGTAACTTGCCATGGGAATCAGTATTGTTGTGGTAAGTTTCCCTCCCCATCTGTATCATTTTGTAAAACTCATAGTGTCATTTTGATCCTGTTAGGGCCTGTGATAGGGATATGAGTCCCTAGCTAGATGAGGATCATGTGCTCAAATGGTTCCAGCAGCCAGGGTTGCTCAGGTATAGCCCTGTCAAATTAGCTGTAATTGTGCCAATCAGCTGTTCAGGAGAGAGAGCACTGAGGTGGAATTAGTTCCCCTGTCCCCTGCCTGTTAGCTGATTGGTGCATTTGTAACTTATGACACAAGAGCTATGTGTACACAGCTCAGCTGCTGAGTGAATGCCCAGCTGGATCAGGGCCAGCAAGGTTCTCCAACTGTGGCCTGTGGCCTGTTTGTCAGCAGGAGCTGGGAAGCTCACTATTTGATGGTACTAATTCCTGCAGTGAGTTGCCTATTTCCATGGTGAGTAAATAGAATACAAGCCAAGCAGCAGAGCATTTAAGGATCTGTTGGAAATTATAGGAAGGGGGGCATTACTGGAGTTGGATGCATCTCTGAAACCTCAAAAGCCTCCTGAGTAGGCAAGCTGTGATGAAGCAAAGAGCACTGGCTACTTACTGAATAAATTCAGTTAAAAGGGATCAGAATTGGGAGGGTGGGGACAGATATTCAGCTTCAGGGTAGGCTTCAGTTCTTTACTTGGTACTGAAATGGACATGCCTCTTCCCAATGGGTGCTATTGAGGGAGGGCACGGAAGATAATTCACACTCCCGTGTTTCAGATCACAGGTGATTATTCCTCAGGAATACCTTTATGTCCAATCAAATTCTATATGCCATTAATTCTATATGCAGAGTGACCTTTAAACTGAGTGAAGACATGAGTCTTCAGAAAAATGTATTTGTTGTTAATGCATGTGAAGGTTCCTAGCCTCACTTTGACAGGCTTTACATTTGCTTGTTTATGAGTGTGTATCAGTGGTGTGTTGCATTTTCTTTGGAGATATAATAGCAATGGCCAGCCGCCAGCCTATAGACCACATCTGGCCCCTCAGCAGGTTCCATCCAGCTCTTGATCTCTTTCACTCAGCTCAGCCAGCCCCCTTAGTGCCAGTTTCCAAGGAAAGCCTTCTTCCTACAGCTATCATCCTTTCCTGCCCTTCTCTCTCCAAATCCCATCAGATCTGAATCATTTGCCACACATCCTTGGTAACTTCAACAGTTCATGTGCTGCGCATCCTTGCTATGTGTTTGGTTGGTTGGTTGGTTGGTTGTCTTTAGCAGCATGAATGAGGAGGAGGCATATAAGTGCCTCACCACAGGATTTCTGGTGCTGTACTTCTTTTAGTCACTTTGCCTGCAGAAACTGACATAGCAAACACAGTAACAGTGGCAAGGTATCAGCAAAACACACAAAGCTGGATTTCTGAGTGCAAATTCACATTTCAACAAAAATCTGTTCATCTTATCTTCTACCTTTGTATGAACTTGAAATATGTTAGCTTTATATGGAATCAGCATCTTTTGCTTTCCCACTGTTCTGGGTTGAACGACTATATGGCTAAGTGTTTTCTTTTTATCTTTTTTCTTTTTCAAAATAGGACATTATTGATTGGTCCTTCCAAAATTGCTTCTAAAATTTGTAATGGTATTTTTTACTGGATATCACCCCAGGCATCTCTTAGATGGAGGGTGTGATTCCTAAATATATTAAATAAAATACATTTATGTTGATGACAAGATGGAGGAGGTGGCGGCTTTATGATATCGCAAGTGTCAGCCAGTCAGTGTTATTCACAACTGACCTGCAGAAAAAAGCCAAGTTTCTCCTAAGTTCAGCCCTGGAGGGAGGATTGTACATCTGACCAAAATTGGGTGAATGCAACTTGACCACTCTAGTTATGTATGCCTGTATATAGAATCAGTGAGCCCTAAGGTAAATGTTTTACAGAATGTAATGTGAATGTGTAAATAACAGTGTGTTCTGTGAGATAAGATCATTTGGTAGATGTACAGGCAGCCCCGAGTTAAGAATGCCCAACTTACAGACAACCCATACTTAAGTACGGACTTCTGGGTTCCCCAGCGCTATGTCGTTTACGTAGAGTACATAGCGTAGTATACTACGCAATTTGCGTAATTTAGGCAATTGGCATAAATACCAATTTTAACGTATAGAACGCTATGCTGTTCCGACTTACATACAAATTCAACTTAAAGACATTCTTAAGAACAGAAGTCATTGTTAACCTGGGGACTGCCTGTATTGTTAAAGTGTTATGGCAAAAATGTTGGTAATTTGCCTTTAGCTGAGAATAAGAGATACAATGTATGCATGGCCTACGATTGGCAGCGTGCCAAGAACTGGAAGAGCTGTGATACTTATTGTTGCTATGGAGAAGGCAGTAGCTATTACCTAATAGGGTTACAGTTATGTCTGGTGACTAGAACAGGGGTCCCCAACGCAGCACCCGCAGGAGCCATGGTACTCATGGGCACCTCCAATGGTGCCTGCAAAGGGGGCCCATGAGCACAAGAAATTTTATGATTATCATTATTATTTTTCCATTTTTTAAAATATATGTGCATGGATTTGTATGAAATGCATACAACTTCCTAGCAACTATACATAGGCTTCAACAAAAGCAGACCAGATATTGAAATAAGTATCCATTTGAAGTTAGTGTCGATATGCCATCCGTTCATATATCGAAAGTGTGGTAAGGTTCTCAGTCCATTGCATTATAGGAAGTGAGTGTTTATCCTTCCAATTTTATAATATCAGTCTTTCAGCTGTCAAAAGGGCACAGATAATCCATTTCCTATTCCATTTGTTAATTTCCATGAAGCAGGTAAATAATTTTAAAGAGTGTTACATCAGTGAATATTACGGACTGTTCCAGTACAAAATGTATCTGGGTAATAATCTCTTCCCAAAAAGAAGCAACAATTGGACATTGCCAAAACATACGTTTAAAAGAAGCATTAGCTATATTGCACTGCCAGCAATTAGCCAAATTAGACAATCCTTTATTAAACAGACATTGCAGTGTCCAATAGACACAAAACAGAAGTTTTTGCTGAATAAGACACAGCCTAAGTGGTGATCCACTGATTAGGCATTTTGTGGTGGTGTCCTCAGCAGTTTCTCAAATTCCCAAATGTACCCATGGGTTCAAAAGGGTTGGGGACCCCTGGACTAGAAGTCCTCTGATTTTATACAGAACAGTAACATCAAAATGGGAGACAAAGGTCAGGCACTAATATGTTCAGGAGTGATCATTCTATCTCTAATCATTGGTCATTAATTATGTCAGTTCACCAGGGTGAAACATTTGATTGGAAGAAGGGTTCTGTCTTGAAGGAATAAAAGGCTAGGCGTAGCCCTGTCAGAGTTGAGCTGGAGCCACATGTGATAAAGTCAGTGAAGGAGGAACAGAAGAGTCAGGCAATTAAGAGCCTAAAAGAGACCCAGGGAGGAAGAGGAAGAAGTCAGAGAACACTGAGAGGTCAGAGGGGAAAGCAAAGCAGAGCAGAGACTGTCCAGGTGAAGATAAAACTTCTGAAGTGGTCCTTCAAGAGAGCGAAGGCCATGTCTGTCAGGTGGAAGCAGTTGAGCTCAAGAAGCTGTGGTGTCCTTGGGGAGCTCTGACTGGTAAACCTCTTCTGTGCTGTGTCTTCACCAGTGTGACCATTACTAGAAAGAAGACTTCAGGCTTAAACCTCTGAATTTATGGGTGCTAACTGGAAAGAGGTTAGGAAAAAGCAATTTGTCTAATAGTATTGATTGGGGAAGTAAACTAGCTCAAGGTGACTGATATTTTCTTAACCTTAGGGCAACATATTAAGGGTATAGTAACAATTAAGCAAACACTGAACAAAACCTATTTTTAATACCCAGCCTAAGTAATGATTCATCTTATATTGTAAATACGTTCAAATAAATATTATATTTGGATCAACCTTAAAGAAATCTCCAGGAGTATCGCATGCCTAAAGCCTAACCTAGCTACTAATAAAGGGGAACGTGATTGTACCGGCAACAGTTGATAGCGATGGAAGATAAAGGATAAAAAATGAAGATACATTCACCAAATAGCATAATGTGTAGTAGGCTCCCCTTATTTAAACCTATCAATAGGAATATAGCAGAAATATATTTTTCAGGTATGATGCTGCAGCAGTGCAATCTCTTTGCCTGGTAACAGGATGGAGGAGAGTCTTCATGTGTGGTGGCAGCTTTAGTGAGATGTGGAAGATCCTACTGTACCATTCTATTTATTTCAAAAGTGGTGATCTTTCACAGCATGTATATGCACTCCCAAGACTGTAAGCTCTTGGGGGTGAGTGAGCGGGGAGAGGAAGAACCCTGTCTTTTGGCTTAAGATACCCTCTAAACCACTGTGTAGTACAGTGTTCTCCAACCTTGGGTCCCCGGAGGTTTTTGGCCTACAACTCCCAGCATGGCCCAGCCTCTGGGGACCCAAGGTTGGAGAACACTGGTGTAGTACATTGATAACACTGTCATATATTCTATTTCTGAACTTCAGGGGAGAGTGCCCACCACTATGTAGCCAAAGCTGTAGCACCATGCACAAGGAGGAGGTATTGGCAGTCTTTGAGAAACCACAAGGTTTGCAGGATACAAAAAAATCTTCCCTCCCAAGTGGCATGGAATGCTGAGAATCTGAGATGGGAAAAAAAAAACTGACCACCAGGTGGGAAGGAGAATGGAATGGAGTGGCTGGAAAGGGAGAAAAAGACAAGTAGAGATAAAAGGGGGGGAAAAGAGAATGCTTGGTTCTCACTGCAAAGCTATTTTAAAATCTTCCCAGGGATGGAAGTGAGAGCTGCCCATAGAAATCAATGTGGAAACCCAAGATTTTTGCATAGCTGGGTTTGGGCACTGGTTTGTCCATCCACACCTCAAATGGTAGCAGCAAAGAGATGAGTTCCTGCTCTTTGTAGCTTGGTTCCTATTTAGTGTGAATCATCTTTTTTTTAAAGCACTTCTAAAGCAAATTCTGGAACACATGCAGTTCATTCTCCATACTGAAGGTCAGAAGGGGCTGCGGCTGGGAGGGAGTGACTTATGACAGCCCTGTAGTGTAGTTCATACTGAGTACTGCAGGTCAGGCTCCGAGTGATTTATACCAACCCTCCAGTATTGTCCAGCGCGGTATTAGACTCCTGTTGCAGGTTGTGGGTTGGGCTGAAGGTGAGAGAGTACAGCCTATAAAAGCAGTGTTACCTATTGCTTTTATCTCTACATTGAGATATGTGTTGCAGATCAGAGAGCTCTGCTGAGAAAGAGTATCTTACGGTAGCCCTGTAATGTAGTCCATTGTTAATATTACAGGTCAGAGGTGCAGCTGAGGCTGGTTTGGGGTTCCCAGTCTGAAATCCCTAATACCTCTCAGGTTGCAGCAAAGATCAATAGACTTAAATTGCCCCCTCAGTCTTCCTCATTTGCCAAATCAAGCACTCAGTTGTATTCAAAAGCCTCATGTTCATGGGTTGCACGTCTAAATGTTCAAAAACTAATCAATACATGAGCAAATAAAGTTTTTGCACATGAAGTAAAACCCAGTTAGAGCAGGCACTCCTGCCTTTCATGCTGACTTTTGGTTTTTTCCAGCCCTCTCAGCCACAGGCTCAGGTAACACTAGGAATACAGAATAACATTTTATTTCATGACTCCACTTGCATAAATAATAATTTAATTAATAGTAACTTTCATAAGAATATTTTTAAATGGGTCTCGACTGCTTCATTGTCAAAACTCTGGTAACTGTAGACCAGCTGAGAATCACAAATGGCAATTATTTATTTATTATATTTATACCCCGCCTTTCTTCCTGCAAGGAACCCAAGGCGGCTTACATAATCCTCCTCCACCTCTCCATTTTATCCGCACAACAACCCTGTGAGGTAGGTTAGGCTGAGAGTCAGTGACTGGCCCAAAATCACCCAGTGAGTTTCATGGCTGAGCGGGGACTAGAATCCAGATCTCCCGGGTCCCAGTCCAACACTCTCACCATTACGCCACACTGGCTCAATTAATATTCTTTAGTTGACAACAATAATCTTAGAATAAATAAACAATTTTGATCATGGCCCTGGGTTTCAAATATTCTAAAAATTAAGAAGAAAAGAATCAGATGGAAGATTTACTTTTGTAGAATTTTGACTGTGGGGCATAGGATTTAACAGACTTGTTTAATCACTCCTATATCAAACTGTGTTTATAACCGGGTTTGTTACTTATTATTGTTCAAACTCTCAGCATTCTAATTCAGCATTACAGCATCCTGCTGGTGGTTCAAATCTTCTGTAATGTAAAACATTTGGCAGTACATGATGATATGCTGGAACAGAAGAAGCTTACATTTCTTACCAGTGAACCATCCACTAGCTTTTGCCATGGTTGAACCAAGAACATCCATACAAGTTTTGGTTTTACATTCTCAGATTTGGTCTGTTTTTTTCAACACAGGATCACACCCTTAGACTATTTAATCCAAATCTACAATCCTGCAATATATAACCCCATATTAATGAAGGATGCTAGCTTTAAGGCTACCTCTTCCATAAGCTTAGATTTAGTGCAGTGTATGTCCAATAATTCAAAAATATTTTCCCTTTAACTCTCGCAGGGACAATAGTAATTGTCCACATCCATAACATTTAGCTTTGCCAAGATGTAGCTTTTATTTCCTCTTCTAAAATTATAGAGAGAGCGCGACATGACGTCATTATCATATTCAGTGTCCAAGGAGGAGGCCATGCATTTTACAAGGTCCTAATATTTCTGCGGGGTTATGTACATTATCCCCCCCCCCCAAATGGTAGAATTGATTGAACAAAAACTCTGAAAATGTACCACTGAGCCAAAGCTGTGGTTTTCGATGGTGGTCCTTGGGAATTTATCAAGGGTTCCTCAATAAGTTCAGCCAAGGTTTTCCACAGTGTCATGATTTATAGCTCAATCATATTCATGTTTACTCAGCAATACACCTCATTATGTTCAGTGGGGCTTAGGTGTGCATAAGCTTCCAGACTGTAACCATGCAGGACACTCGGATGCATGTTTAATCAGAAGTAAGTCCCATTGAGTTGCAGCCTTAGAATGTAAACTCTTTATGGCAAGAAGGAGGGCATGCCTACCCACCCAACGGGCACATTCTCTTGTTAAGTAAAATACCTTGTGAAAGGAGCTAGGAGGATGGCTGAAGTGGGTGAGGCAACATAATGGTCAGAGCCAGGGGAGAAGGCAATGGTTTGGTGCAGATGAAAAGAACAACAGACTTCAGTTTTTAGTCAAAGATAAAAAGACAGGGAATTGATTTTTGGTCTCTGTGAGGTAACAGCATTTTGGGGTGCTGACTGTCTCCCTGAATATCTCATCTGGGAGCAGTGGACTTTGGCTGCCTGCTGTTTAATCTCTGCCACCAGCTATGCTCAACCTGTATATTTGTAAATAAGCCAAAACTTATAAAATACCAATAAGCCTCCAGTGATAGCCTTCCAAAGGGAACCAACCCCAGGTAAATGCTGCACCCCTGGAGCTTCTCATCACTCAGAAGTGGAGTGTGTGTGTATTAATATTTACTGAGAAGCAAGTCCCACTCCACTTTAATGTTATGTCAAACAGAGCAGCTTGCATGATCTGAAAATAAGGGCCGTCACTTTCCCCATTAGTTTACAGCAGTGGTGAGGAATCACTTTCAGTCTGAGGGCCAAATTCAGTTTTGGAGAAATGCTTGGTGGGTGGAGCCAAGGCAAAAGGGGCGGACCTAAATTCCAGTGGTGGGTGGGGCCAAGGGAAAGGGGCGGACCTAAAATACAAAAGATACCATCATATTGTAGCTTAAAGCTCTTACTGCCTGTAACTAAGCCTTAGAAGAGGCATTTCAACCTTCAAGACTGGGTGGGTCGGGGGGGTGTGGAAGCGTACAAAAGCCAGGAAATCTAACCGTCAGTGGCTGGGGGAAGGGTCGTGGCCATCTGGAACCCCGGAGGGCCAGATTGGGACACCAGGAGGGCTGGATTTGGTCCCCAGGCCTGACATTCCCCACCCTTGGTTTAGGGTATCTTCATGAATCCTCATTGGGGGGGGGGAGATTCCTTTGGGTTAAGACATTTGTGGGGGTGTATGGCTTATTGTTGGCTGAACTACTGATTTAAATTTTCTGCTGTAAAGTGAATAGAAATGTTAGGTCAGACTTTTATACTGCAACACCCATTTCAGCATTGTCAAACATCTGGTTGCAGCAACTTGCGGTAACACGATCTTAATGTTAGCAAAGGTGGGAAGAGGGTACGGTATTGTGCCTAGTTGGACTACTTGCCAATTTTTCAGTAGCCAATTTAACAGTGAGCCACCTAGTGCCTGCTGGGATTCTTGCAAAGAATGCTGGACCTAGTCTTATTGGAAAGGCCTTATTCTTAAGCAAGAATGTACCTGTGGTCACATAACACAGATTAGTTATGCCTGTTTGCTTCATGAATTCAAAATGCATCTGTGGACCAGAACGATTCAAGTATTTATTTATTTTTTAAATGGTAGACCATGCAAGATTGAAGTCAGCTCCCTGCATTAGCACAGGGACATCCTTGGAAAATATACTTCTTCCCAATCCTGATCATTTGCACTTCTTGTGTTAGCCTGCAAGAGCAGCAGCTCGAATATTCCTCACCAACAGCATAAAACTGATGTTTGGGACATCAAGCTGATGGAGTAGTCAGAATCCTTCCATGTAATTTGCTGAGGCAGCAGGTCTTATAATTGGGCTGTGAAGCTCGCATGTTAAAATTAAAAGCAGTGCACATAATTCTTCTTAGCATAGAAAGGAGGAACTTGTTTCTTGGCATATTTTTGTTTAGCAAAAGTACTGCAGTTTTGTGCAGCAGCTTGGATTGGTGCCAGAGTGTATTTTTAAAAGCCATGTTTTTTCCATTATCCAGGAATGGTTTTCCCATTTCAGCTTTCTCATCCATCTCGAATCCCCCCTCCCTCCTTTTTATAAAAAAGAAAGAAAGAAGATTGTTGAGGTTTCCCTGCTAAGGCCTCCTTCTATTCCTGATAAGGTTGAATTCCCTGATGGTAGTTCTAATTGTAAGCATATGTTGTTACTGTGGGCTACCATTTGAATTGCAGTCCTTAGTATTAATTGGGGGGGGGGGTAGTAGTAGTTTAATTTTTAGAATGTATTTTAGTTCATCAAGAGTAGACAGATCTTACAAATAATGAAATTCTGCTATTGATGTCAGAGAGAGAGGAATTGTTTAGACAGTGAAGTAAACATTCTGAAGAGTGACCATCAGGAAGTTGCTGGGCAGCAAATACTGCAGATTTAGCATCAGCCATAACATTCTCCATTGTAAAATTTCAAACCGCAATCCAGATAAATCAAGGTGGGTCAATCAAAGTTTTTAGTGCTATGGTTTGGTTCCTGAACTTAGATATATTACTGAAAAGCTGAGGCATTGATAAATACCCCAATGTATTTTGGTGGTGGTGGTGGTGGGGGGATATTGAGAAGGCAGAGCATAAGGGGTGTAAATTTTTTAAGGGAAAAAATAGAGCTGCAATCCAATTAAAGATGTTTTAATCAGTTAATCATATGAATTTTATTTGACTGATTAATGTATCAATTAAATTTGCGTATGAGCAAACACAATATTTTTGAAGCAAGATGCATTTGTTGTTTTTCAGTCATGCATGCAAGTGTCGTAGGAGGCATCATCTTGGAGGCATCACCTCCTATGTGAGAGAAAAGGGGGGTGTCTTTTTAAGATGGTGTTTGCCATCTGCAGCTTCTATAATTGTATTAAATATAATATAATAGCTTTCTTTTTAAAAAAAATCTATCAGGTACCTTTTTAGACTATTAATTTTCAATTGGATTAATGAATGAATTAATTGATTAATGTATGATACTCTGTGAAATGGCTTTACTTAGATCAGGGGTGTGGAACCAACCTGTGTCCCTCCAAACGTAATTGGACTCCAGCTCCCGTAACCCCTGGCTGGCTGGGGCTGTTGGGAGTTGGTGTCTAACAACATCTGGAGGGCCACAGGTCAGGTCCAACCCCTGACTTCAGTGGTGCCATTTAAATAAATAAATAAATAAATAAATAACTACGATGGGCCTGATCCACTCTGAGCAGTCTTAGGACAAGTGCAGCTCTCTGAACATGGCATGGGGAAGGCTGGTGTTAGGAGAATGCTGTGTGTGAAGCAGCATGTGCCAGAGGGTGAGGGAAGGAAGCAGTCAGGACTGGAGCACTGTGCCATGTTTGTTCCCCCATTGAAACCAATGGGTCCTGAAAAGGTGAAAGCTGCCTGGATGGTGCCCTTCTTTGTACAATGTTGAACATGGCTTTAACCAATTTAACGAATAATCAGTGCAGCCCTGGATTAACCATTGAGCGATATAAGCATGTGCTTAGGGCACCAAGGCAGAGCACCACAAATTTCTGCATTTGCATTTCCCCCTTATAACAGTTTTATTTTTTTAAAAAATGCATAAAACAGTGATGAACATTTGTATTTCTTTCTGTTGCCCTAGTTATAAGTAAATAATTGCCTTATACTGCTTGCTGCTATTTAGTGTTAAATAAATATAATAAAAAACAGTTTATATTTAATATAGTTGCATGTTCTGGCGTGGGGGATGGCCTTGAAGGCAACCGAGTTTTTAATGTCTTATTTCACCTTCAGCACTTATTGAGTCTTAATGTCTTGCCAGCTAAGCAACGGAAGGGCCGAGGGGACACCATTATTGGGCCGTGCTTAGGGCATCAGCTGGCCTTAATCCGGCCCTGAATCAGTGGCACTGCCAAGTTTGAGGGGAACCTGGTCAAGATGCCTTTTGGGGAGCCCCACACTTCTGGGCAATCTACACTTTCACTCCCCACTCTCTCTCTCTCCCCACCACCCTGGCTCTCTTTTTCTCTCTGCTCCCTCCCACCCTGTGTGTGGCTCTCTCTTATTTCTCCCTTCCCCACTGGTGCTCTTTCTCTCCCACCTGACCACTCTTTCTTTTGCTCTTTCTTTCCCCACACCGGCAGTGCTTTCTCCCCCCCCCCCGCCGCCACCCCACCTTACCAAGCAGCAGCACCTTTCTCCCTCCGTCTCTCTCTCTCTCTCTCTCTCTCTTCATTAACTTTTAAAACACACTGGGTGTTGTGCTGCAGAGGATGCTGCAGTCACATCCGGGATGTTGATTTCCCCAGCGTGCCCCTGGGCCCATGTGACCATCTGGAGGAATTTAGATGCCAGGTATGACGGCAACTTCCTGTGCAGCATGTCTGGCCTGTTTTAAAAGTTAAAAGGAAGCGCGAGAAGAAGGTGCCACTGGCGGGGGGGGAGAGCAGGTGGAGCATGGGGAGGGGGGTGAAGAGTGAGTGCAGCACTGGGAAGGGAGCACCGTTGCGGCAGGAAGAACCATGAGTTCTGGGGAATAGAGAGTGGGGGGGGGGATACTGCATTTGGGCTCCATAAGGGCTGTGTGTGGCTCCAGACATCTGCCCGCTGGTCCGGTCAATGTAAATAATAATACATTTGCATATGATTCAGCCCTAGTTTCCACAGCAGTGGTAAATCTAAGCCTGGGCTATATATCAGTTCAGTTCGGACTGCAGGTGGGAGCTTACGTGATGGAATTTTTCTCCATACAAAAACAAAAATAAAACACCCAGATTCCTGCTAGGGATGAGTGAGAATTTCATTTCAGTTTGCTTTTGATAAGAATTTACCAAAATCCACAAAATTCTTCAGGTTCTGGAGGAAAGAATTAGAGATTTAGAAAATATGAATGGGGAGAAAGGAAAACTGACAGATTTCTCCATCTCCTGATTCCCTCCATATAGAGAACAAGCATTTCAAGAGAAAGCTAGGCTATAACCTTTATCTCTGACATCTAGTTTTCTATATGGAGGAATATTCTTTTCTTTCTTTCTTTTGTCCTCCTCCTCCTCCTCCTCCGGAGCATTCAGTCACCAGCAATCTGAAGTGGAAATGGTACAGGACAGACATGGCATTACTATCTGAGAATTAGGCTTTAGAGAATCTGCTAGATTGTTTGTTTGCTTCTCTAAAGGAGCTCAGTCATTACAGTGCTCAGTGAATAGCCAGAAGTGGCAGATAGCATGCTGCAGTACAATGGCAGATGTGGTAAGGACTTTGAAAATGTTCCCAGATTCAATGTGGCAATTGTCATCAAACCAGATATTTATTTATTACATTTCTACACCACCCAATAGCAGAAGATAGGCAGTTCTTCTCTGACTGCACTGCACATTGATATCTGACCATTTGGAAATGGGGAACGTGTTGTAAACCTGATCACTCTGCTATTTAGTATTAGGCAATTTTAGGGCTGTGTTTTTTGGTATGATTCTGGGGAAGCATAGAACAGCCACAGAATGAATAGTATTCAAGTAATGTGTAACCCGAAGAAATTACCACAGGGAATCTTGTACTTTTAAGGACAGTTTGTCAAACCATTGGTAAACAAGTAAGATGGCAATACTGTTGCCATGATATATATTTTCCACTGGATGGAAACAAGATATCACCCATACAGGTATCAGGGACCTAATTAAACATAAAACTTGTACAGTAGTGTGCAAGACAGAAAAAGCTAACACTTCCTCTTTTATTGATCAGAGCAATTATTCAGTGTCTCTCTGTCTAAATTCTTTACTCTTGTCATTTATAGTGAATTAATGAACTTTAACAAGATGGGTTATCTAAGGGCCATTTCACACATTTCATGGCAGGAAACGTGGATCGCCACCATGTACACACAGCAGGGAAATGCAGGCAGTCTTGGTTCCCTTGCAAACAAATGTTTGCCACAGTCACACTTTATATTGTAATTTATTTAAAAATGTATACCTGTCCTTCCTTTATGAAAGTTCACTGCAGTTCATAACAAAAACCATAAGCTATAGTAATATCAGACATTGCAAAACCAGCAGAGCAGCAGACCAAGAAATAAAAATAGTTTTTAAAAAGCAATAAAATACATTAAAACCCTCAGAGAACAGTATAGGCCAGGTGGCAAATTAAGGTCCTTAAAGGCCAAAGGCCTTTCCAAATAGAAAGGTTTGGTAGAAGGCAAAATGGACCTCCCTGGGAAAGGAGTTATCAGCAACAGAAAAGGTCCTCTCCCTCATTCCCACCAAATGTGAGCTTCTGTAGATGTTCTTGATGTGCAAGCAGGTTCCTATGGGAGAAGGTAACCATTCAGTTACCCTAGCGCCAAACCAAACAGTGCACAGGTGTCAGTGACCCACCTTTGGCCCATGGCTTCCCTCCCCCCCCCCACCATGCAGAAGTTAGGTTTTGAAAAAAGCTTCTATTGATGCTAATGGAAGCATTTTAGAAAGCCCAATGGCCACATGGGAGGGGAGCAAACTTGGGGGAGTTGGAGCTGGGGGGGGGGGAAGAGTAACTTTCCCTACATGCTGCAACCCACCTAATTGCTCCCATGAGGTAATTGAAAAAATGCTCCTATTGGCACCGAGAGAGAGAGAGAGAGAGAGAGAGAGAGAGTGGGTGGGTGGGTAGGTGGGGACTCTGCCCCACCCACTCTTTATTCTGGCCCCACCCATTGCTGGTATGTGGCCCCTGATACTTTTTGCCTGAGGGGATGAGGCCCTCAGCGGGTTGGGTTCCCCATGCATGGTATAGTGCTTTAAAGTTTAAAAGCAGCATTTTAAGTTGGGCCTGGAAACAAATAAGGAGCCAGCACAGGATTGTTGTTGTTGTTGTTGTTTTAAAAAAACACAAACACAAATGTGTGAAGTGGTCCTAAATACAGGAGCAAACATATTGTTATGCATGTACACCCTACTTCGGTATGGTGAGAATTTCCAGGCTTTCCAGCTCTCATCTAGGGGTCAGTATCCTTAGAAGACGGTTACTGTGGAGACTTAAGATGTTTCTATGATACAGTCATGCCTTGGATTGAGAGCATAATTCGTTCCGGGAATGTGCTTGTAATCCAAAACACTCTTATATCAAAATGAAATTCCCCCAAAAAAATTGTAGAGAGATTTTTAATTTAAGCCGTACTACAGTACTTGTATTGCAAGACGTCGCTTGTATATCAAGTCAATTTTTTAAAAATAATTATTTAAAAATTTGCTTGTCTTGCAAAACACTCTCAAACCAAGTTACTTGCAATCCAAGGTATTACTGTACAAGGTTTCTTTCCACACACACACACACACACATACACGCAGGCTAAGTGTAAGACAGGAGTTCCCAGCATTAACACCCCAACAGAATCCTGTTCCCCAACAAATTTTCCACATACTATCAACCCAGTTCTGATACAGATGGCTTAAAATGATGGGTAGGCTGGCCCACTCTCCTTGACCCAGTAGGACAAAAAGATGAGTCGGGCCTGTGGCTCACGCTGGCTCAGCTTGTCTTCTGAGCATGGAAAGCTAAGCAGGGTCAAGCCTGGTTATTACTTGGATGGGAGACCCCTCCTCTAGTTTCCTGCATTGAGCAGGGGGTTGGACTCGATAGCCTTGTAGGCTCTTTCCAACTCTATGATCTGTGAAATCTATGAAAACTATGAAATCTTTCAATTGAGGCAACTCTGAGGACATGTCTGGACAAGATCTGGCCAAACCACATTCCATAGGGAGAACAGGGAAAGGCTTCCCACTAAAATCCTGAATCCTTTTACATTCAGAGCCAGGGTGCTAAAAGGTCATCTAGACTAACCTCAAACCCATCACAGTATAAATAATTGCCCAGCTGTAGGCAGTGCTGTTCGTCTGCGGAAACAGTTTGGCTTGTGTCTTGTTTTTACCATTTTTCTAGCAAGCTTATAATGGGGTAACTGAACAGTGTCACTCAACAGACTGTGTGGGAAATGCCTCAGAGGAATTCAGACAGCAGTGTCTGTCTATGTACGTGTGGGGGACTCTAGCTACTACTATAAAAACTCAACTGCAAGGAAAATAGTACCAAAGCCACCTTCGGATTTTTTTTTTAATTGGAAGGTGGGCTAGAAAAGTCTTAAGGAAATATGAAGCAAGGGGGGGAAATTACGAGGTAGATTCAGTGCTAAAAAAACCCAGTGACATTTGGACAGCCTTTGAAAACACAGGGTGTTAACTGTTGGTATTGTACTGGAAATTTTTATCTCCTAACGTTTTAGGTTTAAAAAAATCTTCATCCCAACCCAGCCAGGGGCACTATTCATGCAGATGCAGGCTCCCCTGTGCACATCTCCAACCAGCTGTGGATGTGTTGTGTGGGCAAATGGAATCTCTCTGTGTGGCTGCCGCTCTGATCCAGCTGGAGTTGCATGTGAGGGACCCTTTAAAAAGGGGAGGGGCTATAAATCCACTGACCAAGTCCAAA
This sequence comes from Shinisaurus crocodilurus, assembly GCA_021292165.1. Lineage (NCBI taxonomy): Eukaryota > Metazoa > Chordata > Lepidosauria > Squamata > Shinisauridae > Shinisaurus > Shinisaurus crocodilurus. Next base: position 103,740,030 of record CM037876.1, read on the forward strand.
CCTGAATGTCTTTCAGATGAAATGCAAGAATTTATTATTGTTGTTTGAGTAAGCCGTCGGTGGCAAGAGAAGCAGCTCCTTCGAGTAGCTAATTTTTAAAGAACAGTATTTTTTATTGTCTGCTGATTATTTTTCTGTGTCTCCGCTGCACACACTCATGCCTTGAGGGATGGGTCAGGTTAAAAAAAAAATATCCCTGTTTATTTGGAAACAGTTCCAAATAAATGAAGAGGCGAGCTAATTAGCAGACAGCAGTAAAGAAGCAAAACAGGCTCCAAGAGAAGGAGTGGGATGGGTTTTCCACGCTATGCATTATTTTATACACCTCTATCATGTGTTCCCCCCCCCCTTCCCTTTTTTCTAAGCTAAAGAGTAGCAAACATTGTAACATTTCCTCATAGGAGAGTCACTCCAGGCCCCTTGTTCCCTTTGCCTGGCCTTTCCTGCACCTTCTCTGTAGAGAAACTTACTTCGTGGGTGCTCCTCAGCTTCAGACCTCTGTTCATCTGGATGTCAGACAAAGTCCAAACCTGAATGTCTTTCAGATGAAATGCAAGAATTTATTATTGTTGTTTGAGTAAGCCATCGGTGGCAAGAGAAGCAGCTCCTTCGAGTAGCTAATTTTTAAAGAACAGTATTTTTTATTGTCTGCTGATTATTTTTCTGTGTCTCCGCTGCACACACTCATGCCTTGAGGGATGGGTCAGGTTAAAAAAAAAATATCCCTGTTTATTTGGAAACAGTTCCAAATAAATGAAGAGGCGAGCTAATTAGCAGACAGCAGTAAAGAAGCAAAACAGGCTCCATCGCATTTTACCTCCAGCACCAATATCTTTTAAAGATGATTGCTGAAATAGAAGTTGCAGCTCTTGAGCTAACCTGGCATTGCCTCTGGCACTGGGTAGCTGATTATTTGCTAGCTAGCAGCACACGCTTGAATCACTCCTGAAACGAACTGCAGTTCTTCAGGATGCATAGCAGTAAGTATCGGTAGAATGCAGGCTATATCCTGCTTACACAGGGGGGTTGTATGTTCTGTAGACATACAGAAGCATTATTAGCAAGCATCCTAAGTCAGTGAGGTCTAGCCTTGTGTGTGTCCCCCCCCCCTGCATTTTTGTCTGATTTTTAAAACGGAATGTTGTAAGCTATAGAGCAGTGTTCTCCAACCTTGGGTCCCCAGATGTTTTTGGCCTACAACTCCCAGCATGCCCCAGCCGGATATGCTGGCTGGGGCATGCTGGGAGTTGTAGGCCAAAAACACCTGGGGACTCAAGGTTGGAGACTCATTGCTATAGAACAGCCTTCCCTCCTCCAGATGTTTTGGACTACAACTCCCATAAGCCCTAGCCAGCATGGGTAGTCATCAGGAATTATGGGAGTTGTAGACCAAAACATCTGGAGGGCACCTCATTGGGAAAGGCTGCTACACAAGACTTGCATGCATTTTATGCTGTCAGTGCTTCCTAACCACCCAAAAGTAGGCCACAAACTTATTCGGAACTATGAAAAGCCTAACAAATACTTATGGGGTCAGGGGTTGGCTGCCTTACTCAGGGCAGAATTAGGGTCTGTACCAACGTATGTCATTAGAAAGGTCAAGCCATTGTGGAATCGCACTCCCCATTTTGATCTGATGTACCATCTTCCTTGGGAATTGAGCTCAAAAGAAACTGGTTCTGTTCATTTTCAGGAAAAGCTACCTGTTCACGGTGCTGATGGGTGGGCCCTTTGGGCAATTCAAAGCCACCTATTCCACCTTGACCGCAAACATGTTGATTTATTTATTTATTGCATTTTTTTAAACCATCCAATAACCAATACACTCTGGGCAGGGTACAAATTAAAAACATAAAATACAAAATATTAATGAAACAATGACAATAAACAAATCAGAGAAAAACAGGATAAAAGGAGCAGTAGCACATAATAAACCCTAAAGTAAAACCAGCAGGCACTAAGACAGTGTTCTCCAATCTTGGGTCCCCTGGGGCATGCTGGGACTGAGTTGTAGGCCAAAAGCATATGGGGACCCAAGGTTGAAGAACACTGCACTAAGGCACCTGCCTGTGGGCACCTGCAAAGCTTTTTTAAAAAATCCTGTTTTTTAATATACATACATGGATTTGTATATATCCATAGCAACGAATACTTATGAAATGCCTATGTATTGAAAATACAACTTTCTAGCAATTATACACAGCCTCGCTATTTCTCTCCAGCCAATCCCTTTCCTTGCTATTTCTCTCCCTTCCCTGTTGCTAGCCTTCTTTTTTCTCTCTTGACCAACTTATTCTGCTATATGGACAGGACTGCACATCACGTGTGGTTGGGCCTCTCCCCTAAAAATTCCATCTTGCCCTGCAGGTCCTCACTTATTTCCTGGACAGGGGCAATGGCAAGGGGAAAATAAACAGGGCAAATATTTTTTTTTCTGCAGAAAAGAAACAGTCACTCATTGTAGCGATAGTAAAAACCACGGAGGGAAGCAGTCCTGGGAGCACCAGATGGCAGCAGCCATTTTGAGTTCTGTTGTTGTAGTTGAACAACAAAAAGTTATTTTCATTTTACACTTTGGCCATGTTAGCTGGGGAAGATGGAACTTGTTGTTCAACACACCTGGAGGGCACCAGTCTGCCTAAGGCTGCTGTACACATATTATGTGTTCACCACATAAGAGCAGGTGAGCTCTGCCCATCCATTACTCTGAAGGCTTCCCCAACACAAGAGGAGAAAGCTGGAAGGAAATGGTGTCAAAGAAGCAGGTAAGTCACTTGCCTTATCTCTTATCTCAACAGTGAATGCTCCCCTCCTTCCTACTTCCAACTGTTAAGAAAATTAGTTGCCAAGAAGAGAGATGAGCAGCCATAAACAAGTGGCAAACAAAGCTGCATATTTCCCTGCATACTGCACTGTGATGTGTTCACACTTTCTCTGAGCTTTTCTACACGAGGCTGTTAATCTACTGCATCTACTTTCAGTTTCGTTGCAGAATTGAGATCTGAGCACTAGGAGTGTTTCCTTTCCTGCTTTTCCACTTCATAACCTCTAGGTGACACTGTGGTATAGTGGAATAGCACAAATACGCAAGAGGAAACCGCACTTTCTTTTGCCATCAGAAATAACACCCCATTTTCCTCACGGAAAGTGCTGTTTAAAAAAAGAAGTGAAACTGGAGGGTAACGATGTCATCTAAAGAACTGGTAAACAACTGTGAATAGGGAATGATGAGCGCACAACAAATGCCTCCTGCAGAGCTGTTTTGCCCTTCCCTGCCAGAAAAGTAAAAACAAATGCATTCATCTTTAAGAACCTTGTAACTAACAACTGGTGCCTGAGTTTTGCTTTCTTCCTCCTCCCTCCCAATCCCTTTCCCTTTTGTGTCATGTCTTTTAGATTGGAAGCCTGAGGGCAGGGAGTGTCTAATATTAATTTTGTAAGCCACTCTGGGAGCCTGTTTTGGCTGAAGAGTGGGGTAAAAATGCTGTAAATAAATAAATAAATAAATAATAAAAGCTCTCTGTTAGTTGCTGGAGGAGCCTTCAGAATTCCTGCTTGCTCATAGTGGATGTAGCTCAGTTCTTAGCTTCTAGTTTTACAAAGGTCTGTGCTTATATTTAATGCACTAGGTAATTTTACTGAACTGAATAATAGATGCTCTGTCTACCGCATGCAGCTCCCTGATCACTTACGATCTGTCCAGGATCCCCTGCTGAGGATTCCACATCCACAAGGCTTCTAATCTTCAGGTGCCCAAAGCATAGTCTTCAGTAAAGTGAAATATTTTGGCTTTACTTGGCTTCTGCCCCAGAGGAGTGTGGAGAACTGAAGCCCCATGCACACCAGGCAGGAGATGACAGAGTGCTCTGCTCCAGGCCTAAGGCTGCCCCATGAAGGATCTCTTCTCCACAGCAAGGAGAGCTAGGCGGGAGAAGTAGTTAGGGCCTGGAGAGAGAGATCAGGCATCAGTTGGAACTGGATCTTTGTTGGAGCAACTTGCTCACTCCCAGCTATCGTCAATGACCCTGCAGGCGTTATGTCTTTTTCAGAACCTCAGACTTGTGTCAACATCCACTCTTGCCTCCACTGCTTTTGCCTTCCTGGGCCATGTTTGCTGTACTGGACTTCACACCTCTTCCTTGATCACCTTCTCTTCAGACTTCTCTTCAGACTGGACCTCCTTCATTCCTGGTCAGGTGTGTGGGCTCAGCCTGGCTCCAAGCAGGAAACCAGACTGACAAAACTGCACTGGGACCTGATCTAAGCCTGTGGAGGCTTCTTTTTTATTGGACATTGGTGTCTCACCCCGATTTCCCCTTTCCCATTCTTCATTGGTTGAAGATTCTCTCTCTCTCTCTCTCTCTCTCTCTCTCTCTCTCTCTCTCTCTCTCTCTCTCTCAACTGAAAGCCAAGAACCAAGGTCCCTGTAGTGTTAAACCCCATCATACAGAATCACACCTGTCCACTCTGAGTCTGAGGCTTCCTTCTGTTTCTGAGAATCGAAAGTTGACACTGACACACACACACACACACACACACACACACACTGTTTTAGCTTTTGCACACCCAGGAGATGGGGCTGAAACCTACAGAGCATTGATACTAGCAACTCTCACTAAATGCATTTTTAAAAGATACCCCAAGAACATCTCATATCAGTGACAGATATCTGATATGTGCATATGAATCCACCTTAAATTGAATCAGAACACTGTCCATCTAGGTAGTTCAGTTGTCTACCCTGACCGGCAGCAGCATTAGCCTCAGATGAACTTTTTCCTGAGAGATGGAAAATCCTTTTTAAGCAGCAATGCCAGGATTTGTAGCTGGGACCTCCTGCTTGCAAAACACCTACTTATCAAGCTATGGCCCTGGGACTGGTCTTGGAAATAGAATCAGCAAAGTCTATGCATTGTTAAATGCCTTGGAAACTTATGCTAAGAAGAGGCTTATGCACTTGAGACATAAACAAAAACCCCGCTATCACTGGTGACCCTAAGAAGGCAACAAGGAACATTAAGCAATTGGAGGGGGACTGAATTAATTTCACATATTGACTTGAACTAACCAGAAAATTCCTTGACTGCAGCCTTCTAGTTTCATTTTAATATTATTAATGTGTCAGATGTAGGGATGTGGTGACGCTGGGTGACTCGTTTGAGCTCAATGGACCTCCTGCCTGCTTTCGATCTGATGATCAGAAATGGGCTGAGTTGGGGCGGGGGGGGGATCCACGGATTTCTGTCTCTAACACAGGCCACAGTTTGTGCATTTTAAAAAAATGCTAAGGAAATTTGAGCAAATGGCACAATTTGCATACTTTTACGCAATGTGCATAACTTTAAACAACTTGCATAAATTGTGGTATTTTGCATATTTTTCACAAATCAGCACCCGAAAAGCATGTGAATCTAGTGTGATTTGCGTAAAACTGGCCAATCAACCTAGATCCATGTGCTTTTCAGGTGTTGATTTGCGAAAAACATGCAAAATACAGCGTTTTATGCAAATTTATGTAAAGTCACACAAATTGTGTAAAGTTACAAAATCTGTGTAAAGTACGCAAATTGCACCGTTTGCGCAAATTTCCTTAGCGTTTTTTTTAAAAATGCGCAAACTGTGGCCCGTCTTAGAGAGGGAAGTCCATGAGCTGGCTCGACTTGCATCATAGTGAGTCAGCGCCAGCGCCGGGCTTGTGAATTGGAATCCGGGGGACCGAATTGTGGAAACCCGTTGGATTTTCACCCCCCCCATCAGATCCCTCACGCATCCCTAGTCAGATGTTAGTAACACCATAGCTGCATCCAATTCCTCTCCCCCCACCCCACCCCATTATGTAGAATAAGGGTGACAACAATCCCTGTTGTTACAGGAATTGTAGCTTGTAAGCAAGCTGTGTAAGTCACGGAGCCTTTCGGTGACTCACTCAGTTCCTTCCTTGCCACATATCCACTTATTTAAGTGAGCAGGCACTATCATGAGAAATCATCTCTCGTTATTTCCCATCTGCTCAAGTATAGAGCAACGTGCCAAGGATGGAGCGGAATTCAAAGGAGGGGGTGGGGTGGAAAGCCACCGATTGAAAGGAGTGAGGTGGTGAATAGCTGTGTGGCTGATTCATGCATGTACAGAGGCGTATAAATTCACAGCAGTTTTGATATGAAGCACAAAGGCAATTTGGGCAACCACCACTGTTTACTTTCTGAAATCAAAAGGGAAAAAAAGTCCCCATTGGCATCAATGGAGGCTTTTTTGTCTTTGTGGGGAGGGTGGGATTTCAGGAAGCAAATGGGGGGGGTGTTGGGGGGGAGGCATGGTGGTGATTAGCGTAATGTGTAGTTTGGTTCTCAGGGTCACAGAACGAACGCACAAACAGAGGGAACAACAAAACACCAAAGCAGTAACAGTATATACGGTGAGCAAAAACCTAAGTTAAGGGATATGAATGTCATCACATAACAAAATTAATACTAAAAAGTACAAATATTAAAAACCATGTAACGGAGACATATGTGTCAAAATGTACAATTAAAACGTACAATTGAATATATAAAACCTAAATGCTAAAATGTAATAATGTAAAAAAGACACACATGACAATATATATAAAAATTAAAACCAGAGTATATAATAAAACCTTAAAAACTACATATGGGCCAAGTGTGTTTCAACATCTGTCTTCGTCAGCAGTCTACAATAAACACTTTATCCTAAACTCTAATTGAAAAATCTTTCATTGGAAGGCCGAATGAATTCATCCATGTATCTTGAACAAATGTTCATTCTAGGTAAACAGCTGCTTGATAATACGATCATCAGAATAAGTTAGCAAAAGCTAAGCAATGTATATGGAAAGTAAAGGAGTTATTGTAAAGGAGTTTCAAGGCCGTGTATAAGTAATATGTCTGTTATATGGTTCTTAATATTTGTACTTTTTAGTATTAAACATTTTTATTTGACATTCATGTCCCTTAACTTAGGTTTTTGTTGACAAACTGCAGGAACAGTACAGAATCAGAACGGGGGACACAGAGAATGAGGAACTGGAAGCAGGCTTGTTTAAATAAAGGACTTTGTTTTTTCATAACTCATGTCTGATTTTTCAGTAGTTGCAAACACCATCTGCAACGCCTAGTAGCTCCAATTAAAGGGTCTTGGGTAGCAATATTCAAATGAGACCTAGTTCTCAGTGAGGCGGTAACCCTGTGTCTGAGCTGCTGTATCATTGCAGCTGAGGACCTACATGACTGAATGCTCCTCCATACAAAAAAGCCCCCTCTGGGTTTGCACGTCACACCAACCCGCCCTGGCAATAAGGCATGGTAGGCTGATGCAAGAACAACCCACAGTGTGCCTGACAGACGATTGGGTGCACTGTGGGTTGTCACCCCCTCCTTCACCCTTGCTCTGCCAGCCAGCATCCCAGGGGACTTTGCAGCTCAAGCTGCTCCCTCTGCTGCGATAGGGAGTCATTTTGGCTCCCCCTTTTAATCTCTCTCCCCTTTAATCTCCTTCCCCAGAGTTTGTTTTTTGTGATCTCCATTTTGCCAGCCACTGACAGGCCCTCCAAAGTGCTCAAGCAGTTTAGCACCCCCTTTTTAAATTGTTTTTGCACCCCAAATTATTTTTGCACCATGAAAAAACCCTTTGAAAAGGAGCCAGAATTTTGACAGCTAGCTGTCAAACCTCCGTGCTCCAGTAAAAGGGGGTGGGTGCACTTTTCCACCTTCCTCAGTTCCTAGAGCTTGGCTCTCCAACCTTGGGTCCCCAGATGTTGCTGGACTGCAGCTCCCAGAATCCCTTGCCATTAGCCATGCTGGCTGGGTATGCTGGGAGCTGTAGGCCAGCAACATCTGTGGACCAAAGGTTGGAGAGCCCTGTCCTAGAGTCTCAGGAATGGGTGGAAAAGTTGGGGGCACTGGGACGTATCATGGGACCACAAAAAAAAAACCCGAGGATCCTCCCAGTGCCAAGGGGGGGGGATAAATCTCTCCACCCCCTTTTGCAAGCAAAGATCACTCGTGTCTGTACTTTGAATTGACAGCTCGCCTTTTGACATCTGTCAAAACAAAGCAAGGTGCAACCCCCCCCCCCAAAAAAACCCTGTTGGGACCCTCTCTGGGTCAATGTCCATGGTAGGTACCTGCTGCATTTGGACAGCAGGTACCTCCAGGACATTACCCAAGTGAGTCTTCCCATTTTTGCACCCGCAGAAAAGTGTACAACTGCACCTCCAGACTTGCGCAATTCCAGCTAAATAAATGAATAAATGAAACTGTTTGCGCATGTTTGGGACACATACCCAAAAAAGGTGGCGGGGGGGCGGTGAGCCAATGACAGTTGCCCCACCATGCTGCTTGGGCATCAGCGGGACGGCTGGCACTGGCTGCAGCTCAGGTAAGCTTGACAAGAGGGGCAAGGGTTTTTTTGCCGCTCTTGCTGAGTGGCTCACTCACTGTTGCCCACAACCTATGGTGGGGGCGGTTATCTGGGTTCGGACAGCACACCAACTTACCATGGGTGAAACTACAGAGCTTGGGTTCTCAGGGTGGCTTGTTGGGAGAAAAAAACAAGCCACCCTGAGGAAAGCGGTCTGCGTTCAGACGACACAAGAACCAACCATGGCTCACAGCCCATGGTGGGTTGTCGTGTCATACAAACCAGATCAGTATAAGACAGCTTCATACTGTCTTATGAGGCCTGTGGCTCACACTGGCTCAGCTTGTCTGAGCGTGGAAAGCTAAGCAGAGTCAAGCCTGGTTATTACTTGGATGGGAGACCCCTCCTCTAGTTTCCTGCATTGAGCAGCGGGTTGGACTCGATAGCCTTGTAGGCTCCTTCCAACTCTATGATCTATGAAATCTATATGAGTCTCATTGACTTATAAGACCATGTTGTTTCACCCATGTCTGGAGATAAGACTTCTAATATAGGGGATGCTTGTAAGATGTAGAAAAAAGGACCTCCACTGCATTACTTGAAGAAACTACTGTTAACTCAAATGTGTTGTGTTTTATTTAAATGTGTGCTTCAAAAGTAAATAAAAATATACTTACACTTTTATATTCAAATTAGTCTAAATTTGTAGTATAATTGAATATACCTGCAGACATCTGTTTACATAATTAAAAGCGCCTAGTTTGCCACTGTTAATTGGCAATGGTGATTAAGGATGCATCCAGATGTTTGCTTTTTCCAATATTCATAGTACTTTTGTAGGTGACTAACATGTAGACACAGCCTGTAGGACACCCATAAGCCATATGCCAACTGTGCTAAACCTTATGGTTGTTGCTGATAGTCCAGATGTACTACAGGTTAATAATGGGGTTGGGGTGTAGTAACAATTGGACAAAACCAAGTAATTTCTATGAAGAATTGTGCTGACCTGTTCCATTCCAGAAAAGAACATTTTGGCTCATTTCTGGTTGCTTTAGAAAATGCTAGTTTCCTGTTGTGCTAGTGGTGGGTCCTGCTAGTGCATAGAACAGCTGCACAACCTGTGTTTTGGGGGTTGAATGCAACCCAGAAGACCTTTACTGCAGCATTCCCCAAGGATGTCCTGACCCCTCCACCCGCCCACCCGATTTCCTCACCACTTGTTGTCTCTTTCCTTCAGAGATCCTTGTACAGATAACTCTCTTCTCACTACTGCTAGCAGCACTGGGGTGTGTGTATGTGTGTGTGCACATGTATGTGTGTGCAGCCCCCACCCCCCAAGCAAGTATCACATGTGGCCTTCGGGGCCAATAAGGCTGTGCACGTCTGATCTTGAAGCATCCTAATGACAATAAAATTCAGTCTTTCCCAACCTTGCTTCCCCATATGTTGTTGGCCTACAATCCCCATCATCCCTGACCATTGGCTGTGGTGGATGGGGATGATGGGAGCTGTAGTTCAACAACATATGTGGACCCAAGGGAAAGGTATAAAGCAAGAATAGTTCCTCCAATGGCATTGCCCTAAACATCTGAGCCAAAGGTGTTCACTTTAATTGGTGCTAGTTTATGCCAGTTCCTACCTCTGCCTACACCTCATGAAGGCCAGTGATAGATTTCTAATTGGTTTATAAAGTTAAGCCAAACACTGGTGACCCTCCACCTTAATAACAGTCAACTGTTTGGTTTCCCAGCACAGGATGTCTTGGTGAAATACATTTCTTGTGCTTCTAGAGCAGTGTTCTCCAACCTTGGGTCCCCAGATGTTTTTGGCCTACAACTCCCAGCATGCCCCAGCCAGCAACAGGTTGGAGAACACTGCTCTAGAGGAGTGGTGGTGTTCACATTTTCTTCATGGCATCATTTTTATATCCATTCATTTGCTGGGGAATTCCAGTGTGACACAGAACTTGGGCTACTGGCCAGTTTATTGGGCTTCACTGTTGCCCTGCTTGAACTGAGAGTGTGATATGAACACAGCCAAATCTTTCCTATTACTCCGCAATGCAGGAAAACCTGCGCTAGTAATTGCAAGCTATCTTTCAGGGAATACTTGCTCCCATTACTGCCCTGGAAACTTGTGTTGAGGGGCAGTATAAAAATCTATTAAGTAAATTGGTAAATTACTGATCTCACTGAAGAACCGCAAGTTTCTACAGAACAGTTTTAAATCCCACTGCTTAGAGGATCAGCCCAGTAGTGACTCCTGATTCTTCTGACCTTGTTTGTCGCTGCTTAGAAACAGGAATAGATTTTTTTTTGTCTCCGTAGCTTTTTAAAGTGGCCTTTGAAGTAGCAATTTGGGGAACTTTTACCTCACAGCATGTTTACTTTAAAAACAGACAGAAAGATAACGCAATAACATGCCATCTCTTTAGCGCCAACATGCATGAGCACTTCTGCATTGTAAAAATATTTGTTATGTAATGATTTATTACAATTGCTAAAATAAAGAAGATAAATATGAGCCGCCCTTGGAGTCCTGCACTTCTAGCCTGGAGCTATGCCTATGCATGCCTGCTCTTCACTGTGCACTTGTGGGGGGAGACTGCCATTTGGTAACCTGGGGAAATACCAGCCACTAGACAAGATCCATGAAAGGTTTCCTGCATTGCCCCTTCAGAATTCAGAGTGTGGGGAGCTGGCAGACACCTCAGGACTAAGAGCGGGGATGACTCCAAATGGGCACTTCAGGGGCAAACTAGAAGTTACATGCAAATGCTTTGAAAGGTTTTTTGGGTTGTTGTTGTTTTACAATGAACACCAGCTTTGGCAGCTGCCATTTTGAGCAAAGGAATTTAGGAGGACCGGGGGTGTGTGGAGCGTCTAACCTTTCCCTGCTGGCTGATTTTCCAAGATCACACCCAAGCTGCTTTTTACCCTGTGGGGTTCTGGGCATGTATTTTATACCACTCCTCCGCTTAAAGACTGGGCCATTTGAAGCTGCTTTTCATTAAAGAAACACCAACAAATCTTCCAGGGCTTTGTTACATGCATTTGTGTATGTAATGTATCATTTCCACCTGAGGGAGAGGAGAAAATATGGTTCCGTAAGTGTTGACTCCTCTAGGCCCAGCTGTTCTCTTCAAGGCTAACTTGATATGTGTCCATGTCAGAAATGGAGGCACAGCTGAGCTGACAGAAAGCTGAAATTGGATTAATGAACCATTGCTCTTTTGACGAAGGTAGTCATTATAGGTCAGGCTCTCCAACTTGGGCCCCCAGATGTTGCTGGCCTACAGCTCCCAGCATACCCAGCCAGCATGGCTAATGGCAAGAGATTCTGGGAGCTGTAGTCCAGCAACATCTGGGGACCCAAAGTTGGAGAGCCCTGTTATAGTTGATTTAGATGTTAGAGGGAGCTAAACTGAAGAAATGGTATCGATGGCTGGTGTTTGGATGCTAAACTTTATTACAGTGCAATTCTGTGCATATTTACTCAGACGTAAGCCCCACTATGTACAATGGGGCTTGCTCCCTAGTATGTGTGCTTAGGTTTGCAGTCTTACAGTGCAGTCCTATACATATCTACTTAGTTACAATGTAATGATTATATGTCTCAGCATCCCCTTTAAATATAGAACTAAAAATCAGCAGCTCAGACTACTGCCAACTTACGGTAGTAATCACACATACAGTTGGAAAAAGATAGTGTACTTGGAAAAAGATAGTGTTAATGCTGCTTTTGTCACCAGCTTGTGTTTCTTTATGAGCGGCAGCAACAAACAGGACAAGGACGCTGATGCCTTTGGATCTCCAGGTTACAGGGTATTAAGTGTGTGTGTGTGTGTGTGTGTGTGTATGCTACTGCCTCAGAATCTCCTGCAGCAGTCTCAAGCAATCATTGTTCCTGCACTGCCGTAATGTCACATGGCTCACCCACCCACACAAACCCTGTCACAGCCTCACGTTTCTGGCAAAAAGAATTTGACAGCAAGAAAAGGGTGGGGAAGGAGAATGTCTCCGATGGAACAAGGGATATCCACATGATGTCTGGCTATCACGTCTAGGTGGGAGGATCAGAGAGCATTTAATAAGCAGGATTCAGGGCACAATCTTCTGGGAAGTTCTCCTGCACAAACCCTACTGAACTGAGCTGTGAAAACTATTCATTGTATTGAGGCTGGTGCAGGAAACTAACTTCCTTCCTTGTGCCAATAATTTAGAATTGGGTTCTGAGTGTTTACACACCACACACACACACACAGTGTGTGTGTGTATATTAGATTTCTCTCAGCAGCCCTTTCTGCTCTCACTCTTTCTGGGGGGGAAATGTAGAAAAGACATGAACACCCCCTTGCTTCACTTATCTCATTTTTTTTATTGCTTTGGATGGAAGCCAGGCAGTTTTCTTGCCAAGCACTGGGAAAGAAATTCTTCACTCAGGAAGAAAAAAACTTTTAATGTTGATGGGTGAGCCTCACAATCAGCCAAGCCAACATCTCAACATACTTCATTAGCAGGTCTGGAGAATGGTCTGGGGGCAGCTGCTGCAGTGTTGCTGAAGCTAAACAGGTGTGTACTGCTCAGCAACCTGGATTGGAGACCACTGGGAATGCCCATATAAGAGATTTTTTTTTATTTTTAAAAAAGCACAAACCAACCAACAACCCTCTTGTAATATTAGTTGCTGCAAAATGATGCCAGAGGAGACTGAAATGTGGAACAAACCGAATACTGTGAAATTCTTATTATCATTGATATCAACCTGACTACTGCCCTAGATTTCACTTCCCTCTCTGCCTGTCTTCCCATCCCGTCACCCTGGAACTGTATCCTTTCATGCACCCACACAAGGAAGACTTTGATTCCTACTATCATTACAAGTCTGGACTACCCATTATTAAAGGTGCAATCCTATGCATGTTTAGACAGAAAAAAGGCCTACAACTCCCAGCATGCCCCCATGGCTGTCTGGGGCATGCTGGGAGTTATAGGCCTTTTTTCTGTCTAAACATGCATAGGATTGCACCCTAAGCGTATTTCCCATTGTGATTGACAGTCCATAATTTTTGTGTATAAGGGCCAAAGCAGACATATGCATGAATATTAAGCATGTGCTTGCTTGTCCATTCTGCTATAAAGTGGGGGTGGGGAATTAACTTGTTATCCTTAAAGGGGAGCAGGGGGATGCCTGCCCCGCCTTACATCACTGTGCTTTAAACTGTTTTTTCCCTGCCAGCTCACTTCCATTATTGAAGCTGGGCTGAGGGCAAACAGCTTAAAGTAGTGGAGCACAGCAGAGTAAGGTGGGGGAGAGATCAGGTTTCACTCTCCCTCTCACCTGTGTACTCCTTTAAGTTAACCCCCTCCTCTGCTTTATACTCTATCGGGCAAGCAAGTGTTCATTAATCACATGGACATCGGGATTGGCTGAAACCAAAGATGGCTCTCATTAGAATTGTTCAGGTTCACCTCTCCAGCCTCCTGAAAGTTTACAGCATGGAATATTTCTGTTTCCAGTTTAGATTCTTGTTGTAGTCTGGAATCCATGTTCAGTTATGTAACTGTTATTCCAGGGGTAGGCAACATGTGGTCCACAGACAACATGTGGCCCCTCATTCTTTTTTGTGGCCTCAGCCACGCCAAATGGCTGCAGGTAAAAAGCTGCTTTTACAAAGGAAAGGGGCAAGTGCTCTACTAATAGTGGAAGTACACTACAATAGGGGAGGGCAACTTCCAGCCCACACTGGGGCCAATCTGACCCACAGTGGCAGGATTCAAACAACAAAATAATCCACACTCAAGAACTGAGTATGGGTTGAGTGTGGGTTGTCATTGAACCATGGGTTGTTGTTGAAACGTGGGTTATCATGTCTGAACCCAGCTGCGCTAGTTAACCACAGATAACCCATGAAGAGAACCCATGGTTTGTTGTTGGTGTGGCGGAGTGACAGGCAGAAACCCAGGGAGGGGCCAACCTGAACATTCCAGAGGCTCTGATTGGTTGAAGCAGAGAGCATAGAACCCCAGGGAGTTGACAGTTAAGGGAGTTGGTTGTCAGTTGGGGAAGAGAGTGGGTTGGAGTGAGAGAGGGAGTGGAAGGTTAGTAGAGTAGGTAGGGAAAGGTGGTACTGAAGAGAAGAGTTCAGACAGGAAATCTAGTACTAAGTTGTGAGAAAGCAAACGTGAAGGTGTTAGTATAGAACAATTCACAGGAGTCTCCACTTAGGGAGTGAAGGACCTTCTGTCTGAGGAAGAAGGAGAAACTCTGGACTAGTGTGAGGGACAGTTAAGTTCCCTGGTCTGATACTGTAACTTTCAAGTAACCAAGCCAAATTGATACAAAGAGCACTGTATAACATCTGCCTGCCTTTAACCTGAATCTAAGCAAAGAACAAGTTTGAATGTAACTGTTGAAAATTCCAAATTATCTGTTCCTGAGTGAATATCAGTTTAGAGACTTTGTTAGAACAATAAATCAACCTATTTATTCAAAGTTCTAATTCTCCAGAGTCTGACTGGTGACAGGAAAGTAAGAAATGAATTAACGGAGGGGCACCCTACTTCAAGTAATCAAATAAAACAAACTGCTTAATAAAGACAAACAAACGTGGGTGAACAGCTACATATAAGACCTAAGACACATAATCGGCTAATGCAACTTTAAAAGACAGCTTAAAGTCTGAAGTGACCAATACAAGGTGGCACTTGGTGAGAGCAAAGTACACATCGAGGGTGTGGGCTTTGGAGTTAAGGGGTCCCGTCCGCTACAGTTGGGTTGTGACGTGTGGGTTCAGACAACACAATAACTCACATTTCAGCAACAACCCACACAGTTCAATGGCAACCCATATTCAATCCGTGAGTGTGGGTTCATTTTGCCTGAACCCAGTTGGAGGGTTGAGCATCCTCCGTAGATCCTTCCCCAAGCCTGTCCTCCTCCACAACCTCATCTGGAGGGCAAGCAGTGCAAAGAGGAATCCCTTTCTTATCTCCGATCAGAGATTGGGATGCATGCGGCATGGAAAGAAGGCTGGGGCTTGCAGGAGAAGGCACCTGCAAGTTCCAGTCAAGTCCCTTCCCCCACTGCTTGTGCCCTGATTGTAGTGACTACAATATTCCAGAAGCAGGAACCACTAGAGTGTCTTCACCCTCAGGCACCGATAAATACACCACACCAAAGACAACTAAAGAGAGCAGAGAACAGTCCCCTGAATCTAGTGAAGCAATGTAGATTGACAACCCAGTAATCAAGAAACCCTTCTAACTTTTTGAGAAATTCATTACTAAAGAAACACCACTGAGCAGATAAATTCTTCAATAGTTCTACCAATCTTATCCAAAAGGCTTGAAGTAACTAAGGAAACTTTGAGAGAGAGAGTAGAACAATAGTATAACTTTGGATTATGTACCTTCATGTGGTTGACATATAGCAAAGGCATTTATATGGGCAGAAATGTTCATAAGAGCAAATGCTCATGCAATCATCAGAAAGCCAAGGAGGGTTCATACATTGGGGCAGGTGGGGGGATGATGGAAAGCCGATAAGCCTCATGGATTACGAGCCACTCAGCATTCAGCAAAATAAATTAAGAAACTTATCTACAGAGAGCTTAACATTGCATGTGTCCCTCCAACTATTGATGCTGCTGTGTACCACCTATGGAGGGTTAACTTCCAGTGTTTGGTATGGAAAACACTTGGAGTTTATAATGTGCTTCCAGAACAATGGGGATGGCAACATATACAGGCCTGTCGCTCACACTGGCTCAGCTTGTCTTGAGCGTGTATTCCTGCATTGAGCGAGTATTCCTGCATTGAGCAGGGGGTTGGACTCAATGGCCTTATAGGCCCCTTCCAACTCTACTTTTCTATGATTCTATGATTCTATGAGGCCTGGTTATTATTTGGATGGGAGACCCCTCCTCTAGTTTCCTGCATTGAGCAGGGGGTTGGACTCAATGGCCTTGTAGGCCCCTTCCAACTCTATGATCCTATGATCATCATTCAATAGCCACAAAAAAAGAACCAGCACCAGAGAAATTACTAAGGACAGTTTGCGCTGCAGCTGCCAAATCACAGTCAACAAAACCTGCAGTCGATGATGTATATGCCGACTTTATGGTCTTGTTTGTACTGTGGTTTGCAAGCGTTGCAGTGGCACCAACTGCACAAGTGTGTTACCAGCTTTTACCAGTGAGGAAGATGACTAAGCAATAACATTGGTGGTGAGAAAGCAGTGCATATGTATATTCCTGTCAATTGCTTCGATGTCAAGATTTGCATATAATAGGTTATAATGACTATTTCATTGTATAGTATAATGCCCATATTGATGTATCACCAATATACCGGTATGCCTTTGTTTTGGTGTGATAAGACATTAGTTATAAGCAGATAGCTTGATCTTTCATGTTGAACACTTTTTTTGACACTTCTGTTACGGTAAAAGCAATTTGCATTTTAATTTCGCTTAAGTATTATATGAAAAACAAAAACATCTCAGGTTTTTTTCAGGCCCACTTCATTGGTTCTGGATTTTGGATATTTAATGTAGAATACTGTCCAGAACAAAGTGCAAGTGGAATAATTTTAGGTGGAATTTGTTTACAGTCAGGCATTGTCTATGCAACAGGTCTACTGGACTAGTACTAACCAGTGGTGTCTGGAGACGTTGCAACAAAATTACCACATTCTCCCCCCAACTCAACAGGCTGCACCATGAGAGTGAGGAACCCTTCTACTGATGTTATCACATTTAAGGTGCAACCCTATGCACATTTAGACAGAAAACATCCTACAACTCCCAGCATCCCTCCAGGTAGCCATGCTGGCTGTGGCATGCTGGGAGTTGTAGGACTTTCCCCCTGTCTAAACATGCATAGGATTGTGCCCTTATTAATTTTAGCATGTTAAAAATTAATGTGCTAAAATTAGCAAGTTAAAAAAAAATCCACTAGAAAAAGCAGCACATGCATAGATTATCATCTTTTCACATGTTTTTACCCATACTATTTACTTTTTCAATTCATATTTTATTATACATTTACAGTAAATTTACAGCAGTTTACATTAATCATTATAACATATTGAAACTGCAACATTAGATTCAACTGAATTATTAATCTTATCCATTCCTTATAGAAGGAAACTAATATCTAGTTTGTTGGTGTTTTTAGACCCATATATAATTAGTTAATTTGATATTATGGCTTATTCCCATATTTTATCTAGCGATTCTTCTATGACAGGAACCTTTGTTTGCCTCCAATATCTTGCATAAACAATTCTGGTGGCATTTGCTGTAAATGCTACTCAGGTCGAGTTGTGACTTATTTCTGAATAAACATGTAATTCATGAAAGGTGCAATCCTATGGCAGCCTGGAGGGATGCAGGGAGTTGTAGGACTTTTTTCTGTCTAAAGATGCATAGGATTGTCCCCTTAAGGATGTACCGTATTTTTCGCACCATAAGACGCACTTTTCTCCCGCCAAAAAGGAGGGGGAAATGTCTGTGCGTCTTATTGAGTGAATGCTGGGGGAAAAAACCAAATAATTTTCCCCCTACCTTCCTCTGCGTGCCTCCAACCGGTCCAGCGGAAGAGAGGAGGGCTCCTGGCTGCGGGGGAAAAAAACTTGGCAGCGGCAGCAGCACCCCACCCCCCGGCAGCAGGGACGCGAGCGGGAGGGCTCCTGCGCGGAGCGGGATAAGGCTGCCCGCTCCCCAAAAAACTTTGCCGCCGCGTCACATCTGGCCTGATCCCGTTGGCGGGGGCGGCCCGATTTCGCTCTTCTGAGCGGCGCGGAGCATTCTCCGCGCCGCTGAAGCCGCCGCCGCCACTGGCGTCGATGCCAGAGCCGCTGAAGCCGCCGCCGCCGCGTCACATACGGCTGCTTTGGCGCGCTGGACCCCCGCGCTATGATTTTGGTCCAGCGTGCCGAAGCAGGGCCCGTCGCGTCACTTCCGCCGTGCCAGAACTGACGCGACGGGACCAGCGCAGCTGGCTCGCCGCGGAGAGCGCAAGCCGGCGAGGAGGCAGGTAGGCCCGCGTGAAAGCAGTAATGGTTATCAGAAAAGAAGGGAGGAAAGATTCATGTGCAAATTATTGGAAAACTAATAGCAATAGAACAAAATAATATCTCCATAAATTTATTTATTTATTAACTGCTTTTTTTACCCCTGCATTTCTTAAAAACAATAAAGAAGAATAAAACTCAAATTACAATATCGCCCCTCCCATCCCCGCAGCGATATTGTAATTTGTGTTTTATTCTTCTTTATAACCTGTTTTGGATTGTTTTTAAGAAATGCAGGGTTAAAAAGCAGTTAATAAATAAATAAATGTATGGAGATATTATTTTGTTCTCTTGTCATTAGTTTTCCAATAATCTGCACATGAATCTTTTTTTCCTTGTTTTCTTCCTCTAAAAACTAAGTGCGTCTTATGGCCCGGGGCGTCTTATGGAGCGAAAAATACGGTATACGCCTCTTACACCTATTTACACCCCTATCTGTAGTGTCACTGGATATTTTATTTTCCGTTAATGTTTCTGTGATTTAGGTTCCTTGTGACTCTTTCTTTTAAAAAAAATGCCAGTATTGTCAAAAATACCAGTCCTTGAGAAACTATGGGATAGCCACTAATTGGTACAGTCCCTACTTCTGCGTTACCAAATGACCAACATGAAACCAGTTTCTTGGCTCCAAAACACTATACAAACACCTCAACACCAGTGGATTCAACCAGCCACTGTTCAAAAAGAAGTTGCTCTCTGACCTGAGGGAGAGGAGAAGAGAAAGAAAAAGAGAGATTAGGGCTTAAATACATTGGCTGAGCAGTAAAGAGAAGTACGGTATATTGTCCTCCACCCAATTATACTGCATTTGTCCTGCGTTTAGAAAATAAACTTGGGTTTCAAAGATTGCAGTGTTTCAGTTTTGCAGTGCAATGTATGTATGATGTAGTTAATTAAAATGACTTGCATGAAATAATGTAAATGAAATGAAAACAATCAATTATATTTCAATCAATTAAACTTCACATTAGTACTCTGAAATAACCAGCTAATCTTGTTTATAAACAAGAAAAAAGGAAAGAATGAATCACATTCATAAATCAAAACAGACAAAATTCTAACTAGAACAGTTTTTTTTTTTAAAGCTATCAAGAGAGTGTAGAATTATGCACACTCACTCCTTCTACATAAAAAGGAGAACATCTACAATAAATAAGCCCAGAGCTTCAAAAAAGTATACAGCAAGCTTCAACCATTTTTGGGTGTTTTTAGAAACCCTATAATGCTTTTACAGGATCTTTTCCATTACCGTACTAGCAAATGTGTGCATGATTTATATCGAGGAAACAGTGCAGGTGGAAAGTTTACAAAAAAAAACCCCTTTCCCCTAGTGCTACAGTCTTGATCTGAAATACTTCTCCCACACAGCTGCTTATATACATATATAAATGCAGGTGACCCTGTTCATTGATTACCCATGTCATGTCTAATTTGACCCTTAACTACCTTGAGTCTCTAGTATCTCTGTGTGAAGGACTGCCGCCGGTCCTTTTGCACGAGTTCGGGAGTTAACGGGTTAACCAGCACTGAAAAAACTCCCCTTAAGCGGTCCCTGGTTGAACTGAGGGCAACCACTACCAATAGACATGGAGCGAAAGCTGAATGCAGGCAAGCCAAGGTTTAGTTTATAACACGACACGTTTAATTGAGTGTAGCAAAACATGCAGATAAGAACTTCTCAGTAAACAAGAACAGTCTATAAAACTTAATGGAGCGTGCAGCACCAATACACATTCAACCTAAAGAAAGGAGGCTTTGCAGAAATATACAGACAGTATTGACCTTAAAGGACCCAAGTTCCTAGAAAGAGTATTGCCGTTCGTTGTTCAGACTTACAGCCGGTTACCGAGCGCCCTGCTCGGGGTTGAATTTCTTCACGGAGTCACGGACCAGTTCTGTGCCGTCATGCACCAACAACATCTCGGGGCTCAGTGCCCCTCTTTTTACCCCCTCTCCTCGCTCCCCCTCCCTTCCAGCTGACAGGTTGAACCGGCTTTTCCTGCCAGGATCCTGGCACCCCCTCAGTGCTTGAGGGTACTTGGCAGCTCTTTGAGACTGCTGGGGGGGGCACCATTGGGGTGTATGCAGATGTGTCCCATTGAGGTGAATGCAGATGTGTCCCATTGAGGTGAATGCAAATGTAGGCTGATGCAAATGACTGCTCGGAACTGAGCTACCTCTGCCCTAGGCAGAGATGATGCAGGCGGCGGTGTGTGTGTGTCTGGCCCGGCTTTCTCTCACACTCTGGTTAAAAGGATCAGTTAGCAAGTGATACAAAGGGCCCTTAGTGAGTGATACAAAGGATCTCTGCCTCCCCGCTCCTCCCACTCTCCATTTTCGCTAGACGGCCATTTTCAGCCATCTAGCGATGGTGTCTCAAGACGGAAAGGGAAGGAGGCTGGAGCAGCTACAGGATACCTCATATCTTTGCCTCTCCAGTCTGCTCCCCTCCCTGAACCGCCCCCTTTACCTCCTCCCCGAGGTTGCTTTTTTGATCTCGGCAATCAGCCGGTGTCGGTGTGGTTCTTTCTGCACTGGCTGCAAGGGGGTGGGGGAGGGGGAATGGAGCTCTGATTCCCCCCTCTGAGGTCAGAGCACTGTCTCCAACCTCAGAGCTGGGCATCCAAAATATCCTATAGCTGCCAGACGATGTCTAGGGGCCATAGGATCCTTCCCTCCATGAATCATTGATGTCCTGTGTCACATCTTGTTTGGCCTCAGTTGCCTAGACCATACTCCCACCAGGACTTCCAGCTGGGTAGACATGCATAAGATTGCACTATTGATGCCAAAACAGTGTGGACACATTATGCCATATCATTTAGATTAACCAAGTTCCTATCCAAATGAGGAGAACAAAAAGGGAATACAAACTGGTAAATCAAAGTTAAGTTGATGATAAGACACGCAAAAATGGAATTTGAGGAGCAGAAACATTGCTCCATAATGTGTGTGGTTTTTTGTTGTTGGGTTTTTTGCTCCTTTTTCTGGGAGCTTAAATTTGGGGGGGGGGGATTTCCAGTAGGCTCTCTACCAGAGCTGATGCTATGACAGGGGCAGAACCATTTTGGGCCCGAGGGTCTAGGGGGCCACATTGAGGTGGGAGGGGCTGAAAGCAAACGGGGCATGGCTACAGTCAAAGGGGTGGGGCCAGGGGGGACAGACGCTACTGAATATATTTTTAAAATTTATTTTACCAATCTATTATATGTTCTACTTCAATTTACGTTTCAGGTCCTACGCGTGTTTTCTCAAAAGTAAGCAAGAGCAAGCAACACAGACGCTATGAGGTGGATTGCGGGCACGTGAAACCAGGGGTCATCATGATAACAAGCATGCGTGTGGCAGTACCATCAGCACTAGCCAACGTTCAGAGAGCTGGGAGAGATTCTCAGAAAATCAATGCGGTTTTCTGAACAATAGTCAGGAAAACTCATCAGTACCAGCCTGATTCAGATTAGAACCAATTCAGCCAAGGGGAGTTTGCCCACCATCGAGAGCCTTAAATAGTGTGGCCCTGTGATCTGAAGCATTCCAAAACCAAAGAACATTTCTATGCTTCATATCTCTTTGCCCCAGTTTTTGTTTTTTGTTTTTTTTTAAATATCTCAGCAACAGAGGATAATAAAAATAATATATTTCAGAAGGGGAGCTGAGAGGATAAGTTCATTAATGATGAATGATTGTGCAGTAGTGATTCTTGTGGTGAAGTGTATCCTTGAAAGAAATCAATAGTTCTGTGTACCAGGCAGCTTGGCAAGGAGTTGCAAGCGTTCTGAGTCATCTGGAAGGCCTGTAGCCGAGTTTCTCCCCTGTACTGAACAACAGATTCCACTCCCTGTTGGTGTCTGGAAAGCATGTAAGGGTCTACAGCCTTTTATCGTAGAGATGTACACCGCAGGGTCCATGTTGAGATTCTAATGGTGAAGGCAGAGATGCTTTTTAAAAGAGAAGTCATAGCAGGTGCTTCACCTGCAGTGTGAGCCTGACTGTGTGCAATTTGCATGACAGACAGGCAGAGAGACTAGCAAGTTGAATGTTCGTTCAGAGATCGGTCTTGCCCTTCCACTCCATGCTTCAAGTGGACTGTCACACATTCAGTATAACCTTTGCAGTGCGGCCCATTTTAGCACTCTTTTTTTTTTTTTTTAAAAAAAGCAATCTTTTCAGTAGCGCCAAAATGCTTTCCTGGGTATCGTTAAATTTTGTTTAAAATATATAATAATAGCAAAAAAAATAATTAAATGAAAGAGTGTTCTAGCACTATACCCCTAAATTATCAGTGCCCCCAGAAAGTGCTATTTGCATATGTGTGTGTGTGTGTGTGTGTGTGTATAAAAATATGGAAAACCCCACTTTCCATTCGCCACCATTTTAGCAAGGTGGCTGTTATAGTGCTATAACACTAAACAAAAAATATTATGGGGGTATAGCACTATCCAGGAGAAGCTGCCTGGTGGTGACTCCTCTGTCAGTGGGGCTCCTTATGCATTATATCTTTTTGTTTGAGCTTTATAGGAGCTATCCATGGTGGTCCCTGGTGGTGAACCTATTTTGGGGATGGAGTTCAAACAAAAAGATATAATGGATCAGGAGCCCCACTGACAGAAGACTCCCCCAGCCTCCCCTGATACCCCGATAATGCCCATTTAAAAGAAAGAATTAGAAATCCCTTCCTGGTCGCTGCCATTAATCACCTTGCCCAAATGGCAGACATTTAATCTGCATAGACAGACAGATGTAGCATTATAACGTTATTGGGGTATAGCACTCTTTCATTCAAGGGCTAAATGTGCAGATGGTATCATTGGCGAGGAGTGCCTTTTCCCAGATTTGTGTGGCTTGCCAGCTCTGACCATTGCTGACAAATGCGGACCTCACCACAATAATTCATGCCCTAGTTACCTCCAGATTATACTACTGTGACGGGCTCTCTGTGGGACTGCCCTTGAAAAACGTCCAGAAACTGCAATGAGTGCAAAATGCGGCAGCTAGGTTGCTTGCGGGAGCTAGGTGTTTTGACCATGTCATGTCTATTTTCGATGAGGTGCACTGGCTGCCAGTTTGTTTTCAGGCTCAGTTCAAGATGCTGGTGTTAAACTTAAAAGCCTTAAATGGCTTGGGACCTGGGTGCCTTAAGGACCACCTTCTTCCATATGTTTCTCCCCACATGCTCTGGCCATCCTCTGGGGCACTGCTTCAGAATCCTCCCAGCGATGAACTTCTTTTAGCCCGAGGACCGAATTCCAATTCGGAGAAGCACTCAGGGCCTGCATTCCAGTGGAGAGCGGGGTCGAAGGCAAAAGGGGAAAGGGCCAAAATACACACACACAAAATACCAGCATATATTTTAGTTTAAATATGCCAGGAAGTAAGCCGTAGGAGAAGCATTTCAACCTATCAGAGTGGGGGGAAACTTGTATATCTTTGTAAAACAAACAAACAAACAAACAGTGTTTCACTATTATTTTAATTTTTTTAAAAAAATGGCCACAAAAGTGTTTTAGTGCAACTTAAAAGATTGTTTAAAGAAAAATAAACTGGGGATAAAAATGGTGCCCACTGCAATGGGTATAGTGAATATGTGCTGAGCTATGGTAAGTTCATCTGCCCAATAAGTCACTCACTACCTATGTCAATAACACACCTTAAAAGTCTGAAGAGGTCAGCAACCTGGTGCGCTTCAGACATTTTCGACTACAGCTCCCACAATCCCTGAACACTGGTGGCCATGCTGGCCAGGGCCTAAGGAAATTATAGTGCAACCGGTGTGGACGAAATGTAGCGGGATGTTCATGCATCAAACCCACAATATCCCAGTAGGGTGCTCTCAGACAAGCCTTTTGTATAGTAATCACTCAGCCCGCCATCTGGAAGCACCCTCAGTGTGGAAAATCAATTGTAATTCTGCTTGTAACTTACAGTGGGAAAAGCAATGATTTGTTAGCGCTAGAAGCCATCTGTCTGGAAGCACCCTGTGATACCCCTTCCAGTTGAGGGAAGGGGACAGATATGAGGGGTGTGTGGGTGTATTAGAAGCAGAAGGTAACAGTTTGGAAGATACAGAGAACTGTGAGTTTGCTGAAGGTAAGTGCAAGGCCTCTCTCTGGGGATTTGATGCAGGGTAGCAAATCTGCTGCCTTTTAGAAGTGCCCCTTTGCTTCTACCTATGCTCAGCTTACATATTTGTAAATAAAGCAAATATTACAAATATTCAAAGGAAACTAAACCCAATAGCACAGTCCTTGGAGCGTCTCACCCTACAGAGAAGTGGGTGGTTCAAGAGGGTAATATGCTTACAGTGTTACACACATTTCACTGTTTAGTTTTTTTTTTTTACAGCTCTTAGCTAGTTCCTGGTCCCACCCCCAGAAGCAAAACTCAACCAGACTGCTCTTTTATGTTACAGTGGGGAGCATACAAGGTGTTGATGTGTTCTTTTTTTTATAAAAAAAATTTAAATTTAATTTTCAAAACAAAATATAACAAAATACAATAATAACATAAAGATTTAACTAAAACTACATACAATAAATCATAAAGCGCACCCCCCCACCCTCCTAGGGACCAATTAATATGCTTCCATACCCTTGATCAAAATGAATTCCAAATTCCAAAAATATAACATATCCTGACAAGGCATACTCCCCTTCCCCTTTATTAATACATAGTCTAACAATTGATTCCATATATCCATAAAATTATTCTTCTTTAACTGTCCTTTATTGCATTTGATACTACAAGTTAGTTTATCGTTTAGGGCTATATCCCAAACTTGGTATACCAATTCAGTTATTAGGAAAACATGTACTTTCCATTTTCTCGCTATCATTAGCCTAGCTGCAGTTAACAAGTTTACAATTAATTCCTTCGTATTTTGGTTGCAAATATCTTTCTTTCTCCATTATTGATAACAATGCTAGTTTTGGACAGACCTCTAAGTTAATACCAATAATTTCCGATATTTCTGCAAAAACCACTCGCCAAAAAGCCAGTACATTTTTACAACTCCACCACATATGAGCATATGTCCCTTTTTCCTGACATCCTCTCCAACAAAATGCAGAACAATCATTATCTACTCTATTTAATCTTACTGGAGTTAAGTACCATCTCCAAATTAGTTTATAGAAACTCTCCTTTATCCTAGTTGACATCACTTTCACAATCCATCTATCCCATATGTTGTTTCAACCCACCTTCGAGGTCGTTGGTGTGTTCTGCTGGGTTAACCAGCACCAGGGTAGGTCTAAAAAGCCAGTACCATCCAGATTATGCCACGCTGTACTTTGGATTTGGCAAACCCCAATCCGGCACTGCGATTACTCTTGGCTCCAGCCCTGAAGTACCAGATTCTGCTATTGCTCCACTTCCTGGCTCTGCCAAGGAAACTTTTCTTTAAATCAAAATTTGTCAGCCCCCGCCCTCAAGCTGCGCGAACCAGGAGCTACACTGTTCTCATTCCCCACACATCCGCATGCCATATAGGGACCATGACAGAGCCAGAATAATACCATCCATGCAACCCAAGGTACAATATCATCTCTGCTTTTCCCATAGATGCCTCATTGGGGCCAAAGGCAGATGTTTCTGTGTAGATGTGACTTTGCTACCTACCCACCCAGAAAAAGCACTCCACTGTCATATTACAGAACTGCTTGTGGATTATTTATTTACAATGTTTATATTTATTTCTTGCATTTCTATCACATCTTTCCTCCAAGGAGCTCAGAGCAGCATATATGGTTTGTCCCGTTATTTTACTTGTTAGGTAGGTTAGGTTGAGAGACAGTGATTAGCCTAAGGTCACCCAGTGAACTTTATGGCCGTGTCAGGAACTGAGCATGGAGCTCCTCAGTCCAATACCCTAGACACAAATGAATATGTGTGAACTTGTCAGCGGCAATCTCTATCAAATGCAGTCAATTAAGGGAGTTCTCCGTAGTGAAAGTTCTTGACCATTTGACTTGTTTCTTAATTGTAGGACCGGTGCAGGGCAGTTTGGCACCCTAGGCGAAATTATATTTAGTGCCCCCCCTCTCGTGCTGTGGGGGGGCCCTCCGGAGCAAAGCAGCCCTGCAAACCCCCCCCGCGCCGCCACCACCTACCTACCTACCTTCTCCCCGCCCTGGCTGCCGCCGCCTCTGAGGAGGAAGTGACGCTCTGATTTTTGCCGGGGAAACCAGGGCAACATGGCTGTTTAAGCCCTGTTGGCCTGGTTCCTCCCGCCAAAACAATGCGGGCGGGGCTCCGGAAGCGACGCGGAGAAGGTAGGTGGGAGGAGAGGCAGGGGAGGCGCAGGGGGCGGGGGAGGCGTGGCGGCGGGCGAGGCGTGGCAGGGGGAGGAGGCGCGGCGGCGGCTTCGGCGGGCAGGGGCGGCTTCGGCGGGCGGGGCGGTGGGGGGGAGGCCCGGCGGGGGTAGCGTGGCGGCAGTGAAGAGGAGCGCAGCATTTCTGCGCCCTCTTCAGCCACGTGCCCTCTAGGCAACCGCCTAGTTTGCCTAGCGGTAGCGGCGGCCCTGCTTAATTGCTTTCCCATATATTACACAAGCGGAAACTGAACATGTCCCAGAGACTGTATTACTTTGCTGATGCCATTGCCATATACAGTACTAGCCAATATATTTTGCATGTAGTCCTGTGTATTTCAAAAGGACAAAGACAATGCACACATGTGGGTCCTTCACAACTGATGAAACAGGCAGCACCCATTTTAAAAAAACCTCAGGTATCTGTACCCAAGTACAAAACTTTGTATGAGAAGACACACTGATTATTAACAGGATTGTTCTGAAGAATGACTCTATGTAAGCTTCCTTGGGTTCCTTGCAGGAAAAAAAGGCGGGGTATAAATATAATAAACAAACAAATAAAATATCCACCATAGGGATGTAAATACCTTCTTGTTAATCAAACAGATCTGGTCAGGACCAGATTTACTTTTTGGACCTTCAAAAATTGCTAGGTATAAGAATGAAAAATGTATTTACCCTACAAAAATATCCATTTTATACCACTTTCACTGTCATGGCTTCCCTCAGAGAATGCTGGAGACTGTAGTTTGGTGATGTGCTGAGAACATAGTGAGGGATTTTTCACCTTGCAGAACTACATTTTCCAGAGTTCCCTGGGAAGAGGGAATTGATGTTGGACAGTTTAATTATAGTCCTGTGCAGACATTACACGGTTACAGTTCTCTGTGCCATCAGATAGCCTATACAATCAGGGTATCTGATCGCACAGAGGACTGTAACCACATTCACCCGAACATGGTTGCAGTCTCTCTTCATAAGTTCCCTGTCAGCACAGGAAGGTCGGGGGTGGTGCTAGTATGTACATCCTCATGTCCCCTACATATTTTCAATTTTGTAATGCCTGCACAGGACTAATGTAGTGTGGATATACTGTGTAGCATGAGGGTTGAATAAGCAGGGAGTTACTGAGGTCTGCATATTGTGCATTTCAACCATGGCTACTGGCAAGGAAATAACTTCTGCCTCTGATTCTCCTATAAAAGGGAATGTTTATATTTAGTAGGTAGGTTCTGTCCTACCTACTAAAATAAAGAGTAACTGTCTTCATTAGTGAATATTGGGGGGGGGGGGAATCTTGAGTGTGAAGATTACTTTCAAGGTGATAAGGATTTTATTATATGGGTTTCTCCCCCCCCCCCCTTACATGTATTTGATTGCCAAGTAATTCTGATGGGAATTGCCAATTCTTTCCTCTCCTATGAAAAAGACAGCTAGCTAGTTGTTAATTAGCACTTGGCTAAAATGCCTCCAAAGCTGAGAGCTCCCAACTGAGTCCTTTCAAAAGTAGGTTTTCAGTTGATTTAAATTCAGCAGCAGAAAATAAATTTGAAGGCATATTTCCATTTCTAATGTAGACTTTTCTTGTTCTGAACTTTAAGGTAGCCCGGCTACTTTGCTGATCCTGCTTCCAAACCTCTTCACTATTCTCTTAGTCCAAACTCAACCCCGTTTTCCTGCCAACTTCAAAACAATAACACATAACCCTCTTGGCTTATCAAATGCTGATCATGCAGAGGGCAAAAGATTCCACTTCCTGCTTCTCCAGTCCTCTTTGGCTGCTTGGTCTGCATTTATAGGTCATTCAGCAATATCCCAAAAAGTGGGGTGGCGGTGGGGAGGGAGAAGGCATTAAACCGTGGCTTTCTTTCCAATAGATCTGTATTTTGCACGTAAAAGGAAGTTAGGTAAATGAACTAGTATCTCCAACTAAAAGTCATGTTCTTTATGATTTATTTAAGGATGAGGGAGAAGCCACTGGTTCCGAGTGTGTGTAGCAACTTGTTAGAAAACACCAGAACTTGTCAACTTTTAGACCCAGTTCGTACCTGGTTGGAGCTGTGCAGGAGCACATGGATTAAAACTTTGGGTTGTTTCTCCTTCAACAACCCAGAGTTCTGGGTTCAGATGTCACAGACCACAACCCAGGAACTTGTAATCTAGAAATGAAGCAGAATTTTTGAACTGAGAATATATAACATTTATATAATGATGGAATTGGACGCAGTGTTCTCCAACCTTGGGTCCCTGGATGTTTTTGGCCTACAACTCCCAGCATGCCCCAGCCATGCTGGGAGTTGTAGGCCAAAAACATCCGGGGACCCAAGGTTGGAGAACACTGAGTTACAGGCTTGTGTAGTTTTCTGAAGCTTCCAGTTGGAAAAATTTTCTTATTACAAAAATTTGGTAGCAAAATGCTTCCTTTGACTGATTTCTTCCTATGGAAAGCTGGCATGTTTTCTATGTGACAACTGGGGCTTTTGCTTCATGTGGGGGGTGGGGGGGTGAGGTGCAACAGACCTGTTATGGATAATTCTCTTATGTCAGGCAATTACCTAACAACGGGAGGCAAGGTGGGAGGTGATAAGGTTATCACAGAAACCTCAGGAGGAAAAAGCAGATGAATGCTCCATCACTGTCAATCAGTTACGCAGTAGGCAAAGCCTTGCTAAGTCTAAGTCCACTAGGAATCCTTTAGCGCCCTCACTAAAAGCAACATCCAGCCTTAGGAAAGGCATGCCCTGCTCTCTAGCCCAACTCCAGTATTCAGTGTTGTGATACAGATGCAAATGCCTCTATACAAAATTTCTATAAAACGTCTATGAACAACAGAAGTTTTAGATTTACTTCTTTCTTTTGCCTGCAAATATTCCACTCACTATGCTTGTCTTCAAGGTCAAATGATCATCAGTTTCTAACTGGAGCTATGTGCATACCTCCCTAATGGCCTCTTCCCCATCTGCAGTCCTGTGAGTTCCAACGAGAAACAAATACAAGAAGTCCCATTCAACTTTCCTATCTATCCTAAAAATAGGTCAGATTTTACCCAGGCAATTTCAATTTTGATACCTTTTTGAGTTACACAGATCTCTTCAGTTGGTAGAAGGGAAAATTTTGCAGGGTTTTATACCTATATATGACAATTACAGTATTTTTCCATGTATAAGACTATACTTTTTCCTAAAATCGTTAGACTAAAAATTGAGGGTCGTCTTATACACGGAAGTAAGCTGAGGAGAGAACCGCACGGTTGCGAAACGGCCCAGTGGGGGGTGTCTTATACATGGGGGCGTCTTATAGACGGAAAAATACGGTAGCTACCATTCCATTCTGCCCTGTTAGGTACAATATTTACATACTGGAGTGCCTGTTCATTTTGTTTTTAAATCTATGCTTGTCTGGAGTTGTAGACTGAGACCCAGACTACACGTTACTCTAAAGTAACTCTATCGTTCTGTGTGGATGGAATTGGTAGCCATTTGGGTAATTAAAATGTGGAATGATAGCTTCATTTGCACGATAGCTTCAGTTGCATAGATTCCATGTGTCTATAGCAGCAAACAGACAAATCTGAGATAACAGGTCCACCACCGAGCCACTGACAACCATCCAACTCCAAGGTAGAGGTGAAGCTGAAACTAACCCCAGCATAGGATACCGTACCACATGTATGCTGCCTAGATAATGTGTCTGTGTTAAGAGCATTTTGGAGCTTCAGTGAACATGGGAAGCCCTTAGTACAACATTTTAAACGGAAAGGTTTTTTTTAAAAAATTGAATATTCTAGCACAGTGTTCTCCAACCTTGAGTCATGCTGGGAGTTGTAGGCCAAAAACATCTGGGGACCCAAGGTTGGAGAACACTCGAGCACATTTCTTTAGAACAGGTATGTCTCACTGGAAAATGTACTATCAGAGTTATGGGAAGCTGGCTTTCTTTAGGAGACAGTGCCAAAGCAAACCGGCACCTTGGCTGTGGAATGGTCTCCCCAGAGAAGTCTCACCTGGCACCTAGCTGCTCATTTCAGTGCCAGGTAAATATCTTTTATTTTCTCAGATCCTTTAAAACCTTTTAAGATATCTTTAATCTGTTAAATACTTTTAAAATCTCCTGTGTTTATATTGTATTTTAATATTTTATTGATACTGGAAGCCATCTAGAGAACATTGTTACTGGGTGGCACATCTATATACAGTAATACCTTGGATTGCAAGTAACTTGGTTTGAGAGTGTTTTGCAAGACAAGCAAATTTTTAAATATTTATTTAATGTTTTTTTACTTGATATACAAGCGACGTCTTGCAATACAAGTACTGTAGTACGGCTTAAATTAAAAATCTCTGTACAAATTTTTTTGGGGGATTTCGTTTTGATATAAGAGTGTTTTGGATTACAAGCACGTTTCCGGAACGAATTATGCTCTCAATCCAAGGCATGACTGTAGTAATAATAATAATAATAATAATAATAATAATAATAATAATAATAGCAGCTAAGTTGGAAAAAAAACTTAGTTAAACTGATTGATGTGGCGATCCCAGGTGATAGCTGGGCAGAAGAAAAAGAGATTGAAAAGATCATGAAATACCAGGATCTGAAAATTGAAGTACAGCATCTCTGGGAGAAAAGAGCAACAGTGATTCCAGTAGTGATAGGAGTGTTAGGGGCAGTCCCAGAAGGACTGAAAAAACACTTGAGTGCAATTGGTATTGATAAGATCACAACAGAACAGTTACAAAGCGTCGCACTACTAGGGACTAGCTGCATAATCAGACGATACCTCACTGACTCTTAGGTACTGGGTAATAATAATAATAATAATAATAATAATAATAATAATAATAATATCATCATCATCATCATCATCATCATCATCCCCCTTCACACTTTTTATTTATTTATTTATTCTATTTATACCCCACCTTTTTTCCTGAAAGGAACCCAAGGTGGCTTACATAATCCTCCTCTCCATTTTATCCTCACAACAATCCTGTGAGGTAGGTTAGGCTGAGACTCAGTGACTGGCCCAAAGTCACCATGTGAGTTTCATGGCCGAGCGGGGACTAGAACCCGGATCTCCTGAGTCCCATTCCAACACTCTAACCACTACGCCACACTGGCTGAGTGGTTGACTTTAGGCTGAGCCCTTGACTTGCAAACAGGTTTCGGAGTTGAGCCTAAGCTCAAACTAAGCCCGGAAATGTAGTGTCCTCCTTTGTTTTAGCCAGCCTGTAAGTGTGAGTAAGCCCAGTGCCATTCATCTCTAGAATAGAACGTTGGCGCTGCCCACACAGCACTGCTGAATCACACTTCCAGAATTTCACTGCCAAGGACCTCTATATGTTGTCTGCCAGCTACGCATTTGGTGAGAAGTCTTTGGAAGGAAAAAACCGCCTACCAAATGGCTGTATAACTTTCCAAATGTGAAATGTTAAGACTGCTTATTACCTGTGCTGTTCTGAAAATTATAATAAATCTGCCCTGTAGTTGTACACATAGCCCCAGGTCACAGGTAACAACAATTCATGGGTTATTTAAACCATGGGTTTTTGGGGCCAAGCGCTTGTGGCTTCTGCTTTCAACTGTTCTGCTCCTGGGTTGTTATCGTTATCGTGACATCTGAACCAGGAAACTCTGTGTTGTTTAGCGGTTAAACAACCCAGAGTTAACCCAGAGTTTGCTGTTGGGTTAACTCTGGGTTGTTTAACTCCTAAACAACCCAGAGTTCCCAGGTTTAGACAACAACATTCCTGGATTGTTAACTGAAAGTGGAAGTGACAAACGTATGGGAAGCATCGCGCTCAAGCTAGATATTGGCATTCATGGGATAAACAACCCAGGAATTGTTACATGAGAACCAGGTCAACATCTGTTGCTAGTTTGGGAGTCCATACCATAACCCAGCATACTGCCATCGTTTGTGCTTTCACATAGAAAACCATGTACTGTATACTATTCAGAAATTGCACGTTTTGTGTAACTTATTGCAGATGTAATACTGGCTTCTTGAAACTATGCTTTGCAAATCAGAAACAAACTTCAGAAATGCACATTCTCTCTCCCTCTGCCTTCTGTAGCATCATGGTTTATCCCTTGCTTCTGTCATCTGTATGTAACATGGTTTGCAACAACTATGGTTGCATTAGTGCATAAGCACATAAGAAGAGCCATGCTGGATTAGACCCAAGGCCTATCTAGTTCAGCATTCTCTTCATACAGTGGCCAACCAGATGCCTCTGGGAAGCCCACAGCGGGACAGAAGTGCAATAGCACCTTCTTGCTTGTGTTCCCCAGCAACTGGTGTGCATAGGCATTACTGCCTCTGACACTGGCATGAGCACATTTGAGAAACTGCTGTGGGCACCACCACAAAATGCGTAATAAGTGGATCGCCACTTTGGCGCCTACCTGTCGTGTCTATGGATCTTAGGCTGCATCTTATTCAGCAAAAACCACCTGTTTCATGTCTATTGCTCACCACAACATCTCTTTAATAAGTGATTGTCTAATTCAGCTAATTGCTGGCA
Source organism: Shinisaurus crocodilurus (assembly GCA_021292165.1). NCBI lineage: Eukaryota > Metazoa > Chordata > Lepidosauria > Squamata > Shinisauridae > Shinisaurus > Shinisaurus crocodilurus. The sequence continues at coordinate 103,773,326 of CM037876.1, forward strand.
GTGCAATACAGCTAATGCTTCTTTTAAATGTATTTTTTGGAAACATCCAGTTGCTTCTTTTTGTGGGGAGGTTATTACACAGATAAATTTGTACTGGAACAGTCTTTAATACTCACTGATGTACACGGTCCGTTAATTTATTTACCTGCTACATAGAAATTAACAAATGGTCAGTGTAAATAGATTCTCTGCGCCCTTTTGACAGCTAAAAGACTGATATTACAACAATAGAAGGATAAATACTCACCTCCTATAATGCAATGGATTGAGGACTTTGCAATGTTTTCAATACTTGAACAGGTGGCATATAGATGCCAACTTCAAATGGATACTTATTTGGATATCTGGTCTGCTTTTGTTGAAGCCTATGTTCAATTGCTAGAAAGTTGTATGCTTTTCATACAAATCCATGTAAGTATATTTAAAAAATGGGGCAGCATTTTTTTCAGGTGCACGCAGGCTCCATGTTGGGGGCCCCCATGCAGGCATCATTGAATGTGCCAGTGGGCCCCCCGGCATATAGCAATCATGACTAGTAGCCAATGAGATTGTCTAATTCCCCTTTAAACCTGTGTATGTTGGTGGCTATCACTGTTCAAATTGGTGGCCATCACTGTTTCCACATTAATCTGTCTTTTTTTTAAAAAAAAAAAAATCCACATGCAAATTCATATTTAAATACATATTTTATCATTTTTCACAAAATACACATTCAGAAACACAGTTTACCTCAAAACACATTTTAAACATATTTTGATAACTTTTTTGAGCTGAAAACTGCATCACAAACTTCAGAGAAGTGCAAAATCCAAAGGCTAACTATGTTCTCATATGCACATTAGTCCGGGAGGTAACCATAAGGTCAGTTTGTATAAGAATTTGCAAAAATTAAACACCTCAAGCATTCCTACTTGTTATGCTTAGTGTGGAAGACCCCAGCAGGTCCTTTGCGCGAGGTTGGGATGGAAAGGGCTAACCGGCACGGAGGAACCCTTCCCTTGTGGTTCTAGCCGAAGCTAAAGCCAACCGCGACCTGAATTGACACAGGGAACAGACTAAACAAGGAGCCTACGTTTGTTTACACCTTTAATGGAGCGGAACTAATAAACTACAAGAATTTCACAGCATAAACAGATGAGTCACAATGGGGATCAATTGAGCATAGGGTAGGCTAAGTAACAGGCTTACTAGACACAAAGTCACAGAACACCGGAGAACCTAACTTACTAGTCTCGGTCTCTCCTGCGGGCGATCACTGGCGCCGCGCCCAGGGCTGGAGGGCTGTTTGCTGACTAAAGTCAGGGGCTTGATCCGTGCAGAGCGTGCACCAGCTTCCAACAACCTTGACGGTCAGAGGTTTGCCCAGACCCCTTCTCCAGACCCCTCCCAGTCCCAGGTGATTCACCAGGTGGGTTCCCGCCCACGGAAGGGTGGTACCGGGTGGGTGCTCCTGAGGATCATCTTGCAGCTCTTTGAGACTGCAAGATGTTTTCCACCTCTTTGGGGTGAGTTGCAAATGTGCCCCTTTGTGTACGTATATGTAGATGTGTTCTGGCTGTGCCTCCCTCGCCCAGGGTGAGGATTATGCAGGGTGGGGTGGCTTATGCAGAGGAAGTAGAAATAGAGCACAGGAAGGAATGAAGTTATGACCACATTCCAGGAATGGGCAGTCAGGCTTTCTCTCCACACTTCGTCTGCTTCACAGTTCAGCTCCCACCCCAGAGTGTGGAGAACGTTGGTACTCTCATTGATAGGTTTCCACAGGCCCCTTTTAAAATGGTTAACATTGTCTGCATCTGTCCAGCCCCTTCTGATGGCTTTGGAGAGGGAACTCCATCGCAAACACAATGCCAGACAGCTTCCTACATTTTTAAAGGAAGACCATCTCCTTGTCTCTGAGGAGGTTGGGCATACTTTGGGATACTTAGGGCCAAACTATACATTCTACTAATCACGTAGGTGTAGTGGCCCCTGCTATTTATGTTTACTCATGTGTAAGCATGCACTATTCATGGTGCTCTGGTAGGGAAGAATAGAACCTTCCCACCACCACCTGTTTTCCCCACAAAATCCCACCGCATGGGCGGGGTGGTGGTGGTTAAAAAAAGAAGAAACCCCCCATTGATTCCATTGACCAATTAAATGGGCTAGCCAATAGAGGGACCTTTTGCTCAGAAGACTGGCACAAGGTGTCATGTCATGGGGAATACTTTATGTCCATTCCAGGTCACATGGTGAGGTGATACGTTCTATCAATTTGGTCCTCAAATAGTATGAGTATAGCCACTTTCAACTGGAATGGAGATCATGCTCCAATTATTCTTTGTCTGTTACTTTTTTCCAATACGGAATAATTTTAACACAACTCCACCAGATAAGTAAATATTGGCATTGTTATTGTTACACTGCCAATCAATATTAAGCAGTTGATACTTATTTTATAATCCAGTGGTGTATATTACCACTGGTAAAGCATCTTAAATGTATTTTCCTCTACAAAGATATATCATTCTTTATTAGATATCTTTTTATTTAGCATTTCCCCCCATTTTATTTTTGCTTCATCCTCCACACACTCTAGTTCTAATCAAAATGGTGTTAATTTTTGATAGTAACTCTGTCAAGGTTCCGCTACTACAGGGACCCCTTGATCTGCCTTTGGGAGATCTCTGCCTCTCCTCAAAGCCCCCTCCCCGTTCCAGGAGATCAAGTCCTTTTACAGCTTCCAATAGCATGGGTGTAGGCTGTAGACGTGGTGAATAAGTCACTCCAAACTCTCAGGGTAAACAACAACACTTTACTTATAATATTAGGGTCTTTACTTAATAGAGTGGTTATAATTCAAAAGCAAGTATGATAAAATAAAATAAACAAACAAACAATCCAATGTTCTCTAGTTTAACTTCAGACTACCTATCTCCTATGCAGCCAGTTTCTCTTTCTCTCTCTCTCTGCTTCTCTCTGCTGCCAGCTCTCTCTGCTTCTGCAGTCAGGCTCCCACTGCTGCTAGCTGACCACACCCCACACATATATAGTATTCCCAGGAATGGAAGGTTATAATCATGTGACTTTGAATAGGAGATCTAATTCTTAACTTCTATTGGGTAAACTAAAACTCTCAAACTCCCCCTCCCATCCAAGTGTTTGGGCCTTCAGGCTTCAACTACTCGAGGGAAGTGTTTGGGCCTTCAGGCTTCAACAAACTCAAGCCTGAGTAGGCCTCAATCCTTTACAAACTCTTTCATTTGAATAGGTCCCTTTAGAATCTGTCCTATATTGCTATATTTCTTATCCTCTGCTTGTTATAGAGAAAGGTATCTGTTTATAAACTATCTTAGGACACAATCCTATGCATGTCTAGTCTGAAAAAAGCCCTACAACTCCCAGCATGCCCCAGCAGCATGGCTGTCTAAACATGCATACGACTGTGCCTTTTGCAAATATTGCAAAATATATGGCCTTTCCCCAGAAGTTATTACGTATTTCATGGAAAGAAACCACTTCTTAGTCTTGCACGCACACACAAAACCTGGATAAATCATTCTTATTCTTTTTCCTGAAGGTAAAAGCCATCTCTCTCCTTCTTAATTCTTCTTATTAAGATGTTATAATAATGTTATTATTAATATGTTGATACAATACTAAAGTCAGAGGAGATGTTTCAGTGACCAAAGCCATGTTCATTCAGATCTTGAGCTCAACAAACACACGCAAGGGAAGGCAGCAACCCCCCCTCCACTTCCACATATCAACTGAATGCCTGAACAGAGCCCTCAAGTAGACAGATGCACACAAGAAGAAGGATGTTCATGTGCTCGGTAACCAAATTGGTGGCCATCTCCACATATAGCTGCAGGTGCAGGGGCTCCATTTTAGTCTTCAATTAACATGCATGCTGTCCCCTGGTTTAACTGTTCCGTTTTAACTTCATTGTCACAGAAAAGTGAGAGTGGGGTGTGGCCTGCCTAAGTAATTATATCAATTTGTATTCTCTTGGTAGATTTCAGGAAGGGGTACCAAAAAGTAGACTATGTGAGAGTAAGTCTTATGAATGTGTGCATAGTATGTAGAATCTGTCTCAATGGGATGATATTATCTCCATATATCCTGTATATTTTTAGATATTAACAATTTAATCTCCCCCACACACCCCTGCGATAGTGGTATGATCCGGTTGATTTAGCTCTGACTAATTTTTGGGTTAACTTCACTTTTGAAATTGCCACCTCTGAGTATATTTCCTTCTACAATTTTATCTAATTGTTTCATTAAGCTTTCAGAAATTGTTTTTAGGCCTACTTAGGTGTAGAAATACATATGTTTGGATCCAGACTTCATCATACTATGAGTAGATCCATTGAAACAAATGGTTACTTACTTAGGGGCACCTCTATGATTAACAGAGCAATCCTATTGTCCCTGGGAGAGCATGCCAGGGACCATGGGATGACTTGGAGATTCCTACAACCTCAGGAAGGAGAATCCAGCATCGGATCCCTCCCCCGCCCCCTTGCAGCAGAACCATGGCGGCTACTTCCAAGGTCATAAAAGTGACCTCAGATGATCTCACCGAGGTCAAAACAGGGGGCTCTGGTCAGCAGGGAAGACCAGGAGAGGAGAAGCTGGGATCTACAGGATCCTACAGCCTCTCTATCACCCATCCCCACCCACAGCCAGTAAGTGAGCAAGATGGGCTCAGGGGCCCGTCTAGCTGGGTTTTTTTTGTTTTTTGAGGAAGAATGGGGTGTGTGTGAAATTGCCTCCATTGTTTCTCCCTGCCCTGCTGGATTTTCAGGGCATAGGGTTTTTAGAAGCCTCTGAACTTGGAGGTTTCTGTTTATTGGGCAGCAATCCCATAGAATTATCTCCTTAGTCTGCATCAAACCCATTCAAAAGAAAAACACCTCATATTCCATCATCCTTTATGCAGGAAATATCTGCCTTCATAATCTGTGATGATTTCTTTGTAGATGAAGCTAATTTTCTCTCTGATGTCAATTAGAATCCCCTTTGACTTTGGATTTGCTGAAGCCACATATATAGTTCATTTCAATAACTTATCCTGAAGCTTCTCCTCAGACTCTTTTAGCATATGAATGTAAATTCTATCATTTCTCCAAAGGCATGCTACACTTCAATGTTTTCTTGAACTGTTTAATCCTTTAATGTTAATCACAAAAATCTTATAAACATTTGCCAGCGTCTTGTTAGTAAATGGAGGGGGGGGGGAATGAAAGAGAGAGCAAAAGGAATGTGTGCATCATTATTTAACACCTTTCCCTATTGGATTAGTTTCTGATTCCATTATTGTAACTTGATCTTGAGGTCTTACCTTCCACACTGAATCTTGCTTGTCTCTTTGTAAAAGTTACTATCTCCTTTATTAACTGAGCCTTTCCTAGAGCTAAGCCTGTGAGAAAGGATTTATCCGTGTCTTTGTGGATACTCCACAAGGATGTATCTTTTCGGGGTGTGCCCTGTCACAAGATTCAGTTCAGACCCTGATTTGGCAATTTTAAAAAATAGCATAAGGGCGCAATCCAATGGGTTTGAAACCCAGCTCTGAGGTCACAGCTCTGTTTCCGATCTCGGATATGGGAATCCAAGGAATCCTATGGCCCCCAAGACACTGTCCCAAATGGGATTCACTTACCACCTTATGGTAAATTGTATGAAAATGGGGACAAATGGTATGAAAATGGTATATATTGCATTAGTGCCAGTAGGAAAGAAACCTGCAAAATTTCAGAAGGATGGGGCAGTGGGGTTTTTTTTGGTAGGTGTATTAACATTTTATTTTGGGGGGATTAAAAAGGAATTCGCTTCCCTCACTTGCAGCTTTTTGCACACTTTGTATGCATACTCATAGAGGTTAGCCCTAAGTAAATAATCTGTAATATTTTAGAAGGATAGCTGCAGAGGTTAGGCAGTTATGATGAATGGGGGGGAAACATATTTTGTTTTGCGTCTTTTTCTTTTCTGCCCAATTGACAGCACCAAAGCTACAAAAACTTTTAAGTCACCGGTGGGGAACATGTGGCCCTCCAGTTGTTCCTGGACTGCAGATGCTATCAGCCCTAGCCAGCATAGCCAGTGGTGAAGGATGGTGGGAGTTGCAGTCCAACAACATCTACATATTCCCATCCCTGCTTCAACGGCTTCATTCTTGATGGAATGGATGGATAACACTTCATTGAGAAAGTATATGGAAGTGTAGACTAGATGCTACGCATACTGTATAGTGCAACGAGGGCCTTTAACATTTGGAGTGATTTTAAAATGGATTAATTCCCCCCCCAACCCTTCTGTGGGCAATTTTCTGTGTTCATTGTTGTGTGACTGTGGTACACACACACACACACACACACACACACACAGGCAAGAATAGTTCTCCTTCTGCATCCCCCCCCCCAGCTATGTTTCCCAGTTGCTTCGAGCTCATGCGTAGTGAGGCAGACCTCTATACCAGCAGCCAGATAAAAAGTGCAGGGTGTGAGAGCTGGACTGACCCGGGTTCAAAAGCTTCCCTAGCCAGTGACCCTCAGTCTCAGTCACGCAGGTGGAAGGAGGATATAACAGCAGTTAATAAAGATTAAAGAGTTTATTTGTAAGACCCAATTACATGGGATTAAGGCAAACAATGCATCTCTACTCACTACATCATTGCAGATACAAATCCAATACCCCAGTGGTAAGGCTAGATGAAGTGAAGTCCAGAACAAGTCGAGACGAGAGGAGAAGTGAGAAGAGGAGAGTGAAGCTATCAGCAAGTGTGTTAGCTTTATACCACCTATAAATAGGATATTACTCACCCCAGTTGTATAACCTATTCATCAACATGTTTACTGCTAAACCTGTCCAAGGTTGCTGAGTCATATCATCTTGAGACTATGTCTCGTGACCAAAGACCTTGTGTACTTGAACTCAAGAGACACCCACTAGGTCAGGTGATAATCTCGATGTCAGGTGGTAATCTCGTTCTGCCTATGCAAAACCCAACATCCCCCTGCTTTTGCATTTGTCGCAGAACGTGGTTATTTACCTCATACAACAGCAACAGCTTTGTTGACATCTGATGCTGTTCCTTCATCTATGGACTTTGATAAAAAAAACTTTTGCAGGAATGACTTTACCTGCCAGAAATTTGAACCACCATCAAATCACTTCTGATGTATCCCTCCTCATGACACAGCTTTATTTGCAAACCTAAAACGTTGTGTATTGCTATCTGCCTGCAGCATAGCAATCCTGCCTTGGTTTCCTGAAAAAACTGTAATAGGTTTTTCACATCAATCTCAGCATCATTTAAACATTTTTTACAATTTAAACTATTTAAACAAATGCAATAACTATTCAAGCTTTACAATACATAATAGCACAATACATAATACAATGCATTCAGTTCAATTTCAGTTGAACTCTAACTTCTAGATGATTGTTTCTACAAAATCAATCAAACAAAGTATGGTTATAAAAATAACAAACTTCAGGTGTGTTCTTGTTGTTCTTACTATCACAACCACAACTGGCATTTCTGTGAATCTGTAAGCCACCTGTGCTCTGAGTTGTAACTCTTAGTCTGAAGTGTGATGTTCCTTCCAGATAACACTCAACTCCTTTTTCAGAGCTCTCCAAGCATGTCCTGTTGGTCTAACAGTCTGCCTATTACACTGACAGCAATATCTGGCCTTGTTGCTTATACAGTAAAGCTCAATAGCCCAATGCTTCTGTGTAGCATTCAAACTGCCTTTCCATCAGCATGTGCTTGAAAATCCTCAATTATTTGGAGTCTCTCACTGAGTTAACTATCTCCAAAATTCTCAATCACATCCATGATATTTCTCTGGTTTGTTGCAGTAAGATACTGCCCTCTTGGTTCTCTTTCCCTCAACCTCTATTTACAAATAAACAGTTGATCCACCACCAAGCAGTTTCATTTTCAAATGAAATTCCAAACCCTGGATCAATTATATCATATTGCTTTTATCTGTCCAGAAAAAACAATAGATCATCCAACTAAACAAAGTACATACAGTCTATGTCCTTGTTTCTCCTGTTTAACAAACAAACATTGATCTGCCTCTCTGTGCAAATCTCAAATCAGCAATGTTTGAGTTCAAAACAGAATTCCAGCCTCCAGCTGATTCTAGCTTTTCCTAAAGAAAATCTCAGACAGTTTTCCAAAGACTTCCTCTCATTTAAAATGTTTATGTTCCAATATTTCCCTGTGAAATATTCTTACATTTCTCCACATTCTTAAACATCAGTCTAACTGTTTCAAAGCAAATTGTTGTTGCACTCACTCATGATTATCCAGCTCCTTTTAACTGAGCAAAATCACAAGCAACCAATCTTGCTATTTTACACACTTAGCCTTTTCCAATCTGGTTAGTTTTCATTTAAAAAATCTATCTGGTAACAATGAGTTCCATGGACTGCTGTTTGTTTCCCAGCTTCCATGTTTTGTTCTTTATCCAAAGAATTCAACTCAGCTTACATAGCCTGAAGCTATGGTTTGGCTTCCTTAACAGACAATTTTTTCACCTCTTTGAAATTTTCACGTTTCAAATGGCTTTTCCTGCAAATTCATCCTGATATCTCACAGGTTGTTTGACTCACCTGTTCCTTACCTCATCAGTTATCAGGTTCTTGTTCCAATAAATTTGCACCAATGATGAACAATCATTTGTCTAGCCTCCCATCTCTAAACCAAATGTGTATCAGAGTTTGTCAAATTTACCTGACTGTCTTTCAGTAAATGCTTTTCTATTCTGACTCTGACCTTGATGCATCCCCTGCATTAACAGAATTAATTTGAAAAATAATCTCACATTTTCATTCAGCATTATACTCAACACTTCTAGATAATCTCGCTATCCAAGTGTTGTTCATGTGAAACACACTATTCTCATTTCTAGAAAATCTCATGTAAGCTCCCTTACAGATTTCTTCTAACTTTGAGGTGTATGTACCTACATATCAGATCCAAGATCCTGAAATGTTTCTCCAGAAGATTCCTCCTTCTACACTACTTTCTATAAGGTGTACAGTTCATCACAGAACTAAAACTTCTATCATGTACATAATCAAAAACATTTAAGAGCTTCTACCCAAACCTCATTAGCCAAATTAGTATCACCTCTTCTGAGTGTTTGTTTACTCTTCCACACAATCCATGTGTTCAATATCACATCCTGTTAGAAATGCATCAAAACATGCACTGAATTGAACTTCCCCATATCTCAAAAGAAATAGGTAACATGGGTAATATGCTTGTTTCCCATCCAAGCACAAAACACCTTGACTCTGTTCAATACTCCAGCTTTCTATCTAACATGTACACAACCTGTACCTCGTGTATTGATCAATTAACATCATGAAATAACGTGCTTTTCCTCTAAAACCATCAGAGTATCCACAAGATCACCAAGAACAAATTTAAATGAAATGAACTGGTTTTTCAGCTTGCCTTCCAGTTTACCTGTTGAAGCTAGCATCCCTTGTTTATGTGCACAAAATACTTTTCATGTGAAAATTACAATTTCCCAATGCTTTCCCCACAACACAGTTTGCATTTTCTTTCACAAGCCTGTGAATCTAAATGACCAAACATCATGTGATATGCATGCATGTACATGTCATACATATAAGCATTTAACCTTTTATAGTTGCAACAGTATAACTTTCCATTTCTTTATTACATCATTACAGTATGAAAGAAATAATCCATCTCTTAGCTTTGCCATATAAACATACCTAATTATTCAGTATTTTACATTTTGCTACAGAAAAATCCACAATATACTCAAGTCATATATACATTCAGTACATTTCCTGACATTTCAAGAGCATATATTACACTTTCTTAATTCCAAGTTATCCAACCTTCAAGAAATACAGTTCCAAAAACATGACTGTTAAACTCCTGACCATTTGCATAGTCCTCCTTCTGCTTATTTATGTCCAACACAGAAAGCTTCGTTTAAACAATCCACTGTTTTCTGCTTACACACAAAATAATGTCCATTTTGTTATGTCCTGGGTTAAAACACAAAGTTTTTCCCATCAGCAGCACCCCTGCTGATTTCAAGCTCCTTCTTCTGTGATCCCACATGAAGAAAATGAAGAACAGCTTCCCATTTTAAGCACAGCTTTCTCTGTTCAAAACTGCCGCGCTGTTTTTCTCCTGCTGTTTTAAAACCACGCCTCCGCTGGTTTGATACAGCCTCTCGTGTAGTATCAAGTTTCCCAAGATACGTTCCTGTCACACGTGACTTTGCTGCGACATGACGCTCCAGACGCTTTACCCACGTCAGACGTAATCCACGTCATTTGTAATCCAAGCCACTTGTTGATACAATGCAAAAGATAGCTGATCCGCTGCTGAGCGAAGAAGCAAACTGTAAAAGAAATATGATCCTCCTGCTGTAGCCTTGACTCAAATGAGTAGACACAGAGCCTCCTGGAGATATTTCCTTGACCGATACAGCTCCTTGACAATCACTCCAGCAAGCTGTGGAAAACGAAATCCTTGTGTCCAGCGTTGTTCACTTTTCAGCCTAGTAGCTGCCCGATAGTTTAGGAACTTCCACATTAGTGGTGACTCCTCTCAAGCCATTCCTGGAAGCCTTCAGCACTGCTGCTACCTCTGATGCTGCAGACATGCAGACCCGGTTCGCACGTCACAGCGGCAATTCCTGGGTTGTTTAACTCAGGAATTGCAGGGACAAGTGGAGCACGCAAACGGCATGCTCGTAGTTTCTGCTTTTAATCAGCAACCACGGAATGGGACATGGTTGTTTCATGATGTGGGCACCCAGAAACTTTGGGTTGTTTATAGGTTAAACAACCCAGAGTTAGCCCAGCAACAAGCCGTGCTGGGTTAACTCAAGAAGAACTAAAAATGCCAGGTTCTCTTAAAGCTATATATACATATTCATACACACATCACAACAACCCTCTCAAGACTTTAATAAATCACACTGCTGCTAGGATCAGCTTCACAACCCCTCCTGCATTTCCCTAACCCATCCCACCCCCAACAACAGGAAACTGGATAACAATGCTGGACTACAATGCAGAGTTGTCAGACACTACTCTGTCAGGACCACCTGTCCTGCCCTGCAAAATGGGGATAACAACTCTGGGGTACTTTCAAGGGCTGGTGTCATATCATATCATAGATTATACAGTTGGAAGGGGCCTACAAGGCCATCGAGTCCAACCCCCTGCTCAATGCAGGAAACTAGAGGAGGGGTCTCCCATCCAAGTAATAACCAGGCCTGACCCTGCTTAGTGTTCCACTTTCTCAGCCACAGGCCTGCCTCATGTATTATGGGTATAATAATGATGAACATTATCTCATGCCTTGTCAGGGTAATTTCTGAAATGTTTACAGACTCAGATTTTTAAAAATTAATAATATTTGAGTAAGAAAGATAATGAATCCCTGTCTTTGCTGCAACCTTTTGTTTTGGGTAGATACAGCTACACTAAACTCCTGGATTTCTAGATTGGTTTTGTTTGTTTTCTGTGAGACAGCAATCATTTCCCAGAAGGAAAGACCCTCCCAAAAGTTCAAAAAGGAACCAGGAAGTTCCATCTCCAGACAGTGGGTGTTGACCACTGCTATGACTTCTTCATAGCTAAAGACACTGAACGGTAAGAGCAAGTTTGTTTCTCACAAAATAAATGGACAGAATAGTGGCTGCGGATTTTGCTTCATAATCTCAGGTTGTACAAGGGCTAGAGACTTGCTTCTTTAAAAATAAAAGAAAACTGGGTGTCTAGAGATTACGGCTCATCGAGCCCCTCTCCCTGGACACCCATGGTAATAGCAAAACTTTTGGACCAATTTAATTAGAATCTGCCCGTAGATAAAATTCTAGAGTGGCATCACAACTAGAGATATTCTAGCTAACTTTTAAAGTTTTCAAATGAGGCAGTTAGTTCTCAACACTGTTCCTTACACGCAATTAATACAGATAGGAGATGCCAAAATAATGTTGTTGTTTCAGATACAGTACTAAGTCCAGTTCAAAGTGCTGGTTTTAACCTTTAAAGCTCTAAATGGCTGGGGGCAAGATTACCTGAAGAAGTGTCTCCCCCCATATTGACCAATCTGGACCATGAGGTCATCATCTGAGGTCCTCTTCCAGGTGCTGCGCCGTTCTATATTTTGCGGATAGTCTCACTTTGGGTATTATGTGCGGCACTGATTTTAACCCACTGCTGCTGATTTTACTTTTGTGTTATCGCATGCTAATATTGCTTTATTGTGATTTTATATTGTTGTTTTCATTTACGTGTACGCTGCCCAGAACTTTGGTTACTGGGTAGCCTTAAAGTGAAAGAAATAAAATGATATTTCTTTCAGATTCAACCTGAGAATGCAGTCCTATGGAGTCTTCCATTTTGGGGCAAAGAGAGAGTGAGTGTGTGAATGTGTGTGTGTGTGTGTGTGTGTGTGTGAGAGAGAGAGAGAGAGAGAGAGAGAGAATATTCTCTGGTTTTATGTGAATATGAAATGAACTGAGAGAGACAGATGCAGCCTTCTTCTTCTTCTTCTTAAGTTTTAATTGTTATGTAAGTGTGTGTACGAGTGCAACCCTCCACTTTGAACTCCTGATCTTGAAGGTCCATGCTTTGGTTTGTCCTCTCTGGGAAATGGATAGGTGCTAGAGCAGAAAAAGCTTGGTTCAAAGGAGTACATATGTTTGTTGCTGTGCCCAACTCTCTGCTTTGCACTTTTGATGTCAAAGCTAATGTACCTTGGTTTGTCTTTTCTGTGAAACGGGTTGCTGTTGTGGCAGACAAATATGACTTCAAGTGACTAACTTTGTGTTGTAGTGTGGGTCAGAAACATCTCCCAACAAACACACAACCTTCTGCTTTGAACTCGTGAACTAGCAGTTAACTTGCATGTTCCTGCAGGTTGCAACTTCGCCTAGCTCGGTGTTCTCCAACCTTGGGTCCCCAGATGTTTTTGACCTACAACTCCCAGCATGCCCCAGCCAGCTATGCTGGCTGGGGCATGCTGGGAGGTGTAGGCCAAAAACATCTGGGGACCCAAGGTTGGACTGTTCTGCGCCACCAGGCTCAATGGACACTAGCCACCACTGCCTGACTTATTGCAATGCGTTATACATGTGGCTACCTCTGAAGAAGACCTGGAAACTACAGTTAGTACAGAACAGAACAACAAGGCTGCTTATTTGGACTGGCCATTTTGAACATAATACTCCAGTGCTGTATTAACTGCACTGGTTGCCATTCAGTTTCCAGGCCTGATTCAAAGTGTTGGTGCTGACAGCTTAGGACCAGGACCCTAAACAGCTTAGTAGGACCAGTCTACCTGAAGGAGCACCTTCCCCTTATGTTCCTGCCTGATTGTTAAGATCCTTTTTGGAGGCTCTTGTCCAGGTGCCACTACCCACAATGGTGTGATGGGTGGCGACCAGGGAAAGAGCCTTCTCTGTAGTGGCCCCCCCCATCTATGGAATGCCCTTGCCAGGGAGATCTGCCTGCCTTCTTCACTGTATACATTTAGACACCAGGTTAAGACCCTCCTCTTTAAGCAGGAATTTGAGGTGCTCAGATGGAACACAATCTAATCCTGGTGCTTTCTTTAATTTTAACTGTGTTATGAGGACAAAAAAAATCTGCTTCTGGTATGGGATCCTACTCTTGCAGATTCTCAATACTATTCCCAGTAAGTACCGTCTGCAGATCTTGGGCTGCATCAATAAATATTGAGGGGAGAAAATGGTGTTTCCAACTGTACCAGCAGAGATGCAGCTGGTATTTACTCTGTAAGTGCTGTCCAGAGCTTCTGTAACGATGTGCCAAAACAGTTTACACCCTTTATTTTCTGCAGCCATTATCAGATTTCCCCAACTATTTCTTTCCATCATTTCTTTTTCTGAAATAAAAGATTTTTAAAAATAATTCTTCTTTATTTGAATACAGGCCTTGGGTAAATATTTAGCTCCAGAGGCTCTGTGCTGTTTATAGGATTCTAATAGCTTCTTTTTTTTGGTCTAGAGACATTCTCTATCAAACCAGCTTTTGGTTTGTATTAATGGGAGGGCCTCCCCACTTGCGTGGCTAATAACTAGATGTTCATGCAGAACTGTAATTAGATTATCATAAGCTGTTAATGATGTTGGTATACCTTTATTTTCCATTGCAGTTTTAAGCTGTGACAACTCCACCAAAGTATAAGAAGTGTAAGAAATTTTTTCTTCCAACTTTATTATTATTATTATTTACAGTATTTGTATACTGCTCCACATCAAGCAGATTCCGGAGCGGTGAACAATAAAAAGATAAAAGCAGATAAAAGAAACAAAAACAATATATTGAAAACAAACTAAAATTACATTCGTGGTTGAAGAGCAGAGAAGGCTTCCCGGAACAAGGAGGTCTTTAGCAGGCGTCGAAAGCAGCACAATGTTGGAGCCTGCCTGACCTCCAGAGGCAGGGAGTTCCACAGAAATGGAGCCGCCACACTGAAGGCCCTTCTCCTGGTGGACTCCAATCAGGCCAAAGGTCCATGAGGAACCACCAGGAGCATGCGATCTGATGACCTCAGCAACCGGGCAGGTTGGTATGGGAGGAGGCGCTCTCTCAGGTAGCCTGGTCCCAAGTTGTTTTGGGCTTTGTACACAAACACCAAAACCTTAAACCTGACCCAGTAATGAATAGGTAGCCAGTGCAGTTCCTTCAGCAAAGGAGTTGCATGCTGAAAATGGGCAGCTCCCGACAAAAGCCAAGCTGTTGCATTCTGCACTCACTCCAGCTTCCGGAGCAGCCTGAAAGGCAGCCCCACATAGAGCGCATTGCAGTAATCTAGTCTTGAGGTTACTAGCACCTGTATCACTGTGGCCAAGCTATCCCTGTCCAGGAGAGGCGAAAGCTGGTAAACCAATCGAAGACGGTAAAAGGCATTCCAAGTCGCCAGTGGACTCCAGCGACAATGATGGATCTAGGAGTAGCCCCAGACTATGAACCTGGTCTTTCAAAGGGAGTGCAACCCCATCCAGAACAGGCAATGAGCCTATCTCCAAGACTCAGGAACCACTTTCATGAGTCATCCATAAATACTTTCATGGTGTTCTGTGTGCAACAGACAAATTTTGAGCTGCATGCACAGGCCTGATGGTCACTACCAATCTGAGAGTTCACCATAAATACTTTGACCCTGCCTTCTAAAGGATGGGAAATCAGAAATCAGTCTATTGTACTACTGCACTTTAATGAGTTGTAAGTGTATTCCCCTAAGGAGTCCCCTTGAGTAGAGCCATTCAGAAGCCACAATCCTGTTCTCAGTTTTAAATTTAAAAAAATTGGTCCCACTGCATTTATAGCCTTATCTTTAGAATTCCTCCTACTTATGCCATATTCATCTTCATTAGCTCCTGACTGCTTATATTTTGAGGATAAAAAGGTATAATTGTCAGGTCCAATTCAGGCATTAAAACCCGCTGCCATTCATTACTATGAATGCTGATGGATATTAAAGTTCTAGTTGCATTACATAATCTTCTAAATTGTGCCAACAATCCTCTTTATAATTTTTAGAGTTTAGGGTGGGAATAGACATGTTTATTAAAATCAAATTTAATTGTTTAAAATTAAAAAGGAAGGCAGATGCCACTGAGTCACATAGTGGAAGTGGTACTACTCTGGCATTTAAAGTAGAAGAAATAAAGGAAGCAAGTCCTGCACTCTGAGGGCGCAATCTTATGCATGTTTAGACAGAAAAAAGTCCTACAACTCCCACCATGATGGGAGTTGTAGGACTGCATAGGATTGTGCCCTAAATCTCCCTTTCTTTCCCAATACTATACCTTCTGAAATTATGCGTTGATAACCACTTAATTCAATATTATCCTTTGCCCATGTTTCTTGGAATAGTAGGATATCATATTGTTTAAGATATTTCAAAAAATAATTGTCTCATCTTTTGTTGGCCCATCCAGCAATATTCCATGAGAGGCTTTTGAGAAGTTTGTTTCTGAGTTATTAATTGCCAATTCATAAGTTTGAGAGCATCTAGTTTCCCTGTTATGTCTACACAGCCATTCCCTTGTACTGCATGATCTGATGAATAAAATTCATTAATTTTTCTCTCTGGGGGTGTCCCCATCTCAAATGGTTCCAGCATATGCCTTTGTTGCCATTCCCAGAGAGACATCGGTGTTGGATTAGTTGAGGACGTATAAATAACTTATGTTGGAGGTGAGTTAGGACTAATCTCAATTAATTCTTGGTTATTATTGTTTAAATTCTTTGGTGGGCAAGGTTCTGCATTATTTAAGAATTCTGCAAATTCTTTGGTGGGCAAGGATCTTTCCCAACAGAAGTCAATCAAGTCAGGCTCCTCTGACTCTGTCATTGTATATTCCAGTACTCCCTGAAGGTTTCCGAGTCTTGTTACAATTGCCTGTTGTTAAACATGGGGGAGGAATGAAAAGGTCTCAAACAAATTCCTAATTTCTTTTCTAATAACTGTCTACCATTAATTTCCTTTTTATTTATAGCTTGCCCTGTACCTATAGGTTGCCATCCTGCTTTATTATCTGCTTTCCGCAGGGTCCACATAACACAGGATTGTTGTTGTTGTTGTTGTTATTGTTAGTTATTTTGTTGTTGTTTGGTTTCATGATTGTAAACTGTCCCAAAGCCATTTGCAGTTGGGCAGTATACAATCTAATCAATATACAATATATCCAGTATACAAACTAATATAATCTAATATATCCAGTACACAATCCAATCAATCAATACAATAAAAATCCTGCGGGGCACCAGCAGCAATAAGATATTGCAGACACCCTCCCCTCTCTTGGTAGGGAGGGAGATCCACCTGTAGAGAGAAGGTCCTGCTGTGAAAGTCTTGACCAGCGGTGGAAACGTTTGCCACCATGGCTGCCTCACAGGTAGTGCTCCATGGATAGTAAGGTCAAAAGGGCACGGCAAGGGAAGTTTTGGATCCTGAGATCCAATGCCCCCTTGTTCCCCAGACATGCCCATGGAACAGGTGGAAAACTACATCAGCCCTGGAGCTGGCCTTTTTCCTCCCACTGGAGCCAAAGGAAGCGGGTGGAAGGGGGGGACCAGCAAGAAAAAATGGGGGGAAAGGCTAAAAGTCACCCCCTCCCCCAATATGAGCCTGGCAGGGCTTCAGAAGTGGTGGTTCCTCTGCCACCTACTCCCCCACCCATAGGATTGCTCTCCTGAGATCATTATTCATTACACAAGTTTATTTAATTGAACTTCCAGTTACCCTTACACAGCATTTACCTTTCTTATAACCACATCCCCCCCCCCCCCAACATACAAGCTTACATTTTTGCTATGGGACCATTGTATATCTCAATTTTCCTTGTGACTCTGTTTTCAGTCTCTATTTTTAGTCTGTATTCTTTTCAACTTATACATTTACACAGTTGTATCATCATCATCATCATCATCATCATCATCAGTCCCACTTTGACAGCTCCCCCCCTTTTTTCAAATCTGTAGCACAGTCTATAAGGCACTGCACTATCTTCTCAGCCTTAATACCCAAGACTTCCTTCTATCACCCGTATCATACTTTCCTCCTTCCAATTTAATTGTGCGGTTCAGACAAGGTTCAAAATGGTGTATTATAAACTCCCATTATTGCACAATGGCACCGCTTTTATAGCACCGTCCTGGTTTTATTATGCTGTAAGTTTGTTGTTTGCATATAAGCTGATTAACCTTCTTCTGCTTCTTCAGAGAATCATTTTCAGTGTGCTTGTTAGTGATGCTTTGCTGTTCCATCGTCCGCGGGCATCGCACTAAGGGTATTTGCCCAAGTCTAGGCTCAGCTAAGGCACTTGGCATGTTTGTGAGGCTTGTGCTGAGGAGGCACAGGCCTCAGCTGCTGCTCTGCTAACTAAGGGGAAGGGCTAGAACAGCTTTCCCTAACCCGGATGCCCTCCAGATGTTTTGGACTACAACTCCCAGCATTTCTGGCCATTGGCCATGCTGGCTGGGGCTGCTGGGAGGCGAAGTCCAACGCATCCGGAGGGGAAGGCTGAGCTCGAACGTCTTCCCACTCATGCCAGCAATTCTGCCCTCCCAGCCCCAAGTTGGGTAAGGATGCTCCAGCCTTGCATGCAGGTGTGGCTGTGGTAGCAGCGGGACTGACCGAGCACCAATGGAACCCTAACATAGTCTTCTCTTGCTTCCTCACCAATCGAAGGAGAAAAAGCATATTGCCCCACTTCTGGAGGGTACCACATTGGGGGATACTGCTGGGATAGCTTGCTTAATCATTAAGGTAACTGTATACTGGATTTTCTTCCAAAATGTCTACCAGGTATGCTTGGATTTTGAGAGGATTTTGTTGCCTGTATTGACATTGACGTGGAATGGATCAGTGGAGTGGAGCAGAGCCATGGATCATATACCTTCCTTTGTTCCCCACCCCCCTTTCATATAGATCTCTTAGACTCTCCTAACACAGGACCTTTAATCCATTTTCATATTTTATACATAAATGTATTGATTACTCAGGCTCATGTTCTTTCAAATGAATGCGATAGCCACACAGTTTGCAATATTTAACTTTAAAGGCAATTCCTTTTTTCATCCCCATTGAGTTGCTTAGGATTACTTCCACTTTATGCTATTTTGTGATTAGGGTTTGTGTGTGTGTGTGTGTGTGTGTGTTTTAAGGTAATGGCTGGAAATACAAATATTGCTTTGTAAACTCTTAGACCAACAGCTCCTCTATAGGAGCTGTTATGAAAAAGGTTTGAGAACTTTGGGAAGACCTGACACAACTCTTAAAAGAATTGCAACGCCAATTTCAAACAATTAGAAATACCACTGTGGCCTGCAGGTTATACTTGACCCAACAAAAGCAGCTGAGGGCGCAATCCTATGCATGTTTAGAGAGAGAAAAAAAGTCTTACAACTCCCAGCATTCCCCAGCCTGCCATGTTGGCTCGGGAATGCTGGGAGTTGTAGATCATTTTTCTGCCTAAACGTGCATAGGATTGCCCCCTAAGAGACCAAGCCTTTTGTTTAAATTTCACCTTCTCTAGAAACTCAGTGGTTACTCTTAGGACTTAGACCGGTGTTCTCCAACCTTAGGTCCCCAGATGTTTTTGGCCTACAACTCCCAGCATGCCCCAGCCAGCTATGCTGGCTGGGGCATGCTGGGAGTTGTAGGCCAAAAACATCTGGGGACCAAAGGTTGGAGAACACTGACTTAGACCAACCACCCTCTCTTGGCCTCAGTTCTCTGTCTGCAATATGTGGATGATAATAGTGACCCGCCTTACGGGGCTGTTGTAAGGCTTACTGGGATCAGATATGTGAAGTACCGTAGTATGTTCAAGGCGCTATATAGATGCTAAGCTGTTATTTAAGATTTCATTTTATAATGTATGTCAGAATTGGGGGAAATAACACAAGCTCAAAGTTCTGAAACGAAAAGGTAGTGCTTTTTGGGCAGTGCTCTAGCTATGCTAAGATGATCCACAGAGGGATTCTTATAATTTACTACATCGGAGAATTTGTAGCATTTAACCCCTCCAAATCTGGATCCCACTTTGGCGATTATTATTTTCCCGAGAGGTTGATGTTCCTGGCATTCAACCTGAAATCCCAACGGAGCGAAGGATGTTAGTCAGACTAAGCTTTGTATCTGTTTCCTATAGAATAGGATTTTAGCCTCCGATGATTCACACAGCCACCTTCCTTCCAACACACACACACACATACATACCTGCTGCTTTGAACAAACAATAAAATAAAACCCGGAGAAGCATCACAGGGAACTGAAAAAAAAGCCCCTGAAGATAAAGAAATGGATCCGACTCCCCCCCCCCCGCCCCCAAACCGCACACAACTTTGAACGGCCAGGGCTCTGTTGCAGTTTGGGAAAGAGGGACTGTTTCACCGGAGGTACTCTGGCACGCAGCAACAAGACTCATTTGTGGGTTTGGTTGTATTAAGTGGTAATCATTGCGTGTGTGTGTGTGTGTGTTGGCTGGTTCAGGCAGCATGGCAAGCTAACACAACGTGATGTGCGAACACAAGCCAGTTCCTAACAGGAAGAAAAAAAAAAAATTAAACCCAACCCGTAGCCCTCTCTTGTCACTCTAGGAGGAAAATTCGTTTTCGTGTGTTTCTTTCTTTCTTTCTGCAGTAGGCTCCAATGTGGGCAGGAAATGACCCCTTCACCAACTGTTTCTTTAAAAACAAGCAGTGGAGCCTGAAGCTATTCAGTGTCTCTCCCCCTCTCCCGTGCTCTATCAGCCTCCCTCTCCCCGTCTTGCTAGCTACAGAGAGGGCTCCTCCAGCAGCAATTCCCAGCCAGCAGTGCTGCTTGCCTCCCCTCCCCTCCTCTCCTCCCCTCCCCGCTTGCCTCCCCCTCCCTCCCCGGCTCGGCTTGTGTGCTGCTTACTTTGTACAGTGAAGAAACACTCAGTCCATGTGCTCTGTACGGATGTCGGCGATACCCTTCTGTGCGCCTTGATTGTCTGCAAGCAGGCAAGATGTCCAGCACACCACATGACCCTTTCTATTCTTCTCCTTTTGGCCCCTTCTACAGGAGACACACACCGTACATGGTGCAACCGGAGTACCGAATCTATGAAATGAACAAGAGGCTGCAGGCTCGCACAGAGGTGAGTCCCTTCCTCCGGCTTGGTGTGTGTGTGTTTTCCAAACTGGCCATGCTGGGCTCGAGAGCCTGGATTCCGAATCCGGGGCGTCCCATTACACGATGCAATTAGAGACTGGAACGAACGTCCCTCCTTCGCCTGCGACTTTAATTGGGCATTGGCTTGTTCCCCTTCTCTGCGATGCAACTCTTAACGCACACAAAAAGGCACGCTGGGGGAAGAAAAAATCCCTGAAATAGATAAAATGTATTGCAGCACTTAAAGGGTGTGCTTTAAAATGCCAATCTGAAGACTATTTTTGTAGCATGCTGAATTTGTGTGCGTGTGTGTGTGTGTGTGCGCGCGCGCGCCAAGGATCTCCTTTGGGGCGTTTTACATTTGCAATATTCCGAAGGTATTGTTTGTAGTTAAGAAGTGTGTGTGTGTTTGAAATGCTTCTTAGTGAAGGGGGTGGGGATGGATTACCTGTAATTCCTTCAACTCCCCCCTCCCCAGTTATCAACACTGCCCCCCTCCCCAGTTATCAACACTGAGCATAAAGGCAGAAAAGAGGCAGAGTTGGCCAAACTTATTGCCTTGTGTGCATGACAGATGAGGGCAGAAATAAAAATGTAGGATTTTGTTAACAAGAGAAATAAACTCAACATTTTCATCCCACAAATGATCAAGTGTTTGTCTTGCTTTGAAGAATCTGCTAACTGATTTTGTACCTGTGTGTCAGTGAGTGAGAGAGTATAGAGCCTCTCAACTGAAAAGAGTAGAAATATTGCCCCTTGCAATCAAATGATTTAATGAAGCAATACTTCCCGGCGGTGGGGGGAGGTGCTGCATTTCTCCCTCATGTGCCCTCAGCAGCATTGTTACTTTTTTGTTCTCTTCCAAGTAGTTTCTTTTGATGGGTATAGTTGGAGGAGCATACATTTGGAGGGAGGCGGGCTAAAAGGCTTTTGGAAATGAAAATGTCTTCAAAGTTAGTGAAGAATTTGGGCATATTTTGTGAGATCTGCTGCTAGTGATGGCATAACTTTTCAAGGCAACCCAAAGTTCTGCTAAAAGAAACAGACTTCTCGATGTCAAATGCAGTGGTGGGCTGAATGTATAGGATCTAGTTAACAAGAAGTGACCTGCTTTCTGATTGGTGAAATGGTTGCAGACGGCCACTGATTTCCCAAGCACTAATAACTCTCCTGTTTGGGGTTTTTGTTTTTGCTTTATTTTAAACTTCCATTCTGTTTTCAGTTTTGAATCGGATTCATAATAGCCACGATCTCAAGGGGACTTGGTGCTCCCACGCTGAAGTTAACAAGTTCTCAGGTTGTCTGTAGGGTGCAGGAATGGATGCTTCAAAAAGTGAAAAAGGCTTTGGATGTTGTTTGTCAGGGTTTCTGGAATTTGCGTGACTCTAAAAACGGATAGCATTTTAGATTAGAATTGCCACTGAAATTTACCGGAAGTTAAATTTTCATGCGATTTTGGACAGTCCTGCTCTAGTGAAATATCTGGCAAATTTCAAGGGAAGCAAAAGGAGTTTCTATTGACTACTGTCATTTCTCTGGGGTGTTCTGCACCTCCTTAACAGCATTGTATAACCCCCCTCCCCGGTCTCTTGAGTTTGTAAGCTATACTTTGTGATTTGTGGCACTTCAACTTTGGTATAGCAATCTGCAATGTGTTTGTTTTTGAGTAGATCTTATCTTTTTCTCTTCTGCTGGAAGAAGCCTTCCTCCCCCCCCCCCTCCCGGAATTGTAGAAAAAGGGTCCCTTGTAAACTTATTCCTGTGAATTGATCCAGATTTGGCCTGTGGCCAGTTTAATTTGTTTGCTATTTACACAGTGCTCTACTGGGTGTGCCACTTTGTACTTGGAGGATGATGACAGCTTATCCCTCTTGTTTCCTCTGACTTTTATAGCCTTCTTAAACTTTGCTGGCTGCTCTCTTACATCTTCCTATATGTGGGATTTGAGGTTTACCACTACCTCCGTTCCCATGAACGTGCCAGTAGAAAGAGACAGAGAAACCCAACGTGTCATCTTAACTATAAATATGTATTAAAAATCAAATTGTATACCCAAGAACCGGGGAACACTGCCCAGTGATGTGGAAGTGGATTCACACCCAACCTGAAGAAGCAACTTCATATTATAACCTTACTTTAAATGTAGGAATGGGATTAAAATATTTTTAGCGAGTAATTTCCATTTTGGAACTGGTATATTTCCATTTTGCAGTCTTCATGATACATTGAGCAGCTATTTCTTCCTCAGTCAAGAAATCAGGATACCTTCTAAATAAAACATACAAGGTCTTCAAGAGTCTGTATTCCTGTATTAGTCATAACCCATTTAAGAACTTAGAGATTTTGAGTGGCAAGAGATATATTTGTATTCTAAAAATGAATATTTGCATGTTCATTTTATAATAGGAGTTTTCATGTGGCACTTAACTTTTGTGAATTTATCAGAAATCCTGGGCACCCAATTTAAAAGAGAAATAGTTTCAGCAATTGGTTGAGCCCTGGCTAAAATTAATCTCAGGTCTGGGACCTGTTTTAGTACTCGGGGTTATGTGAAGTAATGGTACAGTGCCTCTGAACATGGGCAGAATGCCTTTCCTATCATAGCAAGTAACCAGAACCAGCACACAATTCTGGGATTGGAATCAAAGCTTATAGGTACACTTTAGCCTCTGTATCTCTATTTTTGATTTAACCACTAGCCATCTTAAATACAGTAAATACCTTGGATTGCAAGTAACTTGGTTTGAGAGCGTTTTGCAAGACAAGCAAATTTTTAAATATTTAATATTTTTTTTTTACTTGATATACAAGCGACGTCTTGCAATACAAGTACTGTAGTACGGCTTAAATTAAAAATCTCTGTACAATTTTTTTTTGGGGGGATTTTGTTTTGATATAAGAGTGTTTGGGATTACTTACAAGCACGTTTCCGGAACGAATTATGCTCTCAATCCAAGGCATGATTGTAATATGAATACGATCTGGGTAATGAGAATTGACTGCTTAATAATTTTCCTTATGTGCTATCAGAATGACTTGTTACACAACTGATTTGTCAAAAACACTGGTGTCTGAATTCCCTAAATTTCCCGTCAGTTGGTGTCTCCCCCCCACACAGTTGGTGTCTCCCCCCCACACACAGTTGGTGTCTCCCCCCCCCCCACAGTTGGTGTCTCCCCCCGCCCCTGCCAACACAGTGCTGTGGTATTCATGCTCTTACTCACTTCTGAACTGTCATGTACTATCTGGACATATCACCTTTTTCTAATAAGGGCAACTAACTCAGGTGTGCCACAGCATGGCTGCTCAAGAGGGAGCTGCAGCTAACCTAATCTCTACATTGTTTTCGGACACCTGTTTGACACATGCAGATTCTTTATGTGTGCACCTAAGATGTTTTCTGTGGATATTCCTAAAAATGAAAAAGGTGAAGAGATCTTAAAACATTTTGTCATTTTGATGACTAATTTGGAGGAAATGGTGACTGGCAGTTCCTAAATATTAATTGCAAGGGCAAAAGCTGGGGTAACTTTGTGGCTTAGAGGCCGAGTCATGGAATCAGAAAGACCCTGGGTTGAATCATGTCTCTACCATAAACTCACAAGATGGTCTTCAGCCTGCCAAAATTCTCTCAGTTTCAGCCCTTCCCCCTCTCTCGATTTGTAATATGGCGATAAGAATACTGAACTTTATTATAGATAATATATGCGAAGTACTTTGAACACTCAAAAGCAGTATATAATTGTAAATAATAATTATTAAGAGTGAAGTTTTAACCATCAATTTATACTGAGGATGGCGTTCTTGTGGCACAGGAAAAAGTAAATTGGAGCCTCTTTCCCCAAGTCTTGTTCCCTAACTACTGGGGACTCTAATGTTCTTCATTGGTTTAGTTCGCACGTAATGACAACCCAGAGTATGGGTTCTTGTTGAATCGTGGGTTGAATTGCAGGTTGTCGTTACGTGTGAACCCTGCACTGTGGTTTAACTATGACTTGCTAACCACGAACAACCCAGGAAGAGAACCCATGGTTTGTTGTTGAGTTGTAATCTCTGGATTATTTGTGGTTAACAACCCATAGTTAAACCATACCGCAGGGTTCACACGTAAAGACAACCCATGATTCAGCAACAACCCACAACTCAATGACAACCCATACTCATCCCAGATTCTAGGTTGTCATTATGTGTGAACCAAGTCAAAGACTTCAAGGCTTCTTTCTCAGCAAGTGTGTTGTGTTTTAGCACTCAGTTTACAGTGAATATGGAGCTCCAGCAACTGTTTCTATTAAGTTTTGTGGATCCATGTCATTCTGAAATAATGGGATAGCCCTTAAAACATAAGACCTCTGGCAACGTTGCTGATCTTGCTTTGGGCAAAGTTTAAATATAATAAATATAATAAATAAAAATAATTTGTATCATAGTTCTACCATGGATTATCAGTGTGCAGCTTTACACCCTGGCCCAATGTCTGAAAACAAGAACTGTTGAAATCAATGGGGTTGGCTTACTGAGTAAATGTGTTTAGGATTAGTGAGCCAAAAGGACTAAGTCAGTAGATATAGTTTACATTTTTGAGTGTTTTATGTTTTTGTTTGGGGTGGTGGTGGACGGGGGGCGGGGGATAAGGTAGAAATCAAAATGCAGCTACCGTATTTCTTTGCTACAAATTTAATATTTGGATTTTTTTCATCTGTTCATCCTTGTGCTTCATTCATCTAAATAATTTAGACATTTCTGTACTTAATATAACTTTCTTAGCAGCACAAAGTCAGTATAAGTTAAATTGTGCTGCACATTTCCCCCTTTTATCCTCAAGGAAGCAAATGCTGTTCTTTGGTGCTACAGTTACATTTTCTTTAAAAACAGGGATATAAAAATTAAAACAAGGTACAGTGAGAATAAAAGTGTGGAGAAAGCCAACCTAAGCCCCCTGCCTGACACACACACACTCACCAAGGAAGGGGGAAGGAGACCCAGGCGGGAGAGACAGCCAGTCTCCACAGATGACAAAGGGGACAAACAACATCTGCATAGAATCACCCCAGGGGGGAAGGCAGGAAGCATCCCCAGGTTTGTCAATGCTCTCGCATATCAGCCCCATCTACATAAGACTTGAATACCTCTCCAGAGCAGACACTTCGGCACCCCTAAGAAATGGCCACTCAACACCATAGGATGGGACCATTAAGCAAGTGGCTTCAAAGGGACCCCATCCCACGGGGGGAGGGCGTCACCCCACCTGACCCAAAAGGCCGCCCCTCAGGGAGGGTGTCAACCCACCTGATCACGGAGGGAGGGGCTACCTGAAACACCAAGGTATAAAACACCCTGCGCAAGGGAACTGGGTTGTTGGACCTGATCAACAATCTTGCCCCATGCCTGGGGTAAAAGAACGAAGGATCGGCAGCCCCGGGTAGCCACACCCGGCATGCTCCAGCTAGCTGAAATCACTGGTCGCTTGGGTTGACCGGACCCCCGGGAAACCAAGCTGAAATCACTCACAAGCCGCTTGGGTTGACCGGACCCCCGGGAAACCAAGCTGAAATCACTCACAAGCCGCTTGGGTAGACCGGACCTCCGCCGGGAACCCAGCTAGCCGCTTGGGTAGACCGGACCTCTGCCGGGAACCCAGCTAGCCGCTTGGGTAGACTGGACCTCCGCTGGGAACCCAGCTAGCCGCTTGGGTAGACCGGGCCTCCGCCGGGAACCCAGCTAGCAGTGTGCGGTTGACCGGGCCTCTGCCGGGACCCGAGCTGAACTAACTAGCTGAGAGCCCTGAAATCATGGTGTCCTTAAGACTTCTTGCTTGCTACTTTGTACCGTACTGATAAGCTGTACTGCTGGCGTGTGTCTGGGTTTGTGAAGGTAATGTTGTAAATAAACTTGTTTTCTAAAAGATACTTCTGTGGCTATAAGTTATCCCTTTGTTCTGGGCTAAGGGTGATAGTCGCTGGGGATCTCAGAGAAGGCCGCCCCAGGACTCGCTACCCCCTTAGCATTGAACCCACGCAGAAGACCCGGTTGTCGGTCTTCCACTAAAAGGTTTTTTAAAAACAACAAGAGAAAGGTATTTAAATTTTGAGAATCCTTGTGGTTGCCCCATCTCACCACTCCCCCTTGTTTTACAATACATGCTTATGCCCATGGGGCTCAATGGGGGGTTGCATGTTTCAGGGTTTTAGCTTCCTTCTCAGGATCTCTAGGGATGGAGCTAAATTTCTCCCTTTTGCCGGTGGGTTGTTTCAGTATTCGTGTCTTCCTTTTTCTATGGGAAGCAGACAGCAATGCAGCCTTATTCAGGCATAATAAATACTTTTTAAAATCACGTTGGAAAAAAGCGCAAGAATGCACAATCAGGTAAAAGAGGCCTCGAGATCTCTTTTCTTTTTAAAAACAAACCACCAAGTGCCACCAGGCTCTGCCCTGGAAACACAAGGCAACACCCTGGAGCTTCCAGGCTCTGTATCTTAACTCTCAGGATCTGAGCCTTGGAAGACTTGGTAATCCTAGGGCCTCGGGAGCCTCTTTGCCTTCTCTCTGGACTTGCAAAGCCTCTCCCTCTTGCAGGTAAGGGGGTACTGCCCATGGAGTATGGTCACAGGATCCTAATGAAGTTGGCCAGGAATGTGGCAATTAGATATGGGGAATTTACAGTGAAGGCATGAGTCGGATCAGTGCATTCACATGGATCTTTCCGTGTGTGTCTGTGTGTGTGTGTCTGTGTGTAGAATTTGGGGAAGCTACACATTTTATCAGGTGCCTTTGAAGCCTGGCTACTACTTCTCCTGTGTAAACTGGAGCTTGGAGGGGGCAAATGTAGAGGATAAGTGTTGAGCGGGAAGAAATACCCATATGGAAAAAGACTATATCTTATATTGCTGATGTGCATAGAGCAGCCTTCCTCATCTTGTTGCCATCCAGATACGCTGAACTACAACTCCTGTGCAAGGTTGCGGGAAGGTTGATGTAGAGTGTAACTCGTCTTCTCAAGGAATGTAAACTGTTACAAATAAGCCAAGGCAGTTGAAATCTGCTCATCTCTGACACCCACTCCAAGATGATGACTGAAATATAATTTTCTTTACGTGCGGTCTGCCTTCCCCAACCTGGTGCCTCATGGGAAGGCTATATAAGGTCGTTGGGAATATACATCCCCAACGGCACACTATCCAAACTGCCCCACTGTCTGTCCTGATTGCTCACATCCAGTCCGTTCACGATACGCAAAGGCTTGTACCAATGTTTTCATTTGTATCCGTGCCGTTCAGTATTCGGAATAGTACACGTTCTGTAGCAACACTCCACAACCTGGTGCCCTCCAGATGTTTTGGACAACTCCCATCAGCCCCAGCCAGCATGGCCAATGGTCCGAGATAATGGGAATTGTAGTCCCAAATATCTGAGGGCACCCAGTTGGGAACGGCTGTTCTGTAAAGATACATGAATTAATTTTCTGCTACGCACAGGGGTATTGTCCATCAACAGTAATGCAAGGTGTTGTCAGGGCCAGGACAGCCATACCTGAGACTAGATAAGAAGAATGTGCTTTCCAGCCCCAGAGTCCAGTTATTGCTGGGGCTAGGAGCCAGAAGATGGAAATGCTGGGGAAGTTGGAGCCTAAAGTGTGCCAGGAAGAAAATATTGCTCTGTTAATCAGCAAATACAAAAGGCCAGGTTCCTAGTGTTTATGCCACACCTGATTGCTGTCCTTCTAAGGCATGACTACAGACAGTCCCAGTCAATTTATTAGGTTCCAATCTGAGCCCATGAACTTCCTGATTCAAGTCCCAGAGTTCCTGACAAGTACTTGATTCTGCCATCTCTGCTAGGAAATGATTGCTGAAAATAAAGTTATAATTCTCCCCTTAACTCCCTGCATTAATTTTAATTCCTCAAATTGCTGTTTTAGGAAATCATTTTTCCTTGATAACAGGTTTGTTCACAAAGCAGCTTGGGTAGTGCAAATAACAAATCTTTGGCAGTGAGTACAGTCAGATTACATTTATTTATTTATTTGATTTCAGATACATACTTACGTTTTACTGTAAGTGGAATAATTAAATATTAGGAAAAATGCTTCGGGATGATAATGGTTTGGAATATGAATGTTTTACCCGTTGTCATCAAATATTCTAATTGTTGACAATTATTCGAACAGTAACTAACCTACCTCACGGGGTTGTTGTGAGGATAAAATGGAGAGGAGGATGAGGATTATGTAAGCTGCCCTGTGTTCCTTGCAGGGAAAAAGGTGGGGTATAAATAAAATAAATGCACAAATATACAAGATTATACTTCACATGTATTTTAGTGAAAGGTCACTTCTAGAAAGCGACTTTTGGCGCAATCCAGTCTGGGTGCCCATAGCCCTCCGAACTCGGAAGATTACGGGCATCCTATGCAGGGCGAGAGGAGCACAGAGACGAAGGTCGCCTCCATGCTCCTCCCGCTCTGGAAAACACTGAAGTGGCTGATTTTGGCCATCTAAGTATGGCACTTTGGAGTGTGATGGAAGGAGGCTGAGGCGCTGCCAAGATACGTCTCATCTAGGCAGGGCTGGCCGCCTCCCCTCCCTGCCCCACAGAAGGCCCACAAAACCCCATCTCTGAGGTTGCCTCTGCGACCTCGGGGAAGCAGCCGGCACAGTTCTTTCCACACCAGCTGTGTGTGTGTGGGGGGGGCGCTCCGAGTTGGGCGTCCCAGCTGCGACCTCAGAGCGAGTTTCCAAGGTTGGAGCTGTGGCTCCGAAAAATCCTATGGCCATCTAGATGTTTTGTACAAGCAAAGGAACAGGAGAGGCAGGATATCTTGCAGATATCAACAGAGGTAGGTTAGCAACAGTGCAAAGAAAATGAAGACCCTGTGCCGGTATGCTGCTCTCATGAAGGTGGCAGCACCTCTGCAGAAATGTATCTTGGATTGGAGAGTTGTATATGTCTACAGAATACACAGGAATCATCATTCTCTAACACTATAGATTTATCTTACATAAAAATCTTCATGCTACACATTTCGAGTAAGTAAAACCTTGTCTGAAAAAATTATTTCACTCATTCCAAAAGTGAAAATATTTCATATGAGCCCCCCCATCCCAGTATTCCCCCAAATTTCCAATTTCCCCCATTTTTAAACAATCTTCAGAGGGGAAAATGGAGGGAGGAATAGGGGACTTTTTTTCCTGATTTCTCCTCCCAGGTCTTCACAGCCCTCACCACATGATCCGCCATGACACATATTTGGTCATTTAGACATCATTTCCCCTTCCCAGGATTCTTCCCAAAAGAGAGAACTTGGGCTGTGTTTTCTTTACTCTAGTGTAAGTGCCCGTGGGCCCCAATTTGGATCAGGACCACTACCCATCAAGAGGGGAGGATTATACCTCCCCCCTGTACGATTTGCTTCCCAAAATCCCTCATCCCCCACAGGGGAGGGGTTAAAAAGGGTGGGGGGAAGCCTCCATTGGTACCAATGAAGACTTTTATCTTTCTTTTTTAACCCCCCTTAGGAGGCAGGGGGGATTTTAGAAAGCAAACAGCCTCTTTTGCCATTGGCCCCACCTACCACTGGAATGTGACACCCCCTCAAGAGCTTTTCTGAAATGGAACTTAACCCTCTGGCTGAAAGGGGTTCAACACCCCTGTACTAGACTCTTACTCTTAGCCGGCTATATATATATATATATATATATACACACACACACACACACACACACCTATATATATATATATTACAGGTTAGTAATTTAAAAGGCTGATGTGAGCCCAAGCTTCATTCTCATAGCACAAAACCATGATTTGGTGTTGCCTCTGACGGCCTATTGGTCTGACCCAGCAGAGCTCTTCTTGTGTTTACGTGCTCTTAAGATGCAAATGTACCATTCAAAAATTCCTCCATTTGCAACTGTATCTGCGTTTCTGGGTTAATGTTCTGGTTTATTGATTTATCTTCGTCATTTACATGCCTCCCTTCAATATGAAATATTTCCTGGTGGCTCGTAACTTGAAACAATAAAATTTAAAAATAATAAAGCAACAATAAAACTACATGAAAAAAACAAAAAACAAGACAGAAACAGCAATAAAACAGCCCGAACAGAACAAGGCATTTGCAGTTAGATTCTATTGAAATCAGTGTGAAAAGTTAATCATGACTGAATTCAACCCACTGTTTGCTGTTTCATACAAACAGGCAAACTAGGGTTTGATCCTGGTTTGCAGGCAAGCACAAAACATAATTTGCCTGTTTTGATGAAATATTTAATTGCTGCTAAATCTGGGTTAGAAGTTACTAATTGTGGCTAGCTTGGAAAGAAGGAAGTGTACAAACCAAAGCTCCTTGGAGGTTGTTCTCCTAACATTGGATCAGTCTTCAGCATCTGATCAACTTTCAAAGATCCATTTAGGGTGCAATCCTATGGCCCTCCGACTTTGCCCAGGTGGGGCCATAGGATAGGTTGCACTCCTGAGAAACCCCTTCCGAGGTCGCAGCAGGGAGTCCACCCACGGAGCACCCTCCCCCCACCTTGCAGCCGACATGGTGCTTTCCACGATGGCTGGGAAATGAAGACGGAAGACCATCTTTGGTTCTGGCATGGGGGGGGGCGTTCCCGGGGGGGGGGAGGGACAAGCGAGGCACTGCTGTCTTCTGACAAATCCTCGTGAGGAGAGGAAAAACATTCAGACAGCTGAAATCGGCCGTCTAAATGTTTTTGAGGGTGAGGGGAGTGCAGCAGCAATCCCGCCTTCAGTTGGGATACCCGTAATCCTCTGAGTTCAGAGGGTTACGGGCACCCACATAGGATGGGGCTGTTAGTCTACCATCTTGTTTACCATAGTGGCCAACCAGATGCTTCCAAGAACCCCCTAGCAGGCAACAGCTCTTTCCCTGCTGCCTCGCTCCCAACTGGTACTTGAAAGTAATTACGTCCTCTACATCTGGAGATTATGCTTAGCCGTTATGGCTAACAGACATGAATGGACCATGAGTTTGTCTAATCCCATCTAGGTCAGTGGCCATCATCACATTTTGTGGCAGTGAATTTCATACATCTAGTGCCCTCCGGTTGTGTTGGGCTACAAGTCCTATAATTCCCTGGCCGCATGATCAGTGGCCAGTGGAGAGCACCAGGTTGGGGAAGGCTGCTTTCTGTGAAGAAGTGTTTTTCTTTTGTCTGTCCTGAACCTACTGCCAATCAATGTTGTTGGATGATCCTGGGTTCTAGTGTTACAGGAGAGGGAGAAAAAAATCTCTCTCCAAACCGTGCCTAATTTTATAAACCCCATAGTAACATTATCCCTAAACTAACCCCCCCCCCAAAAAAAAACTGTTAATCTTTGCGGGGTGGTGGTGGTGGCATAGGATAGGTTAATCTTTCCTCATAGCTGGGGTGCTAAAGCACTTAGCACATGTGCTTTGTCTGGATTTGAAGTGCTAATGAGCTTGCTGTTGCCCATCAAAGGACTGACTGGTTTTGTTATTGTGTACACAGTGCTTTTCGAAAGACTGGACTATTGCACACCCTACTCCAGTTTGTCCAGCTGTCTTGATTGCGTAGTATCTTGATCAACAGGTTCCGTCTTTTTCCCACTTTTTTCCCTTTTTTCCTGATCGGAAACCTGTTTCTTTATTTGGAACATGTATCCATAGCTGCAAATTTGCAATTTTGCATATCTCAGAATTAACTGTCATAGGACTATCATAGGGATCATAGAGATCCCAAGATGGCACACAAAGAGCAGAATTCAGATAGTTGGGGGAATCTTCTTTGAAAGTTTGAATCTTGTTTGCTTGTTTGTCTTTGCTTGGTCAGTTTAGCAGCTTTCTTTCCGATACGATTATCTGCAGTAACAAGCCTGCAGTAGACAAAACCTTATTAATGTGGTTAAGGTTGTTACATTGTTTTGCTCATTTCACTTGAGATTGCTGGAGTTGCGGGGAGTCGCTAGCAAGTCTATACTGATAGTTTACACATTACCGTATTTTATCTTTTTAATCAATGAAGCTTTATTGATCTCAGTTGGACTGCTCCAACAAGAATTATGTTTCCCTTTTATCCGAAAATGAGGAATTTGAAATGTTCATAAATTCTTTCCGACTGCATGCAGAGTTTTTAAAAAACAAATAAGAAATCTTAGTGGTATTAAGATAGTGGTGTATAAACTGATATGTAGAGGAGGATTGCTTTCCTCATTAGCCTCCTACACTCAAGTTATGCCTATTTCTGAAGTAATTCCTTTGGAACCTGGTAAATAATCACACCGAACCCGTGTTCTAATACTTTGAATTGGTGCACTATTGTTCCTTAAACTTTTTGCAGTGTTGCCACCCCTTTCTGAATTTACTTTCCCCAATCGTGCCTTTTGCGCTGATGAAAAGCACCACACAGGATACTTTCTGTGAATTGTCTTGCCCAGGGCTCTCCAACCTTGGGTCCCCAGATGTTGCTGGCCTACAGCTCCCAGCATACCCAGCCAGCATGGCTAGTGGCAAGGGATTCTGGGAGCTGCAGCCCAGCAACATCTGGGGACCCAAGGTTGGAGAGCCCTGGTCTAGTCCAGCCTTCTCACCATGGTGCCCTCTAGATGTGTCGGCCTACAAGTTGGTTGGTCCAACATTCTGGAGGGGGCACTAGGTTGGGGAAGGCTGGTTTAGTCGTTTTATGCCTCATTGTGTGCAGGCTAGTCAGATTCCAATAACACCATTGCTCAGATTTTTATTTTGAAAGTGAGCAGTCCAAATGCGTTTCCATACAAATAGGGGGTTTTGTGCAAAAAGTGTGTGTGTGTGTGTGTGTGTTGTGCATAGTCTGTGTGTGCTTCTGAAAATAAATTCTCTTGTTGTTGGGGTGCTACATTTTCTGTGTGCTCAGCCATCTTATTTTGTATCTAAAGAAGCACAGTACTTCCTCTGGACTGTGCATTCCTTACTGCTGCAATTGCTGAGTGGAATGTAGTAACAGTCACCTATTTGTTTTATTCTTTGTCATGTAATTAGTCACATGCAGCAGAAAGCGGGTGGGCTGAGGTGGGAGAATGGACTATAGCACTTCAGACTACAGACGGTGATGCTACTGTTGGATGCTACCCCATGTTTTTGGGGAAAAAAGAAACCTCCCTCAAACAGAAAACCTGCACACCAGGCAAAGGTGTTAGCAGGGCCCTTTGCCTCTGTGCTGCTGCGTGGGCACACCGGGTCTGTTGGACATCAGTACTTAACATGAGTTTTGAGATAAAGATTCTCAGGGTACCAATTTAATGGCTCAATGGCACTATTTAGGAAAAGCCAAACAACGGCCCCTCCTGTGTTTCAAAGCCCTATGTGGTTGTTCTTCTTCCTATATTTGGCCCACGTTGAATGGCTCGACACACTGAAAGGCCGTTGTTATGTTATGAGCAATGAAATAGGCTTTGGGAATAAGTGTGCATGCAAAAGGTTTTAATTTGGTCGCTGCTGCTTATTTCTTATTGATGTTTTTAATTGCCGTGTTTTAATTGTGTTTGTGTTTTTAATTGGGGTTTAATTTACTTGTTTTTATGTTTTAATTATAATTTTGTATTGCAGCCATATTTTTATTGTTCCCCACCTTGAGCTCTATTTCTAGTGGAAAGGCGGGATATAAATTTAATCAAATTAAAAAGGAAAAAGGCACAAATCCCTTTCCTTAAATAGCACATTTGCTTCAATACAGACTTTGTCTTTTGTCAGCAACAATACTGACAATACTATCATTATGTGTCCCAGTTCCTGAAGTGGAGAAATGTTCTACAAGTGGCGCATGCGGTTTAGTTTCTTTGGATGACAGAGGCGTGGGATCTGATGGTGTCTTTGTAATGCTTCCTTTATTTACAGTTCTACAAGCAGAATACAGTGGAGAGCCAGTGTGGCGTAGTGGTGAGAGTGTTGGACTGGTACCCCGGAGATCCCCGCTCGGCCATGAAACTTACTGGGTGACTTTGGGCCAGTCACTGACTCTCACGCTAACCTACCTCACAGGGTTGTTGTGAGGATAAAATGGAGAGGAGGAGGAGGATTATGTAAGCCACCTTGGGTTCCTTGCAGGAAAAAAGGCGGGGCATAAATATAATAAATAAATAAATAAATGCAATCCTATAAGCAGACAGCACATATACTAATCCTGCATTAGGTCCCCAAAGAGAGCAACTGAGCTCCAAGGATGTCTCAGCCAGCACACAGGTGTTTCTGCCTCTAAGCTTCAAACTGAATCTTTCCCACCTCTCAGGAC
The DNA here is from genome assembly GCA_021292165.1 of Shinisaurus crocodilurus. Lineage (NCBI taxonomy): Eukaryota > Metazoa > Chordata > Lepidosauria > Squamata > Shinisauridae > Shinisaurus > Shinisaurus crocodilurus. The sequence continues at coordinate 103,808,263 of CM037876.1, forward strand.
CATGACCATGTGATTTTCATAGATTTCATAGATCATAGAGTTGGAAGGAGCCAATAGCCAAAGCTCTCTGGGCGGTTTACAACAGTTAAAACCATAAAATACAATATAAAATAAATATAAAATTTAAAACCACAGATTAAAAACACACAGCAGAACTAGCAGCAGCAGTTACAATAACGGAGTTAAAAACAACTACAAGATTAAAATGATTAAGATGATTAAAATGATTAAAACTAGACATTCCAAGAACTAGAGGAAGATTCCCTGCTATCCACGAGCATTAATTAATTCTGTTAAATCCCTGACTTCCATCAGGCAGCAGTTTAGGAAATGGTGATAGATCCATTCAGAGTAATCACGACACACAACAGTATTATGAGATGTAAAAAGAAACTATGCACAACAAGTGCTCTGAGCAGGCACTTAGTTCCATGTGGCTGTTACTGTGAAGTTGCTGCCTGTTTTCTGAATTTCTCCCAACAATTCAGAGAATTAATGGTTTGCTCAGCTCTCTGCAGTTTTTTTTTTGTTTCTGCATAAATTATTTTATACCCGAAATTATTGCTGATTATATATATATATATATATATATATATATTTAAAAAATCAAGATTGACATACACTTGTTTGAAGGGAAATGGTTGGACAAAATTAGAAAGACATAAACAGTTTCTTGTTGAGGTTTATACCCCCTCCAGGTCTGTTCAGGCCCCTCTTACTTGGGTGATTACCGTAGTTTGCTGACAAGTCACTCCCGAGGACCAAGTTCCTTGCTCACTCAATAGGGGAACTTCAGCAACTTGAAGTTCTACCAACCATGCCTTTGTATTTGCAATAAAATATATCACATACTTACAGCAGTCAACTGGCAAAAATAGAGAGATTAAATAAGAACTTGAAAAAAATGATTTATTCATCTATTCACAGAAGCCTATTATCAATTCAAGGCCATTCTGTGAACAGAAAGAAGTGAAATCGATCAAGTATGCTAATTATTCTGAATTAGTTTTTGCTTGAATATACTCTGCAGTACCTCTTAGGCCAATGACTGGGGCTAGCCCAAGGGGGGTTGTTTTTGTCCTCCCCCAGTGTATTTTGTCATGCTTGAGCAACATAACAAAAAGACACGAAATGACCAAGAGTAGACTGGGATACTGTTTTTAGTTTCCTCTTTAATTTCAGTAAGTTGGGTTTTTAAATTAATATATTTCTATACCGCTTTCCATGTTGTTCAAAGTGATGTGCATCACATACAAAAACACACTTAAAAACACGCTATTGCAGTGTTCTCCAACTTTGGGTCCCCAGATGTTTTTGGTCTACTGGCTGGGAGTTATAGGTCAAAAACATCTGGGGACCCAAGGTTGGAGAACACTGCACTATTGGTTAATAGAGACTAGATACCACAGAATCAGATCCCTGGGCACAGTTGCTGACATAGGTTAGAACCCCCCATTTCACCTATAAGCATGCACTGGAACGCACAAGAAAGCAGCTCTCCCTCCAAGAACAACATAGCTGGGGCAGGCACTCTTGAAATGTTGTCACTAAGCAGTTACCTAGTGTTACCTTATCACTCCCCACTCCAGTGATCTGGAGCGGCCTCGAGCAACCCAGTGCCCTCCAGAAGTGTTGAACTATAACTCCCATAATTACCAGCCAGCATGAACAATGGGAGTTACCCTCTACATGTACAGGACTGCATCGGGTTTGGGAAATCTGATCCAGAGAGGCTGAAGTATAGTGACCCAGATGCGACGGATATCTTTAATAGTCATGTAGAGAAGGGAATTTCAGTAGCGGTGGCTTTTCTTACCCTTACCTGCCAAGCTTCTCCTGCACCTACATCTCCTTCTCCTGCACCTACATCTCCCTCACCTGCACAACTAGCAAAGCCCTGTCCTGTTGGAGGCACATGCCTCTAAATTCTTGTCCTGGTAGACACGCAGTGGAATGGGGATCTGAATTTTACTGTGCCACTACCCAGCCTGCTTTCCAAAGCTTTGCAGAGGCACAGTGAATCAGACTTGGAGGGCAGAGGGAAGAAATCACAGAATCGCTTTATCACACAGCCAAAGAAAGGAAAACTCAAACTCCCAACAGCCAGGGCTGGATTTAGCAGTCGGCAGGCCTAGGAGCTTGCCTGGTGCCTCAGAATTTCTATGAGGTTGAAAATCTTTGAAGAAAAATCAGGCCTTGGGGGGGGGGGGAATCGTCCAAAGCTGTCCCCCTTGAACACACATTTACAGGAGAAATGCACAAATTGAGGGAATATGGCTATAAAGTGAGCTGTAGTGAGTGCCAGCTTCCCTTCCCAGTTGGTTTTGTCTCACCTTTCCTTCCCTTGCCCCCTGCTCCCTTCCTCTCTCTGCCCCCAGGGTTCTTGCCTCTGTTCTTTGCTTCGTCCGCACTCTTCTGTTGGACGCTGCCTCGTTCCCTCTTCCCTCCAGTCCAAGGACCCTGGAAAAGTTTTTGGGGTACGTGTGTGTGGGGCGGGGGGGGGGGAAACTCAGGGCAGTCCAATATTAAATTAAGCATTAAATTAAAAGAGGACCTGGACTATCTTGGAAAGACAGTTCATGAATAATATAGAATGGCAGAAGAGCTAGAACAGGAGTGAGCAGCGTCGTACCCATGGGCTCCAATGCGCCTCCGGACACTATTCTGGGCATCCACCAATGCGCCCAACCCCCCTTTTAATTAACAAATTTTCTCACCGGCAGCTGGGACTGCTGTGAAATAGGTTTCTGTTGGTGCTGAAAACTGTGGGTTAGTGTGTTGGGGCTCAGGCTTCACCTCTGTCTTGTTCTCAATCTCTTCAGCAGGTTATTTGTCTTTTTGCCACGCATCTTACAGCAGCCATTTTGTGGTGGTGCCCAGGACTGTTTCTCAAACTGCCCAAAACATTGCCTGTTCCTGAGCTAAAAGCTCACTGTTGAGGGCTCAGCCTCTTCACACTCAGCCTCAACTCTCTCTCTCTAGCTCTCCCACCACAAGCTTGGAAGGTTCACATGAAGTTCCTCATGTGTTGAAAGAACATGTAAGGGGGTTGTGGGGCTCCCTGTGGTGCCATCCACTGTGCACCACAGCCACACACTCAGTCACCAGTGACTGAAAACAGAAAAGCTGCATTTTGCCATATTGGGAAAAGCCAGTGTGGCATAGTGGTGAGAGTGCTGGACTGGGACTCGGGAGATCTGGGTTCTAGTCCCTGCTCGGCCATGAAACTCACTGGGTGACTTTGGGCCAGTCACTGACTCTCAGCCTCACCTACCTCACAGGGTTGTTGTGAGGATAAAATGGAGAGGAGGAGGATGATTATGTGAGCCGCCTTGGGTTCCTTGCCGGAAAAAAGGCGGGGTATAAATATAATAAATAAATAAATAAGTGAAGAGGGACTCTGGCCCAGTCAGGATCCCTCCTTGCATGGAGGAGTTATATGCACATACATCAGTACAGGTGGAGAATCATTTCCTGCTCAGGTCAAATGCATAAACAGTGGGCAAGCATTTCCAGTATGGGTATTGGTGGCAGGTAATTAACCCTGTCAGTACTTAGCATATATCAATTCCCTCTGACCTCACTGTTCACAGTTCTTTTCCCCACCCCACTAAGTGTGCGTGTGTGTACACACACACACCTCTGCCAATTGAGGATAACACTTCATGCATCTGATGAAGTGGACCGAGTCTACGAAAACTTAAGCCATAATAAATGCGTTAGTCTTTACGGTGCCACACGACTCTCTGTTGCTTTAAATTTGTGTATGTGCTTTGTACAAATGGCCTTGGGCACATAGTAAAGTGGAAAAGGCAAAAAGTAGAATCGGTGGAGCTCTGGTCCATAGAGATGGGGGTGTAGAGGGGAAGGCTCAATAAAGGAAAGTGGAGAGGCGAGTTAAGAGAAACCTTCTTTAAAAAAATTAGCAGATGCTACCCCCGTGACCCTTTAGAACAGCCTTTCCCAACCTGGTGCCCTCCAGACATTTTGGACTTCAACTCCCATCAGCCACAGCCAGCATGGCCAATGGTCAGGAATGCTGGAAGCTGTAGTCCAAAGCATGTGGAAGACACCAGGTTGGGGGAAGTCTGCTTTAGAATAGCCATGTGGACATAGGGCTGAGCCACCTCATAAAAGGAAATGAATTCTTGACATAAAAATCTTCCAAGGTAATAATTTCAGCTAAGAAGCATCAAATGTGATACGGTAAGCTAGTGTAGGAAAAATTCAAGGAGCTATTATTCTTTTTCCTTAGACTATCCAAAGGGAACCGTGAACAGCATTATCAATGAATTAGCAAAATGCTCTTTTGGAATTTCCCATCCAGCTTTGCCCATGTGGATGTTCAAATGGCATTTGGAAGACTACATTGCTGATTTGCTTCCACCCCACCCCTCTGCTGTCCTTGCTTTCTCAGTTTGCTCAGTACAGCACCCAGACAGTCAGATATTTTTCAGTTTATTTCTCAAGCATCAGCTGGAGCAGTTTGGTACTTAGCTGTAAGGGAAAAGGAGAAATTCAATTAAATTTGTAGCTGTTTAGAGTTCGGTTCAGACAGTGACTGGCAGTATCTATGGCTTGTCGCTGGTGACTTGGCAGACCCACTGTCTCCAGAATACATCAGGCAATGCACATAGCAGAATTTTCTGCAAAGCTGAAAACAGCCTTTATAAAATTCAGTCCTAGGAGACTGCATGCTACGTTGTGTAAGAAAAAGGAATCTAAAAAAATCAAGCTGATGGTTTCGGTAAGACTTTTGGAATGCATTATTATTTATAGAGCACCAGCTCCTGCCCTTTGCAGTTTACAGGCTAACATAAACAACAAACAAACAAACAAACAAAAGGTCTCTGCCCCTATGAGTTTATGATCTAAATTTGGACAGTGTGGTGTGAGACAAAACATGAGAGAAGGGAGCAAGGATAGCTCTACATGGAATTCATTCCCAGCCCTTCAACAATTTCCAAGGTGGCTTACAAAGAATTAAAACTACAATAAAAATAAATTCAAACAAAAACATTGAAACAACACATTTTAAAAGAGCAGCATGAAATATATAAGAAATGAGCCGCACCTGATCTCTGGGACTCTGTGATGTCATGCTCATGGAAGAAAGCTTTCTGTCTTGATTAAAACAAATTTTATTGGGCCATCAAAATGATCCAAGTACATAGTGTCTTGCATTTAAACATTAAATTAAACAACAGATTAAATAACACTGTATCTTGATATATATGACATTTTAGGCTGTTTTAATTACAATAATAGACAATTAATTTCTTTTGGAAATCATCCTAAGTACACAAGCCGTTATGTCGCTAATTTACAGTGAAAACATCAGCACTGAATAAAGAACACCCCTTCCACTGAAGACGGCTTGGACTCCAAATGCCCAGTTTTTGATATACAGCCAAAAAACTCTTTTATTTCACGAATTCATTGATTAATGCTTTTGGCATTGGTGTTAATAGGAGAGAAAGGGTCTTATATAAAGGGGTTGAAGTGTATGTGTGGATTTAGTAGCATAATCCGATACTGTAACTAAATGTTAGGCTGGTTACTTCTTCCAGAGGGGTGCACATGTGTGTGTAAATGGGACAGCCACTGTTACTTTGTCTTCATTAATTCATTTAAATACTGTATATTAAAATTGCAACTCTACACTGCCTATTATAAGCTTTCAAGACATGGCCACATAGCATTTCTGCCGAATAGTGCACTTTGGGTTTCTTCGCCCCTAGCTCTCATAGTAACAAGATAATGTACTAATTGAGATGGATTTGTCAACAACATAAACAAGTCTGAGTGTTGCCCAACAGCCATTGTTCTGCTCCCTGGAGACCATTTTGGATCCACACAGCTTTCTTTAGTTCTGGCATTGCCTCTGTGGCTTATAGTAGGCAGGCACCCAAGTGTCCAGTTGTAAGTAGTTTGAACTGGGACTCTTAAATGATTGTCTCTCTAAACCTCATTCCAGTTATAATTTCTGCCTATTGAAGGAGGGGCTCAAGGGGAACTGGTGGAATGGGGTGGGGGCAGCATGACATAGCGAGGAAGGGATCTTTTTATAATTTTCAGCCATGACTTAGTGCAATGGTTTTCCAAGGAGCTAGACTCGTGGTACCCTTTTTAGAGCCAGTGTGGCATAGTGGTGAGAGTGTTGGACTGGGACTCGGGAGATCCGGGTTCTAGTCCCCGCTCGGCCATGAAACTCACTGGGTGACTTTGGGCCAGTCACTGACTCTCAGCCTAACCTACCTCACAGGGTTGTTGTGAGGGTAAAATGGAGAGGAGGAGGACTATGTAAGCCGCCTTGGGTTCCTTGCAGGAGAAAAGGTGGGGTATAAAAATAATAAATAAATAAATAAATATTCACACATATTCACACCCCTATCTGCAGCCACAAAATTCCTGCATGTTGCAAAGGATTCTTGGTTGTGCTTTAAGGTGCACCCTCATTTCATGGAGGGCATTGATCATGCCTGCTGACCCTTGCTGTTTGCTCCACATAAACGCTGGTAGAACCTTAGATCTACTTAAATCAATGGGACAAATTAGTCACTTATTTTCCATTGACTTCAATGGGTCTACTGTGAGGATAATAAGTCTGGATCCAACCCAGTGAGCACATCCTAAATATGTTATGGCTATATTTATTTATTTATTATTTATTTATTATATTTCTAAATCGCCCATTTGGCTGGTCACCCAGCCACCCTTATTTCCTTATATGTTATAAGGAAATATTTCACACAAATTCATATAACAGAGCTTCAACTATTTTATTTGTATGGGAAGCCGCCTCAAGAGGCATTGACTTTGAGCAGAGGACCAGTGAAGGGAAGGGGTCAACTGTGTGCTGAGGCAGTTTCATGCAGAATCTGATGCCATGGCACCTGTACAAACATTGGGGGCAGGAAGGCTTATTTTATCAAGGTACATGAATACATTTTGCAAGAGATTAGGGGCACAAGCCTATGCATGTTTAGACAGAAAAAAGTCCTACCACTTCCAACATTCCCCAGCCAGCACATGCTGGGAATTGTAGGCCATTTTTCTGTCTAAACATGCACAGGATTGCACCTTTTGTGAGGTAGATAGTGTAATAGAAGAACACTGGATAGTGAGGGAGGAAAGGGGAATTTTTAAATTAACAAATAGCAGTTGGCTGCCAGCCCCTGAGCTTGAAGAAACAGGGTTGTCGTTTTCCTTTCCCCAGAAATTATTTCTGAAATGTGGTAAATTTTGCTACTATTTTTCTTGGTTTTTGTTTTTTTTAATTTTTTTAAAAATATTGTTAGGTTTTGTGTTTTTTAAATTTAATATGTCAGCAGCCTTGAGTGCTTCATTATGAAATGGAAAGGCAGGATAAAATCTTATAATAAATCTATCAAATAAATAGGGTTTTTTTTGCTATTTTGCTTTTAACTCCTTGAACAGGGCCAGTAGAGAGAACATTGTCTAGGGCTTACCCCTTCACAAAGTAGACTGAATCAAGTATGTATGCAGTTTGCAGATAACCCCAAGCCTAAGTTGTCATTAGTAAGGACAACTGAGGGCTTTTATTTATTTATTACCTTCCTCTTCATTATTTAATTATTGGGAATGTAGTGTTATCAGTGTACATGGTGCTTCATAGACTAATACAAGCAAAAGACAGGCTCTAAAAAGCTGATTTTTTTCTCAGTGCAAATAGCCATGTGAGGCAGCACTGGACATTTCTTCAGCTGCAGAAGCTAGGGTCTCTCCCCACCTTTCATCAGAGAGGCTCCTATGCCTTTAAGAGCTAAATGATGCTGAGAACTGTAAAAAGCTATCACTTTCCCCATCACCAGGGCTCCATATCAAGAAAAGAGGCATCCCTTGGCTTTCTGGGAGACATGCAGCTGTTAAAGGCAAAGGAGCCCACATCAGGAAATGAGGGTGGGGTGGCAATCCTAGGCTAGCAGGAGTAGACCATCTTGCAGATGTGTGGGGCATTATTACAGACATGCTTTATTGCATGCCATGATTTCTCTCCAAGCCTCTAACTCTCACATACTTATTTGGTTAAGGTGTATATATTTTTTAAATCTTTTATCTTTTATTTTTTTGGTGTACTGAGGTGTTGTTGTTTTTTTTGTTTTTTTTTACAGATGTCTTCTTATTCAATTTATCTTCCCCAAAAACCTGTGGTGCAGTTCACGCTAAAACGTGATTTGTCGAGGGTCACCAACTGAGCGAGCTTCCCTAGCACAAGTATATGTATTGTGCAAACTCCCTCTCTCTTATCCCATTAGGCTTTTTTCCCTGATAAAGATTCTGTTCTTCTTTTCTTGCTGGGAAACATGCACCCATTGAATTTCTGCCCACATACTGTAAGAAATGCCAAGCATTTTGTCCACATACTGTAAGAAATGCCAAGCATTGGTTGGTGTGATTAATTGGTGAGAGATTAAAGGGAGTATGTGACTCCCTTGTTACAACAGCTTCACTGGCTACAGGTCTGGTTCTGGGCAGAATTCAAAGTTCTGGTTATGACACACTAGCTGTTGCCCGCGGCTTTGCTTGCGTGGATTTTAGGATTTGGTACAATTGTTTTTAAAAGAAACATGATGAAATCCCAGCTCCTCCGGGAATCTCAGCTCCCCCGGGATTACACAATGAAATCGCAGCTCCCCCGGGACTGCACAATGAAATCCCTGTTCCCTTTCCCCCGGGACTGCACAATGAAATCCCTGTTCCCCTGGGACTACACAGTGAAATCCCTGCTCCCCCCCGGGAGTACACAACAGTGAAATCTCAGCTCCCCCCCCCCCCGGGACTGTACAATGAAATCCCTGCTTTCCTCCCCCCCCCTGGGATTACACAATCAAATCTGTGTCCGCCCCCCGGGACTGCACAATGAAATCCCTGCTCCCCCCCCTGGGACCACACGATGTAATCCCAGCTCCCCCCTGGGACTACACAACAGTGAAATCCATGCTCTCCCCCCCCCCCCCGGGACTACACAGTTAAAACCCTGCTCCCCCCCCCCAGGACTACGCAACAATGAAATCCCAGTTTGCCCCCCCCCCCCGGGACTATCCAACAATGAAATCCCAGTCCCTGCCCCCCATGTAGGCCCTGGCTGCAGCACATATGAACATTCTGTTTTGATGTAGGAGAGATTTGCATATTCGCTCCTGATTGGGCCCCCGTGGCGGCAGTTCATACGAACATTCTAAATGTCATTGGAGTGATTTGCATAACCTGCTCCTGAATGGCCCCTGTGAACATTCCAGGTGACACCATTGGCTATCATCTATTTTGGGCCGTACAGGCGCAGTGATGACTTTTTCGGAGATTTGAACCTGCCAGTCTTTGTCCTTGGGTGATGGAGAGTATGCGTGCCAGGTTTGGGGCGGATCCGTCCAACCGTGTAGGAGCCTATGCGATGCACGCAAACGCCCGTACACCAGACACACAGGATTCGGGATGCCCCCCACACAACAGTCATTCTCTGACTGAAAGTGTAACGTGTAGGCTGGGTGCTGGGAGCAGAAAACTTTTCTGACTGAAATATCTGATCTTAAAGAAAAATCAGGTTAATCCTGAGAGTCTACAGGTGATGAAGAGTGACTGTGCCAAGTTTGGGGTAGATCCGTCTAAACGTGATGGAGTGGAGCCTATGCGAAGGTCTTAAGATCTTCACGAGGGGCCTTTCTTCAAGACTGCTACCATCAGAGCTGCGTTTGGTGGTGATGTGAAAGAGGGCCTTCTCGGTGGCTGCTTCCAGCCTGTGGAACTCCCTGCCAAAGGAGGCTAGGTTGGCTTCCTCTTTGCTGTGCTTTCGCAGGCAGGCAAAGACCTTTTTAATCAAGCAGGCTTTGGGGGTAAAAGTGGGTCTGTTGGGTTTGATGCTGTTTTTATTCTGTTATTGTTGTGTTTTTAATTGTGTTTTAATGCATTTGTTTTGTTATTAATCAAGTTTTATTTATGACTGTAAAACTTTAATCAAGTTTTATTTATGATCGATATGAGGTATCCTGGCGGCGCCCCAGCCTCCCTTCCTCCCCCTCCAAAGTGCCGCAGCTAGATGGCCGAAATCGGCTGTGTAGCTGCCTGGAAGAGCGGGAAGAGTGGGGAGGTAGAGATCACCGCCGTCCCTTTCCCTGCCGTGCAGAGGATGCTCATGAGCCTCTAAGTTCGGAGGCTTATGAGCATTGAGGGTGCAGCCCATTGGATTGCGCCCTTAGAAACGCATCCTTACTTTGTCTGTGGTGGTGGTACTATTTAGGGAAGGTGCCCGTATTTAGACCATATCTGATTACTCCTCAGGAGCACTGGTATCTCTAAACACTGAGTGACTATGACTGCAATACTGTGCACACTTATCTGGGAGTAAGCTCCATTGAACACAGTGGGAATTACATGTGAGTAATCATGCCTAGTATTGCTCTGCAGGGTTTATTTATTTATTTATTTTTTAATGGACCTATATAGTAGATATGAATACTTAAACACACAGAACCTTTTGCTTTAGAAAAAAAGGGTCATACGACAGTTTGTCCTGTGTCCTTTGCTCATGCCTACAGTTGTGATAAACAGAAGTGACCCTAAGAAATGACCGTAAATTACTGTTGCGGCTGCTATATGGCCGCCATTTGTTAGGCAGCTTGCTGGTTAATGGGCCAGCTGCTGGTAGCTATTTTCTCAGTGGGGAGTGAATGTGTTGAGAAATAGTTGGAGAGCCCTCTTGAGTGTGTTTTGAATGGGACAGCTATGGGGTGAGGAAGGTGAGAGACCTCATGCCCCAGGTAAAAGAAGCAGGTTTGGGGGAAGAGGTACAAGAGGAGAGAGGGCTGTTGATCTGAAGGCTGGAAGCATCTTGGGAAGCAGGATGCCTTTCTGTGGGGATCAAATGTGGGGCAGCGGATGTTGCCTGGTACGAGTGCATTGTGTTGCTTGATTTTGCTTATGTTGTATATTTGCCAATAAACCAAACGTTACAGAAATACCGTTAGTCTCCAATGCTCTCTCTAGGTCAGGGCTCTCCAACCGTGGGTCCCCAGGTGTTGCTGGCCTATTGTTAGAGAAATTATGTTTGATGTTGGCTTTTTGAATGTTAAACTATCTTAAAGACGGTCTCTGGAAATATAAGAAGTAAACATAAAGGAATACTATGTGTTCGATTGATGACAGATGCTTCCTTGACCATAGCATCCTTCATACATTACTTGCATAGAGGGGGTCCATGCACTGAAAGGGGCGGCAGCAGGACCATGCCACTAGCCCCTGCCCCATCATCTATAGGTTCGACATGGATGTCTGAGTGGGGAAATCCAATGTACACAGACTTTGCATCTCTCCATGAGAGATGGAGCCCTGCCTGGTCATGTAAGGTTCCAGCTTCTATGGAAGCCTTTGCTTGTAGAGCTCTAGGCGTGTTTGCTTTCCTGGCTCAGACTTTGGGTGTGGAGCTGAGAGAAGGCGCATGAGGCTGGGGGCAGCAATGAGGTCCCACCACCCTTTTCAACACATGGACTTTCGACTTTTTGTAAATAATTTGTCAGTGGGGCTCAAAACTCTGACAGGTACAATGTGTTTCACACTCTTGAAGTATACAGGGATAAAAATAGATTAATGTCACAAGTAGCTTCACAAAAACCTTTGTTCACAGCGATTCAGCGTTCCATTTTTATGCGATACCCTTGGCCGAGGCCTGCTTCAGTGGTGCAGGCTCTGCTACAAAGATTAGGGCAGTCGTCCCAACCTGGTGCCCTTCGCATGTGTTGGGCTACAGCTCCCAGAACCCTCCAGTCAGCTGGGGATTGGGAAGGCTGGATTAGGGTGACCAGAGTCAAAGGATGTGTGTGTGTGTGTGTGTGTGTGTGTGTGTGTGTAAGAGGGAATTTCAGCAGATGCAGCCTCCTTTACCTTTGCATGACAAACTGTACCTGTCAGAATGCCGCCTTCATATCACAAGCTGGAGCTTCCCTCTGTGTTTTTAAATCTGCCCCTGAATCAAGAGACTCAGGAGGCGTGACTTCTCCTGCCTGGCATTTCCCCCTCTGGTCCTTTCATCTCTCTTCTCTCCTATCTGAATATAATTAATAGGACTCCAGGTTTATTGCACACCAGGTAGGGGAGGGAGGCAGATTAAAAGACCATAAAGAAAACCTGGGGCTGGGTGAGGTGAGGTCACACCCACCTTCCCTGTCATTTTTAGAGAGGTAATCTCTGGGCTGTGAGCTGACAATTTAGAGGGGCCTGTTTCTCTCGCTCCCCCCCCCCCATTTGTGCCTCTGATCGCTCAGATCAAGTTATGTGGTTGTAGATCAGAGGTGGGCAACTTGTAGGCCAAAACATCTGGAGAGCCACAACTCCCATCATCCCTCACTATTGGCTATGCTGGCTAGGAATGACAGGAGTTGTAGGCCAAAACATCTGGCAGGCCACAAGTTGCCCACCCCTGATATAGATCCCCCCTCTCTTCCCCACTGTCCAATCCACTGCCAGTACCTTGTTACCATGCAGCTATAGGATTGATCTAGTAGGCTTTCATCCAAAGCAGATTTTGGGTGCAGTGAGATATTAGAGGCACAAAACTGTTGCTGCTCTCTTTCCTCCCTTCTTCCCTGTAATGTCTCTCATTGCATGGTATGTTGCCCCGTTCCCGTGGCCCACAGCCACCGATGTGCACAGCGTGAGGACATCACATCATGTGTTGTGCTTACCTGCTTCAGATTAAATGTCGCCAGGACTAAGGAATTAATTTTAATTTCCCACAAGCTTATCTGACATTGTACACCAATATCAATTAATCTGGTGAGCAATTGTGGCCAAATACAAGCTTTTCATTTAATTCTCCTTGTAAAAATAAATGGTTGGAGCATTAAAATGAAGTTATACTTTTTAAGTATAGCATGGGACCAATTAACTCAATTCACATCAAATTCTAGTATAGCATACGACATGTAGTACCATGAGAAACTAAACACCCTTTCAACATAGTTTCACACAAGGTAAGTGTGTTAATTCTATATTAGTGTGATGGATGGAGCACTTGGTTTGGACCAGGAAGACCCAAATTCATGTCCCAACTCAACCTTGAAGCTCATTGGCTGGTCTTGGGTTAATCACTATGCCTAACCTACTTCATAGGGTTGTTAGGATAAAAACTGGATAATTGCACATACGTGGCTGGTTCTAGAGCAGGGGTGCACAACCTGTTTGGCCCCTGAGGGCTGTGCTGGGCATCCCTGCACACATGCACACACAATTGCTAGGGTTGGAGGGAGGCAGGCTGCTTCGGGGGTCACTGAGAGGGGGAGGCTAATGCCTCCTCTGCTCCCCACCAGTGACTCCAGTGGCCATCGCTGCTTTCATACCGCCAATAGTGGTGCAGAAGCAATGATGTCACCTGCCTCTGGGTTGCTGGGAGTCCCGGCGACCCTGATTGGTAACACTGCTTTTGCACCACCATTGGCAGTCTGGAAGCAGCCATGCCAGCTGCTGCATGGTCACCGGGGACAGCTAAGACAGAGGTTTTAGCTTCCTCCCATTCCCGGCGCCCGTGCCGGGCATGCCGCTTCCGTGCTGCCGCTAGCAAAGTGACAACAGTGATGCCGGTTGGCACAGGGGAGGAATGCAGCAGCGGTGGGATCAGGAGCATGGGGGCTTCAAAATACGTATCTGGGGACTGCATGTGCACCCCTTTCCTAGGGGGTAGAGAAGGCTGTTGGGGTTTTAAGATTAACAGGAACCGCACTGTAGAGTCAGCTAAGATTGTTATCAGTTGAAAGAAACAAACACCCCCTTCCCCTAACCAGTGATCATTTGGTGGTTTCCTGGCTTTTGTGCGGCTCCCCTCCCACCATTCTAAATGGTTGAAATGCCTTTCCTAAAGCTGAGTTGCTGGCAGTAAGAGTTTTTAAGCTACAATGTGTTCCAGAGTTTTTAAGATGGAGTACGGCTCCCAAGAGCCTCTTCAAAATTGAAGTTGGTCCTTGAGCTGAAAGCAGTTCCCCACCCCTGCTGTCCAGAAACCTTCAGAACACGATTGTATTTGGCACATGGCTTGGCTTACTTGCATGAGTCATCTGTGTGAAGTATTCTGGTGTGTTCTTTGGTTGGAGCATCCCACCACCTCCATCCGGTACTAGTTCTCTTACCTGAGAGTCCAAAATCTTGAAGCCGGCCTTTGTTGCCCCGACCCGAGCTCCTTGTGACAAATGTGATAAATATAACATGGATTACCTCTTTTGTTGTTTTTGGATCTCTCCCAAAATGCTTTATTACAATGTCAAAGCGAAAATTCCCTTTCTTTCAAGATGCTCCCTTGAAATTTTTGTATCATTACTGAGTATATGAAGTGTTGATCAACCAATCATGCAATGTGAATGAACTCTAATGCTTATTGCTAAACATTGTTTCGTCGTCATATATCTGATCTTTTTTTTATCTAAAGCACCTTTGGACTTTGGTTATGAACATACTGCACTCAAGTAATCTGTAGAATTGCTTAATTCTTAAGGGGGGAAAGGATAATGTGATAAAAGCTACCGGTAAGTACTTTTCTGATAGCCAAAGTTATACTAGTAGTGAATCACAGCTATTTTCCCCATCACTGCCACAACCCAGCTCAGATGGGGAAGTTTACTCAGCTCATTGCATAAAGGACAGACACACCGAACAGGACCGTCCGAGGTGCTGGGTGGGGTGTGTGTGTTGTGGAGTGAACTACCAAAGCAATTTTTATTTTATTTTATTATTTTTTTATATATATATATATATATATATATATATTTATACCCCACCTTTTTTCCTGCAAGGAACCCAAGGCGGCCTACATAGTCCTCCTCCTCCTCTCCATTTTATCCTCACAACAACCCTGTGAGGTAGGTTAGGGTGAGAGTCAGTGACTGGCCCAAAGTCAATTCCAGATTCTATGATCAGATATATGGCTCTGCCCATCCCTGGCTTAAGCCCATTACACTCCAACCACCCCGCACCAAACCCAATCTCCCACTCACACTTTTGCCTGAGATATCATCAGGCGATCACTCGTGACCGAGTAAGATTGTCTTCCGGGATAAAAGGAGGAAATTCTAAAGAAGATTGTGTAGACTCTAGCGATGGGTCCGTAAGTGACTGTGGAGGCCAATTCTAGATCCACACAGCTTCCCACAGTGAGGACACAGGTTACCAGATAGAAGATGGTCCTGTAAAGGATTCATTTGACGTGCTTTTCGCTTAGCACGTTTCTCCCTTTCACCTTGCACTCGGGCTTCTTCAAAGTCAATGGAACCTTTGTGAAAGGCCAACCTCCATTTAGATCGTTCATGGGCCAGAGCTTCCCAGTTTTCGATGTTTATATTGCATTTTTTTAGATTAGCCTTATGAACATCTTTAAACCTCTTATATTGACCACCGATATTCCGCTTTCCATCCTTGAGTTGGGAGTAAAGTAACTGCTTTGGGAGACGGCAGTCAGGCATTCGAACAACATGACCGGTCCACTGAAGTTGGCGTTGAAGGATCATTTTTTCAATGCTAGTAGTCTTTGCTTCTTCCAGTACACTGACATTTGTTCGCCTATCTTCCCAAGTAATTTGCAGGATTTTCCGGAGGCAACGTTGATGAAACCTTTCAAGGAGGTGGAAGTGACGTTTATAGATAGTCCATGTTTCGCAGGCATACAATAAAGTTGGTAATACAATGGCTTCATAAACCAGCGTTTTGGTCTTCTTACAGATATCCCGATCCTCGAACACTCTATGTTTCATTCGAGAAAATGCGGCACTTGCGGAGCTCAAACGATGCTGGATTTCACTGTCGATGTTAGCTGTAACAGAAAGATAGCTGCCAAGATAGAGAAAATGATCGACATTTTCCAGTATTGTCCCGCCAAGCTGGATAGATGGCATCACCAAAGGATTGGCTTGCACTTGCTGATGAAGCACTTTGGTTTTTTTGATGTTAAGTGAGAGACCAAGTTTTTCGTATGCTTCTGCAAAAGCATTTAGGATAGTTTGGAGATCATCCTCTGAATGTGCGGAGACCACATTATCATCAGCATACTGAAGTTCCACAACGGAGGTTGTAATTACCTTACTTTTTGCTTTCAGCCTGCTGAGATTAAAAAGCTTTCCATCTGTTCGATATATAATTCCCACACCGGTGGGAAGTTTCCCCTTGACAAGATGTAAAACCATGGCGATGAAAATGGCAAATAATGTTGGGGCGATAACACATCCCTGTTTAACACCTGATCCCACTTTAAATGGAGCACCATGAGAGCCGTTGTTGTCCAAAAACCGTTGCCGTCATGTTGTCATGGAGAAGTCGCAAGATATTCACAAATTTATTGGGGCATCCAATTTTCATAAGGATAGTCCAGAGAGCTGTACGGTCTACAGTATCAAAGGCCTTAGCCAAATCGATAAATGCCATATAAAGGGGTTGATTTTGCTCCCGGCATTTTTCTTGGAGCTGACGTGCAGTAAAAATCATGTCTACTGTCCCTCTAGAGGGGCGGAAACCATATTGAGTTTCAGGGAGGATCTCTTCTGAAATAGATAGAAGACGGTTTGCGAGAATCCTAGCAAATATTTTTCCTGCGGTTGCTAAGAGAGAAATGCCCCGATAGTTTCCACAGTCTGTTCTATCACCCTTCTTAAAGAGGGTGATAATTATGGCATCCCTGAAGTCTTCTGGGATCTCTTCTCTTATCCAGATTTTTTCGATGAGTTTATGAAGATGTTGTACAAGTTCGGGCCCCCCTTCTTTAAAGATTTCAGCAGGAATCCCATCTGGTCCACTAGCTTTGTTGTTCTTCATTTGATTAATGGCTTTTTTTACTTCATCCAAAGTGGGGAGTATTGCAAGTTCCTCTTTAATTTGTTTTTGTGGGATTTGCGAAAAAATCTCGTTATCCACCTTAGATTTACGATTTAAAAGGTCATAATAATGCTCTTTCCAACGCAGTGCAATAGACTCTTTGTCTTTTAAGAGTTTGGTGCCATCTTTTGATTGTAAAGGGTTTGTACCATAGGTTTTTGGTCCATAAATGGCCCTTGTGGCCTTAAAAAAGCCCCGTGCATCATGAGATTCTGCAAGTTGTTGAATTTCTTCAGCTTTCTTTTTCCACCAAGCGTTCTTAAGTTCTCTTGTTCTTCTTTGGACCTCAGCCTTTGCGCTAGCGTAGGTTTTTTTCTTGGCAGCGCAGTTAATATCATTTTGCCATATTTGGAAGGCTTTCCTTTTTGGTCAATTATATATTTAATCTCATTGTCATTTTCATCAAACCAATCCTGATGTTTCTTAGTTTCATATCCAATAGTTTGTTCACAAGCTGCAGTAATGGAGGTTTTCAGCTTAGACCAATGGTCCTCAATGTTGTCAGGAGGTTCCGTAGGTAGATGTTCCTTAAGAAGTGATTGAAGACGAGTTTGCTTAATAGGATCTTGAAGGACTTGGATGTTCATTTTACGCCTTGGTTTCCTTCCTTGAAGCCTACGTTGGGGAGCAATGTTGATAACCATAGTGGACCGGATTAGTCGGTGGTCTGTCCAGCAGTCGTCGGCACTCACCATGGCCCTAGTAAGAAGTACATCGCGGCGATCTCTAACACGGACAATTACATAATCCAGAAGATGCCAGTGCTTTGACCGTGGGTGCTGCCATGATGTTTTAAACTTATTCTTTTGTCGAAAGAGCGTGTTTGTGATAGTGAGATTATGCTCTGCACATATAGACAAAAGTAAGAGTCCGTTCGGGTTGCTATTACCAACTCCGTCTTTTCCAATAGTTTCTGGCCATAAATCAAAGTCACGCCCGACTCTTGCGTTAAAATCGCCCAGGAGGATAATTTTATCCTCCTTAGGTATCTCTGACAGGAGACTGTCCAACTGGCTGTAAAAACTTTCCTTGATGTCATCATCAGCATCTAATGTTGGTGCATAAGCGCTCAAAATAGTTACCTGTTGGTTATTGGCGAGCTTTAATCGAAGAGTTATCAGGCGTTCGTTAATGCCAGTAGGAACTTCTGACAAAGAGTTCACTAGTTCATTTTTGATGGCAAAGCCTACACCATGCATTCGTCGGTCCTGCTCAGGTAGTCCTTTCCAGAAGAAGGTATAACCTCCTTTTTCTTCTTTCAGCTGTCCCTCTCCTGCCCTTCGAGTTTCTTGAAGTGCTGCTATGTCAATTTTAAACCGTCTCAGCTCCCTTGCAATAATAGCAGTCCTACGCTCAGGGCGTTCACTATCTATGTTATCCATCAATGTCCGTATATTCCATGTTCCAAAATTTAAATGTCTTTTTCGACCGCTAAAATGGTGACCCCACTGGACGCGGTAATCCAGTCAGGGGAGAAAGAGGTAGACTATGTTTAGGGCACCTTTTCTAGCCCCCTCCCCATACGGGGTGAGCAGAGTGGATCCTAAATAGGGCTGCTCAGTCATGGATACAGCTGCCGAGCTGCTCGACTACCTCGTTCCTTGAACAGGGCGACTGAGTCTGCATCCACCGCCCATGTGCTGGTCCATGACTAGGGGCTTCCAGATTCACAGTCCTGCCCCCGTTGCCATTCGCCAGTCGCCATGGGACTTTTTTTTTGTTTGTTTGTTTGTTTGGTTGGGTTGGGTTGGGTTGGGTTGGGTTGGGTGGGTTGGGTTGGAAGACGCCTGTGCGTGAAACTGTTTTATGTGGGGAGATCGGTGCACAACGAATCACCACACAAACTTGACAGAGTACGGCAGAGATCCAATGGCACGGTTACCCTGACGATTGGAAAACCATTCTCTGCTGCAGCCTTCATCCGCCTTCACAGCCGTTGTAATTTAGGTTTAATTATCTTCCGCCTGTTCTGCCGTTGAGGACTTTATGTTTTGGATCGTTCTTTGTCTGGTTCCTCTCCCCGGACCTTACCGCCATGGGTGACCCTACTGGGAGTACATAGCTCCCGACGGCATTGCTCACAGGATTCATCGGAACACGCAAGCCCACTCACCACTTCAAGGTGACGATCCGGCGAGGGGACCCTGAGATATAATGACTCCGCTAGGAAATGCTACCGGGCTGGCAACTGACGAGCAGTTGCTCCCAAAATTAGTGCTGCACCGAGCAAGCTTAAATTCTCATAAGTTGTGTATGAGAGTGCAAAAAGCCTTGTTGTCATACGGAGGCTCCAGTCCCAGATTCCTGCGTGTCTGGCAACACTGACCTGGTTTGCGTGCAACAACAACCCATCAGTTGTCGGGGCCACGCGTGAGCATGCACTCTGCCTCCTACTGTTTAGAAAACAGCCTAGGAATGCCCCATTTCTGGGTCGTTGGGCCATGACTAGGGAATCCGGAGCTCTGGATTGTTGAGGGGAAAACAATCCTGTGTTTTAACCCATGGTGGGTTGTTAAGTGCAAACTAGGTCAATGTGTCTAGTCGCAATTTCTGGAGAAGTGAGCTTCCTGGCTCTGAATAAGCAGCATTCACACTGGACCCTAAATTCAAAGCAGTGCTAAATTAGGGATGAGAGGAATACAACATGATTCTTTTTGTGTTGTGTTTTACCTGTGCACACATGAACTCCCACTCAGTGGTAAAACACCACACAACAAGGAATCTCTTCAGGCATTTAAAATACGGAAGCGTGGAGAGGAGAGCAGGATGGGGAAGGTCTGCAGTGAAACTGTAACCACCCTTCGGCTGAGCATGGTTTTACAGTACACTTGGGACTGGAGCCCTGATTGTGTAGGAGGTCGGGGGACGGGGACTGGAGCGCACATCCCCATCTCAACTCCATGCTTCCATATTTTGAACACCTGAAGAGGGCTACAGTCATGTCAAGAAAGAGTCTTAACAGGTACAGTCACATCAACATTTAGATTTAAATGCCATTATTGGCAGAGAGGTGGGATATAAATTAAGGTTAAAATGGAGAGAATTTTGGAAACATTTCTAGTGCTAATACAGTGGGGTCTGTAGGTTTGAAACTTTCTATCCTCAAGGAATCCTTGAGTGGTTCGAGTGCTGGACAGGGACTCGGGAGATCTTGGGTTCGAGTCCCCCGCTCAGCCATGAAACTCACTGGGTGACTTTGGGCCAGTCACTGACTCTCAGCCTAACCTACCTCACAGGGTTGTTGTGAGGATAAAAGGGAGGAGGAGGATTATGTAAGCCGCCTTGGGTTCCCTGCAGGAAAAAAGCCGGGGTGTAAATAAAATAAATAAATAAAAAAAAATAGTCTGCTACCTTGAAACCTCCAGAGGTTTTGGTGATCACTCTCCAGGGTGCACATTTAGATTATGCAGTAGGATGCTGGCCAGGTCTGTTTGGCCTGGCTCATCATGACCCTGTGCAAATTGAGAGTGCACCCTAAAGCACACCGGAAACCCCATTGCAGTGGTGCATTGCAGGAGAAGATAATCAGTGCCTTTCAGGGAAGCTTGCCTGCCATTTCTGATTGTCTCAAACCTGGTGGCCAGGAGGGGTGGAGGGTATGTCTTGCTGGGATCACAGCATGGGGAGGGGAGGATTAACTCTTTCCTCTGCAGCTGCCGTCCCAGCAAGAATCCACCCCCAATGTGCAGCAATGAGGCTTAGATCACAAGCTCCCCTTGGTGCCAAAATGTCAAACAACAATGGAGAAAGTGGATCTGTGAGCCAGACTAAGCTAATAGCTGTGTGGGAGGGGGCACGGTTTTGGTTGGGGGCGTAGCAGGAGAAGGAAGTGTTAACCCTCCCCCCCCTTGTGTGCTGCAGTTCCAGTGAAGCTCATCTCCTCCCTGTATCTCAGTGTTCTCCAACCTTGGGTCCCCAAGGCCTACAACTCCCAGGGTCGGATTAAGCTAGGGGCTGTTGGAGCGGCAGCTCCAGGCCCTTAACAGACAACAGGCCCGCAATTATAGGGACACGCTGCGATTTTTCCCCCCCTTCGGAGTTAGCTCTGATCGTTATTCAGCATAATTAATGATTTTTTCAAGATTAGAAAGGTGTTCTAAGCACATCTGCATTACAGGCTTGAGGCAAGACCTAGCAAGAACTGTTGTTCTCAAATTAGCATTTCAGTATCTTTGCATTTCAATCACTGTTACTACATTTCTTTGTGAGAACTTCTAGCACATGGGGGGCTTGCTAGGGTCTGTAATATTCAGATTTAGAAGGGACCTCTCTCTCCAGCCTCGAGCAAAAGATCTTTCTGATTCGCAGCTCAATTGTTCAAATGCTAGTTTAACAAAAAAAAAAAAAAAAACAAAGCAACAAGAACAACACAATTATTCTTGGTCAAGCAAAGCTTCCTGGCTTTTTGTTGTGGCTGCTTTTTTTTTTTTTTTATAATAAATAATTTGGGGGAAATTGGGAAGACCCTTACTGATGAGCTGCAGGAGTTTTTGAGTTTTTGCTCCGTCAAGCGACCCCTCTCTGCCCACCCGCCTCCAAAATCTCCACCATGACTTCTGCTTGCTATGGGACAAACCTCTGGGATGGTCTTTACCTGCCGCTGGTCCTGATGGCCCTCCTCTGCACAGGTAAGGTTCAAAAGTTTGACTCTTTTGATCTGCAAGTTCTCCTTCTCCTTCTCTTCTGTAAAAGGGCTTTCCCTCTTTTGTGAGCCAAACTGAACGTAAGGGCTGTGTGTTTGTGGGTGTGGGTGTCTGCCTTTTGGGGGTGTTGATCCTCCTGCCGCCTGCAAAATGTCACCTGCTTGGCTAATACTGTGTGTGTGTGTGTGTGTGTGTGTGTGCACGTGCGCTTTCATGGGGAATTGTGTGGCATTTTAAGTTTTATTTTGAAAAACCCCAGAGAACAGAGTTCACCAAATATCCCTCTTGGATATTTTGGACTACAGTTCTCATTTGCCTCAGGCAGCATGGCCAGTGGCTGGGGAAGATGATTTATGTTTATTTAAAAATGGTTGTTGTGAATGTTCTATTTATGTGAATGTGTCTGCCTTTTGGGGGTGTTGATCCTCCTGCCGCCTGCAAAATGTCACCTGCTTGGCTAATACTGTGTGTGTGTGTGTGTGTGTGTGTGTGTGCACGTGCACTTTCATGGGGAATTGTGTGGCATTTTAAGTTTTATTTTGAAAACCCCCGAGAACAGAGTTCTGTGTGTGTGTGTGTGTGTGTGTGTGTGCACGTGTGTGTGTGTGTGCTTGGCTAATACTCTGTGTGTGTGTGTGTGTGTGTGTGTGTGTGCACGTGCGCTTTCATGGGGAATTGTGTGGCATTTTAAGTTTTATTTTGAAAAACCCCAGAGAACAGAGTTCACCAAATATCCCTCTTGGATATTTTGGACTACAGTTCTCATTTGCCTCAGGCAGCATGGCCAGTGGCTGGGGAAGATGGGAGCTGGGGCCCCAAACATTTGGAAGGGCCCCGGTTGGGGAAGACTGCCCTAGAGGTTAAAAAACGTGGAGGTACTTATCATCAACGATATGTGATGAACGGTTTTATTGAGTTAACAAGCTTATTGTTTACAAAAAAAGAAATATTTTCAATATGTTTCTGTTTTGGCACTTTAATGGTAATTAAAATATTTAATTTGTTTTAATATAAAATTGCGTCTTCATTTTATTTATTTCCATAAAAAGGCCCACCAAAATCCTCAGCACCAGGCCCATAATGCTCTTAATCCGGCCCTGACAACTCCCAGCATGCCCCTACAACTCCCTACAACTCCCAGCATGCCCCAGCCAGCATAGCTGGCTGGGGCATGCTGGGAGTTGTAGGCCAAAAACATCTGGGGACCCAAGGTGGGAGAACTCTGCCAGTGTATCTGCTATCAATTTTAAAAAAAACACCAAAAAAACGGTGTATTGTTAATTATACATGTAATCTCACATTTAATTTGGCCCTCAGATGAGACTGCTAAAGAGCTCTTCAGCAAGTCCTGCTCGGTTTATGGCTTTAGATGCCTGTTGTTTGCAGTTAGGAATTCTTTGTGCTTTTTAAAGAAAAGCTCCCGTATCATATCTTCATTGTATATCATTCCTGTTTGGATATCTGTGGCCTTGGTTCACAGAAGCTGATACCCACTGAGGCAGGATGCCTGCAGTCATTGCCAAATGATTGATAAGTCGTCCATTGAACTCGCACAGCCTTTCTGCGTCCCCTTCCCGTTCTGTGTATTTTTCCCTTTTCCGTTTGACGACATCATGCAGGCTAAATTCAGAATTTTCGTCATTAGTTCTTTCTTTCAGAGTATCTCAGCTATTTAATTTTGGCAGCGGAGGGAAGGGTGGGTAGCTAGATGTGTATTCTCTTCCACTTGTTTTCCTCCTGTTTAAAATGTTGTGTTTCTTTTTTTCTTTTCTCATTTCCTTGAACTTCCTTGGGAAAGAGGAAATTTGAGAGACTGGCTTGATGGATCTGGGAGCATGATTTTCTAAACATGCATATAATATGCAATTCATTTGAGCCATAGGCAAGCCGCTATCTCTCATCCGTAGTGGTTCTCCTGCAAACCCCACGCCCTTCTGCTGAGCTACCTAGCAGAGTTGTACAGATTACTGGAAAAAATGTATGTGAAGCACCGCACTATCAAGTACCCCCCCACACACACTATATTTGTCCATTTCCTTGTCTGTCTTCTCCCTCTGTATTGTTTTCTCTCCTTTTGTTACCGTAATCAAGTCTGGAGTCAGGCCTGTGGCAACTGAGGCAAGTCCAGGCAGGGAATACTAAGGACGAGAGCAGACTTCCCCTACCTAGAACCCTCCAGATGCGTCAAGATGATGGGAGTTGTATTCCAACACATCTGGAGGGCACTGGGTTTCATAAACTTCATAGATCATAGAGTTGGAAGGGGCCTACAAGGCTATCGAGTCCAACCCCCTGCTCAATGCAGGAAACTAGAGGAGGGGTCTCCCATCCAAGTAATAACCAGGCCTGACCCTGCTTAGCTTAAGAAAGGTGAATAAATAGTATATATTGTGAACCTAAAAATCTATTCGCATGCGTGAGAAAGAAGTACAGTCACAGTCAGAAGAGGCTTCAAAGTTTCCATGGCAGCTGGTCATGCGGTTGATCAGGCAACTGGTTTTACAGCTGAAAATCGGCTTTGCCTGTTCTGCCCTATGAGCTGCTGAGTTAAAAGCACCGCCATTCTTCTCGCATGCATCCTTACATAGCCTTGTTGTAGAATGGCAGCCTTGGTCATTAAGAAGAAGGAAAGTTGCCCTTCTATGTATTGGGTTATCTCCCCATTATGCCATGGAAGGCATTACCACCAGTCAGGAAGCCCAACTCAGCGGTAGTGTACATAGTTCTCATGCATTTTTGTTCTTAGCCTCGGGACATAGCAGAGTATGAAGTCAGGGAATATTTGGTTCAGATCTAAAAGCAGTGCCAAAAATAATCCACAAAGCCTGCTAGCTTTTTATTTGTCTTGATTTGTAGGAATTTAGGGTCAGTGAAATTCATCTGGCAGATCTGATTTGGATCTGCATCACCACCCAGTGATAAAACAATATTGTTGTGTTCAATATTATACATTAATACAATGAGTTCACATTTTCCAGCAACCATTGCAATGGTGTGCAGTCCAGAGATAAATGTGCAAGATAGGAGGTGAAGTTGGAATCTGTCTTTGCTATATAATTATTTGCTAGTGTAGCTAATGCAAAATGACCCATCAACAATAACTTCTACTTTGTACTTTACCTCTTTTGCATGCATTTAACTGTTAATCATTGTGATTTGTGGATGGCTTGATGTCAAATTGCTTCTCATTGGCTGTTGGAATATACACTTTTCTGTAGTAACCCCAAATGATTTGAAAATAAAAGGATGGCATTTTCCTTTTTCTGGGCCCAGCATGCTCTTAACTCCAAAAATCACTGGCTTTTAGCAGCTTATGTTGCCTTGCATTTATTTCTACTGCCAAGTCAGAAATAAAAATTCTGCAAACTGAAGCAAAAGCATGCGAGCTTATCATGAACAATAAATGATGTGCCTGATGTAATTAACTGATGAAATAATTCAGTAGCATGAATCTATTGGATACAACCACCATTCAGCAGTGTCAAAAACAATGTATTTGGGATTGTTTTGGCCAAATACTTGCAAAACAATAGTAAATAACATGAAGAAAAAACTTGGGGATGAGTTTTGGGTGGTTAAGGGCGTAATCCTGTGGACTGCACCCTACTGCTCAGAAGCTCCTGAATTCAGAGGCTTCCAAGATTCCTATGCCCTGCCGGCCTGAAGCCAGCAAGCCAGGAGGAGCAGTGGAGGTGATCTTTGCCTCGTCCTCCATTCTTTGCAGTTTTCACTAGACAGGCTTTTCAGCGTGTCTAGCGAGGGCACTTTGGAGATGGAAGGAAGGAGGCTGGCAGAGGCTCAGGATATCTTCTATCCTGGCCTCTCCATTCTCGTCCCCTCCTTGCCCACTGGAACGCCCGCTTTTCCAAGGTCGATTTTCCGACCTCAGAGAGGCAGCTGATGTGGTGGCTGAGAGGGGAAAGGATCGGGGGTCGGATCTCTAACTCCCCATTCTGAGGTCAGAGTGCCATCTCCAACCTTGAAGTGGGGTATCTGAACTATGCTCGCCCAGGGACCATAGGATTGCCCTGTACTTCATTTATCTATTACATTTTTATGTTGACTTTCCTCCAAGGAGCTCAGGACAACCCTGAGAAATACATGTTAGCCCAAAGTCACTGAAGTTCTAGGGTCCGTAGAGGTCACTGGGACTGGTCACTGTCCACAAGTTCAGGCTTCCCCTAATATCCCCCCCCCCCAAATAACCAGCTGCCATCACCTACTGCGTTAGAGAGAACAGTAAATACATGGCTATGTAATTCAAAGCCAGCACAGCCTTCTCGGTAGAGGTGCCCACGCTCTAGAACACCTTCCCATGCATTGTTTGAAAGGTAGAAAGTGTGGTGAGCTTTAAATGCCTTTTGAAGACATATTTGTTTAGATAAGCTTTTCCTGACTAGTAATGGATTATGATTGCCTTGTTGTAACTTTTAAAATTACTTATTGTTTTTACACTATTGTTATAATGTTTTATACTTTTATATTTATTGTGAACTGCTTAGAGATTTTCGGATATTAAGGGTGCAATCCTATGCATGTTTAGACAGAAGAAAATCCTACAACTCCCAGCATGCCCCAACCAGCCATGATGGCTGGGGCATGCTGGGAATTGTAGGACTTTTTTTCTCTCTAAACATGCGTAGGATTGTACCTTCAGCAGTCTAAAAGTAGTATAAGTAAATATAATATGAAATATTTTGAAATTTGGTGGAGTCATTGTTCTTTATTGATTTTTCCTATCTTCTGGTCATGTTAGATAATCTTTCTGTGTTAATCCATGCTGCAAAGTTCAGGGTGGAAAATTTTCCACTACTATATTTTCATGTGGAAATTTCCCCTTTTAGAAATGCATTGTTTCATTAAATTAATTAGTAACAATGAATGAACACAATACAAGTTAAATTGGGCAGCTAGAATGGATACAATACTAGTCAAATCTAAAATTGTCGATGACACACAACATATTTTGTGGCAATGACAGCTCAGAGTGCAGCCACACAATTAGCTGAATCACATGGTTCAGCACTTTCAGGACTGTACCATCAGAATTTGTGTGTGTGTCTGTGTGTGCGTGCGCACATAGAGTGCCATTTTTGGTAGAATGGTGGGGTACAAGTCAAATAAATAAATAAATAAATAGGTGGGGTGAGGGAGAAGAAGAGAGAGATTAAAGTAGACCTATACATTAAAGTCTTTGAACAGTTATTTCTAAACATAAAGTTAAATGTGTAGCATGTAGCCTCTACTATCGTATGTGCCCCTTGACGGAAAGAGGATAATTATGACATGATGTGATAGTGCACTTGCGAAAAAAGATAACAAAAAAGCATAATGAAAACAATATGTTAGTCTTCTGGCCATCAGGAAACACCAACAATGCTCCCACCTTTTTCCTGTGACTTACCCAAAGTTCCTTCCAGGCAATATGAGTGACTGATAATGCTTTGACCCAGATTGAACTGAGGGCCAAGTGGAATTTTTTTTTTTTAATTACATTTGTATTTGATCAACACCGGATTTTAGTAACGCCCTTCCTATTCAACTTTACCCTACAAAGACATGGACTGTTTGCAACTTACAAGCTCATTAAAGTACTTTGATTTACTGTTTTTTCTTCCAGCTAAAGTCCTGAATGCTACAGGTGTTTTGTTTTGTTTTTAAATAGTTTTAGCCCACCTTTCTGCATGCAAGGAGCCCTCCCAACAACTAACAGCCTGGTCCTATGCATGTTTACTGAGAAGTAAGTCCCACTTTGCTTACTGGTGCTAACTCTGAAGTAAGAGGGCATGGAATTGAAGCCTAACTACAATAAAACACACATAACGTTCATGGAAAATATTTATAATCTTGCAATCCTGGCCTACTGCCAGGAGCCCTCAATTCTATGTATGGCTGCCCATGGGGAGACCCACGAAGACTGAAGCTTGGAGTGTCTTCAATGTTCCCATGCTCTGGATTGGACCTACCCACCTACATCGGCTTTTGGGTCCACCTAGATAGGAAAAGCTGTAAAAGGATTCATGTTTGAACTGACACCTCTTAATAAGCACAGGATGGCATAGATGGGAGTTATCTCACTTAGGGCGCGTTCCTATGCATGTTTAGACAGAAAAGAGTTGTACAACTCCCAGCATTCCCCAAACAGCCATGCTGGCTGGGGCATGCTGGGAGTTGTAGGCTTTTTTCCAGTCTAAACATGCATAGGATTGCGCCTTTAAAGTCACAACAACTTTCTGTAAGTTAGACTGAAAGAGATTGATTGGTCCAAGATCACCCACTGAGCTTCATTGCTGAGAAGGAAATTGTGCTGAAGGACCTGTCTAAGGCCAACATTTTAGCGGGTACACCACACTGTAAAACATATTAACAATATTAATATTGCTGTTAGAAAATATGCAGATACAGTAATACCTTGGATTGCAAGTAACTTGGTTTGAGTGTTTTGCAAGACAAGCAAATTTTTAAATATTTATTTAAATTTTTTTGACTTGATATACAAGTGACGTCATGCCATACAAGTACTGTAGTACGGCTTGAATTAAAAATCTCTGTACAAATTTTTTTGGGGGGATTTCGTTTTGATATAAGAGTGTTTTGGATTACAAGCACGTTTCCGGAACGAATTATGCTCTTGTGGAGAAAGCCTGACACGAGTATACATGTACACGCACACACCAGTCTCCGTCCTCCAGGGGAGGGGGGAGAGAAGGGGAGATTGGGTTACAGGGAAGCAGCCAGACAGACCGGCATTCCAGCAATGGAGGATCTCGCTTGTAATCCACAAAACCCAGGAAAAGACCATCAACCTAACAGGGCAGTCTCAAAGAGCTGTAAAGTATCCAATACGTCACCTTCTTCCCGGGCAGGAATAAGCCCACCTGACACGAAGGGGCAGGCAATAGCCCCACCTGACTTAAGGGGCGGGAGAGCGGGAAACGCAGAGGTAGAAAACCCCTCTCCCCTCCTTTGTTGGTTGTTGGGAACCCAGGGTACTTTTGAGTACGAACCACCCTCCAGCAGTGGCTGGAGTAAGCTGTTTCCTTCCCTGGATCGGACAGACCCGGAGTTAGGCTGAAACTGACTAGCGTGATGTCTCTGATCTAAGGTAACTGACTAATCCAAATGCGTTAGCCTGGGAGCCTGTCATTGATAAACTTAAAGGTCACGTCAGGTCTTATTGACATTGTAGTATTTCCTAGAAAGCTGTTAGTTCTGCTCCATATCCTGTGTAAATAAATAAAAAGCCTTATTTGGCAGTTCAAAGGCTGAGTTTCCTTTTGTTTGTAAGAAACCTCTTAGGTGGTTTTCTTTCGCTTGTACGGGCTGTAACGAGGCACTGGTTAACCCGTTAAGCGCCGAACTCACGCAAAGGATCCAGGTGCTGATCCTTCACAGCTCTCAATCCAAGGCATGACTGTACCTTCTGACTAGGCAAGACCTTCCCTGCTGCCTTAACTTGTATTAATGAGACAATCTTAAGCATCACCTTTTACTTTGCTATTTTTACAGTGGTAGCAGGGTGGATTGTTTTAAATCAAGGCAATTTAAAACATTATTTAAATCAGCAAGAAAAAAGGTCGATTGGAATCACCGATATTAATCAAATTTCCCATTGAAACATTTTCATATATTTCCTGAACAAATTATGGTGCAGATCTAACTACTAGACCAGGGATGGGCAACTTATGGCCCTCCGGATGTTTTTTTTTTTTTTTTTTAAATAAGGCAGAAATTTAGTGTTTTATTTAGGATTTAAAAAAAATAAAAAACCAGTTTTAGGGCACAGTCCAATCCAGATGCCCATAGCCCTACAAACTTGGGAGGATTATGGCATCCTATGCACAGCAGGAGGAGCATGGAGGTGAAGGTCACCTCCATGCTCCTCCAACAACCCTGCAAAGTACATAGATGGCCAATTTCGGCCATCTAAGTGCGGCACTTCGGAGCGGGAGGGAAGGAGGCTGAGGCATCGCCAGGATACCTTATATCTTGGCGGCACCGGTCTCCTTCTCTCCCCACTCCTTGGAATGCCCACAAAACCCCATCTCCGAGGTCGCATTTGCATCCTTGGAGAAGCAGCCGGCATGGTTCTTTCCACACTGGCTACGCAGGTGGGAGGAGAGGAGGGCACTCCAAGCTCAGAGGCCCAGCTATAAGGTCAGAGCGATTTTCTAACCTTGTAGTTGGGTCTCCGAAAAATCCCATGGATTGCACTGTTAAATGTTCAAAATCTGTTTTATATTTTGTTTTAAAAAATAGTCATTGCTTTTTATCCACCCTGATTGGTAGCATCTAGAACAATGTTCTCCAACCTTGGGTCCCCAGATGTTTTTGGCCTACAACTCCCAGCATGCCCCAGCCAGCATAGCTGGCTGGGGCATGCTGGGAGTTGTAGGCCAAAATCATCTGGGGACCCAAGGTTGGAGAACACTGATCTAGAAACTAGACAATGCCACTTTTGTATGCATATAATTTCAGAATGTAAATTTGACACGTATTTGGTATTCAGTTCTAGTATTAAAACTAAATTGAGGTCTGTAATATAAAATGGTGACAGGTTTTTAAAATTCAACTTTATTTGTGAGCACGTTTTGAAACCGGGAGAAAGAAATTTGCTATCACATTCCAAAAGAAATTTAATCTAGGTGCTCTGGAAATAATTGATAATAATGTTTAGTTAGAAGTGTCCCACATTTTTTAAAATTTGTCTTTCTAGTAAGGGCCAAACTACACATACAAACACATGTAATGGTATCCAGATGGCAATTTTTCTATTGGAAAAGCCACTTCTGGAGAAGGCGATTCGGAGTGGAGAAGCTGCAGGGGGGTGTTTAACTCTACCATTACATGTTTGCTCAGCCTTTGCCCACCCACCATTTTTCTGGTATTTGAACATACATTAAAACCCTGCGGGGGTGAGGGTGTGTGAAAAGGGTTACGTAATTACCGTGTTTAATTCCACTCCCAAGTCCCATTTACTCCTGGAAGAAACGTTTTTTGTACAACAAGGGCCATCAGGCAAACTACATTTTGGCCCTAAAATTTAGGGTTGTAGTCTTATGGCCTGATCCAATTATGTTTATTCGAAGGCCTGATAGCATAAAAGGATAATGTAAGAGACATTTCTACATTCCAAGGCAACACTGAATGTTGTATAAAGTTTTAAAATACTTAACAGTTGGAAAGTAAAACCTCAACAAACAGCCAAACAGGATCATGTCCCTGTGAAGTAAACAGGTGGTAACTGAAGCAAACACTTACTTTCTACCTTCAGCTATCAGTATAAAGTCATAAAAGTAAACCTGTTTTATTTAGACATCTGGAAAATGTACTTTGACAAAGATCTATTTGATGACTGCCAGTATCTTAAAATAAATTTTCAAATCAAAGATTCTTTAAAACTGTCAGCATAAATCATATCTTCTTTATGACACAGAGTTCCACTCCCAAAACTGTAGTTTGGATTATCTAGTCAATGTATTTTCATCTTAATACAAAGGATTACATCCAAATTTAATTTCTTGCCATTAATACAGATCAATGAATCATACAGAGTTGCTAATTTCAGAAGCTGTGCAAAGAGGAGGGCCATAACTTCACATGCCTCTTTTTGCCCAGGTTCATATCTATTTCCCCTAAAATATTTTATTTGTTTGGGTCTATCTCGTATTAAGATGATGATGATGATGATGATGATGATGAAGAAAAATGGTGCCAAACTTTGCACACATTGTGTCAGTGTTTGCTTTGCTTACATGTTCTATCGCTAGTTAAGGTAAGCTGTCTTCAGATTCTCCAGAATGGGAATACACGTCTGATGGCATCCCTTGTTCACTACTGATGTGCAAAGCAGTGGGGCATTTGCTAAGGAGTAGCAGCGGGTGAGGAAAGGGTCAAGCCCTCCCTCCCTCCCACCCACCCACTTCCTTGTGACCCCTCCCCACCACTTTGCATTTTGGTGGCAAACATGGTTCTGAGATGTAATGTTTGTAATGGTCCACGATTAACCACATCTTGCCCTTCATTTTTTCCCCTTACTATATATGTCACTTTCCATGTCTTTCTCCCTTTCCCCTGTATTATTTTTCTCTCTTTTTGTTGGTCTAGTCTGGGTCAGGCTGTGGCAACAGAGGCAAGCCCAGGCAGGGAATACTAAGGAGTAAGGGTTCATCCGCCGAGGGTTGATGTTTACTGGAGTTTGAAGGAAGTTGGAAAACTACACTGAAGCCTGAGGAACAGATATAAGGACGTAGGTCCGGACAAAGCCACAGAGTTATCCACTCACACCAGAAACAGTTCAAGACCGAGGTTCAAGACTTTTTGCTGCTGTCCTAGTGAGTTGTGGGGGAAGAGAAAAATGAGACTAGAACAGCAGCCCAAAGTATTGGGATTATACGTAGTGGGGGTGGCGGCCACTCCATCTTGGCAAGGGACTTGGGTAGGGCATGGTGGTAAGAGGGGTAAGTGCTCTCGAGCTCAGCTGCCTGCTTGCTACAGATCTGGAGATCAATCATAGGTGGTGCTTTGTGTTGCCTCATAATAAGGCTGATGGGGGAACTGGCCCGCAGACAATAATGAATGTGAGATGGAGAGACATGCGAGATGCTGATGACGATGCTGTTGGGAACAATATGCTGTGCTAGAGAGCAGCATCTTAAATTAGACATTTCTCTCTTATTTAATAGTCTGAGCAGGCTATTATAAAGCTCACTGACTACTAGAAACACATTTTTACAAGTTGCTGGTGAGAAATTTTAATTCTAGCCCCTTCCTCTAATTCCCAAAATATTTTTTAAAAATATTATAAGATATTTTGCTAAACTAGTCACTTAATAGGCAGGTCCCACATTATAACCATGGGATCTACCTTGACCACAAAAACTAGAGACCTTTCTAAGAATAGACTGGGAACAACTATGGCACTGGGTAGTGTATAAACAGAGCCTTAGATGTTGAAAAGTTTGAATATCCACAAGGCAAAATGCTGTCATAAAATTTCTAGATAGGGCAACGACATCAACAAAATGATAGTATATGTGCGCAGAGAGGATTTGGATGAAGGTAGAAACAGAAATTTCTATTGTTACTATTGTCCTTCAGGCAAGCTTGCAACTGGTTTAATCTTCACTGGTTTAAACCTTGTTTGGCCAACCTGTAGCATAGGTGCATTTAGCAGGTGTTCCTTACATACCTAGAGAGGAGCAGCAAGGCCCACTTATGACCCAGACTAAGAACTACACTCCTGCCTGCCTCTCCCACACATACTACAGCGTATTCCACAGCTCAGGACACTGGAGGCAAACCACATCAAATAATGCAATATGGGATACCTATCTGCTGTAGTGCGCGCTGAAGTGGCCAGTTTCATATTCTAGATCAGGGCTCTCCAACCCTGGGTCCCCAGATGTTGCTGGACTACAGCTCCCAGAATCCCTTGCCATTAGCCATGCTGTCAGGGTATGCTGGGAGCTGTAGGCCAGCAACATCTAGGGACCCAAGGTTGAAGAGCCCTGTTCTAGATGACTTCTGGCCCTCTTTTCATTGATTTAAGGCGCAATCCTACGCATGTTTAGCCAGAAAAAGGGCCTTTAACTCCCAGCATATCCCAGCCAGCATGGCTGGCCTGGGTCATGCTGGGGATTATAAGCCTTTTTTTTCTGTCTATGATCTATGAATCTATAGGATTGTGCCTTTAAAGTCACTGGCCATAATCCAGCACAAATATGCTTGCTTCCCTAATGGCCTTAAGTAACTCTGTGCTGGATTGTGGCTGTTGTGTCTTGTATTATCAGCATTATATCAGCATTATCTTTCCCCTCTCCTTTTGATCTCTGCTAAAATATTTCAGAATAGCTAACTTATCCCTCCCAGTAACACCTATTTCAGGTTATTCATGCAATAATGTATATGATGTTTACATTTATGCTTAATATTGTATAAATAGCTCATAATCTAAATGGGAGGAAAAGGGGGAGGTGAAAAACTGAAATTAAGGCAGCATAAAGTGAAAGCCTCAATTATACGCTGGAGGGTTTATAAGTTGCTAGAACGGTTTCTTCACTGTTTCTAAATAGAGGAATCAGAAAGGAAAACAACTTTGAGAAGGGTAGTAGCCATTGAATAGTGAAAGAAGCTGCCAAGAAATGTTGTGGAATGTTCCTTTATTTGAAGGTCCCCTCACCCCCCCCCCCAAGACGAGTCTGGGCTTTAAGTACGGATTATTATCGCTTATTGTGTATGGCAGTGTTCTCCAACCTTGGGTCCCCAGAGGTTTTTGGCCTACAACTCCCAGCATGCCCCAGCCAGCTAGAGTTGTTGGCCAAAAACCTCTGGGGACCCAAGGTTGGAGAACACTGGTGTATAGTCAAAATAGGCATGATGGGGAAGCCATATTTGTTTATTGATGCATCTGCCCCATTCATATATACCATGGGGAGAGTCTTAATTTCTACATCAAAATGGGAGTGTGGGAAAGGGAGTGAACTCTTCCCCACCTTACCATAGCCTTGTAGGCTCCTTCCAACTCTGTGATCTATGAAATCCATGCACTCCATCACTTCAGGCAATATCCCCCCCCCCGCTCCCCAGCCTGGCTCCACTAATGGAAGTGCCTGAGCAGGCTGAGGGGAAAAGTGGTTCACCTGAGAGAGCACAGCCAAGGAAGGTGGCGGGGGGGAAGGGCTTCAAGCTCCTCTTCCCTGCACTCCTCTTCCCTGCAAGTTTTACTTGATATATAAAATTAGACTCCCCGCCTCAGCCTGAAACATCTAGTTTGCCCTTTGGTTGTATGCCAGTTTGTGCATTTTTATGTAACAGTAGTATAAAAATTTAAATAATAAATAAGTATGATGTCTTGGAAAAGTTTTTGTGAAAACAAAGGAGGATCACGGTAATAACTATAGTTACAAAAAGCCTAGGCCTCCGTGATCAAAATAAATCCAATAGTTCTTTAAACTTTACAAATTTCTATTCATTACAAATGAACATTAAATACAATGTATATAATTCAATTATTTCAATTTTTTCAAAAGTCCTGGCTGTCCAGAATAAAGTCCTTCCTATAACTAGCGTTGTTTTTTCTTATTTCTTTTTTCTTCTTACCAAATGGTAAACAGACCACCAGGTTATATGTAATTGTTGTCACTTTGAGGTTATAGTCCTACAGGAAACCGGTTTGTATTCCCGTTTCGTTGTCTTCCTCAGGGATACTTCCTCAATATTACTTTAAACAAAAAATAATTTCTCCAATGTCCTGGACTGCTTACAGTTTCATATTTTGTTCTAAACATAAAGAAATTTATCATAACACAAATAAGCATTTTACAACAAGCTAACCCCCGTTAGCAAACCTGCCTACCAGAGGCCCCTCCCCAAACTTACATTTCTTGTCAGCATACTGCTTTCTCATTCGTGTGTTCATCCAGAGTCCTCTAGTGGTCAAACTTTCAATTACTTTTATACTCTTTTCTGGCTATTAACTCATTACATGTCCACTAACCCTTGCCATGACTTTTTCATACATAAGACATTAGCAGACCCCCCAGTCATCATAAACAATATTGATTGAACAGCAAGCTCATTATAAAAGAAGAATAACCTTTGACTCGTAGAAAAACAACATTGTACTCAAACCTCCCACCTCCTTTGGCACCATTACAAATAACATGACAATTCCAGATTTACATTAAGTCCCTGTGGGGCTTTAGTGTCCAAATTAAAGATCCAGAAGGCTTCCTTCCTTAACAGTTCCCTTTCAATACTCTCCCGACTGCCAGATTCAGCCACATGTAGCACTGCAAATTTAAATTCAGTGCTATCTGGATGGAACTGCATGAAGTGATTTACTAGAGGTGCTTCAACTATTTTGTTCTTAATGTCCTTTAAACTCCTTCCTATGTGGTTCTCTTGTCCTTAATTCTGTATTCACTAGGGTATCTTTAATGTTTTTAGTTTTCCTATACCCTATAGTTGGTAAGTTCTTACAACCAGGGATATCGGAGATTAAATGCCAATGTGTCAAAATCACTTTTTTTATTCTTCCCGCCAATGGTGTAAAATCTATTGCCCAATGGAGTCTATTGTCTGTTTTTTTAATACTAGATCTAAACATATCACCTCTATCCATTGTTGCAACTTTCTCCCTAGCCTGTTGGATTAATACTCTGGGATATCCACGATCTATGAAGTCACGCTCCAATTTCTGGCTCTGCTGTATGTATTCCCTTAAGGAGGTAGAATTTCTCCTTAGTCTAAGAAACTGCCCATAGGGAATATTTTTCCTCAAATGAGATGGGTGAAATGAGGAATAAAGTAAATAAGAATTTTTATCCATCATTTTTTTATATGGCCGTACGCCAATCCTATTCTTGGTTGTTCTGTACGTTATAATGTCCAAAAAAGGAATTGAGTCCCTATTGTACTCCCAAGTAAATTTAATATTATTATTGGCTGTGTTCATCCATGTACAGAATTGTGTAACAGTGTCCCCATTGTTAAAAATAATATAAATGTCATCTATGAATCTCTTATACAACAAAATTTCCTGAAAAAATGGATTTTGATCACGATTCAAAAAGAAATCCTTTTCCAATTTGTTCATGTAGAGATTAGCTATACTCGGGGCTGCCGTACATCCCATTGCTACCCCTTTAATTTGAAAGAAAAATTCCTTGTTGAATTTAAAGTAATTTTTCTCCAATATAAGATCTACCAATGACATTAGAAAATGGGTCGAGGGTGTTTTTCTCTGTCTCATGTCCAATGTTTCCTCAATGACTAATCTTGCCTCATCTTGGGGAATGGATGTATACAATGATATTACATCCATAGTCAAAAAAATTGATCCAACTGGGATAACCTTACCTTCTACCAAACTAATAAAATCACTAGTATCTCGAATGTGGGTTTCCCCTTTCCTGACAAAAGGTTGTAAAAAGGAATCTATGTACTGTGATAGAGGTTCTAATATTGAGTTGACCCCTGAAATTATAGGTCTTCCCTTCGGGGGAAATCCTCCTTTATGGATTTTTGGAAGTACATAAAACAACGGGATCCTTGGGCTTTCATTATGCAAAAACTTAAACAACTCTTCATTAATTTCTCCCATTATATGTGCTTCATCCAATACTACTTTAATAATGCGTCCAATACTCTTGGTGGGATCTTGTGGGGTTGGGACATAGTTCTCTCACACACTCAATTGTCTGTATACTTCTGCAACATAATCTACAGTATTCAGGATAACAATCCCCCCTCCTTTATCTGCTGGTTTAATTATAATGTTATCATCTTGTTCCAATCCCTTAAGAGCTACACGTTCTTGCTTTGACAAATTTTGCCAGCGTGTGTGATAACTACTCTCTTCCTCCACTATGTCCCTGATGATTACCTTCTCAAACACATCAATTGATGGATCAATTATATTAGGTATGAACTTAGATCTAGGTCTCAATCTACTACTATCTTCATCTTTAGAAGGTAGTGTGCCGAAAAATCTTTTAAGTTTCAACAATCTAATCAATTTAAATACATCCACCCTTGTTCTAAATGCATTATAAGATGGAGTTGGGACAAAACTTAATCCCTTGTTCAAAACACTAAGCTCCAATTTTGTCAATGCTCTTTGGGATAAATTAACTACTAGGTCCTGTTCCTGCGTCTCCCTCTCTGTGCTTGACGGCCCGATCCTAAAAAACCCCTACTTCTTTGATTACTCCCTCTACTACGTAATGTCCTATATGAAGTACCTTCATCTCCTGATGCTTCCGTTTCCTCTCCTTCAGTGGTGTCTAGTTCTGACATAGATTCTACGGGATGAGCCCAGGATATTCTTTTCCTTATAACTGGTGTTCTCTCCCACCACTGATAGACCTTGCCAGAGAAATTGGCTCCCTTTAAAATGTACAGTCTTTTTAGAACTGTAAGATTAACTGTTGGGTCCCTCTCAACTATATATATATATATATATATATATTTGGCATTTGTTTCTAGTCAGTATCTGAAAAAAGTCCCCTGAAGCCTGAAACCCTCCACACTTTATTACCAACAGAAAGTGATCTCATAAATGTTGTCTCCATATCTACCTTATTCCTCTCACTCTCTTGAGAGCGGACAAAGAGTAATGTTCCAAATGCTATCTACAAAACAATAAGATTGTCAGCTCCCCAATATTATATTTAGCTAGCCAAATATTAGGTTAAAAAGTATATCTCAGCTGTTATATTTAGCTTGCCAAATACTAGATTTTAAAGGTGTATAAAGAGTATTCAAGGAAAGGATAACACTATAAATATGTAGTAGCTACAATTATGAATTCTGTAACTGGGCATTTCATCAATCCTCTACGACATTCACATGCTTATCCCCTGCCACACTGTAGAAAATGATTGAGGAGGAGCTTTGTGAACAGAATAATATTAGCTAAAATTCTGTTGCATACTGTTTTACAATATTCTGGTTGCCACAGGGGTCACCAATGATTTAATGTGTTTCAGGAGTTTTGGGGACTTAGCCGAGGTGGCACCACCATGAGTCACAGGTCCAGCTGGGATTACAACTCTGTAGCCTTTGCTACAGTAATGATGCCAAACTGATCTCTTTTGATGTAGGCATTAGAGAGAGAGAGCAGCCAGCAGCCAACGGCTTGTCTCTGATGCTTTTTGCCCCAGAAAATCATCTGAGGGTACATGATGGGATCTGGCTGCTGAAGCTAAAGTTGAGTGGGGGTGGAGGTAGGATGGTTGGATGGTCCTGAGTAGTGTCTGGATGGGAGACTGCCTGGGAATCATGTGTAAGCTGCTCTGAGTGCCTTAGAAGAAGAGTATAGTATAAACATGAGAAACAAATATAAACTCTCAGCCATTATTACTTGGAGAGTCACAGGGCAAGAGTGAGGCCTTATCTACACTGCAGAGGTATGTTAGCTTTAGGAAGGGCCTTTTCAGTTGTGGCACCCCATCTATGGAATCAGCTTTCCAAGGAGGTGCACCTGACGCCTACCCTCTATTCTTTCAGGCTCCAGGTGAAGACCTTTTTATTTGCCCAATATTTTAATGGTTGATTTTATTCCTTTTATGATCGCCACTGTACCTCCAGATTGAACTTATTTGGCTGCTTGTTTTTAACATGTTATATTTTAATATGTTCGTGTTTTTATACTATTTTTGTTGTTATTTTTGTGTTGTGTTTTGGAAACTGCCCAAGGAGCCTTTTGGCTGATGGGCGGTGAATAAATATATTAAATAAATAAATAAGCTTTTACAGAGAGCCAGCGTGGCATAGTGGCTAGGGTGTTGGACTGGGACTTGGGAGATCCGGGTTCTAGTCCCCACTCAGCCACAAAGCTCACAGGGTGACTTTGGGCTAGTCACTGACTCTCAGCCTAACCTACCTCACAGGGTTCTTGTGAGGATAAACTGGAGAGGAGGAAGAGGATTATGTATGCTGCCTTGACTTCCTTTCAAGAGGAAAAAAGGAAGGATATAAATATATTAAATAAATAAATAAATAAATACTGTTTCAACAGTTATGGCTTTCTCCAAAGAAAACTGGGAGTTATACTTTAATAAGGTGCTGAGCATTCTTTATTAAACTCACAGAACTATAATTCGTAAGATTCACTGGAATGAAAGAATGACTGTTAACCTTATGTCTGTAGAATCTTTATACAGTAATACTTTGGATTGCAAGTAACTTGGTCTGAGAGCGTTTTGCAAGACAAGCAAAAGCTTTTTAAAAAATTTGACTTGAAAAACGAGCAAGGTCTTGCAAGACAAGTAGCGTAGGGATGTAACCGCTCGCCTCGAGCGGGCGTAGCAGGCCGAAATCGGCCCCGCTCATGCCCGCCAGAGACTCGCTTTGATATAAGAGTGTTTTGGATTACAAGCATGATTCCGGAACGAATTATGCTTGCAGTCCAAGGTATTACTGTATATATATATTAGAGCCAACCCATGTGTTAAGAAATGTCATGTGGTACAGCCCCCCTGGAACTGTACTGCACTTCAAAGTGCAGGTGGGAAAGTGAATGTTTGAATGCCGCCTTGTGTCAAAAAGAGCCGGGCCAGCTAGCATGCTAGGGAGAAAGGCTAGGCTAGAGCCCTTCTCCTTGATAGGATAGCTGTCTATGTACAAGGTGTTTGGACAGGAAGGAAATCTCAGGCATATGATTCCCCCACCTGCATTTTGAAATAGCCTGAACCCAAAAGGACTGCACCGCACAATTTTTTTTTTTAATGTTCAGCTCCTAGGGACCTTGGTTTTAGTAAGTTAAGGTGTTCAGGGATTCGTACCTTTTCTTATCTCCATGTGTTATCTATTTATTTACAACATTTCTATGCTTCCCTGTAACATAAGGTTCTCTAGTTGGCTTACCAGTGACAAACACAAAAATGATTTAAAGACAAAATAAAACATAAAACCGTACCATCAAAGCAGGGGTGAGGAACCTTAGGCTGGAGAGAGTCAAGCCTGGAGTGAGCGCAGTGAGATGAGGCATGGGAAGCCGAGCCAGAGAAATTCGAGAAACACTCACCCCCTGGTTGAATTTCTCACACATCCCTAATTAAATCCAGCCCTCCTCGGTCCCAATTCTGGCCTCTGGGGTTCCCCAGAAGGTCATCCCACCCCCTTTCCCCCAACCATTGATTGTTTGGTGGTTCCTAGCTTTGGTGCAGTTTTTTCCCCATCCTGAAAGGTCGAAATGCCTCTCCTAAGGCTTAGTCACTGGCAGTTTAGAGCTTTAAGCTACCATATGCTGGTATTGTTTTCTAGTTTGGCCCTTTACCTTTGGCCCCGCCCACCACTGGAATGTGGCCCCCGAGAGCTTCTTCAAAATTGATTTCACCCCTCAGGCTGGAAGAGGTTCTCCACCCCTGATCTAAAAAACCACCTTAAATATGACAACAAAACAAAACTCATACCACCTCAAATTAAATACACAGATTTTAAAACGGAGAGGCCCAGACTACATGAATTATTTAAAAGGTATAGGTGAACAGGAAGGTCTTCACCTGGCATCAAAAAGGGCACAGGGATGGCACCAGGTGAACCTCTCTGGGAAGACTGTTCCATAACTGTTCCATAACTGGGATGCCACTACCAAGGCCCTCTTCCTGGTAATCAGCTGCTTCACATCATTTGATGGGAGCACCCAGAGTAGGGCCTCTCAGGAAGAATTGGGTAGGGACATATTATTATTTCATTTCATTTCATTTCTATACGGACCAATAGCCAAAGCAAGCTCTCTTCAGTGATATATAGGAGAAGGCTTTAAACTAACATTTTACATTGGGCCCAAAATGAACTGGGAGCCAGTGCAGCTGACAAAGCACAGATACAATATGGTCAAACAGCTAGTTTCAGTTAGTAATAAATCGGCTCTATTTTGGATTAACTGCAGTTTCTGAACCATTATTAAAGGTAGCCCCACATACAATATAATAGTCCAAACTAGAGGTTATCAGAGCATGGGTAATTGTGGCCAAGCTATCTCCGTCCAGGTAAGGTTGCAGCTGGCCTAGCAGCTGAATCTGAGCTTACAAGTTACAGTGCTGGATCAGTAAGTACTCCCAGATTGTAAATCTGACCCTTTAGAGCAGGGCTCTCCAACCTTGGGTCCCCAGATTTTGCTGGCCTACAGCTCCCAGCACACCCAGCCAGCATGGCTAATGGCAAGGGATTCTGGGAGCTGTAGTCCAGCAACATCTGGGGACCCAAGGTTTTCATAGATTTCATAGAACATAGAGCTGGAAGGAGCCTACAAGGCTATCGAGTCCAACCCCCTGCTCAATGCAGGAGAGCCCTGCTTTAGGGAGACTGCGACTCCATCTAGAACAGGCTGAACACCTTTCACCCGAGTGGATGAACTACCCATTAGCATTACCTCCATCTTCTCTGGATTGAGTTTCAGTTTGGTTGACCTCATCCATTCCATTACTGTGTCTAAGCACTGGTTCAGGACAGCCACAACCTCACCTGGGTCTGATGAAAATGAGAGATAAAGCTAGGTGTTACCTGCACACTGGCATATTCTCCCAGTGTGGGGTTTGTTTGTTTTTTGTAGATGTTAAACAACATGGGAGAAAGAATAGAACCCTGCAGAATTGCAAAGCATGACTGCAAAGAGGGTCTTGCAGTAATCTCCCAGCAGCACCTTCTGGAAATGGTCATCCCAGTGGGAGCAGAACCACTACCAAACGGTGCCTCTCACACCCAGACAGGCTTTCCAGAAGGGTACTATGGTTGATGATAGTGAAAGCCACTGAGAAATCCAGGAGAATCAACAAGGTCACTCTCCCTCTGTCTTTCTCTCAACAAAGGTCATCCCACAGGGTGACCAAGGCAATTTCTACCCCAAAACCAGGCCTGAAACCTGACTGAATTGAATCTAGACCATCAGTTTCATTCAGGAGTGATGGGAGTTGCCCAGCCATGACTCCCTCAATCACCTTGCCCAGGAGGGGAATGTTAGCCATTGGCCTAAAGTTAACATTGTCCAGGTCCAGTCTGGGTTTCTTAAGAGACCAGTGTTAGTAAACAAGTGCAGGCTTCAGGAAACTGGTTGCAGGTCAGTATTAGTAAATGTGTAATAAGAAAAGAAGGTTTTGTTTGTATT
Source organism: Shinisaurus crocodilurus (assembly GCA_021292165.1). Classification (NCBI taxonomy): domain Eukaryota; kingdom Metazoa; phylum Chordata; class Lepidosauria; order Squamata; family Shinisauridae; genus Shinisaurus; species Shinisaurus crocodilurus. The sequence continues at coordinate 103,850,383 of CM037876.1, forward strand.
TATTTTAGATATTTATTGAGCACTTTACAGTCACAAAGCAACTTGCAACAATCAGCAATAGAAACCACTATAATGCTAAATTAAATCATGCACAAAATAACAAGAGCAGCAGTGCATCAGAAGGAAGAGCAGTGTTGAGAGCAGCAGCATTAAGGCAACAGCCAGAGCAGAGAATTGTCCCTCAAACACCTGGAAGCACAACATAATTTTGACTTGGTGCGTAAAAGCTAACAGTCGTGAATATGTCTGGGAAGGGTTTTCCGGAAATAAGGCATCACCACAGGAAAGTCTTTCCCCAGTTTCCACATGCCTCAACACCAGTGATGAGGAGCACCCAGAGCAGGACCTCAGAGAATTAGTAGGTTTATGTTTGACAAAATGGTCCTTCAGATACCGTGGCCCCAGGCCATTAAGGGCTTTATAAATCAAGACCAGCACTCTGGATTATGCCCCCAAACACTGGAAGCCAGTGAAGATTTTTTTTACCCTGGCATTGTTCAGTTATGTTCAGTTCAGTTATTCAGTTCAGCCGGTCCCAGTTAGCAGCAACCTTGACACTGTATCCTGCACGAGTTGAAGTTTCCAAACAGTATCCAAAGTCAGCCCCATGGATAATGCACTGCAGTAATCCAGTCTAGATTTATTGGAGTGAATGGCAATAATTTATGCGAGATACCAATACAGTGAAGAGCAATAGCTTCTGATAATAGGATTTGTTTGTAAATGTGTGCATATTCAGGCCAACCTTACAAATAAGTCTACAAAAGACATCACTTCACAAATGTTTTTACTAGTTTGCATACTTGCACGTTCATGTATTAATAATTTGTGTCATAAAAGAAAAAAAAAGGAAACATCCTGGGCACTTAGAGGCAGTTTCTACTCACCAGAGATGACAAAGCATCCAGCTATATACAAGCTTGCAGTAGATATCAACTAATGGTACATGATGTGAACTGGTTATCAGCCAATTAAATGTACCAACAGTAATGTGGCTAGCAAGAAGAAAGTTTGCCAGGCATAAATAAATCTGGGATTATACATATGGTCCTGGGTAATGAAATAGCTGGGTTGTTACCCTGGTTTACCACGTCTCTGTAAAGATAGTCTAGATTAGAATATACCGTAGTCTAGATCAGATGCTTTCAACTACAACCTCCATAAACCCTGACCATTGACCATGCTGCTTGGGACTTACAGGAATTGTAGTCCAAAACTTCTGGAGGGTACCAGGTTGCCTACCTTTGTTCTAGATGAATGAGACATAAGGATTATTTAGTCTACTTTTGGGAGTGGATCATTGTACTAAGGGCAACAGAACGTACGTTTTACCTGGTTGTAGTCTGCTGGCAATGGAGGGGGAATGATGTGCTTAATTTCTAAAGAGGAAGGTGATAGGGCTTCTTCTTCTTCTTCTTCTTATTATTATTATTATTATTATTATTATTATTATTATTATTATTATTATTATTATTATCTAGATTTGTATATTGGCCAACTGGAAAATGCCCTCGGGTCGGTTTATAATCATACAGTCAAACAACAACAAAATAACCAAAAACGAATGAATAAAAATAATAATACAATACAAGTATATATAAAAAACAATATTAATACAATATTTGTTGTTGCTTTAATCTGTATTGGAGATATGCCATTATTCTGTAGGTCTTGCTTCTTAATTCTATGGTTGGGGGAGAGAAGCTGCACTTGCTTAGTTGTGAGGCGAATCCACTGTATGCATACTCAGAAGCATTCTCATTGTTACTTAGCTGTTATTTCTGCTTACAAATTATGTAGCATGGATTCAGTGACTTACTGGGGCTGGTTGCTTATTGCTCTTCCTCAGTGTTCTGAGCTCTAAAATGACCAATGTCCCCTAAATGCACATGTGTGCATTGCATGCATTTGATTTGCCGCATTGTGCGCGTGATCCCCCCCCCCCCCGCTGCTTTTGTCATCTTGAGCCATCTGTTTGTATGCACATTGACTTCCCACTTTCTGCTTGTGGCACATTTGAGTCTGGATTGTGTTGGTGCTGCCATTGTCCACCAAGCCACACTGCTGGGTTACCAGACTCTGCCCATAGCCCTATCTTCTCATGCACAGGAGTGTCCCTATTTTCATCTGTGACATGTTGGATGTCATGGCTATGTCTGTTTTTACAAAATTTTCAGAGCTGTAACCTTTCCATACCTTACTTGCTGTTTTGTTTGAGCCACAAGCCCAATATAGCTGAATACAATATGTAATCAATCCAGAATTGTGGCAGGTTTCTTCTTTTGCAGGTAGAAAAATGTCCCCATTTTTACCTCAACTTTCCATTTCCCTTCAGCCTCCATGCGACTCGCTTGCTTTTCTGCAGCAACGACGTGGATGCTTAAATAAAACCTGTTTCCTTTACAGTTTATAACGACAACAAAAATAGTAGGGCAAACTTGATTCCAAATAGCTTAGAACAAAAGTCTCCTTTTTAAACTGCTGGTTGAGAAGCTGAGATTAAATTTTAAAATATGCTGGCAAAACCTGATCTATTTGTACAAAGCTGTCTGCAAGAGAGCATTGTGCACCAAGTCAAGCAAGAGAGAGGAATTTTAGTGCATGCAATTGATATTGCTCCTTGCATAACAATTCATCTGCCTTTGCTGCTGCTGAATATTCATATTCCCACAGTTAGGTTCTTCTAGTGTGAGATATCATCAAGCCCTCTAGCGTTTTGTTAGGGTAGGTTCTCTCTCTCTCTCCCTCTTTCTCCCTCTCTCTCTCCCCCCTATCCCCCCCCCCCATTATCACTATAAACTAACAGCACAATCCTATCCCTGGGTTATGCCTGCTGGACTGGGATAGAATCATTCCTGAATTCCCCTGTACTGGTGGACCCCAAAGAGACACAAGTGTAAATACTAATACTAATACTACTAATACATCCCTGAAATATTATCCCCATATTGTAGATGGGAGACCAACCAAGGTTGAGAGAGAATAGCTTGTGTGAGGACACCTAGTAAGAAGTGATGTTGTCCAAACTTGTATACCTGGGCTCGGAAATGTGAATATCACCGTCTTTTAATGTTCACGTCAATTATACAGGGTAAGCATTATGACCCCCAGATTCAGAAGGCTTCTTTTTGTTTTTATCAGTTACACAGGGAGAAAGCCCTGAGGGCTCAAAGCTCCGAGCATGAACTACTGTTACCTACACATCTTGGCTGTGCGTTGAATATTCATGCATGTTCATGTATGTGTGGGAGCAGCTCTGTCACTAGCCATTCTGTGGCCTGAGGAAGGCTACCAATTGAAACACACACACACACACACCCACACACCCAATGCTCTGAAAGAGAGACCAGCACCACAAAAATGCGAAAGGATCATCTGGAAGCTGTGAAGTTAAAAGTATAAGGCAGGAGTTACCCATGGATTGATTCCTTCGGGGGAATAATTAGTGAAATCGGAGTTGAATGGGTGAGGGCTTTTAAGGGTACTAGTATTGCTTCTAAATTTTCCACGTTATCAGTGTTCAAATAAACTCCTCCTATTCCAAAGCTGTTATGCAGAACCCCTGTTGGTTGCTGCTGCAGACCAATTCTGCAGCCCTGTGTTAGGTTGCAGGCTTAGGGCCAATGAGAAACTGCAGCACACGGCCACTCTGCCTGGTCTGCTGTCTCCATTAAAGCTCTGAGCAAGCTAATTATTTGGCTTTTTATACCATCTTGAAAGCGGGCCTAATGATTCAAGACATTACATCATTTAAAGTCATTTTTAAAGTGCTATCCATATATTACAAAATCTTTTGTGGCCCACTTTTTCTCCCCTATTCAGGCCGTGCCAGTACCCTCTGGATATTTATTGTTTGTTTGTTTGTTTGTTTGTAAGAGAGAGAGGCTTGGTTCGCATGTAACAAGAAGCCACCATGGGTGAATTTCCTCATGGGGCTTCTTGTTGCAGCTGCCGCCATTTTGAATATTCAAGCCACAACGGGGGCATACCATAGCTTGTCATTACATGCGAGCCTGGGGAGGGTGGGTTGTTGAGGTGGTTGACAAGCCACCCAGAACCCATGGGCTGCAACTTAGGGTTGCGGGTGGTTTGTTAACCACCCCAACAACAACACCCTTGCCCGGTTCACATGTAACATCAAGCTATGGCACCCCCCCTCCCTGCTACAGCTTGAATATTCAAAATGGCGGCTGCAATGAACCGTCCGTGTTTATAGCCAATAAAGGATCAATCAGCATGGTTATGAAAGACAGTACTTCAGATGCACAATTTACATTTCCTTTTATTTCAGTGGGATGAGAGAAAAAACATCAGGGATTACGCTGTACTGGGTTGGCTGCTGAACATGTAGATGCCTGCCACTTTCTCTAATGTATAGATCCAACTTGCTGCCTCCCCCCCCCCCTGCAGTTCCCAGTTAATGGTTTAGCAAAGCACAGTTAAATTACATCACTGAAAAAGCTACACATAGAAAACATGCAAATACCATTTTGTCACTCTTCTGGTAAAGGCATTGCATTTGTGACCCTGATGAAGTAACCACAGAAATGATAGATTCACTAACATGCAGATGGACGTCTCTGGCAAAGGAGTTTCTAATGGGCAGGAGCCCTTAGTGGGGCTGGAGTAGGAAAGAAGCAGAAGCTGTTGTATATTTAGGTGTGGAGAGAAAGCCTGAGCACACTGCTGAACCCTGACATATTGAACCCTGACATGTTTTCCCCCCTTTCCGCTGTCACCCCTCTGTCCGCATAATCCCCATCCGGCAGGACCGGTGCAAAGCAGTTTGGCGCCCTAGGCAAAATCAGATATTGAGCGCCCCCCCTTCCCACTTGAGCCCTCCCTCCCTCAGCTCCCTTGGAGCTTACTTTGGAGTAGACCTGTACGGTTAAGCACAGCTGGAGACAAAGCGAGGCACCCCGGCTGATCCGGAGCCGTTTTGGAGCGTGAGTGAAAGAGGGAGGGCGAAAGGAAGGAAGGAAGAGGGGGGAGGCGGCGAAAGAAGGGCGGAAAGGAAGAGGAAAGCGGCACGCGTGTGCGCGAAAGAGAAAGGAAATCACAGAAAGATTATTTTAAAAAAAGATTAAGGGGGGAAGAGGGGGGGAGACTGATGAAAAGGAAAGAAAGACAGAAAGAAAGAGAAACACAAAATGAACTGAAGTAGACCATTGGAGAAGGGGAAAAGACAAAACAGATTAAGAGGAAGGAAGAAAAATTAGACTGGCTGGAAGGAAGGGGGGATTTTGCCCACCAGCCTCCCATCATTGGCCCCTGCCCGGGAAGGCGAAGGAGGTGTTTGCAGGTGCATCCTTCCCTTCGCCCACCAGCCTCCCATCATTGGCCCCTGCCCGCCTCCACCTCCTTCAGCCTGTCGCCTCGTTTGATGCTGGTTGTGAGGAGGAGCCTGCCTGAAGCTTCAGCGGCGCCAGCTTGGAGACGGACCCCTGAGGTGGAGGAGAGAGAGGGAGGGGCACGCGTTTCTGGCGCCCCCATTTAGCCTGGCGCTCTAGGCAGCAGCCTAGTTCGCCTAATGGTAGCACCGGCCCTGCCACCCGGGGCAAGGAGACACAATTCTGGGCAGACCGGTTACACATCTGCCACATCTGCATACCTTCAACGGGGCACATTTACACTTCCCTCAAGGAAGCACATAACATTCCGGAGGTGGGGGGCGCAGTCTCAAAGAGCTGCAAAATACCCCAAAGTACCCAGGAGATGCCAGTACCTGAAAGGCACCACCACCCCGCTGGGCGGGACCTGCCCACCTGATCATCAGGCAGCCAGTGGAGTGCTTTTAAAACTGGTGTGATGTGGGCACCCCTAGGTGTACCAGTAACGAATCTGGCTGCCATATTTTGCACTAGTTGAAGTTTCCGGACTAGATATAAAGGTAGCCCTATGTACAGCGCATTGCAGAAGTCGAGCCTCGAAGTTACCAGCGCGTGCACTACCGTCTTTAGGTCCTCCAACTCTAGGAAGGGGCGCAGCTGGCATATCAGCCAAAGCTGATAATAGGCACTCCTAACCGTCGCATCTATCTGGGATGTCATTTGGAGTGACGGATCCAGAAGCACCCCCAAGCTGGGTTTGTGCCCAGAAGCATCCACTGGGTTTGTGCCTGTAAATATGTTCAGAATTTTATATCCATGAATGCACAAAGTAAGACAAGGTTGTTGGATAGGATAATACAGATAGCCATAGTAAGTGGTTTCTCTAGAGCAGTGGTTCCCAACCTTGGGTCCCCAGATGTTGCTGGACTACAGCTCCCAGCATCCTTTGCCATTAGCCATGCTGGCTGGGTATGCTGGGAGCTGTATAGCCAGTGTGGTGTAGTGGTTAGTGTGTTGGACTGGGATTTGGGAGATCCGAGTTCTAGTCCCCGCTCGGCCATGAAACTCACTGGGTGACTTTGGGCCAGTCACTGACTCTCAGCCTAACCTACCTCACAGGGTTGTTGTGAGGATAAAATGGAGAGGAGGATTATGTAAGCTGCCTTGGGTTCCTTGCAGGAAAAAAGGCGGGGTATAAATATAATAAATAAAATAAATAAATAAATAGGCCAGCAGCAACATCTGGGGACCCAAGGCTGGGAACCACTGCTCTAGAGTAATATGATATCCGAGAACCAAGTGGTGGTGGTCGGAACTGAAAAATTGTAATATACTCATGGGGGTTGTTCTCATATTACGCTTCACTGTGTGTCCACTAACAGACCTATGAGTGTAACACTGGTGGGTTGTCTTCACTGCATGACAGCTGTAAAGCAGCGTTCCTCAACCTGGTGCCCTCCAGACTGCAACAATGGAAGGGCATGAGATTGGGGGAAGCTGCTGTGAAGTCTTTGAATTGTGAACTTTGCTGTAAACCACCACAAGCATATCTCATGTGACTAATTTAGAACAACTGAGAGGTTTCTATGAAGAAATTATGATGTTGCTGCCATGAACATTATGATGTTGCTGAGGAACGCTATTCAGTGCTGGTGTTTGCTTAGAATGTCCCACTGTGTTCGCTGGATCTTACTCCCAGCAAAATGCGCATAGGATTGCAGTCTTACAGGTAATTTCCCCAAACTCTAGCATCTCATCTCAAAACAGAAGCCAGGACAAGGCTAGTATGTAGATAGCAGCTGACAGTTCTCAGGCCTCATGTTGCTGAGTTCTATGGGACAAAATAAACAGACTGTAATTTGTGGTCTTCTTGAAGGGGGTGGGGACAACACCTGCCTCCTGCCCCAAACATGGAACTTGGGCATGGGTCAGGTTTAGAGAATGGACACGACCTGATGCCACCCCTTTTCTTTCTTCCTTAAAACTGACTAGTAAAGTTCAGATGAGCACCCTCATGTGTTAAAAGAACACATGAGGGTGTAGTGGTCAGTCCTGCCTCCCACCAGCTGTGTGTTTGGCAGGCGTAAAAAGGGGCCCTGTGTGTGTGTGTGTGTGTGTGTGTGTGTGTGTGACAACATATGTTCATAGTGCCCCTCCAGTCAAGGGGGATCTTGACTCATCCAGGATTCTCCCTTGGATGGAGGAGCACTACTTGCATATGGCGGTAGCATGGCTAGCATGAGGTCTAGCTGGACGTGCCGTAGTGGGCGTCGTGACCACCCTCAATATGTGAGTGATGTTTATGGTACTGTCATCCACTCCTGTAGGGTAACAGGCCTGGTCTGCACATGCAGGAGAATGAGGTGGTGGAATGCAGGTGGGGCAAACACAGCACCTGCCAGTTGGACAGTATATAAATTTAGCACAGACATACATACATACATGCATACAGTCCCTGCAAGTAGACAATCAGCACAGGAGAAAGAGCTGCACTAGAGTCTCTCCCCAGTCAGCTGGTATTTACTGGTAGGAAATTGGTGGTGGTTGTTTACATGGGATGCATTCAAAAGTAGTATCCACTTTCTGCCAGAAGTGATACATTTTATTCTACCATGTCAGAAAACTAGGAGATTATTCTTTTGCATGTGTTGACCCAGCCTAAAGCAGGTTGTAGTAGGAGCAAAACCTGCCCCCACCCCTGTTCCAGCTTCCAGCAACAGGAAGATGACACATTATGCCCTCCCGGGGGGGGGGGGTGTCTCAGCAATGCATATACAGGACAGGGGTAGGCAACCTTTGTGGGCTTCTGGGCACATTTGGTTTTTTAGGAAGTGCTGAGAGTGCCACCACAAATTGGCTACCGTTGGGGTGTGGCCATTAGGGGGCTTGACAGCATGGTGCAGAAAAAGCAAAGGACACCGAAGTCATTAAAGAGAAAAAATTATTCAAAATATCTTTAATATCTTTAAGTACTGGGGATGGGGGTTGCTGAAACGTGGGACCTTTTGCATGCAAAGCATCAGTCATTTTATGAGTGAACTCACATTCTCACAGGCAGGCAGACACACAAACACACACTAGCTCACTCACTCACCTTTTCTCTTGTAACACAGGAAGCAAGTATTTATTGGGGTCGGCGGTGTAACAATATCAAAGTATTAAATGTATTAAATAAATAAATAAATAAATATCAAAGAACTACTATATTCAAGCTGAGTAGGTTGTGCTTCCTGGGAGGAACCAGGAAGTAGTTGAGGGCAACACCCACTGCTTCTGGCCTGAGGAGAGAGAGGCCACTGCCTGAGAGGGCTCAGTGGAAAAGCTTTGTTTATGGGTTTTTTAGAAAGCAGAGTCTGTTTGGTTCTATAAGATGCAATCCACCAACATTGAAACAGGAGGTAGTTAACTTGGGAGCTTCTTACTCACATTCACACAAGCCGGCTCTGGATTTCCCCTTCTCTTGCCCCACCTTCCTTAGATTTCTTTTCTCCTCCTTCCACCCATTCACTGCCACTTGTCCTGTCATCATCTGCCCCCTGCTGCTTCTGCTGCCTCCACCCCACTGCTTCTGCCACACAACCCGCCACCAATGCCACTGGTCCCCTCCATCGCTTCTGCCCCTCTGCCACTTCCACTGCCTGCCCATCTGCTGCTGCCGTCGCTGCCCTGCATGCTGCCACCTTGCGTCATCGCTGCTTCTGCAAGCTGCCACCCCTGCCTGTCTGCCCGCCTGCCCACTTCTCTCGCACTCACCTCAGGAGAAAGGAAGCCGCGAACAAGCACCAACTTCCTGCTTCCTCACTGCTGAGGCGAGCACGACAGTAGGAAAAAGCCACGGTGGTGGGAGGTTAGAGGACACGGGGCTGCAGGCAGGTGCCATGGCGTGGTGGGGCCAGATTGCTGACCTGTGTAGAGGGCCTCCACACCTCACTTGTCACAATGGCAAACATCCCTCTCAATCACCCTGTTAGATAGTTGAGCTGGAGGTTTCTGTGATGTTTTGCTATTAAGGGAGCCCACAATGACCTTGCATGTCTTTCATAATCTCAGCCTTAGTACCTTTTGCTCGCTGCTTGACACTTTTAGTCCCTGTCTGGAGTTTTTGTGTGTGTGTGCGTGTTTAACTGAAATGCCTATAATTAATGAAAAATTCTATCCATTAATATGACATTGCATTAACTCTGTCTACAATTCTCTGTTAATTTTTTCTGGGACATTTTTGCTTGATTTTTTTTTAATTGCAGCTTACATTTTAAATGTTTCATTTTTTGGTTATGCTTCTCTTATTTAAGAGAGCCAGATTGAAACAGGTTTTAAAACATTCAAAGATAACCTTGAACACCTGATTGCCAAATTATAACCTGCCGGTTTGTGTTTTGGAGGCCTGACTTTCATTCTTTTGTCAGCAAAATGTGAAACTAAAGCATCCGTGGTGATGAGCCCAACTAGACGTGTGCCTGGTTTAATGTCTTCTCATCATGATAATTTCACTCGGCTAATTGAAATGCTTTTGTCATACAATCTGCAGAAAGCTGTTTTGTGATGAGATTTGGAAACTCTTACTACAATATCAAATGTACATTTACCCAGAAAACCTACACATGAGAGCAAGTATTGTCACCCCATAGACATATTTTTTCGTGAATGTAACACACACACCCATGCTTGAGTTTTTCTTCATGGAGGAGCACGCGTCAACACCACGATCCTAAACATAGTAAGTTGACATCAGGATGATTTGTATAGATCAGGCTTATGCTAGGGATGTTAAGCATTCTGACAGCCTAAGATTACAAGGAGAAGGGATTTGGAACTAGCAATAAGCAAACATGTGCACATAGGAATGGTAGTTTTGGTCAGTGCTTTGGTGAGGCTTGCAAACAGCCGTTCACCCAATTGCCTGTAGCGACTAAAAATCACCTCAAGGCAGCCAGGCAGAGAAACTCTTGTAAGCTGGAGGACAGCTGGTTCTTGTGCCATGAAAGACTAACACCGGTGTATCCAGACTGGCATGCTAGCCTAATGTTTTGTGTTCTAATAACTTTTGTGGACTTATTTCCAAGGATGGCTTTGGCTATTCTAAGTTTGTGGTGAGCATTTTTAATTAGGATGTCTGCTGTCATGCCTTTTCAACAAGTCAACATTTTACAAGGTTTGAACTTGACTGAATTAACAGACAAGGAGCCACTTAAAACAAACCAGCCCTTCTTCTTGATTTCTGATGTCTCTCCCAACTTCCTGTAGCCCTTTTTATCCTGACAGGAGTGTCACTTGGTAGGATTTCAGAGTTCAGACTCTAAGTTGTGAGGAAAACAATCTCTTTTATTGCGTTTCTTGTTTGATTTTAATCTCAGCCCTCCCCTCTTCCAGGCCACAGAACACTGAACACAAAGGGATGAGCGGAATCTCTAATTGTACTATTAGGCTGAATACAAAACACCAGAAAACTGTATTCAACTGCAGCTAAATTGAAAGCTAAATATTGAATGGAGCAGAACCGATTAGGGTGCAAATATTCTATTTTATCATTAATTGCACTTTGCTATTAAAAACTCCAAGTAATTAGTCAACCTCATAACCTTAAAAAAAGCAAGATAACTTATTACTGTATGTTGTTAATAATTACCTGATGCCTGGATCACATTTTATGACATTAGAACTGTAACTACCATCTCACTGTGGGGGGCGGGGCCCGGGGGTGTCTGTGTAAATAAAACCACGCAATGTTGACGAAGCAGGTGTAGAGATGCAAATCCTAATCACATTGGAAGCTTTGGGCTTAATTAAAAATATGTTATCAATTAAGCCACTTCAGGAAAGAATTGAGAAGCAAGCTTTGTCTCACGCTGTCTGGAGAGCCTAACAGATTTGATCAAAACCATGAATCTGCTTTGGTCTTGCTACCTCCCTTTGACATCATTCCTTGCTATTCGGTGGCGAATGACATTGCTTACGTAGCCAAAACAGTAGGCTCGGGGAAACCACAAGGTGTGCAGAAGTACAACAAATATTTATCAGGGGAAAAAACCTTAAGGGGAGAACCTCCTAAAAAAACCTTGAGGCTCAGTGGCCATGGAGTGCTGGTTGACTGGTGTGAGCGGGTGACATAAAACTGCTGAGGAAGGGGAATGAAGTGAAGTGGCTGGAATCCTGAGCAGCAGCACTCCACACTGCAACATTTTGTTGCAGAACCCACTTCTGCTCCGATTCTTATGTATGTACCATGTACTTATCACTACCATGTACTTATGTAAACCACCCAGAGAGCTTCGGCTATTGGGTGGCATAGAAATAAAATTAATTAATTAAATAATTAAATAATTAAATAAATAATAATAATGAGCCTCCATCTGGCTTTGGTTTGACGCCCTTCCTTCAAACACTCTTTTACTCTATTATATCCCTAGTTTTAGACTCTAAATTTTAGAGAATCATAGAGGTCATAAACATCTTCTTATCCATAGTTGTAACTGGCCAGTCACCTGGTTGACAGTAGTTAGTAGGTATTGCTTCCAGGTAACCAGGTAATGAGGCTTTTACGAACAGGAAGAGATTTGGTTCTTTTTCCTACCAGACTGTGGCCCCGATCCAGCTAAAGTTAGCTGTGACTGAGGCTGCAGTCCTATATACGCCTATCTGGGAGTAAGCCCCATGGAACCTAGTGGACCTAATATCTGAGTAAACGTGCATAGGATTGCACTGTATGTCCTATTGAACTTATGACTGGTCAAGTTTTCCCGTCACATTAAGCTACACTGAGAAGTAGCCACCATGAGTTGGTTGTTCACTTGGTAACCTGACACTGATCAGGCACTCTGCAGCTTGCCATGGCTTGTTTCCCCCCTCAGTCCTCCGCTGGCTCTCAGAATGTATCCCAGGTGCCTGTGCAGCAGAACGCCTCATTTCCTTAGTCCCTGTGTCAGCACCTTTTCTTCAATTGGTCCACTGGGGTTGTTGGCTCCCAAGGGAAACTCCCCCCCCCCCCCGCATCAAATCACCAAATGGAATTAATTTTCTGAGCCCTTACGAATTTGATAACACATTCGCAAATGCACACGAGTGCAAGACCACCTATCTGCTATTTAACCAAGCATACCGATATCCTCCTCTTGTCAATGCCCTTGGCGATTTCATCTTCTCCTTTCCAAACAACCCCCCACCCACCCCCGTATCAGATCAGAAAAAGGAAATAATTTTTTGAGCCCTTATGAATGCAGCAACACATTCACAAACTTTAAAAAAATAATAATTCAGGGTCTTGTGCAAAACTGCCTGTCTACTATTCAGCCCAGCATACTGATAACCCCCTCTTTTCATTGTCCTCTTACATTTCGTTCTCCACTTTGGGGCTTCTTTTGCTAGCAAACACCTTTTTTAAAAAAGGCTGCTTCACCCGCCCCCAAAGCTCCTTCTCCTGCAGCTACCGGCCACTTTTGGCTCCCCCCCTCCTTCATGCTTGTTGCTTCCCTCCACTGGTCTCCATTATTAGGTGTCAGATATGCATGTGGGTTACAAAGCAGTGAGGCAGACCAATAAACCTATGCAAATTTCATGGCAGAGCAGTGAGGCAGATCACCAAAAATACGCAAATTTCATGGCAGAGCAGTAAATTGAGGGGAAAGTTATGCAAACTCCATGGCAGAGCAGTGAGGCAGATCGCTAAAAATACACGAATTTCATGGCAGAGCAGTAAAGCTGAGGGGAAAATTACACAAATTTCATAGCAGCAGACTTTCGCATCTACGCACTTGTACAAGACCAAAAAATCCCCATTTTTTAAAAAGTTGCAAACATGTTCAGGTCCTTTTCTGGTGTCCTTTCTTTTTGATTTTTTTGAGCATGGGGTAGAGGGCACTGACAAGGGCTGAGAGAGATTGGCAGCGGGCACTAGCTAGATCATGAGGAGTGGCAGGGTTTTTCACCGCTCTTGTGGATGGCTCTGTAGCTGTTCCTGACAACTCATGATGAAGTAGCCCTGCTGGGTTCGGATGTCACAACAAGCCACCCTGAACAACCCAACAACAAGCTATGGGTTCTCAGGGTGGATTGTGAAAAATAAGACCGCATTCAGACATCATGACAACCCACCGTGGGTGATGACCCATGTCATGTCATGCGAACCAGGTCACTGTCTAACAGTGCAACCCAATACATGTTTATTCAGAAGTAAGCTTCTCTGTGCTCAATGAGGCGTACTCCCTAGTAAGAGTGCAGCCTTGGTTTCAATGGAACTGTGTCATATGTAATGCTTTGGGCCTATTGACTTCAATGGGCTGATTGAAGGATTGTAGTAAATAGTTGGAAATGACTTCTGGGAAATAGAAATGATAGTAAGAAATAGTTTGATAGTAGAAATTGTAGGCCTATGAAAATGACAAATATAACTTTGGCCAGTTAAGGGCCAAATTCATATACATAAACTTATTCAGGAACGGACTTAGCCACATTCTTGAATTCTTCCAAAACTATTAGGGAAACAACTAAGCATTAAGCAGTGACTGAAAAAAGCACCTTCCTAATGGTAAGGAGTTTTGCCACCTTACAAATGGGGACTGGGTCAGGGTGGATGAAAACGGATTTCATTTGTTTGTTTTTTACTGGATTGTTCAAACTTACAGAATTCAAACTAGCTTGCAGGTACTGGCCCTCATGATTCTGGCACTTTCCCTAGTGATCATTGGATGACCAGTAATGGAATGCGTTCTGTGAAGGAGCCCAATGAATGTGGTCCCAGACAGGCCAGTGGAGAGGGCCTCACTGTCTCAGCACCCCCTCTGACATAGCCAGGGGGATGGCTGCTACAGGAGTCAGTTCTGGCAGGAGAGAAGCCAAACGGCAATTGATCCCAGTCAGGCTGATAGAGAGGGACACATTGTTTCTGTCTCCTTTTCCTCCTAAATGTGATAAAACAGCAATTTATTGTGTGACATTGCGAGAAAGAGCAGGTTACTTGTTCTTCCAGTCCTTGAATCTGCACGGATTTTTTTGAACCTGGAAGTCATGGAGCCATGGACCTTAGTAGAATGCTCCTAATCTGAAAATGAGACTTTTCAATTGATTTCAGTGGGTAGAGGCAGCTAGGCCCACTGAGAGATATTGGATAACATTCTATTTGGAGGAGTTCCATTTGGAAAGCATGTCCGGCTGCTCATTTAGATCATGAACTGTTTGTCAATACTGGCAATTAGTGAACTAAAGATTCCATTGACCACACAACAAGAAATCAATAGTCTTCGTACTTGTTAAGTTATTTACCTCAGAGTGTATTAAAGCTTGAAGATTTCCCATAAATCCTTTAAAGCTGCCCTGCCATGATCCGTACCGTGCTGCACATTGACACATCAATAAATCCTTTTGACATGGGTGATATGTGAAAATCAATACAAATTTATCAGCTGTTTTCGTGTAGCCATTGCTGACAGACCAGCAAAGGGTTTAAGACCATTTCCCAAACATAGAGCTGACTGTGTATACAGACAAATCTTGTATCAAAATACACACATGTAACTTTGATTAATGGACATTTTTTAAAAATACTTTACACATGCCCATATAAGGAAAATAAAACCACTATGACTTCAAATGTGCTACTTCAGGTTTTTATGAAATGAAGGCAATTCTTGCATTGTTCTAGAGCCCTAACAGCTACTGATTTTGCTGAGGGCCACTTTGATGATGATGATGATGATGATGATGATGATGATGATGATGATTAATTTCATTTCTACACTGCCCAACAGCTGAAGCTCCCTGGGCAGTTCACAACAGTTCATAAAAACACAAAGAAGGACATACACCAAGTGAGAGCTTTCATGCCTCCCATGACATACTCATCTGTACCCCTCTTTTGGGGTTGGCACTATCAAAGAGGTGGATTTGGCCCAAGGGCTGTCAGTTGCTGACTGTGATGTTATGATATTGTGTGTAAATTAATATGTGGATATATGGCAAGTATAGTAATATGTTCCTGTTACAACTCCCTCTAATAAGACCCTGTAAAGCTGCCCCCAAACTTCCCAGCGCTTGGGGAGCAACAGAAAAAAAAAAAGTGTTCACTTAGTTTAACTAGGTGAGGAGGAAAGATAACCAAGCAGATCATAGATACTAGAACTCTGGCTGCTAAGCACAAGAATAGAATACATAGCAAGATCTGAGGTCATCTGCTTTGTGCAGTGAAGGATGGGCCTGAGAACTGATCAGCCTACCAGTGTTCTCCAACCCTGGGTCCCCAGATGTTTTTGGCCTACAACTCCCAGCATGCCCCAGCGTAGCGTAGCTGGCTGGGGCATGCTGGGAGTTGTAGGCTAAAAACATTTGGGGACCCAAGGTTGGAGAACACTGGCCTATACGCTCAATAGAATGGCGTCATAGAATTCTGCATTGTGACACTTTAGGCTACCGGTAAGATGTCATATTTATGAATGCTCTCCCACATAAAATACTCCCTGCATGTAGTGAATGAGCACACCGGGGGGGGGGGGGGCTTTGCTAAACATTTCTTTCTGATGTGCTAGTTTGCTACATGCAAGGAGTTTTCTTCCACAGGAGAGCCTTCAAAAATATGGCTCTCTCTCCTGCAGTCTAAAGTGATATAGTCCAGAATTGGACCCCCATCCCCATCCCATTCAATGTAGTGCGTAAGTTAGCTTTTGAATTAGTTTCTGTGATGATGTATATTTTTTTCCCCCTACAACAGACTAACCAATCTGTTCTTCTGGATAGAGTGCAAAGATATTTAGCTGGCTCCGAGTTCTTTTTTTAACATAATTTGGAAATGTGCTTTTATAAAACCATTGATAAACAAACAGGTGCTAACAATGCTAATGAATATAAGGCAGATGCTGTTTTAAAACATGTTAGCCCCTAAGGTTAAAGCTTAGCCTCGTTTAAATTAACAGAAGTTTGGTTGTTGTTGTTTTTAAGCTATTTTCACAATAGCTAACATTGCTTTTCCAAATAGCAAACCTTCCTGGAATCTCAGTTTCCATGTAAGACACCAAATAATGGATCTCATTAGTTTATCATGGGTCTCTCAATGCACAGTAAGAGATTCTTCAGTGTGCTTGGGGTTGCAAACGGAGAAGGGAGATAAGGAGAAGCAGCTGGAATGCAATCCCCACAAACAAGTGAAGAACAGCCATTTCTGAATAAAAAAACAAGTTCGCTCTCAGCAGCTGATAACCCAGGCTGGCTCTGATCTTGACAACTTGACAGGGTTGTTGACCCAAGGGCAAACTCCTTCAGTGGTTCCTCCATCATCTCAAGGCTGAGTCTCTCCTGTTACTTTTTAAAGGCGTGGGTACATTTGGAGGAGCCACACCTGCATCCAAAGATGTATGAAAATGTCATATTGTAGCAATAGCAATCATAGACTTTGATGTCATCTAGTCCAACCCCATGCTTGATGAAGGACCTGCAAAGCAGGATGCAACTGTCTAGCTGCCCAGTTAATTAAGGGGGGGGAACACCTAATGTCTTGCCTAATTATGTGTTTAGTGCCACATGTAGTTTGTCCTACATGTGTGTAGTCTGACAGCTGCTAGGTTTCCTCTCTATTTTTTTTAAAAAATAATTTAATTTTCAAAACAAAATATAACAAAAGACAACAATAACACAAAGATTTAACTAAAACTACATACAATAAATTATAAAGTGCACCCCCCCCCACCCTCTTAGGGACCAATTAATATGCTTCCATCCCCTTGATCAAATGAATTCCAAATTCCAAAAATATAACATATCCTTACAAGGCATACTCCCCTTCCCCTTTATTAATACATATGGTAGTCTAATAATTGATTCCATATATCCTAGGTTTCCTCTCTAAACACTGGGTGGGCAGGTGCTGTTTGCCACTTCCTAGTCACCCAGGCGAGCAAGTGTGTGACGTTTTGAAGTAATGGATGCTTCTGAAGAATTAGAGTTGTAATATTTGAAAGTAAGTAAGTTAGGACCTGATTACTGAACCACACCTATAATGCAAACCTGTGGATGTCTACTCAGAAGTGAACCTTATTGAGATCAATGGGCCTTACTCCTGGGTAAGTGTGTATACAATTGCAACCCATATCTTTTTCCAGAGAGCTACATTTTGGGGGCCATCTCACTTTTGAAGCCAGCACATCTGATTCTGATCTGGATTGGGGCCATGGCACTTGGACAGGGAAGGGTTTAAGCTCCCCCCCTCACCTGTTTCCCCCCCAAAAAATTCCCCCACCCCTAGATGTTAAAAAAAGCAGGGGGGGGGAAGTCCTCCATTGATTCCAATGGAAACTTTTTTCCTTTATTTAACCTTAAATCCTTCCCTCCCCAAGCACTGTGGTCCCAACCCAGATTGCTAGCATGCATGTATGCTTACACAAGATTAAAGAAAAATAGTAGGCTCAACTAGACCAGCACGATTAGTAGAACATGTAGTTAGGCCCTGAGTGGTAGGAGATTCAGGACAGATAAAAGGAAGTACACACAGCGCATATTAATCTGTGGAATTTGCTACCACAAGATGAAGTGATGGCCACCAATTTGGATGACTTTGAAGGCAATGGCTACTAGTCATGACAGTTATATATTACCTCCAGTATCAGGGACAGTATCCCTTTATATGCCACTTACTGGGGAACACAAGCAGGAGGTACTATTGCATTCATGTCACACTTGCGGACTTCCTATGGGCATCTGCTTGGCCACGATGGGAACATAATGCTGGACTAAATAGGCCTTTAGTCTGATCCAGCAGGGTTCCTCTTATGTCCTTATGTCAATGCATATGTGCTATTAATAACAGTGATATTTTTATGGAGAAATTCAATTTTAAGGTTTTCATTTGGGATGCTTAGAGAATTCTTCCTATCCAGATTTCTCTCTGGATTTGGGGGTTCTGAATTACCTGCTCTTGTTTCAACAGTGGCACCAGTCTGCTAGCAATCTGCCATCCTTCTTCTTGCTTTTTAAAAATTTCTGGACTTTGTTCAGACCACTGTACAGGCAGTTTGCCACAGTTTTCAGTCGACATCTTTCCCCTCTTTACATCTTACAAAGTATGCATACACAAATCCTGAGTTTTAATGAAAATTCATGGAAATATGGTATGGCTGGTGTTTTTCTTTGGAAATCATACTGCATGTCCAAGTATTTTTCCAGTTTCTCACAAAATGTCACCCTACAGCCATTGTTAATGTCTGCCTGTATACAGCAGTGTTCTCCAACCTTGGGTCCCCAGAGGTTTTTGGCCTGCAGCTCCCAGCATGCCCCAGCCAGTTGTAGGCCAAAAACCTCTGGGGACCCAAGGTTGGAGAACATTGCTGTATACTATGTAGAGAAAGTAAACACACATCTAAATCCCTTTGACTCATGAACAGAATATACTACTGAACAGAAATGTAATACTTCAAGTAGCTATTTGGGAAGTTGACAACTTGATCGTTACCAGCCTGAACCAAATTTTACTTCTAGGCCTTTAAATACAATTAATGCTTAAGAGTGGAGTGAGTGAGTGAATGTGTGTGTGAGAGAAAAAGAAATCAGCACTAAAGGCTCATTAAGGGTTTAGTTAAACCTACAAAAGCCAGAAAATTCAAAGATCAAGTTTGTAATTCTGTCTTTAATTCCTCTTCTTGCAATTATATACTTCATCTCAGGAGGCCTTGGAGCAGTAGGTGATCCTGCCTAACCTGTAATTTCTATTACCTCGCACAATGCTGTGAAAGAAGGACAAACTTGATTTTGAAATTTCTTGCTTTTGTGGACTTTCAGCAGCCAACTGCTGCTATTAAAATGCACTTCAAACAACTATGATCCCATGTTTTTTTGTGGAAACAATCTACCATGCCCCCAGGCACTGCTTATTATTTGCTTTAAGCTATTAGCAAGGTAGATGGACTCATTAAGCTTTGTTTTTCAGTACTGATAACAGGGACCTTTTCATTTTAATGACATGTTGCAAAATAAAAATTATATATATATATGTTGTTAAAGTGCCGTGGCATTCAGCTGCTGCCTAACTGTGCCCATTACCCAACAGGATGCACTGAAATAGCAAAATGTTGCCTTTAGTGCAGTTTTTATTTTCCTTGCGATTGCACAGCTTTTTCTTTCTTTTCAATGTAAAGCGTCAGAGGCCTGTGTTCAAATCACAGCTCAGATGTGAAACTACTAAGGCTACAGAACTATGCACACTGACTGAAGAGTAAGTCCCACTTAACACAATGGGATTTGTTTCTGAGTAGACATGCAAGGGTTTGTAAAAGTGTTTGGTTTATTAACCACCCTGTTAAGCCATGGTTTGCAGTAGGGTTAACTTAATCTACTGAGGTTTAGTGTGTCGTGCGAATCCAGACGGTGGTTTCCCCATGCCTTACGGCGATTTCCTACCGAGTCACACGGCAGGAGAGGATAAAAACGACGCACCGCTCCTGCTGTCTCGGGCGCACTCATTTCCCAAGTTCTGCCAAGCAACACATTGTGCACCGTTTGCCTAAGACCGCCCTCCTGCACCAACCCTACCTAGCAACTAATAGCTCAGCGAAGCTGCCCATGTGCATGTCACTCTTCCCGTGCCGTCCCCTCCCACCTACCCCAACCCCGCTGGTTTACCGCGCTGTGTGGCGTAACTCCACAATTCAGTTCCCTGGTATATGTCTGCATTAGTATGTTTAGAGTGTTTAGAATGTTGAACTGAGTGGGTGTGGTTTGTGATGTCTTAGAAAGGGTGGGGGGAGGAGTATATAAGGAGTGTTTGAGTG
Source organism: Shinisaurus crocodilurus (assembly GCA_021292165.1). NCBI lineage: Eukaryota > Metazoa > Chordata > Lepidosauria > Squamata > Shinisauridae > Shinisaurus > Shinisaurus crocodilurus. Next base: position 103,870,454 of record CM037876.1, read on the forward strand.
ATGTCTGGGTTAGTTAGGTTTTATGTCAGTGAGTTGAGTTAGTGAGTTGAGTTATGGGAGTGTGGAGTTGGGAGAGAGTTTTAGGTGGTTGGAGTTAGTGTGATATGGGAGAGTGTTTGTAGTGTGTGGGGAGAGTTGGAAGTTTGGGACTTAGGTTAGTTACAAAGTGTTTGGTGTAGGCAGGTTTATTTTCTGGAACTAAGATTTTGAGAATTAAAATAAACTTATTTTTATTTTGTTTGCTACCCAAATCCTACTTGTCAGCTTGGTGTTATTACCTGCTTTACTTTTAAATCTACACATACACCTTTGCACCCTCAGTATCATCAATTCTAAAATAGATCCTTAATAACCAGCATTAATCTTTCCCCTCATTAGTAGGGGAAAGGTTTCATTTGACCCTCCACTCAGGTTTTCAAGTGTTGATGCTTGGCCTGAGAAGGGTTTATGCGCCTGGTCCTAAAGTGAAAAGGGCCGTGTCGTCACACGTTGCTTCTCGGCTTCTGTGTCTGCTGAGACCTCTTGATGGCTGTGGGTGGGAAGAAGCAGGAGGGCTGTTGCTTGGGCTGCGGATGGGAGGGCCCTTTTCCTCAACACAGCAGCAAGTTCAGGCACACATGGGAAAGGGATGGGGGGGATGGCATGGAAGGGGTGGGGATCACTAAGTCCGGGGGGACCCTTGACGCGGACGCCAGTGCAAAATACAAGTGGGAAGCAAAACAGGTTAAGGGGAGAGCGAGGGGGGGGACCGAGGGAAAACCTTTCCAGTCCTTTCAATGGAGGTGGGCAGGGAGGGACGAGGGGCTTCTGTAGCTCCACCCACGTCTAGCCGCCACAAGCAGGACAACATTTAAAAAGACAGCTACGTTCCACAAAGCAGAAATGCATCTCCTTCCCGTTATTCAAACTTCCAGTCTCAAAGCCTACTTGGGAACACCCCTTTACCCCCTTATAACTTCTCATTCACAATTATCCTATCAGTAGTTGTCAGGGACCTCTAATCATGTTGGATTTCCCCCTCTAGGCACCCCCAAATCTCATACAGGTAGACACTAGGTTCTATAGTACATAATATGTATTAAGCTGTGTCCCTCTGGATAAATGGGTTAGTAACATTTATTGTGGGCTAGTAACTTCTCTGGACTTATTTTGTAAGGTGGCTATTTCCCACCAGAATGAATCAGACAACATATAAAACATTTCTGCTTTCCCTATGAAGTCATACATACATACTGGGTTTGCTGAATTAATTGTTTTTGGTATATAATGCAGTGTAAGGTACAAAGTGGAAGGAAGCCATTTTTAATTGAGGAAAAATGTCAATGCAAGCCAATGTAACTTTCCGGTCGGATTTACAGATTGTGGAAATTAAAAACTCAATGCAAGTGTTGAGTCGAGCTTGTGCTTGAAATTTTGGGCTTGTGATTAATTGCTTTCCTGAGCCAAAGCTGTGTTTGGCCTTGAAAATTGCAAGTGTTTAAAAGTTCATACCACACTTCTGCAGAGTGTGTAGAAGGTGTTAAGGAAATACTGTTCTACTAAGGAGACGCTACTTTCCCCAAACACCAGGCAAACTGCCGTCCAGCATGCTGAGTAACTGCCTGCAAATAATTAGTCCAGGGTGTTGGGAAAATATGATCTAAAATCTCAAGTAGGCTCTGTTGTTTATAAATCAATACCAGCTGTTCCTGTTTGTACAGTACTTTGTAAAATAATAATAATAATAATAATAAGAAGAAGAAGAATGAAAAAGATGATTTGATAACATGTGCAACCAGCTTTCAGCCCGCTGCAGATATAACACAGTCAATATACTAAAGCGTAACCCCACCCCACCCAGCATAATGTGGTTTATCCCACATAGTCTAACAGACTGATCTGTGGTTGTGTTAATTGTGTTACTAATACTTCGGGTGAGAGAACACAACAACACCTTCGGTGAGAATGTCAAACTAAGAGAATTCTGAATACACGTAGCTGGGTATCATGACAATGCAAAACTGCTATGGGGCAGTGACTAAGGAAGAAAGTCCTCAATCCACGCTTCTTTGCCATGGCAGACTTAGTCGGGGTGGGGTGGGGGTGGCTTTAGTCTCAGCCTCTCATCTATAGCATAAGGATAGCGGGCTACTATAGAGGGCTGTTCTAAGGATTATTGAGATGTGGCGCTTCAAATGTAATGTTTAAATGGTGGGCATATATTCTCCCGATTTGGTCCCTGGCTGTGATGTATTTGCATTGTTATGAACCTTGCCTCCTCCTACATCACAGTTGGGGCTCCTTCCACTTTTAATGAACCTGAGCCCACAGGTCTTGTTGGGCAGTTAACTACTCACCCTGGGAACTCATCCCTTTCCTTCCAGGCAGAGCAGACTCTTTCCCCATTTGTGTCATTCTGCATTTTTAATCCTTCCAACTGAGAACTGAGATTCCTTGGCTTGATTTGGAATGGGTCCACCTAATTTGGCCTTGATTTGGAATGGGCCTGAACTAGATCATTTTAAGCTTGGGTCCATATTGATATGGACACAGTGACACTCAGAGGCCTCCCTTCCACACCCAGCCCCTCATGACACCCCTACACTTCCTGCTTCCTTTAGCTTCAACAGAGGTTGAGCCAATTACAAGTGGAGCTCATAATTAGCCCAGAAGTTTCAAACTGGGAGGTTTATAGGCTCCCAACTACTCCCATTTGTCTTCCTTTATCCCTGTTTAGTTTCTGTTCTTCCTTTACACCCCACTGTGTTCTGAAAGGGGCCAAACTGACTGTAGTGTGGTGGTTAAAATGTGTGATGTGTGTTCTTTGAGTGTGTGAAAAGTGGGAGTTGGTCAGTGATTGGTTTAATGAACTCTCTGGATGCCCTTAAGGAAGCCGTTCTCTCTGAGGATCAGCATCCCCATCTGCAATATGGGGTCAATATTACTGCCCTACTTTACAGAGTTGTTGTAAGGGTTGTTGATGCATGCAGAGTGCTTTGGACGCTCCAAATACGGTAAATGTTTTCTCGGTGATGGTACCCCTTCTTTTAATTCTCGTCCTGGAAAAGCCCACCCGGTCAACTCTCTCTTCAACTTTTGCAGCCTAGAGAAGGCTACCTTAGTATGAAATAAAATAAATATCAAGCCACCATTTCGGCAAGTTCTGCTAAGTAGGCATTTCAAAAGGTACTTAGTAAACAGGCACTTTTTATTAGAGATTTGATGCATTTTGAACAACTGTGTAACAAACAATTGCCGTCCTACAGGGCTGATAAGGAGAAAAAAAGAGATTCATAATGATTCATTAATGATGTCTAAAGAACTAATGGTTCATAATACAGTCATGCCTTGGATTAAGAGCATAATTCGTTCCGGAAACGTGCTTGTAATCCAAAACACTCTTATATCAAAACAAAATCCCCCCCCAAAAATTTGTACAGAGATTTTTAATTTAAGCCGTACTACAGTACTTGTATTGCAAGACGTTGCTTGTATATCAAGTCAATAAATAAATAAATAAATATTTAAAAATTTGCTTGTCTTGCAAAACGCTCTCAAACCAAGTTATTCTCAAACCAAGGTATTACTGTATCAGTATTCAAATAGCAGTCTATGGGGAGTATCCAACGGGACCATTGTACAGTTACGCAGTTGATGCAGCACTAGCTTAAGTGACCTGTAGCATAATACCAATAGCGTAAGCTGGTGTGACGGGTTTTTCCGGGGAAACACGTCGCACCAACTTGCACTATTGGCGTTGTGCTAGGGATCACTTTCACTAGTGCTAAATTAACTGCATATGTGCAGTGGCCTCGTTCGATACTGCCCAATATTTATATGGAAACCCAGCTTTCAAGTCTCAATAGCAGTTAATACGAAATCAAATTTCTATGAGATCTGGTTGAGATGCTATCTAACCATGAGACTGATTATTATTATGAACATAACATGTTGGAAATGTATTAACCACTGTTGGTGATCTTGCTGTAAAATCCAGTTTTGGAGAGAGTTGCAGACATAACAAGGTATGTTTTACCGATAAATCTGTGATTGTACTCTTGAGACATCTGAAATGGCATAGCGGGGTCGGGGGGAGGGAACTATATGGATTTGGTGTTGAATACTTTACCTACTCATTAGAATAAAGCTGGTATCTAACTAGGCGATGTGTCAAATTCTTAAAAGCACTTGACTGTTACCAAAATTATGGTCTGTGGTTGAATTAACAAAATTGACATATCCTGTAAGACTTTGAAAAAGAAAAATATTAGTGAATGATTTTCATAGGATGTGGGAACTGTTTCATAGCAGAATCCATGTATGTGTTATCAGCTAATATATATGAGTTTTATCCATTCAGTTATTTGTACTGTGTGCCATGAAATGGAAACTGTAATTACATTCTATCTTAGTTTGAAGGGGGAAAAAGGTGAAGTCAAACCACAGCAAGCTTGTTCTTTGAAGATTTTTCTAGCAAAACAAAATTGCATAGTTTCTGTGCTGGACAAAGAGTCAGAAGGCTATTCTTATTTATTTAGTACTTGGCAAGCATCTAGTCTGGAGGGGATAACCAGCCCCCCCTTGATAAATTTTTAACAGCATGTTTATGCACCAGTAGGTATCTGGAGTTTAGTCTTAAAAATGTGTCACTTTGTATAAACCATTTGTAGATTTTCCATCAAAGCATAAAGAGAGGAAAGCAAAACACCCTTTTCCCCTAATGAAACCAACATCTTTCTCTCACAGATGTAAGTTGCCCAAACCACCGCATGAATAAATGTAGAGATGCCCCACACTGAACTTGGGGAAGTAATGATTTGGTATTATCTAAGTTTAACTTTCTTCACTACACTTGAGGTAGAGCTCTAACTTCTACGGACATTGGGTAAAACCAATTACAGTCTAGCATTCTGTTCTTTTGTGAAACAGGTCTGATATAATGCCTTCTAGAACCTGTGGCTCAATTCTGGTCATGAAACTTCCAAGATTTTTCGCCTTACAGGCATTAGACAACTATATGCTATTTATTTTAAATGGCTTGTAGCAATTTCGATGATGATGATCATGATGATCATGATGATCATGATGATGATAGTATGCATGGTGATTTTCAAAGAATGAAAAGACAGGTCCCTATAACTGGGCAATGACAATTTAAAAATAGACTTAGAGAGGTAAAAGAGGGGGATATAGGCAGGGGTAAACAGGGAAGAATATTTAATTATTTCAGCTACATGCATTGAGTACTGTGACCAGGTGGCTTTTCCAACAGAAAAGGTGAGTTTTGAGGAAGGAATTGGAAGGTATAAGAGAGATGATCTCATGGAGACCTTCTGTGAAGCAGCTCCAGGCATAAGGGACAGTAAGAGAGAAAGACTGGTGTCATGAGCGAGCAGGACACTTTTCGACACTTGAGAGTTGTGGAGCTAGATGAGGGAAGGTAACAGGTAGAGAGGGATAAAGGGGCAAGGCCACGGAAGGTTTGGAAGGTAAGGATGAGAAGTTTGTGTACATCCAGGATTGGCAGGAAGCCAGTGACAACTACACAAATTTAATACATAACTCTGGTTTGTTTTCTTTCACCATGTTTAAATGTTAGATCTGAGTACCTAAATTACAGTTAAGAACTGGACACAAACCAGGATATACAATTTTGAAATGGGATTGGAAATTACTATTTGAGGGAATGCATGTGAAACTCTTTGTTCAACCGCACTATTATTAAGTACAACTTCATACTAGAAAGAGGCAGAACAGTAAGATAGATATGTGAGCAGCTGTAAGCACTGACCCAATTCTTTTGTATTTTTCTCATTGCTCGGACGTAAAGGTCAAAAGTATGTCAAAAGCTTCTAATATATTGCCTTAAAAAGACTTCTCCTAAATCATTTTGATCAGGAGTCCAAACATTTTGGCTGTTTTCATCAGGACTCTCCCCTATCTCCAAAAGTCTCCAAAAGATGAGAGGTAGGATCTTCTCTCTGGCATCACTTTGCGACAAGGACAAGCCCCTGCTCTGCTCACCAGGTCTCAGGAGGAAGGCTGGACTTCATCCTTGTGCTGCAGTTCTGCTCCTTGAAGCCCCTCAGAGGCAGCACGACTGAGGATTTGATTCCCCCTTTGCAGCAACTAGCTTGGAGAGTAGGCTGGCAACCTGGCGTTCATTGAAATAGGCAGCAGGAGGGAAGGAATGCTCATCATAGCAAGCATAGTGTGTGCATGCGAGGATCTCTAATTTTTATCCCTTTAAAATATTGTACACCCGGTTGTTAATGAACAATGATGCAAAGAACAATGGCAGCATGTAATTGTGCTCCTATCTTTTAATAGTCCACAACCTTTGGCAGTGTGTAAAGAAAAATGTAAAAGAAAAGCGGCTACAATCCATCAAATGAAAGTCCATCAAATGAAAAGAAATCCCAAGTCAGCTTTCCTGCTGATCTTAACAGATCTGAAGCAGTAGGATATTACTACTGTGATGAGCTGATATTTAAAATGTCTCTACAGTAATACCTTGGATTGCAAGCATAATTCGTTTTGGAACCGTGCTTGTAATCCAAAATACTCTTATATCAAAGCGAGTCTCTGGCGGGCATGAGCGGGGCCAATTTCGGCCTGCTACGCCTGCTCGAGGCGAGCGGTTACATCCCTACTGATTACTTGTCTTGCAAGACCTTGCTTGTTTATCAAGTCAAATTTTTTTTAAAAAAATTGCTTGTCTTGCAAAACGCTCTCAGACCAAGTTACTTGCAATTCATGGTATTACTGTAGATGAGTATGGACCCAGAGGTGAAACCCCAGTAGAGCATGAGATATGATGATGATGATGATGATGATGATGATGATGATGATGTTGTTATTATTCCTACTAAACTTTGTGAACCTTTGTGATCTTTCTTGTAAATATGGTCCTTTCTGAATGAATCAGCAAAGATGGTCCTTTCTGAATGAATTTCCTGACATCATGTGATCCAGATTTGGCCTTGCCTCTTTTGTTAAAGTGTAGATGTATACATTTTTCGTGGTTTCTAGCACCGGGAATAGCGATTAACTGCATTTTTCTGTAATTGCTTGCGTAAAATAATTCTTCCACATTTCAGTGGTGGTGATAACTTCTAAAGTGGACACTTACTATGAGACAGCTGTGTTTGTCTAGGGTTTTAGCATCCTCATTAAATCATAATTTTCTCTATTTGCTTCTGTGGCAGCCAAACTCTACTGGATGGAAAGTGAGAGCGAACGGATTTGTGTCACAGTCAGTGTAGGTGTTTGTTTTGTTAAATGGGAATGCCCTCTGGAGACTTTGATAGAATTTTCAAGAGTTTGTAATGGATTATAGTAAGTAACAATTGGCTTCTGTGAAAGGGCTGCTCTCTGATGGCATAAACTTTATTATTATGGATCCATGCCATGAGCTGGGGTGCCATTTAGTGAGGGCAGGGGAGACTGTTGTTGACCCCATATTTCCTGGTTTCAGGCTACATGTCATTTTCCCCAAGGAGCAATTAGGTTTTTCGCCAGTTCACTGGTTCTGTATGGTGAGAGTGACTCTTGTCATACATGTGGCTGAGAGCTGCAACGACTCATACATATTTGCGAACATTTTTGCCACTTCCATTTTTGGTGATTTTCAACATTCCTTGCAAGAGTGTTTGCCTGTTCATTCACCTTGCTCTCTTTGGCTCTAACTTCCAATCGAGTTTGCAATTCCACCAATATGTTATTGCGTAGTCCACTTTGGGCCAAAAGAGACATTACTTTAAAGATTTAGCTAACTGCAAGTATATCACTACAGTAATACCTTGGATTGCAAGCATAATTCGTTCCGGAAACGTGCTTGTAATCCAAAGCACTTGTATATCAAAGCGAAATTCCCCATAAGAAATTTGTACACACATTTTTAATTTAAGCTGCAATAAAGAATGACAGTGTAAAGTCTTCATTTTTCTTGACCGTACTACAGTACTTGTATTGCAAGACGTCGCTTGTTTATCAAGTTAAAATTTATTTTAAAAATTTGCTTGTCTTGCAAAACACTTGCAGACCAAGTTATTTGCAATCCAAGGTTTTACTGTATTTTGTAATAGAAATAGCAGGTGTGGGCCCCCCAATCTAAATCAGGCTCATAGCAGACTGGAGAAGGGTTAAGACCCCGCTGCCCTATCCCCCCATGCTAGGTCCCAATCCAGATCAGCCCCCCTGTGCCTACTTTAGAATAAAAATGGGAGAGAGGAAGAGACGCAGCTACATCTTTAAGGTAATGTCTGTTTAGGCCCTTAGTAAATCCTGTGGCAAACCATGGAGCCACGTGGGCCTTGCTATGCAAAGAGAGGCTGAATTCTGCAACGTGTACAAATAAAGTAAAATCAACATATTTGAATCAATTACCTTAGTTTGCATAATTCATTCTGACTTTTCTTTTCAAGAGGGCTGTAAAGCTATGTAGGGCATGAAGACGCTGCAGTAACTGCTGGAAATCATAGCCCGCCAGCTTTTGAGATTTCAGCAATCGCTGTTGCTCACTCATTTTCGAGCACGTCTTCGCAGCTATAAGGACTAGAAACTAGTTTTTTTTTTAAAAGACAAATACATAAATAAATACATATGCAAGCTGAGAATCTCAGGAAGCTGAAATCCATGTCCAAAACTGTGTGCTTCTTCTTCTTTTCACTCCCTGTTTTGCCGTAATGTGTGAAATGCCATTCAGTAATGAAAGAGTAAAATATGTGAGTACAGCATTTTAAGGAAATGACGCATTCAGCCTACATCAGTTTACCACAATTTAGTATTAATCTTGGAAATATGTTGTATCCTAAGGTAAGGGCTATCTGGTATCTATTATAATCATCAGAACTGTCTTTATAAGTGTGAATCATACAGGCTATAAATGAGGCCATGCGTTCTCCTTCAGCAGTTGAGGCAGGAAGGAAATTAAAATTACACCCTGCTCAGGTGTCCCACTGTGTGTCGTGGGAAGTTGTGAAATGCCCACTTTCATCATTGTGTTAATTTGTCAGTAAAAGTGGCAGGTTGTATATGTTCACAACTGTTTGTTAATGCTTCCCAGCATGCAAGTGTTCAGAACAGCATGCTAAACGCCATGGGTGATGCAGGCTTATAGACACACAAAATGGAGTCACACCTGTGCAAATTGAACTCTAAATTACTACCTCAGTGCAAAGCCTGGGTTGTGCTGTATTTCTCAATTTGATCTGTGCAGTGGAGGTGATCACATCATGGAATGGGGAAAGGTGTTGCTATGACTATGGTTTTATAATGGGCTAGACTTGAATGATTGGGTTGTTCTGGAAGGTTCTTTTGACTTAATTTATGTGTGGAAGTGTAATGCCGAAAAGAGCTTCAGGTTTCTCTCCCCCGCCCCCTCTAATTTTGAATTCTTTTGTGACATCCCTTAGAATTAACATCTGAGCGCTTTGAGGTTCTATGTCATATGTTTGCTACTGTTTTATTTCCAGGAAAATTGCAGTATTGGATCAGCTTTCCCCAACCTAGTGTCCTCTAGATGTGGAGGACTACAATTCCCATCGTTCACGGCCAGCATGCGGTTGTAGAAGGCTGGATTACAAATGGCAATTTATACCTATAGAACAAAAAATATGAGTATTTAACTGTTTGGCAGTGCCATTTAAAATAAAGTTAAAGGGCAGTACCCAAAGTGACACTACCATGAATGTAAATTATGTTGTGCTAGAGTAAATGACCTCTAGTGCAATTAGAATAGCATTTGCTGGTGTGATGGGTTTTCCGGGGAAATCCATCACATCAGCAAGCACTATTGGCGTTGCACTAGAGGCAGTTTGCACTAGCGCAACGTAAATTACATTAGTGGTAGTGTTGCAATGAATACCACCCAAAATGTTCAAGAAGAGTGCTAAAAAAATCATGGAAAAGGTTAAAAGGGAACATTATTTGACTTAAGCTTAAGAAAAAACAATGTGAGTAATTTCAGCTCAGCCTCATTTTTCAATTAAATTTTTCTTCAGTCAAAATTTGATGCCTGCCACATTCCTAGGAAAACTCACTTACACCCTCACTTAAACCCTAAAACAGTCCATGGGTTATGCGAGGGTTGTTTAACCCTTGCATAAGCCACCTTTGCCGGGTTCCCATGACACAATAAGCCATGGTGAACACCTGGCACGGCTTGAATATTCAAAATGGCCACCAGCACGCACCACAACCCACCATGGTTTATTTATTTAACGGTGATCGTGCAAATCAGCCCATATAGTCATTGCAGAATCCTGATGAATGATGAACAGAACCACCATCCCAGTTTGATTCAGAATTGTACATGGCCAACTGAGCTATTTTCCATTGCTCCATTTATTCCAAGGCAAATGTGGACCTCTTTGTGCTCCCAGGTACAATCCCTGTCACCCGCTTCCCACTTACTTGGCCTATTTGACAATGGTGGCAGCAGCAGTGGTGACCTAGAGGTCTCCTTTCTCTGTAAGTGCTGTAAGAGAGCATCCCAGGCACTGGTAATTTCCCCAGTGTACTTGAGTCCTTTGTATGAACATCAGACACCCTGGATACTACATGCTCCTCATTCCAGGACTTTCAGACATGAAGCTTCTAGGGTGCCTGGTGTCTACACAAAGGGCTTGGGCACCTGGGAAAATGATAGTTCCCAGGGCCCCTGGTGCCTCAAACATTGCTATAGCAGTGTTCTAGGTACTTAGGAGGGAGGCCTCTAGATAAGTAAGGTGGCTGTTGCTGCCAGACAGGTAAGGTGGGCAGGAGAGAGGGAGCAATCTTCTCCAGCTCAGAATACAATCCAAATTGAAGAATAGTTCATGGGGCTATACATGCGCAGCTTGCTTTGAAGCCAAGATTATGGGTCACTGAAGTTCATATTCCAGACCAGGAAATTATGAACTCTAGCAACATGACTAATTCTAAATTGCAAATGAACAAAATCTCCCCCCCCCCAATATTAATTTAATTGGTTAGTTTAATGATAAAAAATCATATTAATTGTAATTAAGCTTATATAATGAAGCATTTAAATAGAAAAGCTCAAATGTTTGTGGTTTTAGAACGACATCTTTCAGTGCTGCTATTCTTCCTGTTACATTTGTGGTATTAGTGAGAGTACATGATTTCCATCGTTCAAAGAATGATCCAAAAAGGCAATCTCAGATGTGGCATTCTGAGAATCAGACTGTTTATAAATGCTTAAAAATAAATCTAAAATATTTATTTCTTATGCACTCTTTTAAATATATAAAACAATGCCATTTTATAATGTTTTAAAAGAAGTCTTCTGATGGCGATACATACCTATGAAGAGACTAGTGTTTGTGATAATTAGAAAGTTAGACATTATTATCATGATGATGATGATGATCGATATTAAGAAATAAAAAAATTAAAGACACACCCCACTGTTAAACAGTTGTGCTGGTGGGATGTCTGCCTGCAACGTTTGTGCAGTGTTTTGATGGAATACCTTTTGATACAACCCATCCCGAGTCTCTTTGTGCTACTGCTCTAGTTTGAGGATCAGCCTGCGGTACATTGAAAATCCATGAGAGTTTGTGTAAGTGTAGTTGCTAAGAGTGTGATCTGAGATGTCTGCAGTCCAAATCTCACTTTAACCGTAATCTCATTAGGGGTCCTGTGCAAGCCACTCTTTGCCTACTCTCCCATTTCCAATGTAGGAATAAGATTACTGACCTTCCTTACAAGGGTTGTTATAAGGATGAGTATGATAATGTATGTGAAGCTTTTTGAACCCTTGAAATGAGCTATAAAAATGCTACGTATGATTGTGGTGGGGGAGGGGGGAAGGTGTTTTTTTGAATGAAAGAAAAGTCCTTACAAAAGTCTGTTTGTGGAAGTGTTCATTTTAAAAGTGAGGGATTATTACCAGGATTATTATTTTTTAAAATACAGTAATACCTTGGATTGCAAGTAACTTGGTTTGAGAGCATTTTGCAAGACAAGCAAATTTTTAAATATTTATTTATTTTTTTTAACTTGATATACAAGCGACGTCTTGCAATACAAGTACTGTAGTACGGCTTAAATTAAAAATCTCTGCACAAATTTTTTTGGGGGGATTTCGTTTTGATATAAGAGTGTTTTGGATTACAAGCACGTTTCCGGAATCAATTATGCTCTTAATCCAAGGCATGACTGTATGCTTGTAAACTTCATTAATTCATTATCTTCGTTTGAAGCCAGCAGTGCAGATGATTCCAAGATGTATGCTGTTCACAAATAATTATTTGGGAGAAGCCATAACAGGTTTGCAGCTATTGAGGAAGGGGGTTTCAGAGCCCTATAAGGCTATTTGCTTCTCCCAATGACTAGAAAAACCAGAAGAGATGATGCAAAAGAAGATAAATTGTGCAAATATACTTAATTTGTATAATATATACAGCCTTATTTTATTTATTTAATAAATGTATATATCGCTTAACAAAAGAAATTATTCAGCTTTTCTTGTGGGCAGAATTTGGATTACTGGAGTAAAAGTTTGATTATTATTATTATTGTGAAGGATCAGCACCTGGATCCTTTGCGTGAGTTCGGCGCTTAACAGGTTAACCGGCACTGAGTTACAGCCCGTACAAGCAAGTGAAACTGCCTAGGAGGTTCGCGTACACAAGAGGAAACTAGAGCCCTTTAAATGACCAAATAAGGCTTTATTTATTTACACAAGATACGGAGCGGAACTAACAGCTTTCTAGGAATACTATAATGTCAACACAATCTGAGGTGACCTCTACGTTTGTCAATGAAACGGGCTCCCAGGCTAGCGCTTGGGATTAGTCAGTTACCTTAGACTAAAGACTTTACGCTAGTCAATTTCAGCCTGGCTCCGGGTCGGCCGATCCGGGGATGAGAACAGCTTACTCCAGCTGCCGCTTGGAGGATGAATCTTGTTCCAAAGCACCCTGTGTTCCCAACAACCCCTTACCGGAAGGGAGAGGGGTTTTCTACCCCTGATTTCCCGCTCTCCCCACCCTCCCGGTCAGGTGGGGGCTTATGCCTGCCCCTTCGTATCAGGTGGGCTTATTCCTGCCCGGGAAGAAGGTGACGTACTGGGTACTTTACAGGTCTTTGAGACTGCCCTGATAGTTTGATGGTTCTTGATGGTCCTTCCTTGGGTTTTGTGGAATTCCACCGAGACTCTCCATTGTTGGGGATGCCGGTCTGTCTGGCTGCTTCTCCTGTAACTCAATCCCCCCTCCTCGCCCCCCTCCCTTGGATGGAGACTGTGTGTGTGTGTGTGTGTGTGTGTGTGTGCATGCATACTCGTGTCAGGCTTTCTCCACTATTATTATTATTATTATTATTATTATTATTATTATTATTTTAAAGCCCTTCAGATGTTTTGGACTACAAGTCCCAGAATTCCTGACCATTTGTCAGGCTGGTTAGGGCTGATGGGAATTGAAGTCCAAAACATCTGGAAGTTGTTGGGAAAGGCTGCCTTAAGTGAAATTGCCCATTGCATGCAAAAGCTATCCATTTCAGGACTGGCATACTATGATCATAACACCTGGTCCCAGTTAGAACTCCTGCAGCCTTATTGCACTAGCTGAAGTTTCCAGACTGCCTTCAAAGGCAGCCCCACCTGTACAGTCCCCTACAGCGGGGCTATCCACCTCCCACTAGAACCGCAATGCATTTTGTTCCTCGCCCAGTATCAACTGTTGAAGACGTTAATGTTAATTTGCTGGATTTTGTAGAAGATGAGCGAAAGCAGTAGCTTTTACACCGGGCTAATTTGACTGTGTGCTATCTTGTAAGTCCAGAGATGTCTGTTGATCACAGTTTCTTCCAGTGCCTTTGCTAGTTCTAGCCCAGTGTTCTCCAACCTTGGGTCCCCAGATATTTTTGGCCTACAACTCCCAGCATGCCCCAGCGTAGCCCAGGCCAAAAACATCTGGGGACCCAAGGTTGGAGAACACTGTTCTAGCCTATTCTTTCTCCATATATGTGGACCATGAAGCTCACTGGGTGACTTTGGGCCAGTCACTGACTCTTAGCCTAACCTACCTCACAGGGTTGTTGTGAGGATAAAATGGAGGAGTGGAGTAGGAGGATTATGTAAGCTGCCTAGGGTTCCTTGCAGGAAAAAAGGCGGGGTATAAATATAATAAATATAATAATAAATAAATCAATAAAATAAAATAAACAACAACAACCCTCCTTCAGTCCACACGGGAAAAGGCTGACCATATCAACTATCACTTGGTCTGTAGCGGAGTTACAAAGAAATCACGGCAGACTTTGAAGAGCTGGGAAGGGAACTCAAGAACTTCGGGGCCCAGATAGTTTTCTCATCCATCCTTCCAGTACTTGGAAGAGGCATAGAAAGGGAAAGAAAAATACTCCGAGTGAATGACTGGCTACGAAGGTGGAGCCGACGTGAGGGATTTGGATTCTGGGACCACGGGCTACACTTCCTGGAAGATGGACTGCTGGCAAAGGATGGGTTGCACCTCACAAGGACTGGGAAGAATGTGTTTGGCCACAGCATGAGGAACTTAATCAGGAGGGCTTTAAACTGAATCCAACAGGGGAGGGAGACATAAACTCGGGGGTACCAATGGAAGAAGGCCTCTATGCCACAATGGAGAGAACAGCTCCAGTGGTGCCCATTGATAGTCTACCACAAAATGTAGGGGGAAAGTCGGACTATAAAGCACATAATCTTCAATGTCTCTATACTAATGCCAGGAGTATGGGCAATAAACAAGACGAACTTGAACTCTTGATACATGAGGGCAAGTACGACTTGATAGGGATAACTGAAACCTGGTGGGATGACTCCCATGACTGGAATACAGCAATTGAAGGGTATAACTTGTTCAAAAGGAACAGAAGCAACAGAAAGGGAGGTGGAGTTGCACTGTATGTTAAAAATACGTATCTCTGCACAGAGATACAGGAAGAGGAGCTTGGCAGCCCCACTGAGAGCATCTGGGTTAAAATAAAGGGGGCAAAGAATAAAGCGAACATGGCGGTTGGAGTCTACTACCGACCACCCAATCAAGGAGAAGACGAGGATGGAACTTTTGAAAAGCAAATTGCCATTGTTTCAAGGAGGCACGATGTGGTAGTAATGGGGGACTTCAATTTCCCTGATATCTGTTGGGAGACTTATTCAGCCAAACATGGCCCCTCCAAGAAATTCCTGAGCTGTGCTGCTGATAACTTCCTCCTACAGAAAGTGGAGGAAGGAACTAGAGGATCGGCTATCCTTGACCTGATTCTAACCAACAGAGACGAGTTAGTGGATAAAGTGGCAGTTTCGGGAACTCTGGGGGAAAGTGACCATGTTATACTTGAGTTCTTGATTCTAACAGAAGCAAAAGCTGAGTGTAGCCAAACACGTACCCTGGATTTTAGGAAAGCCAATTTTAACAAACTCAGAACAATGATTAGTAAGATCCCATGGCAAGTGACTCTCACGAGAAAGGGAGCCCAGGAGGGGTGGGAGTTTTTTAAAAAGGAAATTTTAAAGGCACAATTGCAAACAATTCCCACAAGGAGAAAAGGCAGAGGGCAACAGAAGAAGCCAATGTGGCTTCACAATAAACTCAAAGATGACCTGAAAACAAAAAAGGACACGTATAGGAAGTGGAAGGAAGGACAGGCTACAGGGGAAGAGTACAGGCAGGTAGCACAGAACTGCAGGAATAGTGTCAGGAAGGCTAAAGCTGAGAATGAGCTAAGGTTAGCGAGGAATGCTAAAAGCAACAAAAAAGCTTTCTTCAGATACATGCACAGTAAAAGACAGAAGAAAGAACTGGTGGTTCAACTACGCAATGAGGATGGCAAATTGATAACAGAAGACAAAGAAAAGGCAGAAGTGTTCAATTCCTACTTCGGCTCGGTCTTCTCCCAAAAGAGGGTCTATGACCCCCCTGGCAAACCTGAAGTGCAGACTGAAGGGGCAGAATTGCAGCTTGAGATTGATAGGCAAATGGTCAAGGAGCACCTGATTACTCTGAACGAGTTTAAATCTCCAGGGCCTGATGAGCTGCATCCTAGAGTAATAAAGGAACTGGCAGAAGAACTCTCAGAACCACTGTCTATTATCTTTGAGAAATCATGGAGGACAGGTGAAGTGCCAGACGACTGGAGGAGGGCAAATGTTGTTCCCATCTTCAAAAAGGGCAAGAAGGAGGAACCTGGGAACTATAGGCCAGTCAGTCTGACATCAATCCCCGGGAAGATTTTTGAGCAGATTATAAAGAAGTCAGTCTGCAAGCACCTTGAAAACAATGCAGTGATTACTAGAAGCCAGCATGGATTTGTCAAGAACAAATCCTGTCAGACTAATCTGATCTCATTTTTTGATCAGGTAACCTCCCTTGTGGACTGTGGGAATGCTGTGGACATTATATACCTGGACTTCAGCAAAGCTTTCGACAAAGTGCCTCATGATATCCTGATTAGTAAGCTAGCTAAGAGTGGGCTAGATGGAACAACTATCAGGTGGATCCACAATTGGCTAAAGAATCGGACTCAAAGAGTGCTTATCAATGGTTCCTTCTCAAACTGGGGAGAGGTAACGAGCGGGGTACCACAGGGCTCGGTCCTGGGCCCGGTGCTCTTCAACATTTTTATTAATGACTTGGATCAGGAGGTACAGGGAATGCTTATCAAATTTGCAGATGACACAAAGTTGGGTGGAACAGCTAATACTCTGGAAGACAGAAACAAAATTCAAAGTGACCTCGATAGGCTGGAGCGCTGGGCCGAAAACAACAGAATGAAATTTAACAGGGATAAATGCCAAGTGCTGCACCTAGGGAGAGGAAACCAAATGCAGAGTTACAGAATGGGGGACACTTGGCTCAACAATACTACAAGTGAGAAGGATCTTGGAATTGTTGTAGATCACAAACTGAATATGAGCCAGCAATGCGACGTGGCTGCAAAGAAGGCAAATGCAATTTTGGGCTGTATTAATAGAAGTATAGCTTCCAAATCGCGGGAAGTGATAATTCCCCTTTACTCGGCACTGGTTAGGCCTCATCTTGAGTACTGCGTCCAGTTCTGGGCACCTCACTTTAAGAAGGACATAGACAAACTGGAGAGGGTTCAGAGGAGGGCAACAAGGATGATAAAGGGACTGGAAACAAGGCCCTATGAGGAGAGACTGAAAGAACTGGGCATGTTTAGCCTTCAGAAGAGGAGACTGAGGGGAGATATGATCGCACTCTTCCAGTATTTGAAGGGATGTCACACAGAGGAGGGCAAAGATCTCTTCTCGGTCATCCCAGTTTGCAGGACACGGAATAATGGGCTCAAGTTACAGGAACCTAGATTCCACCTAAACATCAGGAAAAATTTCCTGACTGTCAGAGCAATAAGACAATGGAATCAACTACCTAGGGAGGTGGTGGGCTCTCCCACTCTGGAGGCATTCAAGGTGCAGCTGGACAGACATCTGTCAGGGATGCTTTGACCTAGATTCCTGCATTGAGCAGGGGGTTGGACTCGATGGCCTTGTGGGCCCCTTCCAACTCTACTTTTCTATGATTCTATGATTCTATGATTTGCTTCAGTTTAACAGTCCAGGTTATTTGCTGCCTTGGACTAACAGAAATTTAATCCTCCCTTTGCCTACCTGCTACACTGAATGGCAAGGAATGGCAAATATGTTGGAGACCAGCCATGTACCCTTTTTCAGTGTTGAATTGGGGGACGTGTGCCTCTCTATGTCTATGCTTTCCTAGTAAATAAAGGCAGAATTCCATGGTATAAGGAAGATTGGACTGCTGCCCAAACCAGCAGCTTTATGTTCACCCCACCCCTCTGTTCCTCATGTTCTGTCGTCATTAGACTGTGAGCTTCCCTGCCTCCAGGATCACAAGCCAGTGCTGTGGAGCAGGAGCAGGGAAAACATCATGCTCAGCATAATGATGTGCTACCAACATACAGATGGATAGCAGCAAGTCAACACATTTTGGGTAGCATCTAGAGCAGTGATGGCCAGCCTATGGCACGGGTGCCACAGCTGGCACGCAGGGACCTCTCTGTGGGCACTCGCGCCATTGGTCACCAGATCGCAAAAAGACTGTCCCCTTCTGCAAAACACTAATGATCTTGTTCTTTCTCACAGTGTGGAACAGAATGATTTGATTCTAGAATTCCTGTTACAGAATTCTTTTCTACATTGTTATCACATTTAAAAGATTTTGAAGAATGATGCACAGAGCATGGCTTGGATGTAAAGCCCTAACAGTTGACCTGAGTGCTGCATGTGTTGCTCTCAAACTAACCAAGTATGAGCCAAGGTTTGACAAATTATCAGCATGCATGCAATAGCAAAAATCACATTAATTGTGCAAAAGCATGCCCAACGCAAACTTTTACCTAATGCAGTGTTTGCAGTCCAAGACATAAAGTGTTTAAAATGTGTTAAGCACGTTTAGTTTTCTTGTTTATCTTGCTCATCCTAGTACAGGTTGACTTTTACTTTTACTAATCCGACACCTGTAGAAGCAGGGAAAGGACCCGGAGTAAAGCTTGCTCCATACAATTTCAGTCTGGCATATAATCATATTACAAGTTGAGAATCCCTTATCCAAAAATACATGTGCCTAATTATTTTAAAAGTTTGTATAAATTCCCTTCAAGCTATGTGTACAATGTAGTACTATAATAATTTTTTGAGTTGATTTCTTTTTCCAACAAAAAACTGTATCATTGAAAGCTCTGTTATTGTATTTTTCTTTTAAGATAAAAGATGTTACCGTATTTAGTTCGGACAACTGTATGAGTTGTTTTTCTAAAACTAAAACCTCGGTATTCAGGTTTAATTGCAGTGTTGGCACTTTGAAATAAATACCGGTAAGTTGGTTTTGTGTTGCAGTTTGGGCACTCGGGCTCAAAAAGGTTCACCATCACTGATCTAGAGTAACAGCCCCAACTCTCTTATATTTGGCAGTTTCACCTACGTGGATCTAACAAAATGACTTGATGACATCCCCCCCCCCCCCAACATCTTATCATATCCTCCTTGAAAGACACTTAGCTAATCAAGCATAAGTGGGAGTAAACCATGAAAAGGGTAATTTGTGTATCTTTCTGAACCTCCCTGATGCATTGTTTTCCACCCTGCCAGTTTATCACTTGGAGAAAAGAATTAGCATCACTGAAGATGCAGCGTGCCTTTTCCAGAAATGGGAGCATTATAGAGCACTGCAGCATTGCCTGTGCCAGAATGTGGTGGCAACAGGACGGACTGCATGCAATAAGACTAATTACTCCCGGAAAAGGGTAGTTTGTTCCAAGCACCTGATTCTTTGTGCCACTTGAAGTATTCTGTAGATTAGTGCTTTTATTAGAACTGACTTGTCTGAATATCCACACAATCGTATCCATATTTATTGAAAAGAAAGCCCCACTGAGGCTACAAGATTTGCCTTGCTAGATCAGACCAAGGGCCGATCTAGTCCAACATTCTGTTTCCAACAGTGGCCAACCAGATGTTTTTGGAGAGCCCATAAGCAGAGTATGTAGGCAAAAGACATCCCTGGTTTTCTCCCCACCATCTAGTATTTAGAGGTATACTGCCTCTGAACATGGAGGTTCCACTTTGTTATCATAGCGTCTAGCCATTAATAAACCTAACCCTTGAATGTAATGAATCCCTTTTCTAAGCTATGTAAATTAGGGGACATCACATTTTGTGGCCATGCATTGTGTGAAGTATATTGTTTTCTGCCTTGAACCTTATAGCTAATCAAATTAATTCATTTATCCCAATTCAAGTTTTAGTCCATAGGATTGCTAACAAGTAAGTGTGCATAGGATAGCAGTCTGTATCTCTCAGTGCTTTGTATCTCAGTATTTTGTATCTGCAGTCTGTATCTCTCAGAACAACCACCATATAATTTAGGAATAATAATAATAATAATAATAATAATAATAATAATAATAATACAAAACAACACCTGGAATTATCTTTCTTATATGCAGAAAGCTCAAATGAATTCCAAGTTGGAATTTAATCAAAAAAGTATGTTAATTAATAAGACAGTTACAAAACTGGTGTTGTGCTCTGAGTATCAAGTAGATTTCCTGGCAAGAAACTGGATGAGTATCGTTAAATAGAAAACACATTGTTCCTCATTCCAAACCATCAGATCTTCCTGCCAGTTTAAGCATTGTTGCAGAGATGGCATCTAGCCATTCTCCAAAATCAAATAAAGCAAGTAATGCCATTAAAGACATATCAACAAACAAAAAATATATTTAAAGTAATGAATGGCAAGAATGTAATCCAAGGTGCCATTTCAGATTTTAACAGAGGAGAAGCAAAAGGTTTTACTGTGTGTGTGTGTGTGTGTGTGTGTGCGCGTGGGGTGTGTGTGTGTTAAGAGCAAATTTCAGAGGCTGACTCTTGCATGTACTCAAGATTAATTTGCAAGGGGGGGGGCATTTGTCATAGCTCCTTTTCATAGTTATTATACCTGTAACAGCTGTGGGCAGGTGATTCCTGAACCTGGAAAGTTGGTATTCACCCTGTTCTGGATGGGGTTGAAAATGCGCAACATACCGATGCTCCTTGTTCCAGCATTATCATTGGAGACCCACCTGGTCTCAATGGCTCAGAGGACCTTTTACCAGATTTGACTGGCTCCCCATCTGTGGCCTATCCTGGATAGGGGTAGCCCTGCCCTTGAAAACAACTCGTGCAGAATTCGGTTGCTAGAATTCTGACTAGTTTACCTAGATGGAGCTAATTCTTACAAAATTACATCGGTATTTTAATGACTTCTTAAAAATTGATTTATTTGTTTGCTGGTTGAATAATTTGTATGCTTCTCATCCTATAATTTTATCACTGTTACTATATTGTATTTGTCTTTTTCTGTTATGTATACAGCCCTGGGATCCCTTGTGGATGAAGGGTGGTTTATAAATCTAATACATAAATGAAGTAATTTTAGCTTCATTGTCAATACAGCTCTGCCAGTCACCTTTTCTTCTAAGCAATGGGATTGATGCCTTTGGCATGCATACCTTTTTCTAGTGCTCAGTTTAATTGTATTCTCAGGGTCACTTTTATTCCTCCAGACAGTGATCTGTGAGATGGAAGTATCACACAAAACTGAGCTTCTCTCAGATGGTCGGGCTCTGAAGTTTTCACAGTGTACAAAAAAGCTGTGCCCTTCACTTAAAAATCCATATTTAGGCTTTCAGGATAGAATCTATACAGTAAAACATACCCAAACACATAGAGCTTTAGGGATAATGACTACATGGACTGACCAATAAAGGGTATGATCCAACAGTTATAAGCACTTTGAAGTCCTATTAATTTCAAAGAGAGAGATTTAAGTGAGTCTCGGCCCCCCCTTAAATCAATGGGGCTTCAAAATGCTTAATTTTGGATTGTGTCTCCAATTTCAAATTACTACATATTTAAGTCTGACTGTGCAAAAGATTTCCCCGTATAATTATATAATTTATTCTTAACAAAATTTGTTTAATGCTTACAAGATATAACTGCTTTCTATGTGATGGAATCAGATCTCCCACTTTTAAAAACAGAATAGCAGTTATATGTGTGTGGGGGACAGCGCTTTCCCCCATGTTGCTTTCCTGATAAAAATTGCACCCCTCTCAAGCATACATTGTTGTGCATCTACTTCAACTTGCTTCCTGTTGATCCACAGGACAAAACATACAAGTGAAGTGCCATCTTCAAGGACAGTACCATCTTCATAAAACACATTAGTAATACTCTAGTCTGGAGGTCACTAAGGGCACAATCCTATGCCAGTTGAGACAGAAAAAAGGCCTACAACTCCCAGCCTGTCCCAGCCAGCCTGGCTGGGGCATACTGGGAATTGTAGACCTTTTTTCTGTCTAAATTGGCATAGGATTGTGCCTTCAGGGTGCTTCTTGATGGAGGGCTCCTAACACTACCGGTCATTGCTCTTTCACTGTAAGCTACAAGTTGCAATTGCAACTTGATCCTCAATATTATTGTGGATGTTATTTATTTATTATATTTATACCCCGCCTTTTTTCCTGCAAGGAACCCAAGGCAGCTTATATAATCCTCCTCCTCCTCCTCCTCTCCATTTTATCCTCACAACAACCCTTTGAGGTAGGTTAGGCTGAGAGTCAGTGACTGGCCCAAAGTCACCCAGTGAATTTCATGGCTGAGCGGGGACTAGAACCTGGATCTCCCAAGTCCCAGTCCAACACTCTCACCACTACGCCTCTGTTTACACAGTGGGATGTATACTTTTCCTCTGTGTACGTCCGTCCCACTATGATCCATCTACCATAGTGGGTGTGACACAGCTGTGTGGGTCCAGGTCGAGATGGTACAATTCGCTTGGGTAGCAAATTTTCAGCCATTTCCTCCCCGCGCCCCTCCATCATCTTTTAAATCATTTACTAAATTTTTGCTCAAGTACTTGCTTATTTAAGTGACTTCAGGCACTTGTTGCATGTGTTGTGTTCATTCCGTGCAGAGGTGGTGGTGGGGAGCTCCATATTATCAATGCAAAAGGACAAACTAAAAAAGGAGAAGAAGAGTGGGGCTTCCTTCAGATGGGAAAGTAGTGGTAAGGAACATCTACCGCTGTGGAGTTTGTGCTGTGGTTCCTTTCTTGTGTTCTGTGATAGCGAAACACACATACTAATTGCTGGGAAAGCATGAGCCAATTTCAAAACAATGATGGTGTATAGACTCTCCCTACAATGTGAGTGAAGGAGGCAAGGTGATGCTTCAGTAGAAGACTCATCTGGAAGCACCCTAACAATCTGGCTCAGTCTTAAAGACTATTGGTCCAATCCAACAAGTGAGATTCATGCACGGAAATAGTTTTCCACCTGTATATCTGAAATGAATGCACACAGATTATGTATCTCCATCTGTTTCACAGTGTCTATCCAGGCCCCACAGCACTGGGTGGATGTGCCTTTTGATGTGCATAGGGGTTCCCATTCTTATTTAAAGCCTCCAGTTGGTACCCATGACGAGATCTGGATTACTACTAAAATGTGTGTTAAAGAGACCATTTTCTTAAGATTATACAGTGAGCTGCTATTGCAACAACAACAACAACAAATACACTGGTGAATCTAACAGTTGAACTTTATATTGCACCTGTGGACCAATTAAACAGTACAGGGTAAGAGCAATCCTGAATTATCTGGCCTACAGACATTAAAGAATGTAGTAATAATGATATCCAGCATTTCTCTAAAAATCCTCTAAATAATTTTTATTTGAAGAGAGTTCATGATAGAAAACAGGAGCAAAAATTAACATGGATTTATTCAGTGCAATTTTTACAGAAGAAAAACTTACTTGAAAACCTAATGTGTAATAGAGGTCAAGGGTCACCGGTCACTTTTCCTCTCCTGAACCTGCTGTCAAGTTTCTTCTGCTCTTTTCTTCCTTTTGTCCTTTGCTTTAAATGTATTTTTAAAGTATTTTTCAAAGTATTAATTTTTTTGTCCATTATTTCAGTGTTTGAGAGCATGAGTGTGTTATGTGAAAGAAGGGTTGCCATGGTAATATCTCATTATTGCTGAATTGGAAAATAATTACTCTGCCAAAAATCCCAGGTAACCTGTCAGTGCATGAGTTAAGGATGCCTGGGGGCAGCCTTGACTCTTTTTGTTGGAAAAGGGGAATTTTGAAAATCATTTTTCCTTCTTGTAATTATGCTTTTTTTCTCATTTGGTTTCCTCTGCCGTTTTGGCTGTGAATGCCATTTGGCTCACTGGCAAATATTACAACATGTGATTTTAATTGGAAATGCGTATTCACTAATGTACTCTAAAATTTACACATTGAACTGGCTTCAATTTGGTTTTTTTCCTACTCTTAATTTAAAGCATGTAGAAAACATCCGATTAACAATCTTGGATAGTGTTCAAACTGGGATAGAAAATGAGTGTTTATGCTTTTCCATACTGAGAATCCATAATGTATTTTCTACACTTTCCAGCTGCTAGAATTTTTAGATATATATGAAAGCGAGAAATATATGAGTCGAACAGAAGCCCAGTGAGTGAGTGACTCCTAGAAACTTTCAGTCCTCCCAAAGACTCTAATCTTGCTGAAAGACCCACAGCCGTCCGTAAAGTAGGGCTCAGTAATTGGCAGCCCCAAAGCCAAATTCAGCCTACTCAGTGATGCCATCTAGCCTCAATTGCCAACCTGGAGAGTGTGGACGAGTACCATCGGTGGCACCTGTCAAACAGTGTTAGTGGCTGTGAATGTTCTCCTGTTTGGGGTTCTGCTGGAGAAACCTGTGGGGCTAATTCGTTCTTTACACGAGACCGAGTGGTTCAGAGAATGGTTAGGTAAGACTCACCACGGGAATCTAGGTAGTTAGTTCCAGATCATTACGTCTAACTGAGACATTATTTATTTGGCCAACTGGATTCTTTCATCATCCCTCGTCCCAGCTGGTGGCTTGTGTGATGTTTAAGAGAGAGAGAGAGAGAGAGAGAGAGAGAGAGAGAGAGAGAGCTTGCTTTGAGCAATCCTCCTTTTTTATACTGGAAAGTACGCACACTTTCTGTGC
This sequence comes from Shinisaurus crocodilurus, assembly GCA_021292165.1. NCBI lineage: Eukaryota > Metazoa > Chordata > Lepidosauria > Squamata > Shinisauridae > Shinisaurus > Shinisaurus crocodilurus. The sequence continues at coordinate 103,894,996 of CM037876.1, forward strand.
GTGTGTTGGTGTCTCAAGTTTAGGCTGTCAGTGGATGGAGGAATTTATGAGATTTTGAAGGGGTTGATTCTATTCGTGAACTGGACTCAGCAGTCCTTTCACCGCGGCTATCTTCTGAGACAAAAGTGAAATTTGCAAGGGAAAAATTGTCTAGAGTGTTATTAATCTTCTGCTCCTATGGGTGTTGATAATGGGGCGGGGTGTGTGTGTCACAGGATCTGGGATTCCAGTCTTGGGATCATCATTGGCATCTGCATGGCTGCAGGGAAGGAGGCTGGGCCACAACACTTACAGAAACAGGTGGTGGTAACATTTATTCCAGTGTGATACTTATAATTATATCATGCTATTTAAAGTATCATTACAATGTGATATTCAGTCGAGTGTGATGTTACAAAATATAGCAGTAGAGGACTTCTGCCCTTCACTTTTAATATTTATTTAAAAAACACACACCACATGAATCAAAAACACTGAATCAATTTCTCAGTGACTTTGTAGGTTTTTGGGGTTTTTTGTTTTGCCGTAGTGCGCAAGCGCATAGGATCAAGTGAGACGGTGACTGTGTCAGAGGTAATTCTTGCACAAAGGGAGGCAAAGACCACCAACTGCCTGCCTTGTCCGAGAGTGCTTAGAGTGCTGTTCAAAACATGATCTGGCAAAGTTGACATCACGGCACAAACCTCTGCTGTCAAACCTGGGGTGAAAATTAAGGGTGCTAAAATTTGGGTAGGTTTATTCCCAAATGTGCTTTGATTTAATGTAGAATTTCTCTTTGATAAAAGAGACTTGTTCTATATGTTTGTAAAGGGGATGCCTCATTTCAAGATCCAAAGGTTTACTGAATTGCTTATAGTAATTTTTTAAAATAATCTGTCTTCATTGAGAATGCTTTAAAAGGAACAGTTAGCACTTGACAAACATGATAAACTGGAGCTGATTTCTTTGTGTTAAAAGAATGATTTATTCCTTCTTAGGAGAGTGACAACCTCTGGTGGGATGCCTTTGCAACAGAGTTTTTTGAAGATGATGCAACCTTAACCCTTTCATTCTGTTTGGAAGATGGACCAAAGCGATACAGTAAGGGACAAATGTATTATAATATTTCACCTTCAGTTCCATGTATTTATTAAGCAGCTTAAGGATAGCACTGCTATGGTGATCTGTTTAGTATATATCAAGTTGCAAATACAGCTTGCAGTGGAGTAGAGCCACTGTGGCATTGGAAAAAGCATTAGATTTGGACTGGGCAGGCCTGGGTTCCAATTGTCATTCGGCTATGAAGCTAATTTGGGCAAGTCACTCTTGGCCAACCAATCTCACAGGTTGTTGTGAGAATAAAAGGAGATAACACTATGTATGCTTGAGGTGGGCAAACAAGTGATGTTTGAGTTCACCAGGATTCTCTGAACATCAGCTCAATTCTTGTCTCTCCTTGATTTGAGCTTGTGTTTGCTGTTCCATTTTACGCTAATGGGGAAATTGTGCCAAACAAATGTGATTGAACATGAAAATCATGCCAAATTCCTCAAATTTGTCCAAATTTCCAAAGTTGTGCAAATTTCCCCCACAGACTAGTGTGAATTGGCGCATTTTTAAAGTTGGGTAATTGCGAACTTTTTTGCTTGTCAAAATTGGCATAGTTTTTTAATGTGAGCACCTGTTCGAGAATTTGTGAACATTTTCGGAGAATGTGTTCTTTGCGAGCTGAGACAAAATGCTCATACATCCCTAATTATGCTTCCCTGAATCCCTTGGATGATGATGGGATACAAATGTGATTGATTGATTGATTGATTGATTGATAAATAAACAAACAGAACAACTTTTCCTCAAGAAAAAAAAACATTTTGAAATATGCTTGCAGGCTTGTAATTTTTTTGCTTGACTGGGAAGACATTGAAGTAAAGGACTGTCTGGGAATAGTCTGATGTAGGATAGGTTGAACTTTCTTTGTAAAATGTATTAATTTATTTTCCAAAAAAAAAGTCAAAGTAGGTTGCAGAATATAAAAACGAAAGAACAGACACAAGGTGGAAGGACAGGCTAAAATACAGTTTAATAGCCTGAGACTTAGTCAGAAAGTGTTCCTGGATTGGGATTTGAGTTAGGGGAATAAAAATGCAGGATGACAATGTGGGTTGAGATTGGTTTATATTATAGAATCTAGAGACTGGCAAAATTGTATCTGAGGTTGAAGCCTCTTGGGATAGGAAAGCATGTGCAAATAATGGTTACAGTGCTAGTTCTGACACAAATAGAAGGAACTGAAGGATCTAAAATTATGGGAACAAGGAATGATGAGCCAGAAGATGTCCACAAGGCAAAGCGAGATATGGTGTCACCGGTACAAGAAGTCAGCAACCCTAAATTCAAACGCACATAATATAAGTACTTTTCATTCTTCTGAGCAGCCCATAATTTATGGCCTCCAACAGATATCAGGGAAAATCTTACATCTGTCACCCAACCCTCCATTTCACAGATGGAAATAGGGATATTTCTGTATAACCATACCTCTACTCTTGCACCAGGATCACTGCTGAGACACACACACACTCTGCCAAATTACGTATTAATGAAGTCTGTTTGCCATCTGGCTTACATGACATTCATTTCATTTATTCTGCAATATCCTCTTTTACATGGGCTTCTGAAGCAGATGGGTTATTAAACTGACCATAACCATTTCCTGTTTGTTTGCTTATTTATTTATGCAGTTTTAAATTTATGCCCCCTCTTCTTTGCCCCTGTAGGAGTTTAAGATTTTAAAATAGAATAGAATAGCTGCAACTCAATATTTACTATCCAGATAGGCAACTATGGAGGGGAGGTGCACAAGCGTACTAGCCGCTTGAGTGCCATTTTTGGTAGCAAGGCAGGGTACAAATCAAATCAAATCAATCAATAAATAAATCAAACTATTTTTTAAACCATCCCCATATCCCCCCCCCCCAAATAAGCACAGGTATCAGAAAATAATAATTGCTTCTGATACACTGGGACAGGTGGCACATATGGCCATCCCAAAATAAGGGCACGGGCAGAACAATCCTATGGACCCTAGCCAGTGTCTAGAGCAGGGCTCTCCAACCTTGGGTCCCCAGATGTTGCTGGCCTACAGCTCCCAGCATACCCAGTGAGCATGGCTAATGGCAAGGGATTCTGGGAGCTATAGTCCAGCAACATCTGGGGACCCAAGGTTGGAGAGCCCTGGTCTAGAGGGCCATAGGATTTTTCAGAGACCCAGCTCCAATGTCAAAGCTGGGACTTTGCGCTTGGAGCGCTCTCCCCCCTTCACAGCCAGCACGGGAAAAACCTTCACCTCCATGCTCCGCCCACCCTGCATAGGATGCCCATAATCCTCCACTTCAGAGAGTTACAGGCATCCCCATAGGATTGCACCCTTAATCAGAACAACTCCCAGTGACCAAGCTCTAGGTGGAACAAAATCCTGGTTTACTTCATGTTTAAACTATGTTGTATTATTGACCATGTGAAAAAAAATCCATTTTTCTCTTGAGATTTTGCTGCCAATAACAAGTTCCATTTCATGAGGAGCAGGCTGGCATGCACTCGTTAAAACCACCAGCTTGCCTTATCATAGTTTTTCCCCCCGCTAGTCTCCAGGCCTTCAAGGTCAGAGCTGAAGGTCTGCCAAAATTAGGCTGACTGATTTCAGCTGGGTTCAGTAAGGGTTTTTCCAATCCCCCCTCCCCTCCTGGAATTTATCCAGCTGGCAGTGATTGGTTATGGAAGCTCACCTCACACTTGTCAAAGACCTAGGGGCGGATATAAAGCTAAGGGGGTTAACTGCTACTATTGGTTCTCCATTTGTTCTTCATTCTGGTGTTATGTATTGATCTTCAGTCTTGGTCTGGCTCGCAGACCTGGAGACTAGCAGACTATTCTAACTGGGGCCCTGTCCCATCGGAAGAACCTTACCTTGGAAACGGATAGGATCTAGGATAGGTATTGCCTGCAGCATTGTTTCAAAGGGTTTCTCTGCTGTTCAGAAGGTTGTAGCCTTGTTCCAAGGCTTCTCCAAAAGCGGTGTTTTTGGTTTTCTGTTTTCTTTGATATTTGCACATCTTTTTATCCCTCCGCCCCCTTCCTTGTTGTAAATAATTTTCACCATTCCTAGATTGTGCGTGCTTTGTTCCAGATCAAGCTTCAGTAGTAAATTCAGAGACTTCCACTTTGGTCTTGCTACTGTTCAGGGTTTTAGGCTTGGGGGCGGCCAAGCACATTATGCCAGGGCCGGCCGAAGACATTTTGCTGCCTAAGAGCAGCAAATGGCACACCGCACTCACCCACCCAAGTCAAGGTGCATAGTATCCAAAGCCAGCCAACTTATTTTGGCACCCGAGGCAGAAAATTCCACAAGCACCTCTCGCCATCCCTGGCAGTAAAAAATACAATAGTAACACATTAAATAACTAACAATTTGTTGGCCTTTTATGACTCCTAAGATCTGCTGCCTGAGCCAGCCACCTCATTCTGACTATTGGTAGGGCCGGCCCTGACCCAAGTTAAACTGAGATTTTATTCTAACGTACATGATAGTGGCAAGATCCTTTGTTTGTGGAGGTAGATATCATATCAACCACAACTACCAAGTGTGAGCAACCAAAAGCTGGTCCAGGCGCATGTCAAAACTGCAACCTGTTCTTTTAAGAGGGGTGCAATCCCATCAAAAGTCATAATTTCCTTTAAATCCTTGCCAACAGAAACGCCCACCATCAGCATCTCTATCTTGTCTGAATGAACCTTCCCTAATAAGGGGAATACAAAAGCTTCACAACCCACTTCAACAATTTATTCTCAGATCACCAACTCTCAAAGGGTCTTGCAATCATTTTATCCTTCCATTGAGGCCTCAATTTTACAGACTTTCACTGAACTCTCTACAGTTAGCAGATAATACAGCGAATAGAAATTAGTTGTGACAACAGGGATATTTTTTACTCTTTGACAAATTCTTTCATATGTAGCCCTGTTTGCAGAAACACAGCCCCATCCGATCTAACTGGACATTAATTGCTTTTTTACTGATATATCTGCGCCTCTTAACTGATAATACAACTAGCAAATTTGATATCTGACAAGTTGACTCAACCTAATTGGGACAGATCAGCCACTACCAGTTTTGCTAGAGGCTGTAATTTGAAGGCCTGTACAGAGTTATCACTTGCTTTGAAAGGCAAGAAATAGTAATTCTGTCAACAATAATCCTTTAAATGGTGTTCAAAGTAGCTTTTCCTTTGCCTGCTCCAGAAAGAGGCAGCACTTGTCAAATAAATACCCAGAGATAACTGATAAAATGAATTAAATGTATTTGGGTGATACAGTAACTATCAGTCACTACAAGCAATATAAGAATCTTCCAAGATGTTAAGCGCAAAGCACGAAGGTGTTGTGTGGAGAGAAAAAGAAAAAGTAAGGATGGCTCTGAATGCGTCGAAACATGTTTGCTGTGCAGCCTTGTACTTTTTGACCAACCTTGCTTCATAATGTGAATGGTAACTAAGAGAATAGCTCCTACTAACTTACTAGTTGATAAACATTGAAGATGGATGCAAAAATCAGATTTTAAAAATTTAAATCAGATTTTCTTTATTGTGCATTCATGTCTCTTTTTAAAAGAATGATGGGGACAAATATCTGACCTATGGTTAAACGAGGTACCCTGCAGCCGCTCCAGGCTCCTTCCCACCCCCTCTGAAAACATCCGTCTAGAGAAAATGCAGAGCGGGAAGGTGAAGATCGCTTTTGCTGCTCCTCCTGCTCTGCATTGGATGAGCGCGAGCCTCCACATTCAGGGGCTTATGCTCATCTCCATAGGATTGCAGCCTAAGACATTGTTTTTGCTATTGTGGGCAGCCTACTAGATTCATCACAGGCACTAGGATCCAGAAGATTCCATCTTGTATTGTTACGACAGATAATCTGGGCCTTCCGATTCTCTCCAAGGAGGGAGGCTAACCCCACCCTATTGCAAAAGGTTTGGGATCTTTAGCTGGAGTAAAGACGTGTGCAGTTGGGTGAAGTGTGTGCTTCGCCCTTTAACACTAAACATGGACTTGACAAACTAACACTAAACTGAGACACAATGTGTTCAGAAGGAAAGAAGATCTGTTTATTCAAGAAGGGATATAGAGCAGGTATAGTGTCTTAGTTCCTGGTCTTACATGTTTTCCACAATAATTCAGGCAGCAAAATATACCTACTGCATCTCCAGTCGTACTCTATAATCTAGATGGAAAGGATCCCTGTGCTCTTGGTAGCCTATAGACAGCCAGGAAGGGGGGGGAAGAGGGGGAAGGGAAGGCCTCCACCCCACACTGGCAAGGAAAGGAAAGAAGAAGGGAAGAATCCATAGCTACCTGACTTGTTGTTGGTCTCACTATGGAACGGGTCCTGCATAGCAGAGGGGAGTAAGAGATGTGTGCATTCCCGCTTGCTGACTGCTGTTGGCTCAGCTTGAGTTCTTATACTTTTCCTCTGAATCTCTTGCTACTTGGGAGGGACAAGGGCTGTCCTTGTCTCCCTGATGTTCTTTAATCACCGTTAATCACTCTATCCTTTGTGTGCCTATGGTGGCCTTGATGGGTGTCATAGGAAAAACTTTAGTGTGTTCTCTTTGCTGGATGAGCTTACATTTTTGGTTGATTCCATCTATTGGGGAAGGCCACCCTCTTTAGGCCATGTGTGTGCTAATCTGATCATTGCAAGACTCCCAGCCACTGTCTATTCATTCATCAGGCTCTCAATCAACCTCCATTCATGCCTTCATTTGCAATCCTGTGCGCCAGTCTACTATGCTGCCAGTCTACGATGCTGTTCGTTTCCCATGAACCCAAGCTTACCCAACCTCTTGCTAGGGCCTGCTGTGGTCTTCCTTGTGCTTGACATACGTAACTATAACTAAATTGTTATTAATTATATCAACCCATAATAGTATAGTCCCAGGATCATCTACAGGGCCCACGTGGGTGATTTTTTAAACATTTTTCATTTGATGCCCTCCAACGTAGGTCTTTATGAACCAACAGCATGGACATTTACTTTCCATCACCTGGAGCAACACTGGGTTGTTGTGAGTGAGTGAGCGTGCTAGTGCGCATGCCCAGTTGCTCCTGGTGCAAGCAGGAGTGACTAAATAATCCAGGGATGCTCCATCCTTGGATTGTTTAGAATTGTGTACGAACCAGAAACTCTGGCTTGTCGAGGTAGAGACAACCCAAGTTGGAACCTAGGGTTTAACTCTGGGTTCCAACTCTGGGTCATCTCCCCCTGGCCCTGACAAGCCAGAGTTTCTGGTTTGGATAGTATTAAACAACCAGGGACAGGTGTTTAGTTGTTCCCATTTGCAGCAGGCACAATTGGGAAGCATGCACCAGCACCCTTGTTCATTCACAAAACAAAAACAAAAACCCTGGGTTGTCATGATGCCCTAACTGGACCACTATTTCTCCCAGTAACTACCGGTCTGCTTTGCTTAAGAAAAGACCAACACCTCTGCATCTTTACCAAGACGTAAGCCCCGCTTTGTTCAATGGGACTTCCAAGTAGGTGTGTTTAGGATTGCAGCAGTAGTTGCAAGTATATGATCTTGCTTAGTATCCTTGTATGAATATGGAGAGAGATAGACAGAAATCTGTCTCTTGTTTCTAAGGAAATATAATTCTGTAGTGCACGTGGGCCGATCACAGACACAGTTTTGGGATTATGATCCTAGATTGTAAGAACACTCTATTTAACTGCATACCGATATGTTTCAATTGTTAGTACACAATTGAAACCAGTTAGTACACATGCGTGTTCAGATAATATATGGATTTCAATATGGGAAACTTGATTTTAGTCAATGCTTTATTTATTTATCTAAAATATTGCTATACCTCCCTTCAATTCAAAATTTCCAAGGCAGTATACAATAACTAATTAAAACACAATAAAAAACACAGAATGACCTAGTTTAGGATTATTGCATGCATGCATCGAATGGAATTTTGGAATTATGTTTCTCAAACAGTAGCTCCCCATGCAATGTGGCAAACCTCTCTTGAAGTCACTTTGTGATATTCCATAGCTGTTAAAAAGAGAAAAGTCAAAAATTCAGATGGACACACTCAAGCCCCTTGGACACATCTAATCCTGTAATTTAGATGAAGAAATCAGAACACCCAGTTGTTTAGTATTTTCTTGATTTTATTTTTTCAAAATTAAAGTCACTTGATTTTGAATAACACTGTTACTACTTTGTTTGTGATTGGCAGCCAAAGTCTTATACACAAGGAGTGCCAACACTGATGTAACATGAATTCAGAATAATTTTTATTACTGGTCCAGCTTATTTTTTTTTAATTAAATTTTATTTAAAATTTTCAAACCGTATATAAGACAACTGAAATAACATACAGTATTTTTCCATGTATAAGACTATACTTTTTCCTAAAATTGTTAGACTAAAAATTGAGGGTCGTAAGCCTCAATACACGGAAGTAAGCCAAGGAGAGAACCATGCGGTTGTGAAACTGCCCAGTGGGGGGCGTCTTATACATGGGGGTGTCTTATAGACGGAAAAATATGGTACATAAAACTTATATAGTGCTCCCATCACCACGGGACCAAAATATACTTTCTATCTCTATGATCAATTATTGTTCATTATTCAAAAAATACAACATATCTTGACATGGCATGTTCCCTTTCCCCTTTATTAAAACAAAATCTAGAAATAATCCCCAAATATCCTTAAAATTTTATTTCTTAAGTTGTCCCTTTTTACATTTGATACTACAAGTTAGTTTATCATTTAAGGCAATATCCCACACCTCCTCATACCAATCAACAATTAAAAATTCATGTTGAACTTTCCATTTCCTTGCTATCATTAGTCTACCCGCCGTTAACGAATTTACAATTAATTCTTTTGTATCTTGAGAACAAACAACTTTCTCCGTTATTGATAACAATGCTAATTTTGGGCAGACCTCTAATGCCAATAATTTCTGTTATTTCTACAAAAATTTTCCCCAAAATTCCAATACACTTTTACAACTCCACCACATGTGAGCATAGGTACCTAGCTCCTGGCATCCTCTCCAACACAATGCTGGGCAATTACTATCTATTTGATTTAATCTCACCGGAGTCAGGTACCATCTCCAAATAAGTTTATAAAAATTCTCTTTTATCCTTATTGACTTATTTCTCAATATACGTCTGTCCCATATATTTGTACACCCTTTCTTTGAAATCTCATCCTCAAATTCCATATCCCAAACTACCTTAAGATTATCATTCTGTGCTTCACCTTTTTGTATCACTTTATATATCTCCTTTGTTATCCCTCTTGATGAAATATTCCCTTCTACAAGTTCTCTAGACAAAACCCTCTTTTCAAAACCAGTTCATTCCCTTTCAATACTCCCTTTTCCTCTTCCATTTCTTCAACCACTGATCCAATTGCATTAAATTTAACCAGGAAATTCTTCCTAGTCCAACCATTTCAATTATGTGTTGCCTAGTCTCCATACTGGCCCTGATTTTATTTTATCAGTAAAAGTTATATATTCTAGAGATGCAAACATTCAGTTTTATTAGTACTGGTCCAAGGTCTTTGATAATAACATATCACCTGAAAAATAAGACTATGAACTCCTCTCCTAGCTGTACCTCCATTGAGCTTATATTCTGTTTGACAACCTGCTTTATTCAAGGAAAGTTTGAGAGGATGACTTAAAATTTGGTCAATTAACAGTGTAGTTTGCTCAGCCTTATAAATACATTTGGATAAGTGACTAAGGGTACAATCTAAGCCCTGCTGGAAATCCAGCTGTGGGGCCATAAGTGGTGTTCTGCCAGTGGAGATGGAGGTGTGCCTACAAGATGACACACTGCCAGACATCACGCCAGTGGAAAGCTAGCTGATGTAGGTGTTCCATTGGCGATGTTCTGCCAGTGGAGTGGGGGGAACGGGGTGCAGCAGAAATGGGCATGGATACAGCGTGTCTAAGGTCCTCAGAAATGGCACAACCCTTAAACCAGCTCTGGGGCTGACGTAGTTAATCCCCTCTCATTGTAATTAATGGAAGGGAAAAAGTAAAGCCTCCCCTCACCACCATTTCTTGCCCTGCCTACACTGAAGCAGCTGGACAATGGATATGGCAGTTGTTCTGCCAGAGGGATCTCTCCACCCCTACCCGGCCATAAATGTATGGTAGGATTGCTCTGTGAAAGTGTAATCCTATATATGTCTACTTAAAAGTAAGCCCCATTTAATACAAGTGGCCTATACACGCTTACCTGGGAGTAAACCCCATTGAACTTCTGGGTCAATATATATATATAGGATGGCATGTAAACCGACAACAGTTGTTACTAGCTTGCCTTCCTGCACTGACCTTTGTGAGTGATTTGTATCACATGAGTGGATTGCAGGGAATAAATTAGCAGTTATCTTCAAATTTACAACTGTCCACTGGTGTCATCACTTGGTTAGTTCTTACTACAGGCCACTAGAAGGGTGGCTGTTTATGAGCCTGAATTTGAAGCTGGGTAAAAAAAATCTGGCTCAGCAATAGAGTCCCATATTAACCTGAGGTAAATTGCTCCCTTAACACCCTCAGATTCACCATGGTACAATGGGAGCAACAGCGACTGACTTTGCTGGGATATACGAGATAAGGAAAATGTTGCCTGTGCTGTCGGATGAACTATATATCTAAATAAATAAATGTGATGCCACCTGAGCACAATTTCACTTCATTTCTTGCACCCCTTTAATGGTTGAAAGAAATAATTAGTATGTGTGTTAAAAAGCAGGGGGGGCAGGTTGAAGTTGGGAAAGGAAATTTGCATTTATTCCAATAATAAAATAGATCATTTTCATGCTTCCTGTAGAAAAAACATGTTGCATTCCTATTAAGAAGTCCTAATCATTGTACTAGAATAAATACTAGTCTCTGATCCTTTGTTGACCAGGTTCTTTGTTTCTCAGAGACAAAATATTTCCAGAACAGATAAAAGAAGCAAGTTTGATTGACAGTCCTTAGTAGAGTCTCATCAGCTGCTGTGCTGACAGTGTGGTGGTATGCATTTTGCTGATGTGTTGAGGGCTGACAGCTGATTGACAGCCCAAGACTACGGAGACTGGAAAAGATGAAGCATGCTCAGTAAGAATAATGTGCAATGTTTATGCAGCACTGCAGAGAAGGGGAGCTGAGAGGTTAACTCTTTTAGAGCCAGGTGGCAGAATGGAACACATACCCACAAGCACTGAAAATTGAACATTTGCTAAGATTTCCCCTTGCCACACAGTAGTTGTGTGTTTTGTGATTATACCTTATTGTCAAAACTAAAGGTTATATCAATCTCAGTGGAACACAAACCAAATTAAATTGCTAACAATTATTTCCATAACAATTGTCCGTGTTACTGCTCAGAAATTTCTGATGCAGCTTAACAGCGCTGCTGCGAATAAAGCATCCCTTTTGGTGATATTTTCTCTTTTGCCTATTAATGAATATTCTGTTTTCTGCTGCATATGCCAAAAATTGGAACTAGGCAGTAACTGGGGTAATAATTTGGATGTGATCTCCCTGCAAAGGCGACAATCCTGCTAATAGATGCGAAGCCTCAATTCATGTGTGTCAGTCCCGGCCACTAACAATGTAATATTTCTCAGAGCACAAAGATTTCAGAAAGGCCATGCTTTGCCAGGGCTATGGTTTTCCTTGGTGGAGGCCAGGAGGGGAATCTTTGTGCAATGCATTGATACTAAGAAACCGTGTGTAGTAGGAGATAGGGCTGAAACAAAATAGGCCTTCAAATCAGCCACCCCACCTGCACCTTTTATCAATTTTCAGCCATGGGGGTGAAACTCTGTGAATGATGTCAGGGAAAATTGCTTACTGTGACAATAAATGTCAGTAGTTTCCGCCCCCCACCCCACCTTAAATGGTTAGAAAAATGTATTTTTGCTGCTGCCTGTGTGGGTGGCAGCAGCAGAACTTTTCTTGGCTGCCGTTTCCCTGCCCAGAATGTCTATGGCAGTGTTCCCCAACCTTGGGGCCCCAGATGTTTTTGGCCTACAACTCCAGATGTTTTTGGCCCAGCTATGCTGGCTGGGGCATGCTGGGAGTTATAGGCCAAAAACATCTGGGGCCTCAAGGTTGGAGAACACTGGTCTATGGGATGGCGAAGCAAGTGAAGAAGGGTCATTCCAGGGTCATTCTGGAGGGAAAGAGTGGTAACTTTCACTGGGCTGCTGCCGAGATCAGTTCTGCCACTGCTGCCGCAGATAGTGGCAAAAATACATTGACCTGGCTCACACGTATGCTAAATAAACCACAGGCGTAAGGTCCGTGGGTTGTTTAGCCTCTCCTGCTTGCAGCAGCAGCGATTGTGTAGCATGCAGCAGCAGGTTGCCACACTTACAGTTTTTTAAAAAAAATTCTGGGTTGCTGTGACATGTGAACCAGGCTATTGTTTCTTACAGTTTAAAGCGGTACATGAATGTCTGAAAAACGTCAGCTCACAGGACTGCTTCTACTCTAGATCCAAATCCAGGTATTTTTAAAAAATGTGTGCATCTTTCAACGGTCCATTAATCTCAGGGAATGGAGAGAGATACCTTCTGAAATTCTCAGCATTCAGGACTGAGTCTCCCCAGGCGAGCCGGAGGTATCTTCCGGGATACCCAAGGATTACACACCAATTGTCTGCCTTGCTTTGTGTACTCGCTTACATTGTTGGGCAAAATCATTGCAAGTCTCTGCCACTCATTTTCTGGCCCTGTTATATGACAAAACTGTTATCTTACTCCCCTCGCATAATTCTTCAGAAGAAAATTACATTTGCCAAAAGTAATAAATTGCTACTGTTTCCAAGCATAGGCTCGTCCCTATTCCTTTTCATTTCAGCAAAGTCCCAATAATTAAACATCACTCAATAATTACTACATGGCAGAATAATTCCTCCTTTTCCACATTGTGAGGCTATTTTCTTTGTGTTTCCACTTATCCTCCTCCCATTTTTGCCATGTTTTGAGATAATTGCTGTGCCTTCTGTGTTATGTACTGCATGTCTAAAGCTGGAGTCTTTGAAAGCCATAAAAAAGAAAAACGGAGTTTTCGTGACCCCTTGCTGTTTTAGCAGTTGCCTCTTGTACTAATCATATTACAAATCCAACTATACTTTTTATTTGTCTGAAGCCTACTGCTAGTTCCTTCCAACCAACCGAATCTAAGCATGCCAGGGTATTAGGAAAGAATTAAGAGAGATTGCCTAGCTGTTTCTATACTTACGGTACATCAGTTTTAGACATCACGTTTTCTGTCTGGCAGCATACACCAGAATTTGCCACAGAATAAGTATACAGTGCCGACTGATATCACACACACTACCTACCTAACTCCTGCTCATGTTCAGAGGGATGGATGGACTAAGAGGAAGGTCCTCAAGGAGGGAAAAAGGGAGTAGCCAGGATGCCACTTGTTTCAACCATCTCCAATCAAAATCAACTTCAGCACTAAGAGCTGATGTTGTGCAGTGTGGAGGGATGAAGTTGGCAGCAGGCTGCCTGCTTTGTGCACCTGAAGCACGAATTCCTTCTTGCTACTGCAAGAATCTTCTACTACAAGAGGTAAAGGTAGACATTTCTTGGTTTGAAGAAGCTGGGCTTGTCGCCATTAGACCAATTTATTTTATTATTTTATTATTTATTTAATTAATTAATTTGTAGCCTGCCTTTCAACCAAGAAAATGGCACTTAAGGCAGCTAACAATCATAGGAGCCAAAATGTTTAAAATAAAAACCTGGTTAAAACAAGAATAGAACAAATAGCAATCACGGAATAAAAACAGCACTGAACCCGACAGACCAGCTTACATGCCAACATGTAAGATGAATAACAACATCTTTGCTGCCAGTGGAAGAACTACAGCCTGGGAGCAGCCACTGAGAATGTCCTCTCTCATGTTGCTACCAAACTTTCCTGTGCAGGCAGCAGTACTCAGAGAAGGGCCTCCCCTGAAGATCTAAAAACCCAGGCAGGCTCATATGGGTATTTCAGGTAGCCTTGTCCCAAGCTGTATAGGGACAGCTTAGGACAAGGCTACCTGAAGGCTATGCAGATAGAGATAGTGGACTCTACACATCTAAATATACAAGTTGTATATTTATTTTAGTAAATTAAAAGCAAATGAAATACTTGACAGATTTTGGGAATCTATATGTATTCAAAAAGTCAAGGGAGATGGTGGTTTATGGCCAACATGTTTATCTCTCCAACATGTCCTAAAAGAAGCTCTGTTCTTTTCGCTCACTAATTATTCTATTAGCACAACCATATCATTCTTCTTCTCTGAACAATTGTAGCATGTTGTTACAGCAACCAAATGTCAAGCATCCAGCACCTGGATCAATTGCAGAGGTTAAAGTTCAGGTAGAAAATCTAGGGATTGAATCAAACCTATCGATAAAAACAATTTTACACAAATTTCTCCATATCACATATAATTGGCTTGTGATTGCATTGAACAGAGGGCTTTGTAGATCTGGAAAAAAACGGCTCCTATTCCAGTTGTTTCCAGGAAAGGGTGAATTCTGTAGGCAATCATGGGTTTATTTATTATATATTTATATGTCGCCCTTCAACCAGTTGGCTTTCAGGGAGTTTCAGAACAGGGTAAGTAACAATGAAAGTACAAAATTAGAATAAAAAGACAATAAAAAACAGTAAGACCAGCAATTAATAGCAGCAGTTTAAAACAGATCAAGCTCAGAGCTTAAAAAGCTTTGAAGAACAAAATGGTCTTTGACTGGTGCTGAAGAGGTAGCAAAGTAGGTGAGCCACCATTAGTTGCTACCCATACAGCAATGATGGTGGGAACACTCCGAAGAGAGACTTCCTTCACGATTTCAGCACTCAGGCATATTTGTGGGGAATCAAGTGTTCCTTCAGGTGTGCAGGCCATAATCAGGCGTGAATGTTTGCAGACACAATACGAAACTTTGTAATAACCAAGAGTCAAAGATTCTGTCTAAGCCGCACAAAGACATAAGTTCAGTCCAGTACCTCAGTTACTACAGAAGATGAGTAACAAAAAGGAAGGGTAGTAATGAGATATCACATTACGGTAATTTATTAAATTTATATCCTACCTCTCCACTAAAAAAAAGTCCTCATGGTTGATGGTTTCTGCAGGGTATATATATGGTTGCATGGGCCACCTGAAGTTCAAGATCCTGATCCAGAGAGCTTCGGCTATTGGGCGGTATAAAAATGTATTAAATAAATAAATAAATAAATATAAATAAGATCCAGACACAGGGGTGTCACTAGAGATTGAACTGAAGTTCCAGGGTTTTAGCTTCCTATTCAGGGTCTCTAGTGGAAGAAGTATAATCTCAGGGAAAGGGGCCACAAGTTTCATGTAGCTCCCCCATGTCCACCAGGCTCCTCTTAGAACAGAGATCTCTAACACAGTGCCCGTGGAGCAATCTCTCCCCTCTGCAAGTGAATGGAGTGATTCCTCCATTCATTTGCGCAGGGGAGGGAAAGCCCCCCCGCTTATTTTAGGCAGGGGGGCTTTTCCTTCCCTATTAAAACCAATGGAGTGATTTGTCTATTGGCTTTATAGGGAAGGGAAAGTGCCCCCTGCCCAAAATTTTCCTTCTCTGTTAAAGCCAATGGATGAATTACTCCATTGGTTTTAATAGGGAAGGAAAAATCCTCCTGCTGAAAATGGGCTGGAGGTGGGGTGTTGCCCCAAGGTTCCTTGGTGGGGTGGGTGGACTTCACCCCACTCTAGCTGTTTTTCAGCAGGGGAGCTTTTCCTTCTCTGTTAATGCCAATGGACAATTGCTCCATTGGTTTTAATGGAGAGGAACCACCCACTGCTGAAAATCAGCTGGGCAGGTTGACGGTCACCCCCTGCTAGGGACTCTGTTGCCCCAGTGCCACATTGGAGACCCCTGGCCTAGCCAAAAATAAGTGAATTCCTGGTGTGGGTTTCCCCCCCCCCCACGAATAACCAAACACTAAAGAGCTGTTTATTTAATGTCATACATTGAAGTTAATTATATTTGCAGTCACACCCAGATGCTCGAGGGCTTAATTGTCGTACACCATTCCTTTTTTATTGATTTATTTACATCTAAGATCGTTGACCCAGATCAATATTTGGGGCATGCATGACTTTTTAACATTTCAGATACCTGTTTTGAGCTATTTTTCTACTTCAAATACACATAAATACATAATCATTTCTACAAGTACGTTGTTTTTTTCTGTTTCTTTGGAAGCTCCATGTAAAATACATTGCTTCATCAAAAGATAAAAACTCCCTAAAGAATGACAGCTATTTGTTGGGCTCCTTGTTTATGATTTTTACTGCAGCATTGTGAATAGACCGGAGGCATGTAGTTGGTTACAAATAATCAACAAAAATATGGTCCTCGTCTCAGAGACTTGATAAAATACGAATATATATTACACGAATAATAGGATTAGAATGTAGTTATCAGAGGACAGCAAACAAACAGTAAGGCAATGCTAGTCATTTAATAGGCAGTGGACTTGATTCATCATCTGCCTTTTATACATTTTTTTTTTATAGCCACTGCAGCAGGCAAAGTTGTAAAGAGGGAAGCTTGCTGGATGTTTAAAGGCAAAGTCTCCCATTACAGGTTGTGGTCGGAGATGCTGTTCGTTGTCGTTCTTAACTGCACCTCTTATTGGTGTGGATGTTGCAAAGAGACACAAACCCTGTGCAGAGATTCAAACTGGGAACACTTGGAGGGAGCGAAATAAGATTATGCCTGTTGGCCTTCCCCACAACCTCCTGGGCACAGGAATCTTTGTGGGCACAACCCAATATACTGAGGCTCTGAACATGCAAACAGGACCTTCCTTTTTTGCAGGATACAGATCATATTTCCCTCACTATTGGCAGTAAGAGCTCTGGCATATATTGAAAGTAGAACTTCCTGGACATTGGCTCTTTTTCTGCACTGTTATAGACGTTTACGAACAGTCCATAAGAACATAAGGATAGCCATGCTGAATCAGACCAAAGGTCTATCTCATTCAGCATTCTTTTCTTGCGTTGGCCAACCAGCTGCCTGTGGGGAGCCCACAAGTAGGACATGAGAGCAATAGCACTTTCCGCTTATGTTCCCCAGCAACTGGTATATATAGGCATCTGCATCTGATACTGGAGGTAGCATATAGCCATCATGAGGTGAAGGCATTAATAGCCTAAGTGGAAATTGTTGCTGTTTTTTTTAAACTGTCAGCATACAAGGTGCCTAGGGACAGATAGGGTTTGCTGATGGTGGGAAGGAGAACAGCAGTGAAGGGAGAAGAAAACACTGTCAAAGTGGTGGTCACTTGCTAGATTGTGTGTGTGAATGTGTATGAGAGCAGTATGTGAATGGCCTGTGTACATTGCATGTGTATACGAGACCTGCAGATGATATGTGTGAATGTTGGGAAAGTGAAGGGGGAACAGAAAGAGAAGGCATTACATACACAAAAGAAGCATTTGGGTAATTGGTTATCTTACTATGTTGCGATGCTTGAATGGATGGAGAGTTGTTTTATTATTTTAGTGTTTCAGTTATTTTATATGGCTCATTGTTTTACATTGGTTTGGATCCAAAGCTGCCCTTCTACAGATGAAAGATGTCTTATAATCATTTCACACATGCGGTACTCTCACAGTTCCATGAGAAAAGTGAAAGTAACTCAAAGGATGCTCTTCCACTTGCACAAACAGTTGCACAAGCTCTTGCACAAGTGAAAGTATGAGAACGGCTTTAGAACTTGCCCAGTTATAATGCTGTTTGAGTGGAGCAGTGGTAGCAGCCATTTCCCTACCATTCATCATTCTTTGGATCCAATCAATGTTTTATTGTAATTGGCTGCCTTTTGGGTCTGGATCAGGCCATAAGGTAGGATATAAATTTAGTAAAGAAATACAATTACAAGCAGTCCCCGAGTTACCTACGAGATCCGTTCTTAGGTCTGTCTTTAAGTCTAATTTGTTTGTAAGTCGAAACAAGTACTCCCCTTCCCCCTCGCTGGTTCCAGGGCAGGCGTGAGCATTCAGAGCAGCAGCAGCAGCAGCAGAAGTTGGCAGGAAGTTGCACTCTTGCCGAAGGAGGTGAGGAGAAAGCAGCAGCAGCAGCAGTAGCACGAGCCTCCCAGCGCTGCTGATTGAGAGAGAGTGAAGGAGGAAGAGGCGTGTTTTGCTTGTGGCTTTCCACCTCACCTACTCCCCCCCCGCACTTATTTGCCCTGCTCCTCCGGAGACAGGTGCTGCGCTCCTATGGCCAAGCACGCACGCGCACCTGCGTAGGGCTGCAGAGGGAGCTCCCTCTCTGAACCTGATCCAGTTGCAAGTATGCGTCGTCCGTACATCAGACGTTCATAACTCGGGGACTGCCTGTATATCCACAAAGTTTAATGTAAATGAAGGGGGGGGGGAAACCTGTTTCTTTTCAGCTTCTTATCAACTCCATCTCTTTCATCAGTGTGATTAATTATGAATTAATAATTAATTAAAAGAAAACCCAATGTCATACTAGAAAAATAAGATGTTTTTCTGATTATAATTATAAGCATATTATAATTAACTGCTTATTCCTAACCAACTGTTAGTCTGTGGCTGCTCAGTAGTTATATGCAGTCAAGATAGATCAGGGCTTTATACTTCTCATAATGGACTGGCTCACAAATCATGTAAAACTGTGGATTAATGAGACATTCACAAAGAGGAAGAAGCTGTCATGAGCCTTGGGTTCACATTCTCTTCCATCTACTCTTCTCCCATCTGGCCAGGAGAGGGACTTCAGCAACTTTCCCTGAGTCTTGGCTTGTGTCATCCAGATCAGAGATCATGGTTTATAAAAAACACTGATCAGTTTAAAAGCAAGCCAACTTTAAACCATGGTTTCTGAAGCTGGGTTGTTATAAACTATGATCCCTGCTCCAAACAACACAACAAGTAAACTTTAAGGGAAAGTGGAACTAAAACCTGCCAACGTCCCCTCCCAGCTACAAGTGAGAAGAAGGGAAACACGCAACCTCAAGGCTTGTACTTCCTTCCCACTCATGCACATTTCAATAAACCATGGTTAGGGTGATGTGTAAACTAGACCAAAGCATATGAAAGCCACATGTATTCTTTCCACTGGATATATTTCACAGAAAGACACTGTTGCCCAACATTCAAATGCCCATTTGTGATATACACGCACTATAATGGGGCTTGCACAGAAGAAAAGTCTGGTGAAATGTGCCCTAAATTTTTAATATGTATGCACTTCTGCTGCAATGTGAAGTGGCTCCTATTTAAAATAGGCATGAAGCAGGAAACCCACTTATGTACGGTGAACTTGTCTCTCGTTTAATGTCATGGAAGATCCTGCTGTAATAGATTACAGTGCTGAAATAAGTGCTATGTCACACATTGTGTTTAAAGTATACAATTGGATTATATTTATTTATTATTTTATTTATTGCATTTATACCCCACTCTTCAGCCAGAAAAGGCTCTCAGAGTGGCTTACAAAGATTAATAATAAGACAGTCCCCTGCCCTCAGGCTCACAATCTAAAAGACATGACACAAAAGGAAAAGGGATCGGGAGGGAAGAGGAAGAATGCAAAACTCAGGCACCAAAAAAGGTTCTTATAGGTTTTTTCTTTTTTCTTCGGGGGGGGGGGCAGGGAAGGGCAAAACAAGCTCCCTGCAGCTTCTCTCTCTCCAGCTGATGTATGGGGCCAGGTTGGTCTCCCCCTTGCTGTGATGTTACTCCTGGGAGGCATGGGGTGCAGCCTCCCAGTGGCCCTTGGTTCTCTGGCCGATGGATGAGGCCAGAGTCTTCCGCCTCAGGGCTGATGTTGCACAGCCATGTCCAAAGAGGGTTGTGCAATTGCGATCACCACAATGGCACAGATCACTCCCAGCATGATCATCATCTTACAGTTCTTCCACCAATACTTTCTCTTGAGCGCTGCTGCACTACTTTCAAATACTTGGGCACCAGCTTGGAGCGCATCTGCTCGTTCATCTAGTTCTGATAGCTTCTGATCTCGCTCCAAGACTTTGTCCACATTCACACGCATAATATCCACCACTTCTTCCACCTGCGCTTGAGTCTGTTGCAGGCGGCGATTACTGGTCACATTTGGAGGTTGTCCAGGGCCCCCCCCAGCATTTTCTCCCCCTTCTGGTCCTGGGGCACCTGACTGAGCTGGATCAGACATGGCCGGCCGCGGCTCTAGGAGATCCCCTTCCTCTTCTTCTTCTTCTCAGAGCAGAACCTGGGAAACGGCTCAGGGGTCGACGGCCCACCCACCCGCGGGAGCGTCCACACGAAACAGCCTCTCCCGCAGGCGATCGAGAATGTGAATAAGACAAAGAGGTGTTTGGAAACACACATATTGTATAGATACATTAATCAGTGAACTGGTATTGGCTGCAGATCTTTGTAGTGTGGACATGGTACTTGGTGACAACCAGGTCTGTGGCCATGTATGGAACTGCCTGTTAACTTCATGGGAAATGTGGAATTGAGTTTCACCATGTAAAAGCAAGCTGGAGCTGGGTGGTGGTACAGAAGCTGAATCTCTCTTCACTGCAATCTCAAGCAAATCCTTACTAGTTTGAGCCCTTAAATGTGTGAGGGATATACACCTTAGGTTGGAGATGGATAGTAGTTTGGTAAAGAGCCATACATCTATGGTAGAGTTCAAGCACTGCATATAGAAAGTTTCAGGTTAAATCCACAGTACCCCCAGCTTAAAGGATCTCAGGTCGGAAGGCTGGGAAAGACCTCCCACTGCTTGAGACCCAGGAAAACTGCTTCTAGTCAGAGTGGAAATTATGGGCTACATGGACCAATGGTATGAGTCAGGGTGAAGCAAATTCATATATTGCTATATGTACAGCATATATAGAGAGGGGAGGGGAGAACTTTTGGTCTTCCATTGTTTTTACTTATCCCAGTCCCTAGTTCCTGACTCTAATTCTATGAGTGAGATAGAAATAGCAATGGGTGGTGCAGACATTAAACCGATTTGCAAGTTTGACCACTCATCTTGGTCGTAGTTGTCACCATCTTTTTGTGGAACCAAAGATTGGAAAGGAAGTGAGAATTCCAAATTAAGCAAGGCCATGATTAGCCAGATTCTCAAAAGTGCACTGCTGATGGAATCACCACCACTTCATTAGAGCTTTAATCATCAGGGCAAGATAGGAATTGATGTGTAGGCTAGTATATGATGGTGAAGTCATAAAAAACAAAACAGTTCCCTTGCACTATCAATCTATTGCCAAACATGGTGTGAGGGCAGAAGGTCAATAGAGTTTAATGCATTTCATTTCTTTTAATAGAATAGACAGAGTTTATGTATTGGAGATGGATTGATTGCATTAAAGGCGTCCTGTAACTGGTAGTAAAATTAAGCAACAGCTATGCAAAAATAATCATATTAATAGGGATCATGCCCATACCATTACTTATCCCAAGTTATAATCACAGGAGCCTTGAGTTCAAGATTTCACTGACCTTGGTGGTAACTGTTCTAAACAGAACCACTTGCTCAGGACTAGTTCTGTTGACTTCTTCAAAGGACTGCTTGCATTTCAGTGTTTTCTGGTCTCAGCTGGATGTGTGCACTTTTATATTTCACTCTCATCGCCTTCTCTATAAAAAGAAAAGTTATTGTAATTATGCAGTATTTATTGTCTCATATTAAAGTGATACCCTCCCCTTCACACCAGGGCATGCTTCCCAAATCGGATTGCATAGAGAATTGCATTATGTAGGCTTGCCATTGTAAACGAGAATTAGTGAGTTTTGGAGGCGCAGCAGTTCAAATTAAACCAAATCCATGCAGTTTTTGAACAATACGTTCTAATGATATACAAGAAGTAAAGAGTTAGGAGCCTGGGGTGGAAAGAAATGTCTTTTGAAAGGGTGTTTTGCATGTATTAATAGCTGGACAATATAACACATCTAGCAAGAAACATTGCCTGTTCTCATCATGTGCAGCAAAAGTACATGTCTTTTTCCGATAATTTGAGAGTATTGCTAGTTTTGCATTGTTGGGGTTTGGAAAAGGCACCATTTGATATGTCAAGATGGAACACTAGCACTGGGAACAGTCAGAAGCTTCCCCATAAGTTAATTATACTGAAAGCGGAGTCAATTAATGCTTGGACCAGTTTTTCCCTGCATGTGCTATAGTGTACCATCACAGGCTTGCACACATAAAAACAGTATCAGTACAGGGTTGTGTAAAAAAGAGAGAATAATAATACAGACTAAGAATGCCCGGGCTGTTTTTTTGTGTGTGTGGTTTTTTTGATAAATGCTCATGAAATGTTCCCCTCACCCAATGCCTAAAGAATTGGAGATAATGCTAACCAGAGAAGGAATTTGCCCAGATAAAATGCTCTTTGAAACGATGCCTGACATCATGTATCTGAAGGCAAACCACTCTCTGTTGAAGTCCAGTGCTTCTATTCATTTGTGCCGTTGAGGTGTTTAAAAAAAAAAGTTAGAACTTCTGTGCTTCTTCATTAGTAGCATAATAGAAGCCTCACACTGGCATACATTGCCCCTTTCTCAAAGCAGTTTACTCTGGAACAGTCTCCACATCCGTGGGAAGATTCCCAAATCGCCATTGACATGGAAGCAAAACATGGATCAATTTGGGAAATTGCAGATTCATATCACTGCACAGAAATGAAGCTCATTGGATGACACTGCATCCAATCACTGCCTTTTAGCCTGAGAGGATAAGATAGGGAAAACACCATGAGGTTCTTGGTGAAAGGTACAGATGTAATAAATAAATATTAGTGTATTTATGAATATTTGCTTTTACTTTGACAGATCTTCATAAAGAAGAACTTAATGAAGTTAAGGATGTTCTCAAAATAATCCCGCTCATACATTTGTGAAGAAGGCCTCTTGCCTCCTATAGGTGAGGGATATCTCCCATTGTCCTACATCTTTAGCCCGGCACTCATTTCAAAAATAAATTACAGTATGTTGTTGCCTCAGTATTACTGTGCAGACAAATGCACTCACGTTCAATGAATCTCTGACATCAATGTGCCCCAGTCTCTGACATTGATGTGTCCATTGGCCTCATATTTGGTGTTGGTGTGAAGGGGGGGGGGGGCTATGTGCATACAGATGTATGCTTAAAGGGCTCCTCCATGAGAGCTGGAACCCTGACCAGTCAAAAAGTAATAAAACTTATAGGTTGATTCTAATCTTTGCCAGTATGTCTGATTACTTCATATTATAGGTTGCGGTATCTATTTCCACACATGAGCTTCTCAATTTTTTAAATCATAACACCTCCTGTTTTAGTATGGAAATGACCATGCTCTCATTTATGTCTACTACAAGATGATAAAAGCATCAAAGGGATTGTGTCTCTCTGTGTGTGTATATATGTATGTATTTATGGTGTGTGTGTGTGTGTGTGTGTGTGTATGTATATGTCTATCCCAATAATTATTGGCCCTAGCAGCTCTAAGAATTCATGTTGTTAGATTAATATTTGGATTTCTTCTTTTTAAAATCAAAACCAAGATGTAGTTTTATACATTAGCACATTTAGTATGATGTTTTGTTGGTCTTTGTAAAGTAAAGGAATATCTCAGCGATTGAAGAGGGTATTTTGACATCTAAAATTACTCATTAATTTCTTCATGAATGTTATTTCTTGTTTTGATTGCAGTGCAAATTATAAAAATCATCAATTAGTTTGGTATTGTTAACTGCATTAGCATAACTAATTAAGATTAATGCTGGAATGATTTCATGAATTTACTTGGTGGATTATTTATAGGCATCTAATCTTATATTTTAGGACCTGTATAAAGGATCTTATTTTTCTGCACTCAGGAACTAGATTTGAGGTAATTGATTAAGAAACTGCTTAGGTGCCATACAATACTAGTCATTCACTTATCTGTATTGAAAGTATCTGTGGGACATCTAAAGTCTCATGAAATACTCTGCTGGACTTCAATAAGCCTTGATTCTTGTGTTATGATCTGACATGATGAGGTGATTTTGCCACATTGATTTCATGTCATCATACAGTCAGAACAGATACTTATGGTGACGTAGCAAAATAACGACGACTGGGATGTATTCAGACATTGCAAATATCTCTTTCCATGTGAGAGGACATGCATGTGAGAGGTTTTGTTCATACACATGGCAGCTGCCAAAGTGGTCACCAAAGGAGCTTGATTCTGGGCTACACGTCCAGTTGGAAACACATGGAGGCATCATTTCCATCTCTGCATGGATATTGTTGCTCTCTTTGTACACACCACTCATGCATCCAGTCAGTGCATGGAAGGGAGTTAGACTGCCATTGCTGGCTCTGGCCCAACCTGCATGTGCCTACTGGCCTCACCCTGTGATGTCTGTGCATTAAGTGAACTGTGAGAAGGGGTCCCATGTGCATATATTGTGTAGGCTGTCAGGAACCATGGTATATGTATATGTACACACATAGAGTCTGTTCTCACCTTTGGCCCAATGCATGAAGGGCGGAGGTAGTGGATATGTGGAGGCTGGGGTGGGGCCATCTGCTCCCCTTCCATGTGTTCAGTTTGGCAATCCCAGTTATCATATCCTTTGCCAACATAGGAATTGGGCTGACACAGGTATATTACATACCTATATAATATGCAAATGCCCAAACCTGTAGGTGATTCCCAAATACGTTGTAAGCCCAGCACATTCCACAGGTGTTTGCATGAGGGCTTCCACATATATAAAAGTGACTATTTTCTCCAAAGGAAACTGATGAACTAGGTGTAGGAGACAATTAGTGTCATTCATAAACCCTTATTCAGCTTGACAGATATGTACCTCCACAGGCCCTAAATCTGTAGGTGGGGCTACTCCATATCCTTTCCAGAGGGGAGGTCTGTGAGATTGCAGGGCTGGACCTTCTCCACAGTGGCTCCCACACTCTGGAATGCTCCCCCTGACAACCACATCAGGCCCTCAGAGCTGTAGAGGTTTGCACTGCCAGGTAAAAATTGGGGATTTCCTTGGCCAATTTCTCCCTGGGTTGGGTTTTGGGATTCCAGACTACCAGAACATTTTTCAAGAATGCCACTGATAATGTTGTATTTGCATAATTTGTGCTGCAAGTAAGCACAAGGCCCCAAAACATTTGTTGTGCTATGGTCTTGGATCATGCCCACAGGAACACTCTATGGAAAATGCAAAATATAAATAAATACAGGAAGACTTTGTCTCCTGTTGGAAGTAGGGTCTCTCTCTATATATAGATATAGTTTTTACTTTGTGCTGCACACTTGCACAAAGGCTAAATGAAAAATTGTAATACAGAGATAACATTTTGGACTTCTGGGGCTTTTAATTGTTTTTAATGTTTTGAAATTTTACATTTAAAAAAAGCTACACTGTACTGTAGCACTGCTGCACTCCTGCAGAAAGGCAATTTAAAAACGATCCTATTCTAGGTAGGCATTTGTCTTTTGGGAAGAGGATTTTTAAAAATATATGTTTTAAAACAGGCCCTGAAAGACAAAATATGTATTTCCTGTAACTGTGGTGGTGGTTACTTTTCTTCAAGGGTTCATGGGCACTCTAGCAGGGACTAAATGTTAGTAGGGTTCTTTCTCAATTACTTTTTTTTTTTTAATTTAAAAGCCCTTCTCTGGACAATAATAGATGTTCTTCCTATATGTTGTTGTTTCTGCAGGAGTGCACAAGCACTCTAACAGAGAGGAATGGTAAGGTTTTTAAATTTTTTATTAATTTGCTGCAGGGTGGAGTGCAGGTGCAGAATGGAAAAAATTAAAACAAAAATTCAAAAGGAGAAAATGTGCAGCAAGCAAAAAGTGAAAAGGTGCACATGCAAATTCCATTATCAACAGTCTGAAATTCTCTTTTTCTTGCTGGGAGAAAACCAGAGTGGAACCCAAGCCATGATGGAACAATGGAATAATAAGGAGGCAGAACTGGAGGATTCTGCTCGTCCCTAGTAAAAACCTTTTTTAATTCTAACTTTTAAACGGGCTGCATTTAAAAAAAATAATGAAGTTTTAATATGTTTGTTTTATTGCTGTTTTGAAGCAGCATTGCTATAGTTTTATTATATGTTTTTATTTTTGTTTGTAAGTCAAATTAAGTGCCATGTGAATGGCAGAAGATGCAACATACAAATATTTAAATCTTCAGTCCAGAAACTAAATCATCACAAACCTGTCCCAGCTGCCATCTTGGCACCCAGTGCTGAAAAAGCATTCGACAAAAGCCCCCTTCCGATGCATTCCACATGTAGAAGGGGTGAGACCACAACACTGGCTCTGCCACCTGGACATGTGGCTATTTCACATGGTCTGCTGTATATCAGCATGTGGACATGCACATGCTCCATGTGATTGGGAATCCTGATCATGCAGAACACCTGTAGCACAGACAGCTGGATGTGAGTATGTACCCTGCCCGGACACATTGTATGTGATGGGAGCAGTACCAGGGCCACATGTGATGTCGGGGTGGGGCCAACAGCACAGTCCCACTTTGCCCTTCTTCACGCATTTCTTCTACATGAGAAGAATATCTGGCAAGGGCTGATGTCTATCAGAAATTCCATAGAAATCCCTTGACAGCTTTTGGTTTCCTCCTTACTTTTGTTGATTGACTTGATTCTATATTTGTCCCCCTCATCCCAGACAACGATGAATCATGCACTGTCTTGCAGATCTACTTGGTAGTCAGTCCCAATAAATTCTATAGGGCTTTCTCCCAAGTGAGTGTGCATTGGATTGCAGCTTTGAGCTCCTTTGGCAATCTCTTGTGATACACTATTAACTGGCCAGGAGCATGGGCCTGCAGCGGAAAGGATTAACCCCCCCACACACACACACCATGACCTTGATCACTTCCCTTGCACCTGCTATTTAAAGTTTAAAAAGATTCACCAGCCTTGAAGTGATGCGTCTAATTTCACCCTGACTTAAAAGTGTTGAACTTTGCTGGATTGTTCCCTTTCTGTGTGTGTGTTTCCGGGGCAGGGAATACAGTTCTGTGATTACAAATGGAAAGAGACAGGAGGAGACTGAACACCAAAATAGAAATAAAGTCTGGGCGTTCATTTTCTACCCTGAGGTAATTTCAAAGGCAGAGTTCTTACTCTGCCTGTTCCCTCACAAAACAGGAAAAGCAACATCACGGCCACATTTGAGTTGGAGGCTTCCATTGTCAGCTTAGCTTCGACATCCCCTGACCAGAGCACAAAGATAAAAGATCCCTTCTGTGGCCCAAACTCATCTCACCTTTGATAGAGCCAGTTTACAAATCTACGATGGAGGGAGCCTGGAAGTGTAAGGCATTGTATGAGCTGGGTGCTCCACGCATTGGCCCGGGCACAAACAGGCTCGATTCCCATGATGTTTTCATTTTGCTAACGAGGGGAAAGCATGCACAAAAACAGTCCTCCCTGCATACAGGCCTACGTGTGGAGCACTCAGATGACTTGATGACAGACTGATTCTGTGAATGCTGGATTTATTTATTTTTCAACCCTCCTTCCTTTTTAAAGAGCCAGACCTGGCATGGAGTCACTAGAGACACCACGTCACGTCAGCTTCTTGCATGACCACATGGGTCACAAGTCTTTATTCTTCCATTATAGTAAATGAAACAGATTTAAACAAATTTCTGGTAACTATAGCTGGCAACCAACAGGGGGAAATGTACAAAAAACACAAGGGCCACACGTGTAGTCAAAGAGAAGGATAAGAATCTCAAAATAAACTAATAAATGCAGACTTGAAATAATGTATATAGTCTCACATAAACATTCTCTTCTGCAGCAAATGTTCTTCCTAAAAACTACCATGACATATGGGGTGGATGTGAATTGCAAATGGCATATGGATAGGACGTGTGCTTTTCAGTTCTTTTCAGAAAGGAACATGCCTACCTGTCAAACATAGCTCCATACCACGAAAGCAGAGGGTGAGTTTGTCATTCAGGCTAATTGGACGTGTGTACCATCATCCTCTTCTTCATGTTGTGCAAGATGTATTGTAGGCAGAAGCCTACTGGAAATTAACCTAACAAGTGTGAATTACCTTGCCAAGATTCTTTTCTTCCCCTCACAGCGCTGCTACAGACTGAATCTAATTCACCTCTGTTATCACATCCTATTAAGCTGATGTCACTTTTATTTTACCCAGTTATTCATTTATTTGAAGTGACCGTATAAAAATAAGAGAAGGTCTAATCATCTGTGCATGATAAATATTTTGAAATTGTGTGTTTAATCCTGCCCTGATTTAAGTTTGTTTTCCCCCCATTGAAACAAATAATTTCATAGAATTCATAGATCATAGAGTTGGAAGGGGCCTACAATCCCATCGAGTCCAACCCCCTGCTCAATGCAGGAAACTAGAGGAGGGGTCTCCCATCCAAGTAATAACCAGGCTTGACCCTGCTTAGCTTTCCACACTCAGACAAGCTGAGCTAGCATAAGCCACAGGCCTGTATTTTTAAATGTATGTATCTATTTTCTAAATTTGAATTCTTTGAACAGGTGGATTTTTTGGTAAAAGTTTATAGGTAAAATGTTTCAGTGAGCTGTGCAGCTTTTTATTTTTATGTTTATACTTCTCGACCTGTATTGGCCTGTATAAGGGCAATATAAAGTTTCACTTATGGTTTTGCAAGTGAAATAAAAATGCAAATTTAAAAGGACCAAACTAGATGAGTCAGTGGGAGATCTGTGATGGTATCTGAACCTCTCCCCCCCCACACACACACACATAGCAAGGTAAAAACCATAGACACGTCATTAGTATATTGCTTTTCCGCATACATTACACCCCAAGCGGTTCAGAACAAGACAGGATAAAACATACAAACAAAATAAATACATCAGCAACACATTGTTATCCATAGCATCTTCATATAATAAACAATTCAAAACAGTTTCATAATAATACACGATAAAATAAATCCTCAATGTCAATATTTCAAAACATTTCATTAAACATTCATTACTAACAGGAAGAGAGTGAGCCATCCTTTGCCTAGGAGGTAGCAATAGCAGCGGCGGTCTGGTCCCTTTTAATGAGCTGCAGAGGGAGGTGGGGCTAGTACTCACTGTTAGCAGGAACAGGGTAAAACACCCTCTGGCTTAGGTGGTAAGCGCTAGCTAGCAGAGCTCTCTCCTCTGGTGATAGTGGTCAAAGTAGCAGCTGTAAGTGTATTCACTCATGGCCATGGGCACTGGGGAAATGGGCCAGCCTAAATTGCATCCCTGTGTTTGACCTAGGGAAAATCAGTGCCTGCATGTTTTGCCAAGTGTGCATGTTTCTGAGCAGGCTCCCGATGTTCTTAATTAAGACATGACTGCATCACCCACTGAATATATGATTGCTGCAAGGAGGGTCTCTGTACTGCTCCCCCCCCCCCCAATGCAGTGGGGAGGAAAGAGTAGGAAGACTCCATAATGCCGGCTGCTGAGTTCATAGATCTGCTGGAGGGTATGGTTAAAAGGAGTCAGTCCTAAACTGATTAGGACAAAGCAGACTTTCCTCCTTAAGCGCAGCCTGCTTTATTGAATCTGGTTTCACCATGTGAGTTGCCAAAGACAGAAACCGGAGGAGAAGAGCATCCAGTGGCAACGAAAAAAAGGAGAGAACTAGGGAGTCGCCACTAAAACAGTGAAAGACACTTTAGTTGTTTAAGAAATCTGCACTCTTTTACAACCCCTTGAGGAAGGCCTTAGGAAAAAAACACAGGCCGAAACACATCGGGCTCCTCTATTTAATAAAGTTTGCATCCTGAGAACCCTGTTCTCTCCTTTTTTTCATTACCATGTGAGTTGCTACACTCTTGTCTCTTAAGGCTATTAAAAGGAATGGAATGTCCACACAAGGTTTAAACTAAAGACACTTATCAGTTCTTACTTACAGATCATTCACATATATGGAGGATGCATATAGACAGATTAGTTTCATTATAGAAGATCTCTGGCTGCAAGCCAGCTCTGACTTGCATCCTCCATGTTGGGAAAAGGGAGAGCAGAGAGCCAAACTAACTTCCACAAAGAAGCAGGAAGTAGATAGAGAGCAGCAGAGCTCTGGCCAGAGAGGCCTGAAGTAGGGAGGAGAGGTTTCTTTTGTTAACCCATTCCTCCCACTCTAATCAGTGGTTACATCACTTTGTTGATTTTAAGAAGGCAATACAGTATTAGTAGGCTAGACTTCCAACACCTTGTACATTTGGCGGGAGAGATTCATGTACAGAGCACCTCTGGATCAGGGCCATAATAAATGCAGATCAAATGAATAATGAATGACTTTGTTTGGGTTGTGGCATGGCATAAGCCACCACCTGTACTATATAGAAATCTGAAAGTCTCTATAATACTCCCATGTATCTGATGAAGTGGGCTACAGTCCACTTATAAGCAGATGCCAGGATAAATATGTTAGCCTTTAAGGTGCCACAAGGCTCTTTGTTGTTTTTGCGGCAATAGGCTAACACAGCTAACCTCTGGAAATGGTTTTGGTTGTGTGTATGTGAACCTTCAAATATAATTGCTTTACTTTCCTCAAAGCATTGGTATAGTACTGGAAGACAGACTAGAATTGCAGCAACCACAAAAACCCATGGATGATTTTTTCATATCTCACTGCTTCCTCTTGTCTCCATCTGAGCTTTTTAAGGAATCTGTGGCACCTTCAAAAAGGGCTGAAGATAGCATCCAAATACTGTCAATATGGGTACAATAGTTGGATTCTCAAGTTTTCCGAAAAGAAGTAGATGAACGCAAATATTTGCCTTGGCTATTCTCTGTCTTACCGACTCTCTAGGCAATGCTAAAAATCAATACCGATGCCAGAGGTCTTTACTCATTGTTATTTTAGGATATCCCCAGTCCAAACAAGCATAAGTGTTGGTGTGTGCTCAGCTGTGGGGGTTTGTGTGCTCCTTGGAAAGACTGTGCTCCCTGGAGAGGGATGAAGGTATTAGGCACATTAACTGCTTTTTAGATACAGCGCGGCTTTCTGCTGTGTGTGTGCGCGCGCGTGTGAATGCAAGTGCGCATGTTTATCAGCTTTATTGCAAAGGCTTCATTTGATTTGTTCAGGGATAATAAGGAGAGACCAGTGAGCTGATTTTTATAGTCTGTTCTTAGCTTAAACAAAGATCTGGGATTTGGGGGATAAAGACTGACTGAAATACAGCAGATTATGCAGCTTTAGTTTTGCAAAGATTCATTTAATTTCACTCCACGCTGCGGGGCGTTCCCTCCCCTTCACTGCTATTCTAGATAAGAATGGCGAGCTTTTGAAATAAGACGTATTTCAGAACTATTGAGCTAGGCTCGGCCACCTTCCTTAACTCTTTGTGCTTCGGCATAATACGACCATCGCGGCAGTCCCAATTTAAGTGTGAGAAGCAGGCAGGGCGGGAGGGGCGGCATTGCCGTGAATGAGGGTAAGTGCTAATATTTGACGTAAGCCTGAATGGTTTGTTTTCGGTCTGAAAACGAAAGAATGAAGTCAGCACTTCGTGTCCCTTTGCAACGGCCTCACAAACTATTCTCCCTTTTCCCGCCCCCGAGCACCGAGAGACTAGCGATGAGATAATAATAGCCTCTCATTGCTAGCCTCTCAACTCCAGGAAAGCAGATGTACAGCTGGCTGCTCCCACCTTACTGTAGTGCCTGTCAAAGACGATCAGTTTGTAGAGCAACAAATGCTTCGCTGTTATTCATTTGTAAAATATAATTCCTTCCCCCTGCCAGCCACTGTCTCAGTTGTGACCGGGAGTACTCCATCTGGACTGTGGGTGTGCAAATGTTACTTCCAAACGCCTATTGGATAGTGCTTGTGATCTGACTAGAAAGAAGCAGCCTCTTCCCATGCCCCATTTTTAAGGAAGTGATTCCCCCCCAAGAGTTTTTTTTCTTTTTGTTTAAAATTATTTAAACAAATTATCAAATTATTTAGAGGTCTAGTACTCCACTCCCCTCATAGAATTTAAGCTTAGGAGTCTTTCCACTTCCTCTACACTTTGAGGATTTTACCACACGTGGGGTGCAGACGTGCGCTATGAGAGAAATTATGGCAAATGGTCATCTCTGTGGACTTCTACTTAGGCCAGATCACATAAACACCAAAGGGAGTTCACACAACCCCCCCCCCCCATGTTAAAAGTATGTGTGAAGGGGTTTCACAGAGCCATGCAAGCTAACCCCTGCCCCTGCAACTGGAAACATTTCACCTCCATCTATGAATTTGGCCAGCGTGGGAAATATTCTGATGTGTGTAGTGCTCCTCTACGCAAGGATGGACCCTGATTGGGCCAGAGACCTTCCTCATGTGGAGGAGCTCTGCGCATGTACATGGGTTTGTGTGGAAAGTCCTTTGCCACACGGTCCAAACACATGGGTGGCAGGGAAGCATTTTCCCTGTGGACATTGGCAGCGGGAGGTGTTGCTGCAGCCCATGTCAGCAGCAGGGGTGGGACTAGCCCCCGCATGTTCTTTCAGTGTGGGAGGAGGGGCATGTGAACCTCACTGTCGACAGTGTTCAGGTAACCTGTAAGCATCTGAGACTAGCCAACATGAAGACAGAGTCACTGGGTAGTTTCTCAGATGACACGGAATGCATTTTTTGCACCGGACACAGTTGTGAATATAGGAGTAATGTGGCAAAAAGTCATATTCTATTTGTTGTTTTCTAGAAATGTTACCATTTAATCCAGTTGTTCTGGTGGATGTACATCTTCATTTCAACAGGTGCTGGCCTACAGTTACGTATTTTCTTGTTGCCAGTTGCCATCTGGTGCCTTTCCTCCATGTGGTGATGTGGAATAGATTCTCTTGAACTAGAAAATGATGTGGGTAGTATTTCTAAGAGCACAAAAACTTGTGGCACAAGACAGAGTGACATCATTAGAGTGTAGGAATTCTTTAAGTACTAAGCCTTCCAACTCAATTTTTTTTTAGTTGCCCACGTGACCCCTACCTGAGAAGTAGCAACATTTGTTATTGTTATTCTTGTTGTTATTCCATTTTTGTCCATCCAAGCTGGACATAAAGTGACTTCCAAAAACAAATCAATTAAAGCAAAAGACAATGTTAATTACAAGTAATAAAATACCAAAAAAATCCCAGCTGCAAATACAAAACCAGCAAATAATAATAATAACTCTTAATTTTCCAACAGATAGCCCCACTTCATATGTTACCTGAGCAACCACGCTTGTTTGCATAGTAGAGGAGTTGTTGTTGCACACCATGGCCACACCGATGATGATGAAGATGATGATAGTTATATACTGGCCAATAACAAAGTTCTCTGGGCTGCTTGGACTGGGACTCTGGAGATCCGGGTTCTAGTCCTCGCTTAGCCATGAAACTCACTGGGTGACTTTGGGCCAGTCACTCACTCTCAGCCTAGCTTACCCCACAGGGTTGTTGTGAGGATAAAATGGAGAAGAGGAGGAGGATTATGTAAGCCACCTTGGGTTCCTTGCAGGAAAAAAGGCGGGGTATAAATAAATAAATCAATACAGATGACATTATATACAAATACATGCACACTATATTGGTGCTTGATTGCACAGATACCTAAGTCACACAATTTGAAGATGGAAGGAACCATGCAATCAGGTACCCCCATAATCAGTATTATCATAGTATATATGCACCACCATACAAGAAATCATCTGGGTAAGAGATGGGTGGGAAATCATCTGGATGTGAGTGTGCATCAGTTTCTCTGTTACACAGAGATGAGCACTGGTTCAGATAATGTATGAATGAGGGCTAAGACACTGATTTCCCAAAAGTGTACTAGAGCCCAGTTCAGGTGTTTTTCAGGATCGCAGTGCTGGCCCCACCTCGGAGTCATGCATAGCATCCTATAGAAGCCTATACACGAGAAGCTGCTTATCCGTAGGCTTCCCCATTGTAGACATCCAAGGAGTGGCACCAGTGCCATGCATGACATCAAGGGTAGGGCCAGCAGTAGTCCTTTAAAAAAATTTTAATTAGTTTTTTAAAAAGTGAAATATACCAAAACAAAGAAACTCCATAGAAAGGGGTGTTGGGTTTTGCATAGGCAGAACGAGATTACCACCTGACATCGGGATTATCACCTGACCTGGTGGGTGTTACTTGAGTTCAAGTATACAAGGCCTTTGGTCACGAGACATGGTCTCGAGGTGACATGACTCAGCGGCCTTGGACAGGTTTGAAGATGTAAACATGTTGATGAATAGGTTGTACAACTGGGGTGAGTAATATCCTATTTATAGATGCAGGGTCTGGGGTATAAAGCTAGCACACTTGATGATAGCTTCATTCCGACTTGCTTGTTCATCTCTCTTCTCTGCTGCTTGCTCGTCTCGACTCGACATGTTTCTTGGATTTCACTTCATCTAGCCTTACCACTGGGGTATAGGATTTGAGTCTGCAATGATGTAGTGAGTAGAGATGCATTGATTGCCTTAATCCCATGTAATTGGGTCTTACAAATAAACTCTTTAATCTTTATTAACTGCTGTTATCTCCTCCTTCCGCCTGTGTGACTGGGACTGAGGATCATTGGCTAGGGGAGCTTTTGAACCCGGGTCAGTCCAGCTCTCACATCTGGTTATGGGCCCAGATAAGGATCAGATAACGATCTGATGGTTATCTCAGATGGGCAGATAAGCCACAGAGACGCAGTTCGGAGAAATTCAGCAGTTATAGAGTTAAGAGAAATTGTTTACTATTTGTAAGAACGGTTTGTAAATAAACCGGGGAAGGCAATAAAGCTGAGAGCTGATAACAGCGGCTTGGAATGCAGCACAACTGAAAAATGAAGGACAGAGAGACGGAGGATTTTTCGTTTTGAAAGCAGCTGGAACGGAGGTGCCAGGCTTGGCAAAATCCGAGGCTACTGGGCAGCTACTAGGCTGAAAAGTGAACAACGCTGGACACAAGGATTTCGTTTTCCACAGCTTGCTGGAGTGATTGTCAAGGAGCTGTATCGAGCAAAGAAATAATCTTCAGGAGGCTCTGTGTCTAACTCATTTGAGTCAAGGCTACAGGCAGGAGGATCATATTTCTTTCTACAGTTTGTTTCTTCACACAGCAGCGAATCAGCTATCTTTTGCATTGTATCAACAAGTGGCTTGGATTACAAATGCGTGGATTACGTCTGACATGGGTAAAGCGTCTGGAGCGTCATGTCGCAGCAAAGCAAAGTCACGTGTGACAGGAACGTATCTGAAACTTGATACTACACGGGAGGCTGTATCAAACCAGCGGAGGCGTGGTTTTAAAACAGCAGGAAAACAGCGCGACAGTTTTGAACAGAGAAAGCTGTGCTTAAAATGGGAAGCTGTTCTTCATTTTCTTCATGTGGGATCACAGAAGAAAGGAGCTTGAAATCAGCAGGGGTGCTGCTGATGGGAAAAACTTTGAGTTTTAACCAAGGACATAACAAAAAAAAAACATTATTTTGTTGTGAACAGAAAACAGTGGATTGTTTAAACAAAGCTTTCTGTGTTGGACATAAATAAGCAGAAAAAGGACTATGCAAATGGTCAGGGTTTAGCAGTCATGTTTTTGGAAATGTATTTCTTGAAAGTTTGAATCACTTGGACTCAAGAAAGTGTAATATATGCTCTGAAAATGTCAGGAAATGTACTGAATGTATATATGACTTGAGTATATTGTGGATTTTTCTGTAGCAAAATGTAAAATACTGAATAATAATTAGGTATGTTTATATGGCAAAGCTAAGAGATGGATTATTTCTTTCATACTGTAATGGTGTAATAAAGAAATGGAAAGTTGTACTGATGCAACTATAAAAAGGTTAAATGCTTATATGTATGACATGTACATGCATGCATATCACATGATTGTTTGATCATTTAGATTCACAGGCCTGTGAAAGAAAATGCAAACTGTGTTGTGGGGAAAGCATTGGGAAATTGTAATTATCACATGAAAGGTAATTTTGTGCACATAAACAAGGTATGCTAGCTTCAACAGGTAAACTGGAAGGCAAGCTGAAAAACCAGTTCATTTCATTTCAATTTGTTCTTGGTGATCTTGTGGATACTCTGATGGTTTTAGAGGAAAGGCACGTTATTTCATGATGTCAATTGATCAATACACGAGGTACAGGTTGTGTACATGTTAGATAGAAAGCTGGAGTATTGAACAAAGTCAAGGGGTTTTGTGCTTGGATGGGAAACAAGCATATTACCCATGTTACCTATTTCTTTTGAGATTTGGGGAAAGTTCAATTCAGTGCATACTTTGATGCATTTCTAACAGGATGTGATATTGAACACATGGATTGTGTGGAAGAGTAAACAAACACTCAGAAGAGGTGATACTAATTTGGCTAATGAGGTTTGGGTAGAAGCTCTTAAATGTTTTTGATTATGTACATGATAGAAGTTTTAGTTCTGTGTTGAACTGTACACCTTATAGAAAGTAGTGTAGAAAGAAGAATCTTCTGGAGAAACATTTCAGGATCTTGGATCTGATATGTAGGTACATACACCTCAAAGTTAGAAGAAATCTGTAAGGGAGCTTACATGAGATTTTTCTAGAAATGAGAATATTGTGTTTTACATGAACAACACTTGGATAGTGAGATTATCTAGAAGTGTTTAGTATAATGCTGAATGAAAAGGTGAGATCATTTTTCAAAATTAATTCTGTTAATGCAGGGGAAGCATCAAGTTCAGAGTCAGAATAGAAAAGCATTTGCTGAAAGACAGTCAGGTAAATTTGACAAACTCTGATACACATTTGGTTTAGTGGAGGCTAAACAAATGATTGTTCATCATTGGTGCAAGTTTATTGGAACAGGAACCTGATAACTGATGAGCTAAGGAACAGGTGAGTCAAACAACCTGTGAGATATCAGGATGAATTTGCAGGAAAAGCCATTTGAAACGTCAAAATTTCAAAGAGGTGAAAAATTGTCTGTTAAGGAAGCTGAACCATAGCTTCAAGCTATGCAAGCTGAGTTGAATTCTTTGGATAAAGAACAAAACATGGAAGCTGGGGAAACAAACAGCAGTTCATGGAACTCATTGTTACCAGATAGATTTTTAAGTGAAAACTAACCAGATTGAAAAAGGTTACATGAAGAATAGCAAGATTGGTTGCTTGTGATTTTTGCTCAGTAAAAGGAGCTGGATAATCATGAGTGAGTGCAACAACAATTTGCTTTGGAAACAGTTAGACTGATGTTTAAGAATGTGAAGATGTAAGAATATTTCACAATTGAAATATTGGAACATAAGCATTTTAAATGAGAAGAAGTCTTTGGAAAACTGTCTGAGAGTTTCTGTAGAAAAGCTAGAATCAGCTGGAGGCTGGAATTCTGTTTTGAACTCAAACATTGTTGAATTGAGATTTGCACAGAGAGGCAGATCAATGTTTGTTTGTTAAACAGGAGAACAGGGACATAGACTGTATGTACTTTGTTTAGTTGGATGATCTATTGTTTTTTCTGGACAGATAAAAGCAATATGATATAATTGATCCAGGGTTTGGAATTTCATTTAATTGAAACTGCTTGGTGGTGGATCAACTGTTTATTTGTAAATAGAGGTTGAGGGAGAACCAAGAGGGCAGTATCTTACTGCAACAAACCAGAGAAATATCATGGATGTGATTGAGAATTTTGGAGATAGTTAACTCAGTGCGAGACTCCAAATAATTGAGGATTTTCAAGCACATGCTGATGGAAAAGCAGTTTGAATGCTACACAGAAGCATTGGGCTGTTGAGCTTTACTGTATAAGCAACAAGGCCAGATATTGCTGTCAGTGTAATAGGCAGACTGTTAGACCAACAGGACATGCTTGGAGAGCTCTGAAAAGGAGTTGAGTGTTATCTGGAAGGAACATCACACTTCAGACTAAGATTTACAAGTCAGAGCACAGGTGGCTTACAGATTCACAGAAATGCCAGTTGTGGTTGTGATAGTAAGAACAACAAGAACACACCTGAAGTTTGTTATTTTTATAACCATACTTTGATTGATTTTGTAAGAAACAATCATCGAAAGGTTAGAGTTCAACTGAAGCTGAACTGAATGCATTGTATTATGTATTGTGCTATTATGCTATTGTAAAGCTTGAATAGTTAATGCATTTGTTTAAATAATTTAAATTGTTAAAAAAATGTTTAAATGATGCTGAGATTGATGTGAAAAACCTATTACAGTTTTTTCAGGAAACCAAGGCAGGATTGCTATACTGCAGGCAGATAGCAATACACAACGTTTTGGGTTTGCAAATAAAACTGTGTCATAAGGAGGGATACATCAGAAGTGATTTGATGGTGGTTCAAATTTCTGGCAGGTAAAGTTATTCCTGCAAAAGTTTTTTTATCAAAGTCCATAGATGAAGGAACAGCATCAGATGTCAACAAAGCTGTTGCTGTTGTATGAGGTAAATAACCACGTTCTGCGCAAATGCAAAAGCAGGGGGATGTTGGGTTTTGCATAGGCAGAACGAGATTACCACCTGACATCGGGATTATCACCTGACCTGGTGGGTGTTACTTGAGTTCAAGTATACAAGGCCTTTGGTCACGAGACATGGTCTCGAGGTGACATGACTCAGCGGCCTTGGACAGGTTTGAAGACGTAAACATGTTGATGAATAGGTTGTACAACTGGGGTGAGTAATATCCTATTTATAGATGCAGGGTCTGGGGTATAAAGCTAGCACACTTGATGATAGCTTCATTCCGACTTGCTTGTTCATCTCTCTTCTCTGCTGCTTGCTCGTCTCGACTCGACATGTTTCTTGGACTTCACTTCATCTAGCCTTACCACTGGGGTATAGGATTTGAGTCTGCAATGATGTAGTGAGTAGAGATGCATTGATTGCCTTAATCCCATGTAATTAGGTCTTACAAATAAACTCTTTAATCTTTATTAACTGCTGTTATCTCCTCCTTCCGCCTGTGTGACTGGGACTGAGGATCATTGGCTAGGGGAGCTTTTGAACCCGGGTCAGTCCAGCTCTCACAAGGGGGGGGGGGAATGAAGGAAAGAAAAAAAATTCTCAACAGTGATTTAAATGGATCCATTACATACAGTAAATATGTATGAAATATATATCCATAAGTTTCAAAAAGTATATAGTAATACAATTATAAATAAAAAATAGTTATGCATAAACATCAGAAAAAGCAGACCAAATATCCATGCATTTATCCATCCGCAGGTGGCGTCTAAATACCACCTGCTCAAATGTTGAAAGCGTTATTAGGTCCTTATTGTCTTATAGGAGGTGAGCATTTCTCTTTCCAGTGTTGTAAAATCAGTCTTTTGGCTGTCAAGATGGCATGGAAAATCCACATGCATTGTCCTTGTGATAAATTCCATACAGTAGGCATATATAAAAGAACGTGTGCATCACTAAATATTAAAGAGCATTCTAATTTTGGATTCATCCGTACTATGACCTCACCCCAAGAAGAAGCAACCATTGGCATTGCCAAAACATAGGGGTAAACGAAGCATTCACAGTATTACACCTCCAACAGTTAGCTGACTTAGACAAACCCTTATTAAAAAGACGCTGTGGTGTCCAATAAACATGTAACAAGAGTTTTTGCTGAATAAGACGTAACCTAAGATCCATAGACCCTTCTGAAACAGACGCAAAAACAATGTTCCATTGATTAGGCAAGATATGACCCTCTGATTCCTTATTCCATTCATCTTTAAGACTCTGTGTATCATACTTATTTACTGATAATAAGTATTTATAAACATGAATCGTAGGTTGATATAACTGCTCCGCCTCAATCAATGCATCCAATAGCGAAGGAGGCTCTGAAGCTGTGAAAGCAGCTGGACCAAACCTAGATTCTAACAAATGTTGCAAGTATTGCCATTCAGCTGAGGCAGACAAGTTATATTTAGTTCGCAAAGCCGAAAATGACAAAAACTCATCATCAACACTCACTAATTGATCCAAGATAAAAAATCATCCTGTCTGCTCAAGTCCGCCACAGAACGTTTTCTTACCAATTTTTAAATCCGGATTACCCCATAAAGTCAGTTTAGCATGAGAAAATGTGTCAAACTGTAATTGACGAGATATAATACACCACACCTCTCTAACTGCCATAA
The DNA here is from genome assembly GCA_021292165.1 of Shinisaurus crocodilurus. Classification (NCBI taxonomy): domain Eukaryota; kingdom Metazoa; phylum Chordata; class Lepidosauria; order Squamata; family Shinisauridae; genus Shinisaurus; species Shinisaurus crocodilurus. The sequence continues at coordinate 103,935,230 of CM037876.1, forward strand.
TTGTAGGAGGCACCCTATCTGTTTTAGTGTAGCAAGACCCTAATACCATCCATTTAGAGAGAGGATCCAGACATAAGGATTCCAAACCTGACCAGGGTGGATAATCTAACCTAAGTGGAAAAAAACAGAATTTAGAACTAGTCAACAAATAAGCCCTATGATATAAGGCAAGATCTGGAAAACCAAACCCACCTTCTTTAGTTGCAAGTTGCATTCTTTTCAAAGAGATTCATGGAGGTAAGGAAACCCAGAAAAATTTGTGAAACAAAGCATTAAGTTTGTGAAAATAATTGCCAGGTATAAATAGATGAATCCCACATAGAACATATACAAGCCTAGGTATGATATTCATCTTAAGTGCATTAACTTTACCCCACAAACTCAACTTAAGAGATGCCCATCTGTTTATATCCTGTGAGATCTCATCAATCAACTTACTCAAATTTAGTTTAATCATTTGGGATATGTCTCTAGGGATAAGTATTCCCAAGTAAGTAATAAAATCTGGGCACCATTGAAATTGCCACTGAGTTTATTTATTTATTTATTTATTACATTTATCAATCGCCCATCTGGCCGGTCACCCGGCCACCCTGGGCGATGTACAATTAAAATACAATAAAACACAATAAAATATAATAATTAAAACAATATAAAAAATTCTCATTAAAAACCTAACCCACCCCATATTCCCGCCTGAACAGCCATGTTTTTAATGCACGGCGGAAGCTCATCATGGAGGGGGCATGGCGAAGGTCACTAGGGAGGGAGTTCCATAATGTGGGGGCCGCCACAGAGAAGGCCCTCTTCCTAGTCCCCACCAGCCTGGCTGCTCTGGCTGATGGGATAAGGAGAAGGCCATCCGTGGCAGACCTTGTTGAGCGGCCTACTTGATGTTGCTGGAGGCGCTCCTTGAGATAAGCTGGGCCGGAGCCGTGTAGGGTTTTAAAGGTCAAAACCAACACCTTGAATTCGGCTCGGCAAGCAACTGGTAGCCAGTGCAACTCTTTAAGCACTGGCGTGATGTGATCACGCCGGCGGCTGCCCTTAATCAGGCGAGCCGCCGCGTTCTGTACCAGCTGAAGCTTCCGGACCGTCTTCAAGGGTAACCCCACGTAGAGCGCATTACAGTAGTCTAGGCGAGAGGAGACCAAGGCATGAACCACTGATGGGAGCAGGTGATTAGGAAGGTAGGGGCGCAGCTGCTGTATCAGATGGAGTTGATACAGCGCCACCCGGCTCACAGCTGCCACCTGAGCCTCCATGGACAGCTGGGAGTCTAGAATGACCCCCAAGCTGCGGACCTGGTCCTTCAGGGGTAGATGTACCCCATTCAGCACCAGGTCAACATCCCCTAACCTTCCCTTGTCCCCCACCAGAAGTACCTCGGTCTTGTCGGGGTTCAGTTTCAGCATATTCCTTCCCATCCAGCCAGCCACTGACTCCAGGCACTTGGACAGGGTTTCAACGGCCAACCTCGGTGAGGACTTAAAACAGAGGTAGAGCTGCGTGTCATCCGCATACTGATGACACTGCACCCCAAACCTCCTGATGATAGCTCCCAGCGGCTTGAGGTAGATGTTGAATAACATCGGGGAGAGGATGGAACCCTGCGGCACTCCACAAGTGAGCAGCCGAGGGTCCGAAGCCTCCTCCCCGAGAACTACCCTCTGATACCTTCCAGAGAGGAAGGACCGGAACCACTGCAATACAGTGCCTCCTAAGCCCAACCCCTCCAGACGGTCCAGGAGGATACCGTGGTCAACGGTATCAAAAGCCGCCGAGAGATCGAGGAGGACTAGAAAGGAGCATTCGCCCCTATCCAAAGCCCTCCTCATATCATCCACCAAGGCGACCAAGGCCGTCTCCGTCCCATGTCCAGACCTGAAGCCCGACTGGCACGGATCCAAATAATCGGCTTCATCCAAGTGTGCCTTCAACTGAGCACCCACCACCCGCTCGATGACCTTGCCCAGAAATGGTAAATTGGAGACTGGGCGAAAGTTGTTTAAATCCTGGGGATCCAAGGAGGGCTTCTTTAGAAGCGGTCTTATTACTGCCTCCTTGAGGGCTGATGGCATCACTCCCTCCTCGAGGGAGGCATTCACCACCGCCTTGATCCCCTCACCCAGTCTCTCCCTGCAGCTCATGATGAGCCAGGACGGGCAAGGGTCAAGCAAGCAGGTGGTCGGCCTCACAGATGAAAGCACCTTGTCCACTTCATCAGAAGGAAGAAGCCGAAACCGATCCCACAAAACCGGTCTGCCATTGGCCTCCTCCCGCTCACTCCCTGTGTCCACGACGTACGATATCCCACTCCTAATCCGATCGATTTTATCTGCGAAGTGCTTCGCTAAAGCCTCACAGGAGGCTTTTGACTGTTCCAGTGGGTCCGGAGCGACTGGACCGACCAGACTCCGGACCACTTGGAACAGCCTCCTGGGGCAGCACTCTGCAGACGCAATGGAGGCAGCATAGAAATTCTTTTTTGCTGCCTTCACCGCCACCCGGTAGGCTGAAGATGCAGCTCTAACCCGTGTTCGATCGTCTTCGGAGCGGGAATTTCGCCATCGGCGCTCTAGCCTTCTCACCTCTTGTTTCAGAGCTCGCAGCGACGGAGTGAACCATGGCGCCGCGCGAGCTCTGTTTAGGCGAAGAGGGCGCTTCGGGGCAACTCGGTCTAATGCCCTGGTGATTGCAGCATTCCAGTCATCCACCAGGGTCTCGACCGAGCTACCGTTTGTGTGCTCCAATTCCCCAAGCGCGTTCAGGAATCCATCCGGATCCATAAGACGCCTGGGGCGGACCATTCTAATAGGTCCCTCACCCCTGCAGAGGGGTTGTGGCACCGAGAAATCCAACCCCACCAGATAGTGATCTGACCATGACAAGGGGGTGGTGGATATACCCCCGATCTCCAGATCATTTCCCCCCTCTCCGGAAACAAAAACCAAGTCCAGTGCATGACCGGCTACATGGGTAGGTCCAGTTAATACAGGGTGCAGCTCCCAGGAAGCCATGGTCTCCATAAAGTCCCGAGGTGCCCCAGTGAGGGAAGCCCCCGAATGCACGTTGAAGTCCCCCAGCACCACTAGCCTGGGGGACAACACACGCACATCGGAGACCACCTCCAGCACCTCGGCCAGGGAGTCTGTCGTGCAGCGGGGTGGACGGTACACGAGCAGAATCCCCAGGCTGCCCTTTGGACCCAACCTCCAGTACATGCACTCAATAAACTTGGTCTCCCGGAGAGGGAGTCTGGTGAGGACCAAGGACTCCCGGTAGATAACAGCCACTCCCCCTCCCCGTCCCCCAACCCTTGGCTGCTGGGCATACGAGAAACCGGCCGGACACAAGGCCGCCAGAGTTGGAGCAGCGGCCTCGTCCAGCCAGGTTTCCGTAACACATGCCAGGTCCGCACCCTCATCCATGATCAAGTCATGGATGAGAGATGTTTTTTGGGTAACGGACCTGGCATTGCACAACAGCATTATGTATTATCTCCAATCGGCATCAATTCCGAATTTGACCAATTAATTAAATAGCCAGACAAATCACCAAAGTTCTTGATCACCTTCATCAAAGCAAGAACCGATGACTGAAGTTTCGAGATAAACAATAAAAGATCATCAGCATTGAGAACAATTTCTCAGCAGCACAGTCCTGCTGCCCCTTCTCCGTGTGAAGCTTCTACAGGTGGAGAACACCTGAATAGGGCTAAGTTCCCACTAATATATGATTTGAGCTTTGTAAGTCCTTTAAGGAAAAGGTGTGGGTTCCCCTGTGTTAATTCTGTCCTCTGGAAAATATAAAACTTCTGTAGATAATATATGTGGAGTTCTGCATGGATATCCAATAGGATGGGACTGAGTAACTTTATGGAATGGGATTGAAATGATTGCCAATTGCCAGTATAAACTCTTTGGGGATAGCTACATTATTAACGTACGTCAGTTTTATCCAATCGTACGCCAGTTTTATCCAATCGTACGCCAGTTTTATCCAATCTAGTTGCCATGGCTCTCCTCAAACATCCTGAGAATTGTAGTTTAGTGAGGGTGCTGACAGTTGTTAGATCTGTAGGCTAGTGATGGGGAGAAGAGGGAAATGTAGTTTTCCCAGTGCTACTGACACACATAAGCAGCGCTGGGAAAATTACACTTCCCAGTCCCCTTTGTGTCTGGCACACTGCCATAAAAGCATGTCAGGCATCAGGGAGGGGAGTGGGAGAAATACTTTCCTTCCTTTGCTTATTGCTGGATCAAGAACAAAGATGTGTGGGGCTTCAGAAGGAGGGAGAGAGGTTGGCATCGCAGGGATGTGTGTGAACGGGAACAGGGAGGGAGGACTGGAAACGAACTTTCAGGCCTGTAGTAGTAGTCTCTTTTGGGGGGGGCGGGGGGGCAAGCATTATGAGCCACCAAAATCATAGAATAGTAGAGTTAGAAGGGGCCTATAAGGCCACCGAGTCCAGCCCCCTGCTCAGTGCAGGAGAACAGATGTGGGCAGCCCAGGCAGTCACCCATCCAAGTACTGACCCGACTCATACCTGCTTAGCTTCAGCATGTGGCCTGCATTATGTGCTCTTGATGCCAGTTTCCAAACCAAGAAATACACATTCTTGCTGCAGCACTATTCTAGCCCCCACCACTCTAAAGCAGGGGTGGGGAACCTCAGGCCTGGGATCCCAACCCAGCCTTCTGATGTTCCCCAGATGGCCACACCCCCTTCCTCTGGCCCCACCTCCCTTCCCCCAACCATCATTTGGTAGTTTCTGATGTTTCCTGCAGTTTCCCATCCCCCCTTTCTAAACAGTTGAAATACTGTTAAGGCTTAGTTATTGGCAGTGAGATCTTTAAGATAGAATATGCTGGTATTTTTTTGGGTATTTTTGCTTCCCCCTCCCCCCCCCTTGCCTTTGGCCCTGTCCACCACTGGAATGCAGCCCCTGAGAGTTTCTCTAAAATTGAATTAGGGTTGAAAGCGGTTCTCCAACCCTGGTCTAGAGCAGCCTTCCCCAAAACAACTTCCCCAGATGTTTTGGAGTACAACTCCAAGCATTTCTGATCCTTGGCCATGCTGGCTGGGGCTGATGGGAATTGAAGTCCAAAACATCTAAAAGCTGCTCTGGAGTCTAGGACAACAATCCCTTGTGTTTTCTAAAGAGCAGGGATGGCTATTTAAATGAGTTTGAGTCTGTGGTATAGATGTACCCTGTCACTTTTCTTTACTGGAGAATATTTTAATTCATTCTAGCTTGGTTGTGGTTGTTTTTAAAAGACCTGTTTTTTAAGCCTGTACATCCATTCTTTAATAAAATACGCAAGAATTTTAAAGCCGTGTTGTTTTTTAAATTATACTTGCCCTTAATTTTTAATGCACAATTTACAGTTTGAAATTAGTGTTTATGGTGTCCTATTAGTATATGTTAGTCTCATCATGTTAGTATGATGAGAGTTTGCTAATAAAATTAATTGTTTTAAGACAATATTTGTACTTCCAAATGATCTTGATCACGGCAAGATTGTTCGACAGTAGAACATGCTGAAATAATTCAATTTGAAGTATTGTCGAAACAAAACACCATTGAAGATTTGAACTCATTATGCACATATTATCTGAAGGTTAAAAAGAGCAGTTTATTTACATTGTACTCTCTTAATTTCTATTTACTGTTGCACAGCTCAGTTCAGAGCATCTGTGAGGAAAAATACTGTCAATGCCATGACAATATGTACTTGATTTCTGGTTGGAACACTTAAGACAGCTTTCTTGTGAAATCATTGAGATAGCAAGACTCTAGAAACAGTGATAAGATGCTGCTTTTGACATTATTTTTATTAACACTTTCAAGTCAAGAGGGTTAAAAAAAATCCAGTTAATACAGAGGAAGGGGAGGAACAGAAACAGGATGAGGTATGGAATGAGATTAGGGCAGGATGTTTCTGCCTTTTTTAATCTTATTCTTAATTTAACGAGGACACTTATTAACTCACATATGAGCTGTTGGGCCCCACAGGCAAATAGCTCTTTAACTGGGCGCGCACACGCACACACCATTCCTTTCTCTGTCCCACCCTTTCTTCTCCCCATATCTCCCAAAACAAATGCCTTTGGGAAATATGTGCTCTCGCCCAGCTTCCATGTATTGCAGTGAGTTCACATGGGAGAATTTCCCAGAGAACTGTGCCCAAATAAAGTAATTCGTAATGGGCAAAGCTCCTCCCTCCCAGACCATGCCAGAAATAATTGGGGGGAAGTCCAAATGTTGCTTATTGTTCTCCAGATGTTTGGCAACACAATCTGAATCCCAAATTGGGTCTAGTGCAAATCAGGACCCCATCTTACCCCGTCCCTTTCTCAGGCTTACCTTGATGCAGTGAGGGAGAGAGCTTGTGGCTGGTGATCCAGTGGAGCCTCTATTAGGCCCTGCACACTATTGCAAATGTTCACAGGCACATCTTGGGACAGTAGTAGCCATTGGAACTACACTTCCCATGACCCTGGCAGCCCTGGATTGTGCTGAGCATGCTCGCAATAACACTTTGGGCCCAATGTAAACTTCTGCATGGCACCTGCATTGGGCCCTCCCTGCTACCCCTCCAGTGAGTATGGAAGAAGGAAGAAGGCATTGGGAGGAATCAGGAGGTCCCCAAAATCGAACCTTTTTTGTTATGTTGCTGGAGAGCAACAGCTGGAGAAAGCTGCAGTCTTCAAGACCTTTCAGGTTTCCTGGAAGCATTTGGTTGGCCACTGCAGGAAACAGGATGATGGTAGACCTTTGGTCTGATTCAGAAAGGCATTTCTAATGTTCAGGCCACACTTCAGAAAGTTTTGTGCCTGAGTTTAAATGGGCTGCAGGGGAGCAAGCACACCAATTCTGGTGTTTGAATCTCCTCCTCTGTTTGGCAATTCATGATTCATGTTATAATCCAATCATTATGGAAGAAAACACTTTTTTCATAGGATTATGAAAGCCATGGGTGATTTGTGTGATTGGCCTTGTTACAAATTTCCATACTCTTTCTTGCAAAATTCCCCTGTCCTTTCACTTTTATTTAATGTGAATGTAGTAACTGTTCTTCCTTGACATATTTTATAGATCCTGGAACAGCAGAAAAGACTGAACCAAATATTTGTAACAAGGAAGCACTTTTTTGGCCTACAATCCTGCTCCATTGAAATAAATGGGAATTTGTTTTACTCATATTCATGGAAACAAGACTGAACCCCTTGATATTTGTGAGAGATGTGCTTCCTGGAGTTGGAAACTTGGGCTCTTCCCAGCTGTACTTACCATTTTTAAAAAAAACTCAGGAGATCTGATCACAGATCTTGCATGCAGTTTGGCTCTCCAGTACTCTGTTCACTATCAAGGACAGTTCCAATTTCTGGTAAACATGATGTTGGTGAGACCTGTAATGGTACCGTAATCTCAAAGCCAAAATGAGCACTAGGACCTCCAAATTCTTCTCCATCTTAGATTTGTAATCTGAGAAGATTTTTTCTCCTACTCTTCCCACCCAGCTCAAATTCATCTTGTATGTAATGCATTTAAATGCACATATGCACTGTGCACAGCATACATGTGCAGCAGTTGGTGAAGTTCATTCTGAACTGTTCATTGCAAGAATGTGTTACAAGAGAATTATATTTTTAATAATGTTCAACCAAATGAACAAACACCCTCTTTGCTTTTAAATCAGAGGAGGACAAGTTGTTGCAGAATAAATAGGATTGCATAGGCATTTCATATGTGGGGAGAGACAGATTGCACCTGCTGGCCCCCGTATTCAGCATAATCTGTGAAAGAATTTATGCAGAATTTTTGCAGCTACACACTGTATGTGCTATGTATGCATGAGCTGTGATTGTGCTTTTGGCAGAAGCCTCATTTTCGCAGATATAACTTATGTATGGACAGTTTGTTCATATGTGAGCTTGTTCCCAAATTATGCCAAATGCATGTGGAAGGAGAGGGGCCAGTAGCAGGTATGAGCAGCCATGATCCTGTTCCGAGGTGGCCTCTTACGCATTGCCAAAAAAGGTTATCCACCACCAAAATAGAGGACGAAAGGGGAGACATAGTTGCACAAAATTTGTATGTGTTAATTTATAGGTGCAAATGTAGAAATAATTACTAGAATTTCAGTTTCATAGAAGGCAAGTGAATTTTCCATCCAAATCACCCAAATTCAAGTGCACAAGAATGTTCTTATTTTATCTGTAACATGTTAGAGCAAAGCTGGTTCCAGTGGGCGCTGAGCCTTGGGTATTTGTTGGGCCCCAAAGGACTGCCAATTTCCCTTTTGCATGGAGCACCCAAAAAGGTAAGAGGTGGCCTGAAAGAATTTTGGAGTTGCAGGTTAAGGGGTCCTATTGATAGTGCCTTGCCCAAAGTCCTCCAAAGTCCTGGAGCCAGTAATATGGGTATGGATTTGAGGGTATGCATTTGAGCTCCATGCCTCACAGCACAATCTCACAGGTATGACTGGAAAGGGCTGGTAAGATCTTAACTTCTTACACAAATACATTTCTTATTTTATATTTTTTGTTCAAGATATTTATAAAAGTTCAACCATGACGTTTTTCCTCCCCAGCACTGCTATGCCAGATCTGAAACTCCAGGCTTGTAGGAACTCAACATCAAGCTATTCAGCGATCCTTAATCTTGAAATGATTTAAATAAATAAATAAATAAATAAACAGGAGATCAGAGTGAAATAATTTAGTAACCCACAGAATTAATTTAGTTTAATTTATGCTAATCACAGCCTATTGGTGGTTCTGGCAGATGAAATAAAGCCAGTGGAGAAGATTGCGTTGAATAAGCTGCAACAATTAACCCTAGAAATTATTGCTGGGAAAGTGGGTTCGGCTTGCTCCTGAAAATAATATGGCCCATAAATTCCGTTAATTGCTGGTGATTAAAGTATTGATTAAGTGCTTAGAGTGGGAATTATATGTATGTATGTAATTATATGTACCGGTATGTAATTACATGTGTGTATCTATATATTTTAAACTAAAATATGTATTTACTTGAGTGTGTGGATGCATATACAAAACAATATTTCTATCTATTTGGCTAGAAATCCTGTCATAATCTGTAAGCAAATTAATTGATATTGTATGCTTTAAGATATGATTTCACTTTAGCATGGTTAGTTGTCAGTACCCCCTTCCAAAAAAAAAGTGAGCCAAATAAATACATTTGTATCCCAGGTCCCAAGCATAGGGGTGGTGGGAAAGGTACACTTCAAGTACATTGGAAATCTAGTGGGGCTGGCCCAGGCTGCAACCCCATTACCACGAGGAAAGAAACTGAGGATAAATTGTAGTCATGCTTGAGAATATGTATGGAAACTTAATTCCCAGTATTTATGCAGCTATATTATTCAGATCTTGTGAGATTTGCTGGAGCCAGTCAGAAGCAGAGCAGAACAAGCAACATTATGAACAGTGAGTGGCCGGCCCAGGCCTTGATCTAGAACAAAAAGGTGTGTTTGTGCAGTTAAACTAGTGCTGCAGGCATTCTACTATGGAGCGAGGGAGGACAGACGAGCCACCTAGCTATTTTGTCTATTGAAAGAAATTAACTTTGGAGAGAGAATTCAAAGCCCACCCTCTTTTATCCTCAGACAACTCTGTGGGGTAGGTTAGGTTGAATGATACTGACCAGCTCAAGTGAACTTGAGCCCATGTTTTATTGATCCAAGTCCAACATTCCCCATGGCTACATCTCACTGGCTCAGGAAGCTGTTCTGACAGACTAGTGGTTACATTTGAGGTTCCTATGTCTGGATTAGTTTACCAATTTTAGTTTGATTTGTTTTCATTGTCATAGGTACAAAGGTAATTGGCTACCATGTATGATCAGCTTGAAGTTGTTCCAAAAAATAACTCTGAAATGTGGTTAGAAACATTGTCTTATTATGACTATAGAAATATTAATATGGGACTAGTGGTCTGGTAGCTCTTGAATGCCATATGAAGAACAAATGAAAAAAATATTATTACAGATAACATAGGCCTATGAAATGGGGGAAATACAGATATAGTGGAGCTTAATTAATATTTGTTAAAAGTTTTGAGATGCTGCAGTGGAAGAGGAATATATAAATAAAGTGTACATATTTTCCTGCTCATATGAATCTTTCAAAGGGGCTATCCCTTAGTCATGTGTGAACCGGCTAAAGGCTGGGGTGTGTGTGTGTGTATGCCGGCATCCCGGCTTTCAAATGCAAATGTAGTTCAGGCCCAGTAAGTCATGAGTTCCCCTCCCTGCCTGGCCAGGTGAAGTTCATCCTGATTGGCTAAGAAGCAGCAAAGCTACAGGAAGGAGGAGGGAAGGGGGAAAGAGCTATTTCCCAACGTGTGGGTTTTTGTGTCTTTGTCTTTGGTCATCGCGTGGCTGCCAGCTGTTGGAGTAATGGCAGCAAGCCAAGGAGAGGCCCAAGCCTTCGGGTGGCCTCAGGATCCGACCCCAGGTAGCTCCTTGTGAAATTAGCTGAATGAGGGCTCTGGTAAAGGCAAGCCTTGTGGAGGGCTACCCATTTCGGACCTTCGGGTAGGTGAAGTAGTCCTCCCGGGCAGCAAGGCTGTGCTGGATCCAACCCTGGAAGAGAACTGACCCCCAGGTAACAGAGTTGTGTGCCTGGGAGATATAATGAATCAGGTTTTGTTATTTTGTAGCTCTATTTCTGTGTACCAAAGTGTCTCTCTCTAATTTTGTGTCCTTCCCCCATTTCCCTATTGGTTGTTGTAAAATGCTACCAGAATAAACCTCCTTTGGTTTTTTACCCCACATGGTGTTTGTGGATTGCTCTGTGGCTTCAGTAACTAAATCCAGGTTACAGACAAAGGGCAAGTCCCTGAACAGAGATTCAAGTAGGATTGCAGACAGCTGAGGCTGGCAATCTGGTACCTTGAGATCTCTGGGGGTCTTGGGTCCTTTGGGGTAGGAAAGGGTGGGGGTGTGGCGGGTCAGCCAGCCCCCCCTTCCTCCTCAGGTTGAATGATACTGACCAGCTCAAGTGAACTTGAGCCCATGTTTTATTGATCCAAGTCCAACATTCCCCATGGCTACATCTCACTGGCTCAGGAAGCTGTTCTGACAGACTAGTGGTTACATTTGAGGTTCCTATGTCTGGATTAGTTTACCAATTTTAGTTTGATTTGTTTTCATTGTCATAGTCTCTACAAAGGTAATTGGCTACCATGTATGATCAGCTTGAAGTTGTTCCAAAACGTAACTCTGAAATGTGGTTAGAAACATTGTCTTATTATGACTATAGAAATATTAATATGGGACTAGTGGTCTGGTAGCTCTTGAATGCCATATGAAGAACAAATGAAAAAAATATTATTACAGATAACATAGGCCTATGAAATGGGGGAAATACAGATATAGTGGAGCTTAATTAATATTTGTTAAAAGTTTTGAGATGCTGCAGTGGAAGAGGAATATATAAATAAAGTGTACATATTTTCCTGCTCATATGAATCTTTCAAAGGGGCTATCCCTTAGTCCCAGCATGTGAATATTTATATATACTTTGTGCCAAAATCTTGAGATGTACAAAAGGGTTAATTTAAAAATACCCTCAGAAACCAGAGAACTACAGGTACTCCTGGTACCCTACACATGTAATATTTATGACATTCATACAACTTTAATTTTTTTCCCCTTTTTTGCCTTAAAAGAAAGAGTACAGTTTTCCCCCCAAGCACATCACTGCAGAAAGGGGAAAAAATGAAGCTCTTGTTAGTTTGGAATTTTCCATTCCTTTTTTATTTTTTATTTTACCTGAAAGGGAGAAAACGCTATGGGGCTTTCTCCAGTGGAAAGAATTCACAGTGTTCTGCCTTTGACTTGCACATTTTAAGAAACACTGCGGAAACTGTCTATATGATTAGCAAGGATTTAAGACAAATTTGATATCTGGAACTAATAATCAAGTACCATGTAACAATGAGTGATGTTGATGGACTTCCTAATACTGAATCAAACCGAACAGCCATATAACCTCCTTTCCCATTTCTAGAATAGCACAATGCATAGTACACACCACACTAGCGGCTGCTAGAATTGCTGTAAGGAGTGATATCTATACCAGCTGGCTCAATCCTTCTTTCTCCTCGTGGCATCTGTAGTTCTGTGAAGGGGGTTAGGTGTTTCTAATAGAATTCTTAATGCCTTCACCAATCTTCAGGATTCCCTGGGAGAAGCTATGGCATCTAATTTAGTATAAAAGTAATATAGGTTTGTAGTGTACAAATAGCATAGCACAAATATAAGATTGTAAATGTGGCACATTAGAGAGAGGGCAATTGTGTTAGTTTTCTACATGCAGGGAGTTTTTAATGTAAGGGTGAGCGGCTATATACCAGCCTGGACTAGGTAGCTCTAGCTGATTCTGGGTTAGTAATTAAGCTCCACTATATCTGTATTTCCCCCATTTCATAGGCCTATGTTATCTGTAATAATATTTTTTTCATTTGTTCTTCATATGGCATTCAAGAGCTACCAGACCACTAGTCCCATATTAATATTTCTATAGTCATAATGTTTCTAACCACATTTCAGAGTTACGTTTTGGAACAACTTCAAGCTGATCATACATGGTAGCCAATTTCCTTTGTAGAGACTATGACAATGAAAACAAATCAAACTAAAATTGGTAAACTAATCTGAACTGGGTTTTGTTTTATTTGTGCTTGGTCCAGTACTAAACCTGAATTAATTTTGCCTGTAGACAGACAATAGATTTTAAGGGAGCTGAAGCCTTTGTTGCCTGTGGTGTACGCACTCACTTCTTTTGTCCTTTCAGTGTCTCTGGCCAATAGGTTTGGCAGGTTTTTGAAGCATTGCAAAATCTTGCAAAACATGTTTGGCCAGAGACAACAGCGGGACAGTTATGCACAACATAAATAAGAATGGTTTCATCAAGCCACTTTCAGTATTCTGAAAACAACTATTCTTCCCACTCCCCAACCTTCCCAATGTTATAGCAAGTGTCACTGGAGCTGCTTTTCCATCACCAGGAAAACTGTGCACCCTGCCCAGTGCTCCAGAACACCATACTGGCAGCTCTCCTGCAGCGGCAAGAGTGGTTGGCACAAGTCTTTGGAGTGCCACCCACTCAATGCATCACTTTGAGGACCCCTCAAAGTGGGCAGACTCTGGGAAGCCCCACCAGCTGCTCAAAAGAGAGAGCAGCCAGAGTGGCTCTCCAGAAAGCCTATCCCAAATGCCTCATTGTAAGGGACTCTTCCTCAGAGTCAGGCATCGGTGGGGGATACATCAAACACAGTGGGTCTTACTTTTGAATTCATGTATATAGCAGGGGTGGGCAACTTGTGGCCCTCCAGGTGTTGTAGGACTCCAGGTCTCATAAGGCTTATGAGACCTGGAGTCACAATCCCAGAATGGCCAGTGGCCAGGGATTGTGGGAGTTGTAGTTCAACATCATCAGGGGGTAGGGACAGGTTCTTCCACCCTGATATACTGTATATAGGGCCGCACCGTTATCTATTAGGCTAGGAGGCTAGCTTTCAGCATGCTTCTACCAAAAGGCATCCAATGGATATCCTTTGTCTCAAGAGTGCCACAGGTTAAAGAGCCATCAGCATACCATGAAGTTTGAGACTGGTCTGATTCCCCCTTTCACTAAATTCTATCATTTTGAAGAGGAGGAATTAGTTCACAAGAACAGTGATCCTGTTGCAATTTTATAACAAGCAAATCAGATTATCAGAACATGGACAAACAAGGGAAAATGTGATATCTTTCCCCAAACCTGGGACTATCCATATATTCACTCATTTACACACTGCACCCGTGAGAGCACAATACATTTTGGTGCCTGAGGAACAAAATCCAAATGGCACCTCTCTGTGGTGTTAATTCTTAAAAAACAAAAAACTAAATTGATAGTTTTCTGTCATCTCCCTGCGTAATGTCAAGGCTTGTCCTGCTCTGCACGTGTACATTGTGGAGGCTCTGTGGCGGAGTGACAGGCAGAAGCCCAGGGAGGGGCCAACCTGAACATTCCAGAGGCTCTGATTGGTTGAAGCAGAGAGCATAGAACCCCAGGGAGTTGGCAGTTAAGGGGAGTCAGTTGTCAGTTGGGGAGAGAGTGGGTTGGAGTGAGAGAGGGAGTGGGAGGTTAATAGAGTAGGTAGGAAAAGGTGGTACTGAAGAAAAGAGTTCAGACAGGAAATCTAGTACTAAGTTGTGAGAAAGCAAATGTGAAGGTGTTAGTATAGAATAGTTCACAGGAGTTTCCGCTTAGGGAGTGAAGGACCTTCTGTCTGAGGAAGAAGGTGAAACTCTGGACTAGTGTGAGGGACAGTTAAGTTCCCTGGTCTGATACAGTCATGCCTTGGATTGAGAGCATAATTCATTCCAGAAACGTGCTTGTAATCCAAAACACTCTTATATCAAAACGAAATCCCCCAAAAAAAATTTGTACAGAGATTTTTAATTTAAGCCATACTACAGTCTTGCAAGACTGTATTGCAAGACGTTGCTTGTATATCAAGTAAAAAATAAATAAATAAATATTTAAAAATTTGCTTGTCTTGCAAAACGCACTCAAACCAAGTTACTTGCAATCCAAGGTATTACTGTACTGTAAGTTCAAGTAACCAAGCCAAGTTGATACAAAGAGCACTGTATAACATCTGCCTGCCTTTAACCTGAATCTAAGCAAAGATTAGAACAAGTTTGAATTAACTGTTGAAAATCCAAGTTATCTGTTCCTGAGTTGAATATCAGTTTAGAGACTTTGTTAGAACAATAAAACAATCTTTTTATTCAAAGTTCTAAGTGTCCAGAGTCTGACTGGGGGACAGGAAAGTAAGAAGCAAATTAACGGAGGGGCACCCTACTTCAAGTAATCAAATAAAACAAACTGCTCTTAATAAAGACAAACAAACGTGAGTGAACAGCTACATATAAGCCCTAAGACATATCTTCGGCTAACGCAGCTTAAGAAGACGGCTTAAAGTCTGAAGTGACCAATACGAGGGGCACTTGGTGAGCGAGAAATACCCATTGAGGGTGTGGGCTTTGGAGGAGGGGTCCCGTCCACTACAGGCTCCTCCCTATCAGTTACGCCAATGAACTCTGGAAATAGTACAAGGATTATAGGGAGCTCTTACCCCCCCCCCCAAAATTGAAGCCCCTGACAAAGTATAATGTCCAAGGGTTCTCTGGAGAAAGTGATTGACGGGGCAGACTGAAGCCTTGCCCTAGTCTAACGTTCTGACCAATCAATGAAAGGAGGACGAGGAGGAGTTACCCCAAACTTTCCCAGTGGATTACTGTTGTCAGTGGGGACATTTATTATGAATTGGAGGGTTTTAGAAATCAGCACCGTTCCCTAGAATTTGATAAATGGGCTGGTACAGTAGGGAAGATTTTTTCTGAGTTAAACAATCATGATGTACATCAGCCTTCCTCAACCTGGTGCCCTCCAGATGTTATGGACTTCAACTCCCATCAGCACCAGTCAGCATAGGCAATGGTTAGGAATGCTGGGAGTTGTAGTCTAAAACATCTGGAGAGTACCAGATTGGGGAAGGCTGATGTAGACAATTTTTTGTCTTTTTTTTTTTTTTTAAAGGACTGATGGGGATATATTGATAGAAGAGCCACTTCTACTCTTTTATTTCAAAATCCACAGTATATTTCCACCTATAAGACATTATTTTTGTTGTTCCTCATACCAGTCAAACCCCCCCCCCATTGCTAATTCCGCTCTCCCTCTTTTCTAATGGACCAAGAGATAAATGCTTAATTACAAGCTGAATTTGTGGCATTTGCAGAATGATTCCCTTCCCTGTAAATGTCTCCACTGATACTTTTTGAAACTCATCTCCATATGTCCTCACTATCTGCTAACAACAGAGCCTTGCTGCAGCTGCTGCCTAAGCAGTTTCTGCCCTTTTTTTTTTTTTAATAATGAGAAAGCAAGTCTTGTGGCTCATTCCCCCAACAGTGTAGTTAAAACACACAAACCCGCAGCAAACAACGGCACAGATTAAATTCTTTTAACTCTTTTACTGCCTTGTCTCCCATCTCCCATCTTTTCTGTTCAATGTTATGATTTGATTATTCAGTCATTTGAGTCTGGACCCTTTCCAGTCATTCTTTCCTTCTCTTCCTCCCCGGACCACTGAGCAGCAGCTATCAAGAGACTTTGGTATCTTGCCACATTTTCTGTACATTTCCAGTTACTGCATTTTAAACTGGATTTTTTTCCCCTTCAGAAGTCTGCAAATATGCCATGCAGAAAGATGAACAGCACCTTGTTTATGTGGGATCTATTCAAACCCTGTCTAGTTGTTATTCCACAAAGAAGTGGGCGTGGGTGTGTGTTGGGGTGGGGGGCATGGCAGCAGGGTCCACCCTTGACCTATGCACATTTGTTTCAATATCCAAAATGAGCTAGATGCATATACCTCCACATGATCCAGAACCTTACCTTTGCTGAGGCACATTTCAGACATTTCAGACGGATGCATGTAGGTTAGGGATGGAAAGTGTTTTGTGTCCCTCCCAGACACACACACCTGTGCTTCTCCGTAGAATAATGTTCAAAAAGGGCTTAGGTATTTAAATGTATGTAGCCTGTAACACTAGCAAAAAGCAAGGCAACCTACAAAACTTAATAGCCTTCTTGTCTAGATCAATCGATAGATCAATCGATAGACAGACAGATGGATGTTGGTTTCTTGTGGTACATAGCCTTCCTAATATAAAAAGAGAACCAACTCTCTTCCAGTTTACAAGAACTTCCTTGTCTAGTTTTCAGGAAGCAACTGTTTCTCAGAAGCTTTCTTAAAGTCTGATCCTAAAATATTTTAAGTGTACTTCTTCAAATGTCAAATGTGAAGACAGCAAACATGTTCGCTTCACAGATACATGTATCATGCAGGTACACGCTTCAGGGAATTGTAGCCAAGGCTGCATCAGTATGTTCAACAATGAGCCTGGGTTTGCCTCTGCAAAATGACCCTGAGCCTTTTACAAGATGGAACAAACTAGACCTGTCAATGGATTTCACCTAATATTAAATTTGAGCCAAATTTTGGAGGTTCCTGCTCAGGCAGAACATCCGATAATTTTTCTGAAGAAAGATGAGGCTAAAAAAACCACAAAAAACTTGGAGGTGGGGTCCATGCATCCCTGTGCTGCCTGTGTTATGAAGGTAAAAGAGTTTCAGTACCGCTAGCAAGGTTTCACAGGGGGCTTTCAATTTAAGTGAAATTTGAGGCAAACTCAGGGGCTCAGGCAAAAATCTGAAGAATTTTGAGGGAAGCTAATTCTTTTTGACAGAACTAGCGATGATGATGATGATGATGATGATGATGATGATGATGATGATACAATTACATAGTTCAGGGGGTTTCGTACATCTGATGGTGCAGTATTCAAAAAGTACACTTATCACATATGTTATACTGTCCCTGTATGCATTGGTCCATTTAATTATGTTGTGTGGTCTCTTGGAATTGACAGGCAAGAGAAAGCAGTGTGTGTTCAGCATTGTCAGACAGCAGTCCCAAACCTAACAAAACATGGAACAAATGTTATTGCACTAACTGGAGTATTATAAATAATTACCCATATAGGGCAAGATTGTGACCCAGTTCAGACATGAGATTGGAAGTTGGTAATTCCAATCC
Organism: Shinisaurus crocodilurus; assembly: GCA_021292165.1. Taxonomy (NCBI): domain Eukaryota; kingdom Metazoa; phylum Chordata; class Lepidosauria; order Squamata; family Shinisauridae; genus Shinisaurus; species Shinisaurus crocodilurus. The sequence goes on from CM037876.1 coordinate 103,952,927, forward strand.
AGTTAATCCTGTTATCATATAGTACAAGCAAACTATTTCTGCTTTCCAAACCAAGCTTTCTTCTTATTATTATATCCCACTCTTCCCCAAAGAGTCCTAGGACACCATGCCCACCTCAACAGAGAAAACCCATGGATGTGCAAAACTATGTTGCGTGAAGCAGGATCCTGGATTTAGAACCCACTAACAAATTGAATTTTCAAACTTATTTTACTGTTCAAAATTACCGGTAATCTTGGTGCTATTATTTGGATGTAACATTTAGTCTGGTTTAAACAAAATAAACTGGGCTTCAGCATTCTGTCTGAGAGCCAGGTTATCTTTTTCTATTTCTGTTGGTATGGCTTTTTCATAAACAGATATTTAATAAATCCATTAAAACAAAACAAAAATTAGTACAATCCTGATCTTTCTTGTTCTTTTGGGAGACATCCTTTGGTTCATGGGATAAAAAAAAATAGTGTTCACGTTTGACAAATGATGAGGCTGCTAGTTTATTATTTAGGAGACAGGCTATGTCCTGAAGACATGTTGAACCTAAGCAGTTCTGGTCTGGATGTGATCAATGCCTTGATGGAACAACTACCCAATCACCCTGGAGGAAAGGAAATGTAAGAAATAAATAGCCTTTTAACTGTAATTTGAATGTATCAATAATCACTAGATGTGTTATATTTTCCTCCTTTTATATAATGATGTTTGGGAACATAGGTATTTATGCTGGGTTTTTATAGGCCTGGTCTTGCAAGGGTGACATGGCAATTTCATGCTTACTCGCACTGCCTCTCCTTGGTGCTCTTTTAAAATTGCATTGTGCAGTTCTTCTTCATGGCTGTGCTTCAGTCAAACCTTGCACAAGCCTCCTGTTCAGTGCTAGAAGAGCCTAGCCATCTGCGTTCCTCACAAAAGTGCGACTGCTTAAGCCAGATGGATATTTTGTTGTTGCCGTTCTTATTATTCACATGGAACCTTTAAAAACTGTTGTGCGGTTTGAATAGTTTGAGAGTAGCGAACATTGCACACTGGACACTGGAATCTGTACTTGCTCCACTTCTACCAGAATGTGTGTATTGCATTTACTCTCTCTCGGAAGTGGGGAAATGGCTGTTGCTGTGTTGGAGTCAGAATAATCCATTGCCCCTAATCCTCAATAACAGATTAATTGCTAACATTAGAGCTCAAAGCTATGCTAGCTCTTACTTTTACACACACACACCTCCTCCTCCAGCCCACAAGATGTGAATTCTTAATAGATTCTGTGTCCTGGACTTCAGATGTACAGAAAATAGTTCAACTTTGCAAATAAATTTGAGAATATTGACCTGCCCATAAACCTGCCCAGGTGTGTGCGTACATCTGTTTATCACATGACAACCTGAGCAAGTGGGTCAAGGCACATGCTTAGAAGAAAATGAGCAGATAAGAGGTCAGTTGTAAGGCTGAAATAGTTTCACCTAGAACTCAAAAGGGCATAAATTTATTTATCTCATATACCGTACATATCCTACCCATATGTATAAACACAAGCTCACACGGTTTGTCTCATTTTATCCTCACCACAAACCTGTGATGTAGGTTCAGCTGAGAGCGAATGCTGGTCCAAGGTCACCTAGTGAGCTTCATAGGTTAGTGGAAATCTGAACGTTAATCCAACTCCAACACTATGTCCAGTATACCAAACTGGATCTTTTCTGCTATTGGAATGGATCACTGGACTGACCCCTTTTCAACCACCAGGGCCATCACCAGCTGTGAGAGAGAAAGGGAGAGAGGGAGGGAGGAAGAGGAATGCAGACAGGCAAATACTTTATGCCTCCAGGGAGAATGTCCCTTTCAGCACCCCCTTCCCTGTTCTAAGAAACAAATTATTCTCCATACGCACCTAGAAGGTGTTTCTTAAACAACCCATTAAGAATGGAAGCCTGAATGTCTCACCACTCAAGAAAGTGGGCAGCATCTAACAATAGCACCCAAATCTGCTGTTGGCTGCCCAGAGCCCTTGGGATAGAGCAGCATATAAATCAAGACATATCAGAGTTGCCACACACACACTTCAGATCATCTGGCGGGATCTTTGCAGATGACTGGCTGCAGGGCTTTGCAGGGTGTGAGCCCTGGCTGGTAAGCCCTTGCAGAGTTCAGGACCAGACCAGCAGACACTCCCAGGTGGGCTAATGCGGACCAGCTGGGAGCTGCCAGGAAAGGGCTATATAACAGCTGCATTTCACCTTTAGCCTTTGCCACAGCAATGTGGTCTGTTGTGCTAGCTACAGCCTGTTCCTGATCTCCTGTCACATCCAGTCTTGCTTTGCTTGACCTCCTGCTTGTTCCTGACCAATGCTTCTGCCTCTAGCCCTGTTCAGCCTGGTGCGTCTTGGTTTCTCTTCCTGACCCCTGCCTCTTCCTAGATCCTGTGCCTGTTGCCTGGACTTGCCCTCTGCCTCTGGTCTCTGCCTGGACTCTGTTGCCCTGAACCCGTGTGAAATCTTGGGCCTGCTGTCTGTCCCTGTCTCCATCTTTCACAGCCCCAGCATTCCAGCTGACAGTCGCACCCTGACAGTCTTTTAGTAAGATGATATGTTTAGGCTTCACTATGGGACCTTGGACTAGAATAACGCTTCTGGTCAAGCCAAACAATATCAGCTCAAATTGTTCAGAAATCCTAAATTGGATCAGCTGACACTTAAAGAAAATGCCTTTAAAATGCCTGAACCCTTGCCGCCCATGACCCGCACCCTGACAGTCTTTTAGTAAGATGATATGTTTAGGCTTCACTATGGGACCTTGGCCTAGGATAACGCTTCTGGTCAAGCCAAACAATATCAGCTCAAATTGTTCAGAAATCCTAAATTGGATCAGCTGACACTTAAAGAAAAATGCCTAGAAATGTGAAAGACTTCAGCTAAAGTTAGTCCTGACTAACTGCCAGTGAAACCAATGTAACGCATTAGTCACAACTAATTAAGATTCCGCTGCTTTCAGTGGATCTTAGAAATCATCATGAAGTTTAGTTGTATTTGGAGCATTATGTAATTATTGTGACAGAACTGACAGCAATTCTTGTTAGTTTCTCACTGAAAACGATACCTAATTCTGAAATGTGTGAAATGTTTTGTCAAATGTTTATTTTGATCTGGTTCCTACATTATCTAGTGGTGTAAACTATTTCCTTCCATTAAAAAATATTCTGGTTAGCTGTAAAATGCTTTTTGGGATAATAAGCTAGGGAAATGCTGATTTGTTTTAACTGTGAAGTATAGGGTAAAACCATTACTGTCTGAGATCTTTGGAAAAGTCATGAGGCTTTTGGGAAAAAATACTTTTAGGCTGCAATCCTATTCACACTTAACCTGGCAGTAAGTTCCATTGAATTCAGTAGGGCTTACTTCTGAGTAGACATTAATAGACTTATTCTTCTTAATTATTATTTATTAAGCTATGTGTGTATATTTTTTCTGTGTGTTGCTAAAACAAAAGCTATTAATTAATTTTTAAAATTTAATTAATTTTTAATTGGAAATTGTTGCCAATTGCTTGGCTATTTAATAGTTGTCAGTTACACTGCCAAGAAGTGACATCAGCCATACTACTTCCTTGGGTAGAATTAAACATAAGACTGCCACTGAAAACAGCAGCCCCATGTAAAGCTTCCCCCACCCCGCCACCATAACAGGTAGTACAACTCATTTAATATAACATTTGTTATGCCTACTGTTTCTGTGCCCATGCCAGTGGCAGCCAGTGATGTAGAGCAGGACAGGGGCAATGCGCAGCTTATTGATATCGGGACACAAATTAAATTGTACTACATACTACTGAGGTAGAGAGGAATTCAGTGTGATGCTGCCATTTTGGTGGAAGCCCTGTGTTTCATATAATGTGTTCTTCTGGTCCATTAACCTGTCTTTTTTTTACTGCCATCAAAGCATAATTGGATAGCGTAGAATTTGCTCAGATTTAAGTCCCAGCAGCTCCTTCACTAAAATCCGTAGGCACTTTGTCAAAATAAAGGTGAAATGCTGCTTTCTTTAAACAGTTCAGAGCAGCAAATAAGAAAATAGCTATATCCACTTGGATTTTAGGGGAAATTAAGGGAAGATCCATATGGTAACCCAGTCAGTTCTGTGGAAAGAGAACTAAAATCAGCATGGTGTGGAGAAAGTGGACAGGGAGAACTTCTCCCTCTATCATTATACTAGAACCTGGGGCGGATCTACATTACACTATAGATCAAGTTGGCAGAACGGTACTGCTGTATTCATGTTCTGCAGTCACTCCTCACAGGGCACACACTCGTTAAATGTACTGCAATCATCCCAGTCTGCCACCCCACACCTAACTCCATAGTGGTAGAACTGAGCGTTCCCTTGAAAAGGGCTTTAAAAAAAGTTTTTTAAAGAAAGAAACGAAAAAGCTCTTCCAGCCCCTCACTAAAATGAAGGAGAAGGCAGATGCTGCCTCTGCCACCGCCACCCCTCCCACGAGGTCGGGATGAATTCAGCAGGATCAGTGTGCCATGCCCTCCCCTCCTCCCAAATGCAATTCCCAAAGCAGTGTTCCCCCCATTCTGAGTTTCCTGAGCACAAGGCTCCTGTTGAATCAATGTGATACACTTGGGCGTAAGGGCAGTGGAGAGAATGTGATTTACTTCTGAGCAAACATGCCGTTTGGCTAATTTGGCAAGGGGGTGAATGCAGCTATTAAAACAAGGGGGAAGTCTCCCGCTCCTGTCCCCCCTCAAACTCCATGGTGGTTATACTAGGGGTACTGCCTTTCTCATACAGGGGAAACAGCCATTTCACAGGAAGGGTTTTCCCCCCCTGGTATGCCGTCTATGTGGAGGTGTGTGTAGCGGACGGGACCCCTCACTCCCAAGCCCACACCCTCGATGTGTACTTCGCTCTCACCAAGTGCCCCTTGGTATGGGTCACTTCAGACTTTAAGCTGTTTTCTTAAACTGCGTTAGCCGATTGATTATATGTTTTAGGTCTTCTATGTAGCTGTTCACCCACATTTGTTTTAATTAAGAGCAGTTTGTTTTATTTGATTACTTGAAGTAGGGTGCCCCTCTGTTGATTCCCTTCTTACTTTCCTGTCACCAGTCAGACTCTGGAGAATTAGAACTTTGAATAAAAAGGTTGATTTATTGTTCTAACAAAGTCTCTAAACTGATATTCAACTCAGGAACAGATAACTTGGAATTTTCAACAGTTACATTCAAACTTGTTCTTTGCTTAGATTCAGGTTAAAGGCAGGCAGATGTTATACAGTGCTCTTTGTATCAATTTGGCTTGGTTACTTGAAAGTTACAGTATCAGACCAGGGAACTTAACTGTCCCTCCCACTAGTCCAGAGTTTCTCCTTCTTCCTCAGACAGAAGGTCCTTCACTCCCTAAGTGGAGACTCCTGTGAAGGGTTCTATACTAACACCTCCATGTTTGCTTTCTCACAACTTAGTACTAGATTTCTTGTCTGAACTCTTCTCTCCTGTACCACCTTACCCTGCCTACTCTACTAACCTTCAGGTCTGGACATGGGACGGAGACGGCCTTGGTCGCCTTGGTGGATGATATGAGGAGGGCTTTGGATAGGGGCGAATGCTCCTTTCTAGTCCTCCTCGATCTCTCAGCGGCTTTTGATACCATTGACCACGGTATCCTCCTGGACCGTCTGGAGGGCTTGGGCTTGGGAGGCACTGTATTGCAGTGGTTCCGGTCCTTCCTCTCTGGAAGGTATCAGAGGGTAGTTCTCGGGGAGGAGGCTTCGGACCCTCGGCTGCTCACTTGTGGAGTGCCGCAGGGTTCCATCCTCTCCCCGATGTTATTCAACATCTACCTCAAGCCGCTGGGAGCTGTCATCAGGAGGTTTGGGGTGCAGTGTCATCAGTATGCGGATGACACGCAGCTCTACCTCTGTTTTAAGTCCTCACCGAGTTTGGCCATTGAGACCCTGTCCAAGTGCCTGGAGTCAGTGGCTGGCTGGATGGGAAGGAACATGCTGAAACTGAACCCCGAAAAGACCGAGGTACTTCTGGTGGGGGACAAGGGAAGGTTAGGGGATGTTGACCTGGTGCTGAATGGGGTACATCTACCCCTGAAGGACCAGGTCCGCAGCTTGGGGGTCATTCTAGACTCCCAGCTGTCCATGGAGGCTCAGGTGGCAGCTGTGAGCCGGGCGGCGCTGTATCAACTCCATCTGATACGGCAGCTGCGCCCCTACCTTCCTAATCACCTGCTCCCATCAGTGGTTCATGCCTTGGTCTCCTCTCGCCTAGACTACTGTAATGCGCTCTACGTGGGGTTACCCTTGAAGACGGTCCGGAAGCTTCAGCTGGTACAGAACGCGGCGGCTCGCCTGATTAAGGGCAGCTGCCGGCGTGATCACATCACGCCAGTGCTTAATGAGTTGCACTGGCTACCAGTTGCTTGCCGAGCCGAATTCAAGGTGTTGGTTTTGACCTTTAAAACCCTACACGGCTCCGGCCCAGCTTATCTCAAGGAGCGCCTCCAGCAACATCAAGTAGGCCGCTCAACAAGGTCTGCCACGGACGGCCTTCTCCTTATCCCATCAGCCAGAGCAGCCAGGCTGGTGGGGACTAGGAAGAGGGCCTTCTCTGTGGCGGCCCCCACATTATGGAACTCCCTCCCTAGTGACCTTCGCCATGCCCCCTCCATGATGAGCTTCCGCCGTGCATTAAAAACATGGCTGTTCAGGCGGGAATATGGGGTGGGTTAGGTTTTTAATGAGAATTTTAATATTTTTAATTATTATATTTTATTGTGTTTTACTGTATTTTAATTGTACATCGCCCAGGGTGGCCGGGTGACCGGCCAGATGGGCGATTGATAAATATAATAAATAAATAAATAAAACCTTCCACTCCAACCCACTCTCTTCCCCAACTGACAACCAACTCCCCTTAACTGTCAACTCCCTGGGGTTCTATGCTCTGGGCCTCAGCCAATCAGAGCCTCTGGAATGTTCAGCTTGGCCCCTCCCTGGGCTTCTGCCTGTCACTCCGCCACAGTGTGCACATGCGCAGGAGCGAAATAGCACCCAAACACGATTTCCCAAAGCAGCCTGCTTGAAGATGCAGAGGTGCACAGGGACAGTTGCACACCAAAAAAAATTATGCTTCCAGGGAAGAAGTGAAACCGTCGCACAACAACAAATGGTGGGCACCTCTCTTCCCCACCAGTTTGGGAGACACGTCACGCCGCATTCCCCCTGCCCCTCAAAAACTACTGGCTAACTCAAGTGACAACACTTTCGTGGCCACACCTCGCGCGGGCAACGACAGTGCAATTTTAGCACACATTAGCTGCGTACTGCAGTAGCCAACCACAATAACTGGAAAAGCCACAATAAACCCAGTCCAGGAAATTCTGGAAGAAACAAGGAATGATTACGCAGGACTAGCGTGACCGGCACTGAAAGCTGCATGCGTCTTGTGCCCTGCAAGTCACGGCAGTGATACAGTACTGCAATAAACCTTAGGTGTGGATCCAACCCTGGAGTCATCTAATTAAGCTGAATGGTGGGAGATTTAGGACAGATGAAAGTAAGTACTTCTTCACAGAGCACTTAGTTAAACTATGGAATTCGCTAGATGTCGTGATGGCCACAAGATGTAGTGATCGCCACCAATTTGGATCGGTTTAAAGGTGATTAGACACATTCATGGAGGATATGACTGTCAATGGCTACTAAGTCATGGTGGCTATATATTTCCCCCAGTATCAGGGGCAGTATGCCAGTTGCTTGGGAAACATGAGTGGGAAGGTGCTATTGTTCATGTCCTGTTTGTGGGCTTCCTATGGGCATCTGGTTGGCCACTGTGTGACCAGAAAGCTGGACTAGATGGACCTTTGATCTGATCCAGCAGGTCCCTTATGTTGTTATTTTTATTTTATATAGTGCATGGTGCTTTACATAATAACAATAAAAAGGCAGGTCCTTGCCCCCTAATGCAGAGAAAACAATGGAGGGACAGGAGGGAGTTAGAGGCAATGGTAAATAGGGTAAGAATATGCATTCGTTTCAGTTATACAGAACTAGACTTACCGGTAGTTCTATCAGTAGAGTATGAGGCCTAAGGAGCTGTGCCAAAAGCTTCTCAGAAATGATGAATTTTGAGAAGATATTTCAATGTAGAGAGAAAGGGAGAGAGGAGTCTCAGGTGTTCTGGGAGGGAGTTTCAGGTGTAAGGGAGAGCAAGGGAGAGTTATTTAAGGTTATGTTCATGTTCTCTGCAGCCCCAAATTTTGGAAGCGAGTGGATTGACTATCCCTTTCAAGGATCGTTCTTTTGGCAGAAGCCTGGTGCTTACACATGGGTACCACTGCATGCTTGAAGTAGCCATTTGCTCTCTAGATAATTCAGAAGTCTCCTTAAAATGCTGAAGGAAGAAACCTTAGAAATATGTAAAAATGTGTATATGATTGTACAAGTTTGTTATTTCCCAAAATGCACCACCAGGAGATGGCTGGAGGCAATTATTATATTACTTTCCTTTGTACATGCCCTAAACTAGTTCCTGCAACAATAAGCAGAGGCAGAGATTGGTTTTCAAAATCTCTTAACCAGCACCCACCATGTATTTAATGTCGGTAGCTCTTATACCAGCTGTTCTATCATTTAAGACAAAATGTTGATGGAGCAGCGGGGGTGGGGGATGAATTCTACCTTCATCACAACTGGGTAAGGAAAGAAAATTCAAAAATTCTGAGGATGGCATATCCAACATTGTGCGGAGATGTTTGTTGAAAGGTAGTCTATTTACTGAAGCAGAAATTCTTACGATAAGTCCCTCGTGGCCAGCTCAGACTTGTAGCCCAAGCCAACCATGGTTTTTTTCTGTACTTTTTCAAAGACAGGCCATGGTAGGTGATGTGTAGCTCCCTACGGCATTGTAGCCGGGGCTGCAGACAACGGATTAGATCCTTAGCCCGTTTAAGTCAGCATAGATCTATCAGCTGCAGTGAAGCCAAGCCGACTGACACTAGTCAAGGGAGCGCCCTCATTATTCCTAGGGATGCATACAAACTATGCGCTGAAAGGTTTTTCTACCAGGGGTCTGCCACCTTTAAGACAAAAAGAGCCACTTGGACCCGTTTCCGAAGGAAAAAAAAAAACTGGGAGCCGCAAAACCATTGTGACATTTAAAACAAATATAACACTGCATCCACCAGAAACACCCTCCATGTGGTAATAGCACCCCTCATCATCCATCAGCAGGATTTGCTGGTGGATGATGGGGGTGCTACTGCTGGGGGGGAGGGTGTTGCTGGTGGCATCCCATCATCCACCAGCAACACCCTCCCCCCCAGCAGTAGCATCCCATCATCAGCACCATCCAGCAGTAGCACCCTCATCATCCACCAGAAACACCCTCCATGTGGTAATAGCACCCCTCATCATCCATCAGCAGGATTTGCTGGTGGATGATGGGGGTGCTACTGCTGGGGGGGAGGGTGTTGCTGGTGGATGATGGGATGCCACCAGCAACACCCCCCCCCCCAGCAGTAGCATCCCATCATCAGCACCATCCAGCAGTAGCACCCTCATCATCCACCAGAAACACCCTCCATGTGGTAATAGCACCCCTCATCATCCATCAGCAGGATTTGCTGGTGGATGATGGGGGTGCTACTGCTGGGGGGGAGGGTGTTGCTGGTGGATGATGGGATGCCACCAGCAACACCCTCCCAGCAGTAGCATCCCATCATCAGCACCATCCAGCAGTAGCACCCTCATCATCCACCAGAAACACCCTCCATGTGGTAATAGCACCCCTCATCATCCATCAGCAGGATTTGCTGGTGGATGATGGGGGTGCTACTGCTGGGGGGGAGGGTGTTGCTGGTGGATGATGGGATGCCACCAGCAACACACACCCCCAGCAGTAGCATCCCATCATCAGCACCATCCAGCAGTAGCACCCTCATCATCCACCAGAAACACCCTCCATGTGGTAATTTGCTGGTGGATGATGGGGGTGCTACTGCTGGGGGGGATGGTGTTGCTGGTGGATGATGAGGGTGCTACTGCTGGATGGTGCTGATGATGGGATGCTACTGCTGGGGGGCACAAGCAAAAGAAATGCAATATTAAAGCAAGAGGCACTTACCTTGAATTTTAAGAAAAAGTCCTTATAACCCCCTTTGGCGCGTGCAGGAGCCCTCCTCTCTTCTGCAGCTCACCCGCTCGCGTCCCTGCTGCTCGGGGGGGGGGGTGCTGCTGCCGCGCCAAAGTTCCCCCGCCCCGCCAAAGTTCCCCCGCCAAAATCATAGCGCGGGGGGGGGGGTCCAGCGCGCCGAAGCAGCTGGATGTGACGCGGCGGCGGCGGAAGTGACGCGGCGGCGGCGGATGTGACGCGGCGGATGCGGCGGCGGCGGCTTCAGCGGCTCCGGCATTAGCGGTGGCGGCGGCGGCAGCAGCTAGAGCAGCGCGGAGAACGCTCCGCGCCGCTCAGAAGAGCGAAATCGGGCTGCCCCCGAGGCGGCGGCGGTGGAGCAGGGCAGCCTTGTCCGGAGCCGCGGCAAAGGCTTGAAAGAGCCACATGCGGCTCCGGAGCCGCGGGTTGCCGACCCCTGTTCTAGGCCTTGTGACAGGATGAAACGCATGGTCTCCCTTAACTTGTTTTGTGTATTGTAGCATTTCTACCCCTGTATAGTGCACAGACTGAGGTATGTTTTGGTACTTCAGGATAGGAAGAGCAGGAATAAAACCAGAGGAAGGCTTTGAAATTATTTCTAAGTTACCAGCAGAATAACAAAGCAACAAACTTCCTTATATGAGATCTGAAGGTGTCACAGAATGGCTAGAGCAGAGTCTATCTAGCCATCTATCTTGCAGGAGCCGTTTGGATAGTTGGCCTGGCATACATTTAGTTATACAACCATCAAGTCCTGAAGCATTTAAAGCAAGGCAAGGAATGACATTTTCAGGAAAGGCTGCAAGAACTACAGATTGGATAGCGGTCAAAGAGTATAATTGCCTGCGGATACGGTGTGTGTAAAACAATCTCTGATTGGGAGTGTTCCACCCAAATCGCCTACAACCACATATTCAAGGAAGCATGTATTTGCAACTACAGGTTATTTTGTTTATTTTGGATATTTAAGTTTCTGCTTTTCAATACAAATTCTCAGAGCAGCTCTGAGAATAAAATATAAAAAAGAAACAATAGCTGAATTAAAACAAAACTAATAAAATTATTACAAAACACAACTGCAACATGAGCTGATAAAAGCAGGGTTTTAAAAAAAACACAACTAAAAGGCCAGGGTGAATAAAAACATAATTTTAGTTTTACCTGGTGCCAAAGGGACTTGGTTTCAGGCAAACTTAATGGGGAGAGAATTTCACAGCCAGAGAGTGCCACTGTGGGAAACTTGCAAACTTGTGTGACTCTTTCTTTCTTTCTGAAAAGCACTTTCAGGAGGGGCACTTTGGAAAGGAGAAGTGGTAAGAGAAGCAAGGAAATAGTCACAGCTCTCTTTGCCATTTTTCACTCTAAATTGTGACCCTCTTGAAGCTGCTCTTCCTAAAAACAAACAACATGGCATTGGACTTTTGCTATGTATTTTTGACTGCAATGTGCAATTCGGCCCTTACTTACTTAATATACTGTGAATGATGGTGTCTTATCTTGCAAGTTATGATAAGCAAGTGTAACAAATTGAAATGAAGAAGGACTAGGCTGAATACAGAGCCAGTGTGGGCCATAATGCTCAGAGTGACACAGTAGGACTGGGGAGATCCAGGTTCAAATCCCCACTCAGACATAATGCTCACTGGGTGACCTTGAGTCAGTCACTATCTTTCAGGCTAACCTACCCCACAGAGATACTGTGAGGATAAAGGGGGGGGGCACCATGTATGCTGCCTGGAGGGAAGGCAGGAAAGAAATATAATAAATAAGAGGAGAGAAAGAAACTTGATGAATTTGTAGAATTTTCCTCAGGAAGGTAGTGAACATCCCAAAAATAGTTTGCACATTGAGAATCTTCTCTGACATTCTCACTATTAATTTTGCTGTGCCACTTTAACTGAGCTGAACTTTAATGAGAGAATGTTAATAGTGCCAACATCATCTCATGCAATTTTCTAACACAGTGCTATTAGGGCTGCCAGTCTGCAGGCAAGCTGGTAGTCGAGCCAGCAGGCAATGTGGGAGCAAGTCAGGCTAAAGAGACAGGTCTGAGGCAGCAGCTTTATAAGGCTTGGTGGAATCTTATTGTCTCCTTGTGTAACCCAATTGTTGCCGAGCTGGTATCTGCTTGCAGGTACAGGCAGTCCCCGAGTTAGGAACGTCCGACTTAGAGACAGCCCATACTTAAGAATGGACTTCTGGGTTCCCCGGCGCAACGTCGTTTACGTAGAGTACATAGCGTAGTATACTACGCAATTTGCGTAATTTACATAATTTGCAGAAATGCCGATTTTAACGTATAGAATGCTGTGCTGTTCCGACTTACATACAAATTCGACTTAAAGGCATTCTTAAGAACGGAACTTGTTCGTAACCTGGGGACTGCCTGTACTAGCTCAGTATCTGTGGTGGTGCTGCTGCTGAAGTGCAGCAATTCTGTCCTTTTCCCCCTTGGTTGATCTCTGGAGTGGTGAGGTGGCCAGGTCTGTTGCCATGATTTACCACAAGGGTCCTAACCCACGTACTTGAGCCCATGGTGCTCTGCAGCTTATCACAGAGAGCTGGGCACAGTAAAACGGGTAGGACAATAGTAAGAGGAAGATTTGCAATGATCCAAACTGAACACAGGCTAGAATACTTTTAGGATCTGCTCTGTCGTAGTGATGGTGACGAACAAATCCTACTTTTCCTCCACCGTTACATCTGGTCACTGTCATTCAGTAGTGCTTTTCTTTTGTGCAGAAGGACCTTTTACAACCTGACCCCAAAGAGAAGCCCACTTTGATTAAATCGTGAAGCACTTTGAGGATAAAATCACTCAGATCCATTCTGCTTGCACTCTATTTGTATGAGCCCAGTGCTAGAAGTGTTACTTGTTCCCTCTTGCCAGATTTCTTGGATACCTTTGTTCAATCTGAGGATATAGATAGGCTTCTTGGAGCCCCCCCCCCCCCCCCCGCTGACTGGGAGTCATGCCCTTGCTGGCTAATTCAGGCAGTCTTTTTGGGGCACGCTAATAAGATAGCAGAGGTAGTTCGTGCCTCAGGGTGAGTGCTGAAACCTGTTTTATGTGGCACGCAGAACTGCAGAGGAGTTGGGATAAGTGTGCCTGCGGTTTTGAATTTCAGTGTCCTGATGTTGTTGTGAGTCTATCACTTCCTGTTTGTGTGCCTTTCATCATCAGGCGATCACTCGTGACCGAGTAAGATTGTCTTCCGGGATAAAAGGAGGAAATTCTAAAGAAGATTGTGTAGACTCTAGCGATGGGTCCGTAAGTGACTGTGGAGGCCAATTCTAGATCCACACAGCTTCCCACAGTGAGGACACAGGTTACCAGATAGAAGATGGTCCTGTAAAGGATTCATTTGACGTGCTTTTCGCTTAGCACGTTTCTCCCTTTCACCTTGCACTCGGGCTTCTTCAAAGTCCATGGAACCTTTGTGAAAGGCCAACCTCCATTTAGATCGTTCATGGGCCAGAGCTTCCCAGTTTTCGATGTTTATATTGCATTTTTTTAGATTAGCCTTATGAACATCTTTAAACCTCTTATATTGACCACCGATATTCCGCTTTCCATCCTTGAGTTGGGAGTAAAGTAACTGCTTTGGGAGACGGCAGTCAGGCATTCGAACAACATGACCGGTCCACTGAAGTTGGCGTTGAAGGATCATTTTTTCAATGCTAGTAGTCTTTGCTTCTTCCAGTACACTGACATTTGTTCGCCTATCTTCCCAAGTAATTTGCAGGATTTTCCGGAGGCAACGTTGATGAAACCTTTCAAGGAGGTGGAAGTGACGTTTATAGATAGTCCATGTTTCGCAGGCATACAATAAAGTTGGTAATACAATGGCTTCATAAACCAGCGTTTTGGTCTTCTTACAGATATCCCGATCCTCGAACACTCTATGTTTATTCAGACTTCGGTATGCCCTGTTGCCCTGAATATCCTGCACTTTTTAAAACATAATCCTATGCAGCATAATCCTACTCGGGAGGAACTCCCACTGTGTTCATTGGGCCTTACACCCAAGTAGCTGGATAGGACTGCAGGTGTAGAATGATTCCAGTATTGAAGGGAAGGATTTTCTGTGTACTGTGTGCCAAATGGCATCATTAGAACTGTGATCAGCTTTATGAACTTGTTTGTTTAATGAGGAAGAGAAAGGAATGGATGATCCATCCATGCTCCTTTATGAAATGATTCATTTGATTACAGTAGTATTTATTGTGTACTTGAAGAAATGGTGACTGAAGGCATTAATCGATTACACTGTACAATTATCTGGGTGATTTATTAATCACGGGTTGTAATGCACTCCATTCTGGTTTTTAATTGAGGTTCTGCCTTGTAAAAGACTTGGTGCAGTGCCAATAGTATATCTTTGTTAAACTGTTTATTTAGGCGATGTAAATTGTGTGCAGTCTTGATTTGGAAAGTACTGTAATGTAGCAAGCCCCAAATATTGTCCACATGTAGAGAGAGATTGTTCTTTGTTTTCTTTTCCTGAACAGCAGCATCCCCCCTAAGTCACATAACAAGCTGCATTTTTATACTTAAACTACTTAAAAAGCGGCTTGTGATGAGGCACATGGGCTGGGCTGCGGTCAGCAAAAAGAAAATTAATATTCGGTTACATGAATGATAATTTTCAAAAAAAACCTTGAAAACTAACAGTGAACATCTTTATTTCTGCAAAGATAGTCATAGCTTGGCAATGCATTGGTGGGGAGCTTTGATGCTTCCCACTAATGAATGGCTAAGGAATTTAAAGCAAAATTGGTGAAGTTGACTTATGTCAAACTGAGACAATTCCCACAGATGGAACTTTTTAAAGTTTTGTTTATTATGTTTTACGAGTTTCCAAATACAGAAATTGTAAGGCACTTTTTCTGTAATTCATTGTTTTTTTTGGTAATGTTGATAAAAACATAATCCACCTCCTTTTGTATGCATTTGCTATGACATAAATTGTTATGAAATGTTAACATTAGAAAAAGAAAATGCCCTCTATACAGGCTAATAACCCACGCCCCACTGAGGGGTGGCCTGTCAGATCCCATCCCAGTGAATAAGGGTGTTCGACAAGGATGTATATTGGCCCGCCTTCTATTCAACCTCTATATAAATGATATAGTCCTCCATTTAGCAGGACTGGATTTCTTCCCCCCCTAGCATAGGAGGCAAACATATTTCTATTTTATTATATGCCGATGATGCCATCCTATTGTCATACGCTCAGGTGGGGTTGCATAGGTTATTGAGGGCTTTGGGGAAATACTGCCAGAAGGAATTCTTGGCAGTAAAACAAAAATAGTAGTTTTGGGCAAGAGAAGACAGAGATTCTTATGGCGGCTGGATACTCACCAGCTGGAGCAAGTCCCTGCTTATAAATACTTAGGGGTGATATTTAAGAAAACTATCTCCTGGACTGCTCACCTAAAAACTGCTGCAACATCAGCAGGGGCAACATCAAATGCCATTTTCTGCTATGCGGTAGGCTTAGGTGGGACCCCGGTATTGCCTCTTCTAGAACTATATAAATCCAAAGCATTGCCGCAACTATTGTATGGGGTGGCCATATGGGCCTACTCTGACACCTCTATATTGGACTCAGCGCAACACAAATTTCTAACAAGAGCTTTGGGGGTCCCTAGATCAACCCCCAAGGCAACAGTGCGAATGGAGACAGCTTGCTGCTCGGTTAGAATTCTAGCCCAGAAAATAGCAATTTACTACTGGTTTAAGATTATCTTCTGGCTGGCCCCGCCCCTAGTATTAATGGCCTATGAGGAGATGGGCCAAGCCTCTTGGGCCATTGCAACCAACAGGCTCGTATCAGAATTGGGCCTCTTGGTGGACTACCTGGTGGCAAGGGGCTATAGTGGTGCGCGGAGGGAAGTAGCAAGGCAGCTGGGTGAAAAAGATTACCAAATCAGCTCTAGGCTGGCGCTTAACTGCTGCTCTAATGTATTTTACCAAAACTTCCCTACTTCCCTAGGGAAGCTACCAGCATACTTGTCCTTACGATCTCAAGCGCTTTTTAATCCAGTGTAGACTGAATGTTGTTCAAGTTAGGGACGTCTTGGGATGGTATGCCGGACTACCCAAATCAGAAAGAAAGTGCATTCTTGGTTGCGAGCAAATAGAGGACCTCATCCACCTTTTAGTAGATTGTCCACACTACTCAGACCTGAGAGGCCAATCTCCCCCCCCCCCCCTAGACGTCTTAAACGACGCTTCGCCTATAAGTAAAATTGGCTTTCTGCTGGCTGGAGTTGACTACTACACTTCTTTTCGTACTGCAAAATTTGTTAAATTAGCCTTAGCCAAGAGAAACAAGCTTTTAAACTCATTTACAGATTTGGAACTTAATTAAAATTTTAATATGTATTTTAACATTGAATATTCTTTTAACGATTCTGTATTTATTTGTAATGATGTCACTGTTTTAGCCTGTCTGTATGTGCATATGTATGCTTTTTTAACTTTGGGTATCCAATGTTTTAACCCTTTTTTTCCTTTTAATTCACCTGTACTGCTGGCCCCAGCGGGGCGTGCCACAGCCTGGTTGGCTAGTGCACATACAAATAAATTGAACCCACACCCCACTGCCCTTTGGATAACTGCCTATGGGACAGTTCTTTTGTTGCAGGGATGGCATGGTTGCCACTGCCCTACAGTCACTTCCCACACAACTCGTGGCGTAGTGGTGAGAGTGTTGGCCTGGAACTCAGGAGATCCGGGTTCTAGTCCCTGCTCGGCCATGAAACTCACTGGGTGACTTTGGGCCAGTCACTGACTCTCAGCCTAACCTACCTCACAGGGTTGTTGTGAGGATAAAATGGAGAGGAGGAGGAGGAGGATTATGTAAGCCGCCTTGGGTTCCTTGCAGGAAAAAAGGCAGGGTATAAATATAATAAATAAATAAATTTGAACCTGGGAAGTCACATGGGAAAAGATAACAATATTAGAGGGAATGGTGGGATGGGATTTAACTAAGATGTAAGGCCCTCCCATGTGATCTCCCAGGTTTTTAAAGTGAGCCCATCCAGCTCACTTACCAGCAGTGGATGGAGATGGGCGCCCGAGAGGCCATAGGATTATGTGGATCTTGGCCTCTGCTCCCCTCCCCACCAACAGGAATGCTCCCTGTGTGACCTCTACAAGGTCATATGAGGTTGCAATAGCAGTCAGAAAGATGCTTTCCGCAGTGGCTGCGAGGGGACAGGGAAGGGGGGATGGTCCAATCTTGGATTCCCCCCTCCCAAGGTTGTAGGAGTGTCTATGACTTCAGGAGGGGGAATCTGAAGTATCCTGTGGATGCTCCCTTTCCCAGGAAGCATAGGATTGCTCTGTTAATTTTTTTATTGATTTAAACTTATTTTAGTTCACCTTTAAGAGTGTAACCCCCCTCCTAGCAGTGAGGTCCATACACAAAACACTAAACTATAGTTTAGTATTGCGTTGCAACACAGACTGACTAGCGAATATCCCTTTCTCAACTGAGGAATGTTTCTGGTTCATTTCTAAATGAGCTATAATTTTTATATCTGCCTGCTGAATTATGGGTACTCAATCTTCTGCAGAGTGTTCTTAATAGAAATTACAATAATTTGGTTTTCTCTTCAGTTGGGAGCAGATAAAATCATGTGATTTAGTGCAATAAGTCAAATCACACTTGTTAAATGAAATTCAAGAAGCTGTCAGCTGTGTTTGGGACTGATTCCAAATCTTGGAATAAATTCAAATTATTCCTAGCAAATGTTTCAAATACCTTTGGAGCACACACACACACACACACACACACATATATATATATATAGAATTTTAAAATCCAACCCCCCCAAAAAAACCAAACAAACAAACATACACTACAAAGACAAAACAACATCAAACTAAAAAGGGCTTCCAATTTTTCCACAACCTAGTATAAGTAACATCAAATATTCTATACTATAATGATAAAGAAATTACTTTTTTCCCCACTTTGCAATAACAAAACAAACAAACAAAAATTCCCCCCTCTTATTCATCAACCTCACAAGTTCACAAAGCCTCGAAACCTTACAACATTTTACTTCTAAACATAGATTTAAATCCTTCTTATTAAACAATATTTAATATTTCTACTTATATTTAATGAAAATCTCTATCTTCTTTCCCTCTACTTATAAAAACAAACAACCTAGCTTTTTCCCCCCCACTACTTTCACCTTTTCACATGTTCCCAAATTTTTAGCCCATATTTAGTTGGTTCCTTTCCATTACTCATTCTCAATGCTAAGTTTCATCCAGGCTCAATACATTTACCATTAACCAATTACTATTCAGATTCTAATTCAATATGAAACCTTATCCTTATTTTACTCAGCAACTAATCGTTTTTCTAGTCCCATCCTTCCCAAGTATGCCCCCTTCAGGATCAAAGTCACCACATCAATGAAAAATACAAAGGAAAACCACCTCAGACTGGAGAAGTTCTCCTTTCTCTCAAAGAGGTTACTCTCACCAACCCCTTTAGGTTCAGATCCATGAATGTTCTGTTTGGATCACTGTCAGCGATCCCTTTAAATTTCTCCCATTTGGATTCCTCCCACCAATCCATTTGGGGAACTAAACCCTCTTACTTCTTTCATAAGAACCTCTCCCTTCCATTCAATAGTCAGCAATTATCATAACATGAGTCAAACCATTTATCCCATCCAATAATCAGCAAACAATTTCCCCCGATCAAACACAGTATTCACAATACAGTAATACCTCGGATTACGAGTAACCCGGTTTACGAGTTTCTCGTAAGACGAGGAAAAATTTGGCATAAATTTACATTTGAAAGACGAGCAAGTCTTGCAACACGAGCCGCTGCTGCCACATGTGGCTCCTGTTGCAAGATGTCTTTCAAATGTAAATTTATGCTAGAAACGCGAGGCGCCGGCTGAGCGAGTGGCCGCGCCGTGACTCGCCTCCACGGGGCTTCCCTGGAGGCGCGGCATGGCCGGGCTCAGCCGCCGCCTCGGCCTCGCGCTGCTGCACTGGCCGGCTGAGCTTCCCTGGAGGCCAAGCGCAGAGCGAGCCTTTGCAAGCGGCGGCTGCGGCACCCTTTGCAAGCGGCGGCCGCAGCTTGTCTCCACGCGTCTCCCTGGCAGGGAGCCTGCATGGAGCCGCCCCCGCCTCTCCCTCCCTTTGCAAGCGGCGGCTGCAGCGTCTCCCTCCCTTTGCAAGCGGTGTCCGCGGCTCGTCTCCGCACATCTCCCTGGCAGGGAGCCGCGTGGAGCCGCCCCCGCCTCTCCCTCCCTTTGCAAGCGGCGTCCACGGCTCGTCTGCGCGCATCTCCCTGGCAGGGAGACAGCAAAGCTTTGCCGTCTCCCTGGCAGGAAGCCGCGCGGAGCTGCCCCCGCCTCTCCCTACCTTTGCAAGTGGCGGCTGCAGCATCTCCCTCCCTTTGCAAGCGGCGGCGGTCCCGTCGCGTCACATCCGGCCCCGTCAGTGACGTGCCCCCTCCCCGAGAGAAACTGCAAAAGCCCAAGCAACTGCAGACAACTCACAGAGAGAGCATTTGAAGATATGCCAGGAATTACTCTTAAATCATCCTTTTATTCCAAGGAGATTAACAACTAGGATAACCTCTTGACTAGATTTCACGCAGTGCCGGTCTCCCATGGTCCCGTAGAAGCGTTAGGTTGACATTTTAAACTCCACTGGAAGCCCATACCTTTGGAGCTTTTTATTATTGGTTTGTGATCAAATAATGTCAAATAAGATTTACAGTCTTTTGGGGTATCATGTTGCTGAATGTTTCATTGCATTATTATGTGTTTCTAAGAGATTAGGCTGGTTTTGGAAAAAGCTTGCATTGTTATTTTGAACTAGGTATGTGACCGAGCAAGATAGGAGCAAGGCCCGAACCGGGCCTGCTCGTGTCCGCCGAGCTACTCGGCCACCGCGGGCTTACCTGCAGCAGGCTCTCCGGAGAGCCTGCCTCCCCGTCTGCTGGTCCTGTCGCGTCCTTCCGGCGCGGAGGAAGTGACGCGACGGGACCCCCACGCTCTGTTTTTGGTGCGGGAAACCAGGGCAACAGGGCTGTTTAAGCCCTGTTGCCCTGGTTCCCCCCACCAAAACAGAGCGCAGGCGGGGTTCCGGCAGCGGTGGCAGCAGCGCGGAGAAGGTAGGTTGCGGTGGGGTGGCGATGGGGTGCGGCGGCAGCTCGGAGAACGCTCCGCGCCGCTCTGAATGGCGAGATCAGCTGCCTCCGCCTCGAGGGCTGAGCCAGGAGCGAGCCACGAGCCGACTCCAGGCTCGGCCCCACCACTATTTTGAACCAAGAAAGGAGAGAGTTGATGAACACTCAACATATTCTGGCTGGGTTGGCTGAAATCTAGTTTTATAGGAAGAATACATTTTCTGGTTTATAGACTTGCAACTGTTTGAGCCTAGACTACAATATCTCTGCCCCCTCTCCTTGGCACTGAGTTCTTCATGCAAGACTCTGTTCTCAGTGCCGCTGCCATCTGATGTGAGACAGGAGCTAACAAGCAGGACTTTCATAGATTTCATAGATTATAGAGTTGGAAGGAGCCTACAAGGCTATCGAGTCCAACCCCCTGCTCAATGCAGCAAACTAGAGGAGTGGTCTCCCATCCAAGTAATAACCAGGCCTGACCCTGCTTAGCTTTCCACGCTCAGACAAGCTGAGCCAGTGTAAGCCACAGGCCTGTATTCTTTGTGGTAGCACCCTTCCTGTGGAATTTCCTACCAAGGGAGTCTTGCCTGACCAGCTAATTAAAGATTTCCAGCAAAATACTAGGAATTTATTTTTAGCAAGGTTTTTAATTTGCGTGGTGGTTGACGACCTCTTAAGGATACCATGGCTTGGCATCTGTTCATCTTGAGGATTTGTTTCAGACTTGAGGCATTATTGTTTTATAGTTCTGAATGTTTTTAATCCATTGATTGTTAAATCCCATGATGAGAATTTCGGCTAGTTGGCAGCAATCCGTCATAAGCATTTTAGAATGAGTAAATAATATAAATAAATTTGTTATTTGTAATTTCCTTGAGTATTCTTCCTCCTGCGTAATATGAGGAATCACATATTTCGTGTTGTAGCAACATTACATCTCTTCCTATTTATTTATTTATTTATTTTTACATTTTATAAAATGAATATGCCACCACGTCATCAGCTGCTTCTGGAAGAGGTGGGGAAAGTCATGATATAATAACATCACAACATGGAGTAATTCACCTTCCCTATTATAGGGGAGGCAGGGGGAATTGAACAGCAGCTGCCATTTTCAGCCAAAGCCCCACATCCATTCTAATGCGGAGTATCACTTCTAATGTGTTCTAGCAACTATTTTGCTTTGCTCTTAAAACAAGCTAACAATGGTATCATAGTACAAAAATGAGCATATTGTTATATTATTACTGGAGCAATGCTGGAATACTGTCTCTGTAATAAAAGGGATTGTGGACTTACAGATGGATCCAAGCTATGGCGGTTGTCATTAATTCCCACTGAAAACAATGGGACTTAAGTCTTGTCTAATTTTCGCACTGATTGTAATGGGTTAAATCCAACATTCTGTGTGTGGACTCCTGCTTGCTCAATGGGACTTCCCCATCCTGTCCTTCTCCTCCTGCAGCCCCTCACAACCCCCAAAGCTGCTCCAGAGGGTCTCCAACACTCCAGAGCAGATTTTGGGGGTGTTCGAGGGGAGAAAAAATTATTTCTGTGAGCGGTTTCTGTTCTACTGGTGGAATCACACAGTTGGATCCAAGCCCCAAAATGCAACTATCTCAGTTTGGTTCTAACCTCTTTTATTATTCCCTTCACTTGTGTTGAATTTACTTTCTCTATCTATACAGGGCAACTCTATTCTTTGTTTGAATCCTAAGTATTTCTAAAACACATCTCCCATTGGCACAGTATTGTATAATTTGCTTTCCTTTATATAGCAAATATTCTAAATGTCTTATTTGTTGTTTTTAACAAAGTAAAACTTGAAGTGACATTTCTTAATTTATAAGTTATGTTAATTGTCAACAAATTGTCAAGAATTGTTGTTCAATTGTAGATCATCATATGCATATGCTTTTCAAAGACAGCTGAGAAAGGAAAGAAAGAAAGTGTGTAGGCAGGCTAAGTGGTCCTGGCTGATAATTATATTTGGTGCAATGATATGGAAGTGTTCTGCTATTGTTCCCCTTTCATAGAAGGGGAACAATTGCTCAAGAAGAACCAATCATTCTAATTATGCTGAAGAACCGACTGCTGCTGTAATTGCTAAATCACCTTGGGTGCCATTCTTGATAAAAAGGCAAGGTACAAATCAAATCTAATCAATAAATAAAATGATTTGGCTACAGCAAATCTAGGCAAAAACGTATCTCTAGTCCTTTAGGAGGAAAGGTCATGAACCTGTGTGACATAGCAGATAGAGTGTTGAACGCGGACCAGTCAAACCTCAGTTCAAATCTCTACTAACTTCTGAAGCTGACCTTGGGTCAGTCACTGTCTCTCTTCCTAATCTACTTCACAAGGCTGGTGTGAGGGTAAAATAAGAAAGAAGATCCCCATGTACACCACTATGAGCTGCTTGGAGAATGGGTGGGTTACAAATGAGAGAGAGAGAGAGAGAGAGAGGCAGACAGATAAATAATCCCAGTAACCATATTAAAAGAACCACTTAACTAAAAGCATCTATTTTCTGTAGAAACTGAACATTTATATGAGACACTAAGTCCATTGAGGTGACCAAACTACTACCTTGTTTGTCTGTGTCTTCCTGAAATGTAGCGGGGAGAACTTTAATACACATTGGCTGCAGATGTATGGTAAAATTGTCATCTTTTAACCACCCATTGGTTTTTGACAAACTTAAATCAAATATTACTGTGAGTGGAATTAAAACATATATTCAATTAGCATTTTAAAAACATATAATGAATACATTATAGCAGTGTTCTCCAACCTTGGGTCCCCAGATGTTTTTGGCCTACAACTCCCAGCATGCCCCAGCCAGCTACGCTGGTAGGCCAGAAACATCTGGGGACCCAAGGTTGGAGAACACTGCATTAAAGGGTTTCCCCCCTAAGAATATACTGCTGCTAGCCCCTCTTTCTACTTTGCGCTTCGTTGGCGAACCAGCCCTGGGAGCGGCAATAAATTAAAACATCGTGTGAAGCTAGTACTGTACACAGTATGTCCAGATGTGGAGGGCCGTTGAGCTATTTATACGCAAGTTTTTGTGGCTGGGCTACTGCATGTACAGCATCATTAATAGCCCGCCTCTAAGACACAGTCATCTTCAATCAGTCTTTATGGCCCCCAGGCCCTGCTGTTCAAGCTGTGTGTCACAGCCAATCGCAACACTTACTTCAAGCAAATTTTTCACAGTTCTTTGGCTCAAACTGCTGGCAGACTTCCTAAAGACTCTCAGGAAATAATTCCACAAAGTGGCATAAATTAATGTGACTAATTAACATGATGTTAATTATTTGTAAATTGTATGTTTGGGTACACATTACTTGAGAGGCATATGTTACATTCAATGTTTACCGAAACAAGTGACTGCTAATAGCATCTCCTGAGCGTTCTTTTCAACACAGTAAGCAAACGGAGGTTTCTCTGAAACGAAAATGGGGCCCTGAGGGAATGAATGAACTGTAGTATATAATGAAATGAGCAACTAGAAAGTTACTTTTGTAGGTAATAGTTATCTTTACAGTGTAGGAGTTGGCATAGACGACTGTAGGTAGATCTCTTTGGCTTGTACCTTGTTTTTTGGCTACCTACTTCCCGAAGTAATGGGAAGTTCCAGAGCGGCTGCTATAGAAAAGTACTGGAGACTTACGATCTTTATGCCATGTCTTTCCATTTACAAATGTGCATGTTCAGCATAGAAGGGGGGCAAGCAAGCTAGTTTGTAAAACAGCATCTATAAAATAAGCCACATGCGTTAGCATTCTCACCCCCACCCCCAGCTGCTTCTTGTCAGTCATCTGTAAAATTCAGGGTTGTGTTTCCTCCACTGCCTACATTTTAACTGCGAAACAGCTCCTCTCCAACCCCCACACAAACAAATGGTACATGGATGGTGTGTGTGTCTAGTAAGTAGTAGCCACCAGCCATTAATGCTCAGTTTGGCTGCAATCCATCGATTTCATAGATCATAGAGTTGGAAGGAGCCTACAAGGCTATCGAGTCCAACCCTCTGCTCAATGCAGGAAACTAGAGGAGGGGTCTCCCATCCAAGTAATAACCAGGCCTGACCCTGCTTAGCTTTCCACGCTCAGACAAGCTGAGCCAGCGTGAGCCACAGGCCTGTACACTTGCCTGGGAGTAAGCCCCATTTTACTCAGTCTGGCTTACTTCTGAGTAGACAAGCATAGGAGTATGCTGTAAAGCTAGCCTCTTTTAGCCATCAGCATCCATTGAAGAAATGTCTTCAGTTATTTTACTGTAGAAAAGGCTAAAGAAAAGGTACTCTAACAACATATTTGGCTGTGCCTTACAACTGCCCTAGCAAAAATCAGAATTCAGTCACTAGGAGTAACTGTTACATGAGACAAAACTAATTCATTAATGATAATATATTTTTAAAAATGAACTTGCTGGGTTGCAAGAAGCTGCACACTTCGAAGTTTGTAATTACCGTAAGAACTGGTGCTTGAGTTTTGCTTTCTTCCTCCCTCTCAATCCCTTTTCCTTTTGTGTCATGTCTTTTAGATTGTAAGCCTGAGGGCAGGGACTGTCTAATATTAATCTATGTAAGCCACTCTAGGAGCCTTTTTTGGTTGAAGAGGGGGGTAAAAATGCTGTAAATAAATAAAAGTTAGTATTCCAGATATTCTTCAGGAAAATGGATTCTGCCGGCAGAAGCTTTCTCTCTCCCCTCCAGAACTGAATGACTTGCTTCTTTCTCTCCCCTTCAGAACTGAATGACTTGCTTCTTTTAGTAACTTGCTTGCTGCCATACTATAAGTATTTCACTTATATATAGAACCACACGCATGTGCTTGCTAAGTTTCTAAGTGCATATGTGTACATTAGTTCATAGTTATGGGTGCATGATGTGCTGTCTGCAGCCAGATCTTTAATTATTTATTATTTATTATTTATTATTAATATTTATTTATCGCCCATCTGGCCGGCAACCGGCCACCCTGGGCGATGTACACAGAATAAAATACATAAATGCAATAAAATACATTAAAACAATATAAAAATTTTAAAATCTTAACCCACCCCATATTCCCGCCTGAACAACCAAGTTTTTAATGAGCGACGGAAGCTCATCAGAGAGGGGGCATGGCGGAGGTCACTCGGGAGAGAGTTCCACAGTACGGGGGCCGCCACAGAAAAGGCCCTCTTCCTCGTCCCCACCAGTCTAGCTGCTCTGGCTGAAGGGACAAGGAGAAGGCCATCCGTGGCAGATCTTGTTGAGCGGCCCACTTGGTGTTGCTGGAGACGCTCCTTGAGATAAACTGGACCAGAGCTGTATAGGGTTTTAAAGGTCAAAACCAACACCTTGAATTCGGCTCAGAAAGCAACTGGTAGCCAGTGCAAATCCTTCAGCACTGGCGTGATGTGATCCCGCCGGCGGCTGCCTTTAACCAGGCGAGCCGCCGCGTTCTGTACCAGCTGCAGCTTCCGAACCGTCTTCAAGGGTAACCCCACGTAGAGTGCATTACAGTAGTCTAGGCGAGAGGATAGTTTAATACATTCAAAACTATACCGGCATTAACTAGAGGTCCCTTACACTAGCACAACATAAGTTACGTTAGCGCTCATGTCACACTGGATACTGCCCATTCAATTCTCACTATTTATTATTTGCTGATTTTGTCGCTAATACTGAATAATCACACCTAGGTGTACCTATTTGGCTGACTGAGAATCAGCTCTTCTGCTTTGGTCAAAAGTATGCTTGTTTATATCCAAGTTAGGACATGTTGAAAAGTTCAGTACTGTGATTTATATGTCATACTGAAAAATATATGGATCTCTAGTAAAAAAATATATGTTTTTTGTGTCTAGGTCTAGGAGATCCGTGTCGATAGTAGCATAGTGTTTAAGAGAATGTGCTTTGAAGTCTTCAAATCCTATGTCGCCTCTAACCCTTTTTTCTGGAACTGCCATCCTTGGCTCACTCAGTTTTATTAGAGCAGTGTTCTCCAACCTTGGGTCCCCAGATGTTTTTGGCCTACAACTCCCAGTATGCCTCAGCCAAACACTGTATTATAGAATGCAAAGTCATTACCAAATTTTTCCACTCCACCGTTGTTTGTGTCATCCTCTTGTGTTTTTCCAGACTTAATTTGCCGTGGTAGGGGGGGCTTTTTTGTGCAATAAAATGCAAATGTGGTATTAATGTTTGAAGACTAGGGTCCCTGTACTGAAAAGCTTCCTGATTGCAGGTTCTGACCATTTCATTGCTACCTATTCTACACAGCTGGAGGAATATTAATTAATTGCCCCTTAATTTGCCAGTTTCCACTCTCTGTGAGGTGGGAGGTTTTATTTACTGGTTTCCTTAAATTCTCCTCCTTTATTTTATACTGAAATGGTGCTATTTTGGGAAGCTTTTAATTAACATTGCAGGGGTCTTTGCTGAATAAGAATTACTTGTGAATAAACATTTAAGAGTCTTGGCTACGGGGAAGGCATTGCTGGATAACATACCAGTGGATTAAGCGCAATGTAGAACTTCTTTGTGAATTCCTCTTGTAGCTAACTGTGGAACAGTAGTGCTTCAGCAGCGCTGAAGGGCTCATGTGTAGAAACAGCCTAGGTGGTCTTAGGCAAGGCACTATTCTCTCAGCCTTATTCCCATCTGCAATAGTGGGATATAATATTACTGGCCTACCTTGCAATTATGTTCTAAGGATTACTGAGGTACTAGTAATGTATGTGAAACACTTCAAGTGAGAAGGAATAAATAAGGATTTTTCAAGTAGTAGGGATATACCCATTTTGAAGCTAAATTTCCATGTTGTCAGCTGAAATAGTGAGGTCAAAGCAAAGCACTTTACAAAATAGCTCCACTGTTCTACAGGCTAATTAATATAGGCCTTGCAAAGCCTGGACTGCTATACTAAATTGGCATTCCTCACAAGGCCAGCTCTGCTGGAAGTAAATAAATACCTTAAATATATGCTGTACAACCTGGCATTACAAAATATAACTTGCTTTACCAGAATTTCAAGGAAGCATGTACCGCATTGGGCTGCAATTAAAGGTAACAGTGATGCCCATACATGCTCATAGCAAATTGGTGGCTGTTACTGAAGGGTGGACAGTGCACTGCCGCGACTGCCCACTGCAGAATCTGTGGTCTCTCTGTGTGTATACACAGAAATAACACTACTGGACCCAGGCATCGGAAGTCATCTTTTTATTGTAAATAAGGTAAAACAGTTAAGAATTGGTATTTTTCCCCCTCCCCCCCTCCTTCTCCTCTCTTGCGTACGAAGGCACTAGGGGAGATATCAGAAGATGTTTGTACAGTGGAACTCGCTCCTCTCTAATCAGAAGAGGAACTGTAATCTTGTTTGGCCAAACAGTTATAGTGCACCATGAGATCAGGAACGGTGATAGCTCAGTTTGTTAGTTTCTCTTCAGACCTTCCCCATCAATTTGGGGTGGTTGGGGGTAAAGGAGGTAGGGCATAAAATTTTATAATGCCTGGATAGGGCTTCTACGGAATACCTATTCAAGAGGTGGGAGGATATATGGAAACACAAATCATCTGTTCCGATGTTCTCTGATTACCACCCCCTAAACTGTCATGGATAGGACAGGAACATGGATAGGCAGGGCTTTTTTTCTGGCGGAACGCACCGGAACGGCGTTCCGCCACCTATTTTCAGTCAGTGTCCGTTATACTCACTCAGTAATTATACTCACTCAGAGAGCGACAGCACTTTCTTCCTGAGAGTTTTGGAACCCTTTCCTCCCCACACCGCCGCTCCGCAGCAGCCAATCAGCGCCGGCCTGCTGCCCTCCTCCTCTCCTCCTCCCCCGCCCCCACCACTGTCACTCACGGCCTCTCCTTCAGCCAATCGCGTCCCTGGCTGGGGCCCGTTTCCAGGCTGCGCGGGTCGCCTCCCCCTCTCCGAGGCAGGAGGCGAGCGCCTTTGCGCGGCGGGGGCGGGGGGGCGGGGAAGGCAGCGCTCTGCTTCACGCTCACACACACACACGCACACACGCCACCTTTCTCGTTCCCGGAGCGCGAGTCCTTTCTACCGCGGGTGGGATCCGGAGCTCGCGTCTCCTCGGAAGTCAGCACACACACCGCACACACGTCGCCTCGTGCCTGGCTTGCGTCCAAAGACGCGCGCTTGTTGCAGGATCGTGACGTGCGAGCGCGCGGCGGACGCTCTCCCGTGCGCGCTTCCTTCTCGCCGGCAATCCCAACGGGCCACAATTCCGAGGAAGGGCTTTCTTTGGGGGGGGGGGTAGGGGTGGTTGCCTAGGACTGCAGCGGTGCTTAGAGTTACACGGAAAGAAGTCCTGCTTAAGACACGATCCTATACATATTTAGACGGGGGGGGGGAGTCCTACAACTCCTAGCATTCCCCAGCTGGCTGGGACATGCTTGGAAGAATAGGACTTTCACCCCCACCACCCCCACCCCCATCTAACCAGATACGTAGGATCGCGCCCTTAAGCTCAATTTGAAATGTGTGAGAGCTCTTTCTTCCCCAAAAAGCACACATGAAACTCTTGGCGCGTGCAACAATGCCCTCTCCAGCATTTTGCCCTACTCGGAAGTAAGCCCTGTTGATTTTAACACGGCTTACTTCCAAGTAAGTAGGCTGGGTGGGAGAGGGGGGGTCGCAGCCCGATCCCTTGGGCAAGCTTTACTCAAAAGTAAGTTCCGCTGAATTCAGTGGGACTGCTCACACAGATAAGTGTGCGTAGGATTGAGGCCCAACTTTCTATTATTCCTGGCTGCGGGTTGTTAAAACGAGAACTCCGCTCGGAGATGTTCTTGGGGGGTGTCTCGCCCAGGGCGTCTTGCCTGTGCTTTCCCCTCCTGGATTCATCGAAGTTCAGAATTGTGAAGGGATCCTTTTGCCCCGATGGAAAATCTGAGGCGCGCCCGATCCTTTGGATGCTTGCTCGGAAGAAAGGCCAACTGAGTTCGGTGGGATCAGCTCCGAAGTAAGCGTGTGTAAGCTTGCAGTGCAGCCCTAAAACCGGATCCCACCGCACGGTTAACCTGATAGATTTGGAGGTAACAGAAGGTGGGGGTGTCTATGGAATTTCAGGCGCCGTTTTTTTGCTATTTAAATGTTACTACGATTCTCCGGATTAGAACATAAAGGCAGACGCAACCCTTTTGTATAATCTTGTCTCATCCCAATGCATATAACCACACACCCGAATTTAATGGCAGGCACACAAGGCAGGACAAAGGGGATAGAAAAATTTGGGGAGAGAAAAAAAGGAAAACAGGGGGACGGACAGGTGATGTGGCAATTCGAGGAGATCACCCCTCCAAGAGAATCCAAGAACCCCTCCAAGAGACACTTCAGTAAGTGTAAAGTGATGCATGTTGAGACAAAATAATAATAATAATAATAATAATAATATTATTATTATTATTATTATTATTATTATTATTATTATTATTATTCTCATATACTCCTGGGGTCTGAGCTGGCGATGACTGACCAAGAAAGGAATCTTGGGGTTGTGGTGGGCAGCTCAAGGAAACTGTTGACTCAGCAAGCAGCTGCTGTGAAAAGGGCAAATTCCATGTTGGAGACCATCAGAAAAGGAATGGAAAAGAAGACTGCCAATATCACAATGCCTTTTTATACAAATCTATGGTGCCACCATACTTGGAATACTGTGCACAGTTCTGGTCACCGCCCCTCGAAAACAATATATCGTACAGCAGGAAAAGGTGCAGAAAAGGGCAACCAAAAAATGATCAAGGGGAGAAGATGCATATGACAAGAATGCTGAAATCATCTGGAAATATCTCTGAGCCTTTCGGAGGTGATGGTACATTTAAACTGGAAAGGGCTTTATATGATACAAAACTTTTGTTTCAATTGAACTCAGGAGTGAGGTGGGGCTGAGACCTAAGTAAGCTTAAGGTGCATCAGTGTGAATGATTGAACGAATGTGTGTGTGACTGCAGTTGTATTGTTATGGGTACCTTCCCACTGCATCCTAACTCCTTGACCCCCCCGTTGGGGGGGGGAAGGGAGATGTTTTCCCAGGGCTCTGGGATGGTATATGTGCCTACTAAGACATGTCATTGATTTTACTGGGTCGCTGAGGCCCCCAAATATATTTGCTTAGGCAATGTGTAATTGGTCCCCTGTTATCCCCCCCTTTCTTTTCATGTATTCACTTTACTAAACTGTGATTAATATGTGTAACTGCAAAACTTATAAATAAACACCTTTCAAAAAGGAAATGTCTCTGAACTTACTTTTGGTAAGTATTCCAATTTTTTTGCACATTTTACTGCATTGCTTTTTATTTAATTCCATACATTTACTTTTATAGCCCCCCCAAATTTTACTTGCATCCCTCTTCTCTAAAGGGGTGGTTTTAGGGGGCGGTCCTAGGGGTGGGGAGGGGCGTGGCCAGGGGAGGGGGCGTGAGTTCCACCACCTTTTCTCTGAGAAAAAAAGCCCTGTGGATAGGAATCTGAAACATCCCCCCTGCCCCCAAATTGCTAGTCTTTATCAAAACTGTTGTCTTCCCTCAAAATTTTTTAGATGTTTCAGGTGAAACACCCACCCCATTTTTGCTTTGGATTTTGCTTGAGAAGAAATCCAATAATAACCTGTTAACATGCAGAGCTGTTTGAGAATTTTACAAGCCTTTTTGAAATCACTTTGTCTTCCCTCAGATGTCTTCTCCCCCCCCCCCCCCCGCCCCAACAATTTTCTTTGAATTTCTCTTCAGGTGAAATACAGAGACAACCTAGGGGTATATGCAAAATCCTACTGGTCTTAGCAAAAATCTTCAGGTTTCCTGAACATTGTTTCCTCAACATTCTTCCAAAGTATTATTTTGTAGTCTGATTTCAGCATAACTACTTTTCCATTGACCCCCCCCTCACACATTGAATGTGAGTTGAGATATTTTATAATAAATGCCATTCATTAAAGGTGCACTGCTAAGCTGTCTTCTATCTCATAAGCAGCTCTTTCAAAATATGTTTCCAAAGTGCTTGGAATAAATCTCAGAGGTGTTTTAATGGCTCCCCTAGATGTAAACAGAACAGTGGGATAGAATCTGTCTACCGTATTTAATAACATCTCAGTAGGAACTCCAATATAGTCTACAGGTTTAACAGTGGGGTGTTTAACAAAATGTGTGTACAGTTTACACAGCTTTAGTTTCTAATATAGTTTAATGATTTACATTTGTTTGTGGCTGTTTTGGTGTCTGTAGCATTACAAATGATCTTTTGAAGGAAATTTGAACTGGGAACAGGTACCTTTCAGACAAGGTGTTCACTAAGTTCTCTCTAGCTTGCCTTCTGTACCGTACCACTTCATGTTGCAACAAGGGAGCTGGGGTCAAATGGTAAAAAAAAAGTCTCCTTCCACATAAATGTCCCCCATGCATTTTTAAAAACCCGCCTTATACAAAGGAACCTAGCACTTCAGAGGCTTCTCACCGAGATGCTAACTTTCTGCATGGAAGGAATGTGGGGAGCATTCAGCTTATGTGGGGAGCATTCAACTATGGTAGGGATGGAGAACCTCCAGCCTGTGACCAGATGCAGCCCTCAGATTTACTCATCTGGCCCATAAACTTCTGCTTCTTCCCTTTTTTCCCTTTTTAATCCCACTTTTCAGATCGCTATGGTCTTTCAAAGCAGCTTAAATAGGGAGCGGGGTGTGTGTGTCATCAGGCTTACAAACTAAAATGACAAGACACACAAGGAAAGGGGAGTGGAGAGAAGAAGAAAAAAGAAGAGCTAGTGTGGTGTAGCGGTGAGAGTGTAGGGCTGGGACTCGGGATATCCGGGTTCTAGTCCGCACTCGGCCTTGAAGCTCACTGGGTGACTTTGGGCCAGTCACTAACTCTCAGCCTAACCTACCTCACAGGGTTGTTGTGAGGATTAAATGGAGAGGAAGAGGAGGATTATGTAAGCTGCCTTGGGTTCCTTGTAGGAAAATGGCAGGATATAAATATAATAAACAAAAGAAGTAAAGAGGAGGGAGATCAGTTTTTCTTGGCCAGAACAAGGTGGGTGGTGAACTATAAGCAGGCATTTAAATGCACTTCAGGCCAGGCTGATCTTCCCTTGGTGGTGGTCCTGTTTGAATGAGGCGATGGTTCCTTTGGCCAATGGATGGGCCCAGAGTGTTCTTTCCCCCTTACTTCTGCAGTCTTGGGGCAATTGGCAGTTGGCGCCGAGTGCTGTTTCTAGCACGGACTGGGAAACTAGCTCCCTGCAACTGCTCCTTTTTTGGCCGGTGGATGGGCCAGGTTGTTCTCCCCCTTGGCATGATGTCATTCCTGGGAAGCAGGGGATGCAGCCGCCCACTGGCCCTATGTCACCTAGCTGAAGTCTTCTGTTACAATTGAGCATAGAATTGAGCTGTGCCTTTGCAGGCATGAGAGCTGCTGCACTGGGTCTTATTCCAGAGTAGACTTCCTTAGAACTGAGCTGTGCTTTGTATGTGTAGCAAGAAAATGTAGAATTGGGAGGAATTGCATCTGGCCTGTCCACTTCACTTTCTCTGTCCTTGGTCCTGCCCCATTCACTTAACCCTGTCCACTGGTAAACTGCACTCCCCCCCCAAAAAAAGCCTTTCCCAAATTGGAAGACAGCCCCCAGATTGAAAAAGGTTTGCCGCCCCTGAGTTAAGCAGTCCCCCCACCAGCAGTCTTAAGACTTATTGTCTAGGAAAGACTTACTATAAGCTATAACTACAGCCAGGCCTACAGTATCAATAGCAATAAAGATTTTTTTCCCCTCTCCAGCTAGTTCTACATATTCATTTTATAGGAATTACATTACAAGTATAAGAATTTGGCATTAGTGTGTCTAAACTGTACCTTCTAAACCAATTCAAATGCAGTCCAAAATGGTTGAACACATCAAACACTGATGGGGGGGGGGGCATTTTCCACCATGGGAAATGTTCTACCATTATATTTTCTGTGGAAATTTTTCCACTTTTTCATAAGATTAATTAGTAACATAACGAATGAACAGAATACAAGTTACATTTGGAAACTGAAAAGGATAAAATACTAATCAAATCTAAAAATCAAACTTGTAATTAGCTTTTTTTTTTTTAGTTGATTATCCTTAGGAAATACATATATCTATGCATACTGCTCTTCACCCGTGCTAAAATTAGTATGTTAGCAGTTTTTAGCGCATCCATTCTCCCCCCCCCCCCAACATTCAAATACTGTAACAGAAGTGTATGGTATTGAGTTGTCGCACCTAAAAATACAAGTATTCCAGTAAAAATAATTTGAAGCTTTGAATTTGCTTAAACCACACTGAGAGTGCATGTCTACTCAAAAGTAGACTGAAATTAGCATATCTCAGTTTGGGATAAAGTACACACAGGATATAATCGGGCATATTAAATTCAAATTTATTTTTTTCAGATGCAATGGGCTTTTTTTGACTGCAATGGGCTTACTCCCAGGACCGCGGGTTTAGTATTGCATTCCTATCCAGTTGATGGCTAGAGCAGGATAGGATGACACTTTGCAGGAGTCAAGGCCAGATGTAATTCCGAGGTTGGAGCACCACCAGGGAGGGGTTTCACCACAGCAGAAGCCCCCTGCTGTGCCTGGACACTTCTCCCGCCAGTGGTAGTAGGCAGTACAGCCCAAAATGGGGGTGTTCCAGGGGTGGGGCAGGGAATAGCGAGCTTTGGATCCCCCAGATGAGCCAGATCCAGGCAGTCATCTACGCAGCCCTGGAGCTGGTGTAACAAATTCTCCCACCCATTGCTGTCAGTGAGGGGCAAATTGAAAATCCAAGAATCTACTGGGGCTGAAATGCCCAGTGAAACCTCCCCTCGCCTTTCACTCTGGCCTGTGTGAGCTGGCAGGGCTGAAGATGAGGCAGGAGGTCTGAACGGGGCTGAGCATGCGGGAGAGGGAAGAAGCTGATCTCCTGCCTCATCACTTCCCCACCTCACACTGGCCCAGTTCAGGATTGCTCTGCCTGCCTATGCACATTATTGATTTTTTCACTTATCAAATATTTCAGTTGAACTGCTTTTGGCCGGGGGCGGGGGGAGAAAACTTCTCTGATATTTATAATGCATGTAAAATTGACATGACATGCTTTTTTTTATTTTTTGCATACTAAATGTTAGTCCAATAATCATACTAAATAGGTGACCACTGACTTAGGGCAGTGGGAAATCATTTTTTTCTGGAAAACCCATATCACTGTTACCAAATATTTCTTTAAAGTGAGAGCCTGAACCAGACCATGCGAATGCACAAGCAGAGGTGTACTCACACACAATATTGGATATAGCCCTTAGTTCCTGTTTCTCCTCAGTATGTCACAGCTAGAGATGCTTATGAAAATCTCATCCAAATTTCTCCTGATTTTTGCATGCCATATTATCAGATCTTGTTTGCGAAGTGGCACCAATGCATGAGCAATCTACCATTCCTCTGTTCTTGATTTTCAGATTTTGTTCAGACTGCTGCACATGCATAGTTTGCCACGGTTTGGTTCTTTTGTTTTTCCTTACTGGTTATTGATGCACACCAGTGCTCCTGCACATTAATCAAATCACAGTATAAAAAGGAATTTTGATGTGATTGTATAAAGATTTCTTTTTGCACTGCTATTTAATCAATGTGCATATGCATTGGTGTGCATTAATAACCAGAAAGAAAGAAAAAAAAGGATCCAAACTAAAAACTGTGGCCAATTGCTCATGTACTGGCCTGCTATGGCTGGGTCAGCATTAAGGCAATTGAGGGACAAATCTGGTGGCAAGACCATAGCAGGCAAAAGGTCAAGCACAGAGGTATCAGTCCAGCAAGAGTACAATTCAAGCAAGAGTAGTCAGTAAACAGGCAAGGGTCAAAAGCTCAGCATAACCAGTCAAGAAGGAGAGTTCCAAGAGAAGGGTCTGAAGCATAGCCGAGGCCAAAGCACAGGTAGGCAGTCCAATAAAAACACAGTCCAAAGAGAAGAGTCTAGCAGGAGTTCAAGGGTCAGCAGTACAGAGGATCAGTCACAAAATGTCAGGGACAGAAGGCACTAGAAGCTGAGGTAAAGTATTGTTCCAGCAGCCAGTAAGTCTCCACGGAGAGCATATATGCTGTAGCTTCCAGAACCCCACCAGGACTCATCTGTATCGTGTTGGGAGTCTTGGGTAAGAAGTTGTCCTCATGAGGAGGGCCCTACTCATGAGGAGTTCCCTTACTCATGAGGAACTTTCTTCAGCAAATGGGCACTCCTTCACCTGGCCAGAGTTCTCAGGGCTAGATGGTGGCTTGGCATCCCGCTCTGCCTCAGAAGCTGTCTCTGCCTTTCGAGGAGGCTGATCTGAAGGCATCACCCCTGAGGGCCTGGGGCTATCTTGGGTAGTGCCTCTGAGACAACCTGTTCCCTGAGGACATCTGGCTCTGAAGGCTCCAGCTCGTCCTCTGAAGTGGATTCCTCCATGGAGGGCATGACATGTACCAATTTTGAAATTATTTTTAGAAGTTCTCTATGATACACTAGAAGCAAAGTGGAGCAGGGTGTGGGGGAAGAGGAAACACACAGAACTATAACCAAATGGGAGATAATTGCTCATCCCTAATAGTCTGCCTCTTTTTGTTTATAGCTTTGTTTCTGTAGTTTGGTATTTTGTAACCATGTACATATTTTCATCCTGAAAGCTTGACTGAAATTAGCATATCTCAGTTTGGGATAAAGTACACACAGGATATAATCAGGCATATTAAATTCAAGTTTATTTTTTTCAGATTCATTCCAGATTTATCATTTGGTGATGGGGAATTGTTTGCTGAAATCAAACCTAAGTATTCTTTGCAAACTACAGTGTTTGGCTGTGGGAACAAAGTGTGTGCATGTTTTCATAATCCTTCTGTTTCGATTTTCCACATCATAGGCAAAACCATCTCTGCAACATCAGTGAAAACAATTAACTGCTGGCTGATGAATTATTGCCCCCATTTTGCATCACACCACAGGACATTATAGGAAACATCATCAGCACTTTGAAATTCATTCTCACATTCCTCAAAGGAAGATGATGACAAATGTAGTAACACTTTGGGGAATATCAAAGGCTTGCTATTTCATTTTAGAATTCAGCTTATCAGTGAAATGAAACATTGACACAATGATATGGTCCAATGATATACCTTTTATTCATATTCAAATGTGTTCATCCTATTTTCCTTTTCATTATTTAAAATCTCATCCATGATAAATTAGATAAGAACTGCAAAGTGCTTTGTACACTGAAAAGTGGTATAAAACTATTATTATAATTAACCACAATAATGCGACTACTTAGGATTTATGTTGCACTTTTGAGTGATCAAAGAACTTCACATACATTATATCATAAAACCATATTGTAATGTAGTCCAGTAATTCATATATCTATAAAAGCCAGTTCCCAACATGCCATCATATTCTAGCCTGACCAATGGGCAGAACCCTAGGGTGGGACTGGGCAAATAAGAGCAGGCTTGATTCTGAGTATCAGGACTCCATGTGTTGGGACCTAGCTTAGCCTCTACTCCACCAAAAATATCCCTGACAGAATTCTTTTACTTTTCCCTTTATAAGTGAAGGGTTGCCATCCACTCCAGTAGCGAGGAATAAAGCATTATCCTTTACTCTTGCAATGAGGGCAGAATTTGCCCTCAAGACTCTGGGCAGGAGCCTAGGGAAATAAGAATATAAGAACTGGATCACACCAAAGGCCTATAGTCCAGCATTCTGTTTGCATAGTGGCCAACCAGATGCCTGTGTGAAGCCCACATGAATGTAACAGTGCCCACCCGCTCATGTTCCCCAGCAACAGCATACTCTCTTTGACACTGGAGGTAATATATAGCCATGATGGCTAGCAGACATTGATAGCCCTATCCTCCATGAATTTGTCTAATCGCCCTTTGAAGCTGTCCAAGTTGATGACCATTGCTACATCTTGTGGTAGTGAATTCCATAGTTGAGTTATCCGCTGTGTGAAGAAGTACTTCCTTTTATCTGTCTTGACTTCCCCACCACTCAGTCTCATTGGATGACCTCACTGGGTTCTAGTATTATGAGAGATGGAGAAAAATATCCCCCTAAGAGTGATGCCTGGCTGATCAGGGGATGGGCCCGAGTGGATTAGGAGTGGAGCCTAGTGGAACCTAGTGAGGACAGAGGAATGGGCCTGACAGGTTGGGGGGTGGGGCTGGCTGCACTCCTAACTTCCACCTGCCCCACTTCACTTTCAGGGCCTGATGTTTAGGAGACAGTTTTGATTTCAGCTGCATTTAAAATAAATAAATCTCAAGTTCTTTCCATTGGACTGGGACTCGGGAGATCCGGGTTCTAGTCCCCGCTCGGCCACGAAACTCACTGGGTGACTTTGGGCCAGTCACTGACTCTCAGCCTAACCTACCTCACAGGGTTGTTGTGAGGATAAAATGGAGAGGAGGAGGAGGAGGAGGAGGAGGAGGAGGATTATGTAAGCCGCCTTGGGTTCCTTGCAGGAAAAAAGGCGGGGTATAAATATAATTAAATAAATAAATAAAAATTCCATATGCAAAGAAATTTCTGAATTTTGGTAAATTCTTATCAAAAATGACACGAAATGAAATTCTAACCCATCTGAAGTGGCCAGACTCAGTTGGTATAGTTATTCCCAGCAAGGAGAGGACCGTGTTACCAGGCTGCCTGAGGAGCCTATCGGGAAAAAAGAGGTGGCAATACGAATTCAGCACCACAAATATTGTTGAATGCACAGGAATTCAAACCCCAACTCTCAAGAGCTAAGCACTCAAAGCCCCAGGCCTAGATGGACTTTCAGTTTCGGTTTATCCTACATTTGATTTTTTTAAAATCAGAATTTCTTCCCCATCCATTTTTAAAGAAATTTGCAACTTTGGGCAAGTTCGCATAAAAAAACAAACCAAATGAAATTCTCACCCATCCCTAGCCCAACCCTATGTTATACTGCTGTTTTGAGAAGGGGTGCTTCTGTGATATGATCTCCTGGAAATCCTTCCACAGCTGAGAATCTGGCGACTGTTTCCTTATTTAACAGGGGAGGAACAATCAATCAGCCAATCAATTACCGTAAATCATGTTCCCATATGTAGAGAAATGTGTGAAATGGTTGGATAAGGCCTCTTCCACTGCAAATTTTGGGTGAACTCAAGGAAAGGGTTCCTGTGCTTGGTTTTTTTTAATATATACTTGTGAAACTGAGGGCAGAATGCAAAATGTGCCACATGAAATGCAGGAATGGGGTGCCAGCATCTCAGGGTCTTTCATCTGGTACTGATCTTATCCATTGGTGTACATTGAAACTGAACAGTAAAACAGTACGTTTCATTTCTTATTGTTTCTAGTGGAAGTAGAAAGTGGAACCACATTCTAGTGGAAGTGGAAGTAGAAAGAGGAACCACATTACCTCCTGGAATCATCAATTATCAAAACATGTATAAACATTTTTGATAAGTAACACAAATGTATTTGGTTCTATCAGAAGAAATTATGAGTTTTATACTACATGTCAACTGTACGAGATGATTAGCAAGAAATTTAATTTGTGCTGATTAGCCTTAGGGGATCTAGAAATTAACTTGATGGGTATATTTTAAGTCTTGTTGTATATCAGACTCGATGGGTACATTTCATATTTTGTTGTATATCATAAAGAGTAGCATATGAATCTTTTAACGTTTTTGAAAACGGAAATGCTTGCACATTGGTCTTTAATTTCTTTTATCTCATTAAATTAAAAACCATAGAGAGTACACACACATTGGCTAGACGGAAAGCTTTAATGGGGGTTATGAGGAACTGTAATTGTTTATACTAATTAACGAGCCATATCAAAATTCTTCAGTGTGTCTCTGTGTAGATTTGCTTGCTTGAAATATTTATATCTTGCTTACTAACCAAAATTCTAGTGGTGGAATATATTTATAATACAATGAAACAGACAACTGGGATGTAAGTCATGGGTAAGGCATCCTCCAGACTACCGATTGTGTCTCCTGCCACTCCAGCGGCAGGCACACGATTTACTGGTGGTGGGGAGTAAAGGTGTATACCGTCCTCTCCCCACCCCTACCCCCAGATGTTTGAATTGCCACTCTGTTGCTGAATTTCCTGGTCACGGCAGGACGTAGAGGAAATAACCCCTGCCAGAAATGCCTGCTGAGGCAGCCAGATGTTATACGGTAATCCCTCACAGGGCTGGTCTTTTTCACCTGGGTGGCTGTTGCTGGTCTTGCCATTTCATGTGCTTAAGGTTGCAATCCTGAACACATTTATTAGTGAATAAGCACCATTCACGAAGCGGACTTATGTCAGTCTGAGTAAGCATGCATGGTATTTCACTGTAACTCCCTCCACTTGAAATCAGTGGGACTTAAAATAAGTAACTGGGTGGATTGGGTCCCAACATTCTATCTTAGTATAGTAAAGTATGATAAAATATTTTGTCAAACCCTTACATGCTCTCCAACATTTCACAAATGAAATTAGGGACACTCGTGCTTGCTTCTTAAAACCCCTACTCCCACATACACTACACAAGATTACATAATGCTGAAGTCTCACCACCCCCTGCTGTGTCCTGCCTTTATTTACTTTGCAACAGCCTGGCCTGCACTGCCTTCTGAAACAGGGTGTTAGTAAATTGAGCACTATAGTTTCCTTTTTATACAAATGTAAGAGAATCCTTAATAGAATGCTTAATCTCACACTGGATCTGGTTGTACTTATTATAGAACAGATGCTGTAGTTAAAGGCATTCAGAAACATTTACTATTTGGACAGGCAGTTCTGACGATGGGAGGGGGTGGGGTGGATTGATGGGGTGGTACTCCACTCTACTGCTGCTGCGGAGAGGCAGTCTTTTAAAAAGGCATCTCAAAATTCTCCACAAAAGCAAAAAATGGGGCAGTGCTTTACAAGGAGCAGGTAAGAGAATATAAGGATTCTCTCCAGAAGATTGGGGCACTAGGAGCAGTTGCCCTTGTTTTAATCTACTACACTGAATGCTAGAAAGAAAGAAAAATCATGTGGCTAACTGTATGATCCTATGCATGCCTACTCAGAAGTACATCCCACGGAGTTCAATGGGGCTTATTCCCAGGCATAGGTTTATAGCTTAAGGTTGCAGCTGGGAGTTAGCCCCATTGAAGTCAATTGCACTGTTAATCGTTTAAATAAAATAGAAAATTGTAGAGCCTGATTTTCTGGAGTCCCATCTAGCCCAGTCTATGTGGGATTCACCCTTCCAGATTAGTGACAGATATTCACCTGCCCTTTTCTATGGTGAATATCTGTCACTGCCCAGCATCTGATATTTTATCCCACCACAAACTCATTCCTTGCATCAGAGAAACATGTTATTAGGCAACAAATATTATAGTTTTAGAATATCCACATGAGGATAGTATTGATAGAGGGCCTTCATCTTTATTTGAGTCCCCATCCTGAATCTATTCTCTATGAACAGAATCTTCCTTTTTTACACAAAAGCACTTTCTTCTAAGCTTTAGAGATTTCTCTATCCAAAACTTAAAGGGGGCTGAAGGAGTATTTTGTACCAATCAATAAAATATTAATGATTCTAATCACTGTGGTGTCTCAAAAGTTATAGCTTACTAGTTATGCTAAGTAACACACCGAGCTAGTGTTTTGGCACGCTGGATAGATGTCTGACTGCCCCACAGCCGCCGTTCTTCCTTCTACTGCAGTGTTCTCCAACCTTGGGTCGGCAGAACACTGTTCTACTGCTTATCTTCCCTCGCCTGTTGCTATACTGCCATTACTATGTACCTGGCTGTCTTCTTGTGAAGCCAACATTGTGTGGGGTTTGAAGCAGAGCCCAGAGAAACTCCAGGGGTGAAGTGGGGCAGAATTCAGTGCTTTCAAGCAGACCCAGAGGTGAAACCCAGTGGTTTGGGGGCCCATTCAGGGGTAGAGGTGAGCAGTTTTGGACAGCTTTAGGGGTGGAGCTCAGGGTGTTTGGATCCATTATTTCAGACCTGGTTCTGGTCTGGATTTGGCACTGACACAACTTTGGTCACCCTGAACTATTACTTATACCAGCCTTCCCCAACCTGGCACCCTCCAGATGTGTTGGGCTGCAACTCCCATAATTCCCAGCCAGCATGCCATTACAGTGC
Organism: Shinisaurus crocodilurus; assembly: GCA_021292165.1. Classification (NCBI taxonomy): domain Eukaryota; kingdom Metazoa; phylum Chordata; class Lepidosauria; order Squamata; family Shinisauridae; genus Shinisaurus; species Shinisaurus crocodilurus. Next base: position 103,994,453 of record CM037876.1, read on the forward strand.
CATTGAGCATAGTAACCTTCTGGGCCAGTTGTCAAGATGTGAACCAGAAGCACTACTTGCCCAATAATTCTATTCCTGTCTTCATGGCCTTCTTCAGAGGCTGGTGCTTTAGGACTATTGCTCCACTCTATGGTAGTTATGCTGTAGTGTGCTGCAGGCTCTATTTTGTCTCCCCTTCTAACATCTACATGAAACTGCTAAATGCATTTTTCTGGATACAGTAATACCTTGGATTGCCAGTAACTTGGTCTGAGAGCGTTTGGCAAGACAAGCAAAAAAATTTGACTTGATAAATGAGCAAGGTCTTGCAAGACAAGTAGTCACGTAGGGATATAGCTGCTCGCCTCGAGCGGGCATAGCGGGCCACAATCGGCCCCACTCACGCCCGCCAGAGACTCGCTTTGATATAAGAGTGTTTTGGATTACAAGCACGGTTCTGGAACGAATTATGCTCTCAATCCAAGGTATTACTGTATTTGGGATGAGGTGCAAAACTCAGCTAATCACAATGCTTTAGGACAGGGGTGGGAAATGTGTGACCATCCAAATATTGTTGGACTACAACTCCCATCATCCCTCACCATTTGCTGGCTGGTTCTGATGGGATTTGCAGTCCAATCTGGAAGGACACACATTCCCCACCCCTGCTTTATGGGAATACAAGAAATTCATTGATGGGCAAATGGGACCCTGACATGCACTGCAAACCCCATATCATTCTAGGTTCATTTTTGGTTCTGTTTGTGTTGAATGAGTGCAGCAGCTGAGCACCTACATAGCAAATGAGTGCCCAAAGCCCTGTCCCTTAGCTGAGAGCTATCAGGGTTTTAAAAGAGCAGAACCCTGGCTTGAAGCTTAGCACTCTGTCATCACTAAGTGGCCTCCAGGTGCAACCATGGTCTTGTCTACCATGAGTTTACTGAGAAGTGACAAACTGTGGGCAGTTGGTAGGATCGTATAGGTAGTATAGTAGAGAATACTTAACTTCTGTCCTTGGGGGCAGAGTCAAAGGGCCAAAACAGACATTACTTAAAATCCATGAGAGCCAGTGTGGCGTAGTGGTTAGAGTGTTGGACTGGGACCCGGGAGATCCGGGTTCTAGTTCCCACTTGCCCATGAAGCTCACTGGGTGACTTTGGGCCAGTCACTGACTCTCAGCCTAACCTACCTCACAGGGTTGTTGTGAGGATAAGATGGAGAGGAGGAGGAGGATTATGTGAGCCACCTTGAGTTCCTTGCAGGAAAAAGGCGGCATATAAATATAATAAATAAATAAATATCTAGCAGCTACGGCTTTTTTATTTTTACTCCAGAGTTGGCACAGGAGGCCCAATCTGAATTGGGACCCAGCCATAAGGTGTGGGGGGGCTTTAAATATCTGGATCAGCCCCCTGCACCTACTTAGAGTAAAAAAAGATGTAGTTGCTAGATATGGATTTAAAGTAATGTCTTTTTTGGCCCATAGAATAATAGAATCATAGAATAGTAGAGTTGGAAGGGGCCTATAAGGCCATCAAGTGCAACCCCCTGCTCAACACAGGAATCCAAGTCAAAGCATCCCTGACAGATGGCTGTCCAGCTGCAGCTTGAATGCCTCCGGTGTGGGAGAGCCCATGACCTCCATAGATAGTTGGTTCCATTGTCGTATTGCTGCCCAGAGTCACTCCAATTCCTCCAGCTAGCTAACCCATACCAATATTTATTTATTTATTTATTTATTATATTTATTACCCCGCCTTTTTTCCTGCAAGAATACCGGTATTTTTTCCAATAGGGTCCTTACCTACTTTGGAATCCCTATCCATGATACCTGGAGAATGAGAAATAGCAATTGACATCTATGGTTCATGTACAGTAATACCTTGGATTGCAAGTAACTTGGTTTGAGAGCGTTTTGCAAGACAAGCAAATTTTTAAATATTTATTTTAAAAAATTTGACTTGATATACAAGCAACATCTTGCATTACAAGTACTGTAGTATGGCTTAAATTAAAAATCTCTGTACAAATTTTTTTGGGGGGATTTCGTTTTGATATAAGAGTGTTTTGGATTACAAGCACGTTTCCGGAACGAATTATGCTCTCAATCCAAGGCATGACTGTAGTTTAATGTGTGGATTATCCTGCTGTATGAGCTAGATTTTTTTCACCTATATTCTAGCACTTATTATTATATTACGGTATGTGATTATATTATCAGTGTAGTTTGTTCTAACCCTTCCGTTTATACAGTACAAATTACATATGCAGCAGAATGGTTCTGTTTTTTATAGCCATATCTTTACAATTTATAATCAATTATTTCAGAACAACTGAAAATAATCATATAAATTATTTAGATTTTTGTTCTGTTCATTTAACTCATTAAATATTTAAATCAATTTGATATATGCTAAATCTTAGTTCTGCCAACACCATATCACTACTGATTCTGCAAATTTTGGATGCCTCTTGATGGGATAAGCATAATCATTTTAAATGAAAGAAGTAGGCTCATTAACTTTATCAGATGTCAACATTTGGGGCCTGATAGGAAGTGCCTTATTATATTTTGTGTGAGGTAAAAATGTATTCCATTCTTAAAGGAGCTCTTCAAGTTTAGTGTTGCACATTGTTTCTTTGATACAAAACAAGAGCTTTTCCGCAACAAGAAGCTCCCACCCTTTTCACAGCCATTGATTCACCTGTGGAATTTTAGGAGACTTCCATTTCGTTTGTTTTTCACAAGCTCTGCTTTTTCTGCAATGAATAATAACAAATCCTTATATTCCATGTGAGCATTTCATGGGCATATTCATGATCAGTAATATTCATGTGCAATAATAATAATTTTGGAATATTTAGATTTTGGGGGGGGAAATCTGATCTGTTTACATTTGCATTTGTCAGACCCTGAAACTCTAGTCCTTTTACATAAACAGACATGATATCTCTCCATACTGTTAAAATATAGCATTGTATCTAGTATTGGTCCTAGATACAATCAGAGTAGACCCATTGAAATGAATAGGACTTAAGTTAGACTAACATTGGATACAACCCTATTTGTTTATGTAAGAGGACTAGAGAGGTCTTCTGAGGCTCAGATCCTGAGACTCAGGTGGAGGAGCCTAAGAACGAAGGTGTGATGCCCCATAAGGCAGGACATGAAGCCTAGTAAGATAGGGTTGGAGCTCAGTGACTTTTGGTGAGGGGCAGATAGTGCCTGATAAGTCAGCAGAAGGGCCTGGATGTGTTTGGTTCCCCATGGTGGAGCCTAATGGACATGGGAGGTGAATCAAACAGCAAGAAGTTTCAAACCAAGCAGAAAATAGCATGCCTCCTTGATTCTTGTTCCTACCCTGAGAATGTATTCCTTCCACTGGAGCCCCTGAGGCTTCAGTCCTATGCATATTTACCAGGGCCGGTGCAAGGCAGTTTGGTGCCCTAGGCAAGATCAGATATTTAGCGCCCCCCTCTTCCCACTTGAGCCCTCCCTCCCTCCCTCCCTCCAGCCCTATGCTCCTGGTGCCCCCTTTAGCCCGGTGCCCTAGGCAGCCGCCTAGTTGGCCTAATGGTAGCACCGGCCCTGATATTTACATGGGGTTAATTATCATTAAACATAGTGAGACATACTCCAGAGTAGGCACGCATAAGATTGCTCTGTAAAGTCATGAAACTCAAGGTCAATACTGGGGCTTGGCAATCCTAGTAAATACTGCACATTTTAATCCGGATTAAGACAAATTGTGTTTATGCATTTATAAGCTTGCAACATACTATGTATTATCAGCAAACCCATTCTCCTGTGGATCCTTATGTAGCCACGTGGCACCATCCACACACAAAGTAGAAGTATCAGCAGGTTTGGGGAAACCCTAAGGTTTGCAGAAGTACAATTTTTTTTTTTTTTTTTTTTTTTAGGAAAAAGGGACAGGGCGAAACCCCAAAATGGCCTAGTAAGGACCAAAAATGATCAGTGGCCACGGAATGCTGACTGACTCTTGAGAAAAATGGGAAAGGGGGAGGAAGAGGAATGGAATGGAGTATTCTAGGAAAGGGCATGACTGGCTGGCTGGTGGAACCCTAAACAGGAGCATTCCACACTGCAACATTCTGTTGCTGGTCTTATTTGTACACAAGAATCTCCAAACCTTGTGAAAGACAATTCCTTGTCTGACAATATGATGCCTACATGAATAAAAAGCCTAGATGCAATGACAGCACTGCCTGTTTCTTATCGATTTTGAGCTTTTCTACACGAGGCATTTATTGTGTGCTCGTGATTCTTTAGTCATGGTTGTTTACTGGTTCTTTAGACGATGTTGTGATCCTCCAGTTTCGTTTCAGTTTTTTTCAGAGTACTTTACTGGGCGGGTTTAGAATGGGGGAAATGGGGTACTATATAAGAACAGGGAAAATGGCGCTGTTTCTCCTTGTGTATTTGAGCTATTCCGCTATAGCACAGCTTCACCTAGAGGTTATGTAGCGGAAAGCAGGAAAGGAAGAGCTCTTTGTGCAGAGCTCAGATCTCAATACTGTGGCAAAACTGAAAGTAGATACAGTGATTAACAACCTCGTGTAGAAAAGCCCTTCATTGGAATCCATGTTAAATTTGCTCTAAAGTTACTGTTGTTCTAGTAGACGAACAGCTGTAAACAGCTTAAGGTGTTCCCTCTAGTACCATTTGCTCATTTGCTTTGTATTCTCCCAACAGCAATTGGAAGAACCCTCATTCCTCGTTATTTTAGCACTGTCTTTGAAGGAGGTGTGACAGACCTGTATTACATCCTCAAGCACTCAAAAGAATCATACCACAACTCCTCCATCACAGTCGACTGTGATCAATGCACCATGGTCACTCAACATGGAAAACCTATGTTTACAAAGGTAATAGGAAAGATTAATGTGAAACATGCAATTGCTGGGTTTTCAATATCCTTCTCAGACTATAACGATTGTTTTCCCGTAGATGGTGGAAGTGATTCCTGATATCTTAAATTTCCATTTTTTAAAAATGTTTTGCATGACTTGGTCATCAGCCACAAACTGGGAGAAAGCACTACTACTTCTTTTTAATAAATATATTTTAATTAACAGAAACATAGGCTGCCAGGCATGGTTCACATATTACCAGCCCGGTGCTCCAAATTTGTTTGGCAAAGGGATGGGCACAAACCTCTCCACTCCACCACACCCATAACATAACAGCTTAACCCGGCACTCCAGGTAGAGGCCAATTTATAAAGAGACCAGATTTGCATGATCCTCTCTTTTTTTTTATTAAGAATCACATGAATTGGATCTCCACACATACACAGCTACTACCCACCTCATGTGTTATATCAAGTTGGGGGAGACCTGCCCCCTCTCCTCCACCATGCAAATTAGAGCACCAGTTTGATAGATGTCTAACTGAACCATAGAGACTTTTCCTGTAGAGCAAAGACTGCATAACTGTTTCACCCCACATATAGTGACGGATGCAGGGCCAGGGGCCACACATGTGCTTGAGTGTGAATACATATAGCATGCACACACACACACACACACACAATGGAAACATGCATGCTCTCCCTTTTCCACGTAGGCACCCACACCCTCATACACACACATTCCCCCCCACTACACACACGGACACACACACACACACACACCTTGTTTTCTTTTTACTTTTTAAAAATGCTATTCTGGGAGCTGCTCTCACAAGGCTATGTGGTTCCTCCTGTAGAAGCCCTGTTCCTAGAGTGTCTTCCCAGAAGCAGGAAGACACCATACGGGGGGGGGGGGGGATGGCAATTTGCAATTGCAAAGAGATGGCGGTGAGCTGTGGAGTACTGGCAGTGGCTGGGGGTCTTGAAGGGTTTGGGGGGTGCAGGTTGTGCACCCCGCTATAGAGGAACTACTCAATCTAGAGAGATTAGAACCAAGGAAATATTCAGACTAAGTATCAAAGACTCTGTGGCAGGGGTGTAAAACCTGTGGTCCTCCACATGTTGGACTCCAAATCCCATCAGCCCGAGACAGCAGGGCCAATTGTCAGGGATGATGGGAGTTGCAGTCCAACATCTGGAGGGTTGCAGATTTTCCACCTCTCCTCTGTGACTTTGAAGATATCACCTAATGTACTACCTAATGTCTTTGAAAACGATTTCAAACCTTTTCGGGACACACAGAAACCCCTAACATGCCAGATGTCACTTTCCTAAGAATCCTCATCTTCCAGAGAAATTTTGTTCCCAGAGCCCTCAATTTGCCTCTCACTGCCTCTAATAAACAAATTGAATAGCCACTTCCAGTTACACATGAAGGTAGGAGCTGAAACATCTAACTCTGCACACTAATTCTACTCATGTGATCTACCGAGCTAATTGCAGCCCAACACCAGCTGTGTATAGTGGCCATCAGGGACTCAATAAACATCTTGTTTTTGCTGCCTGCCTGGGACTGCAAAAATGGGGATTGTAAAGCAACTGTCAGGCCACAATCCATGACTGGTGGGTTGAGTTCAGCTTGACTGGTCACAAGGTATGCAGGCCTGGTCTAACTAAAAGAGCAGTTTCATTTATTTTGTTTTTGTGTTATCAAGGAGGTTCCTCCTGAGTTTATAGAGAGAGAGGAACTCCCTTAGTTGTGCAGTCGCTGAGGCAAGAAGAGCCCAGATGATTTAAGGTTATAGACACTGGCCAAACAGAAATTCCCCACTGTGGCTAAAAGCAGCTATTTCTCCTTACAGACTGGAGGACTTCCTGTATAGCTGTAAACAAAAGCAGCATTTTTTTTCCAGTGGCACAGGAGGGAGTTTTTCAAAATGGGGAGTGGGGGGAAGCTGTGATGACTCTCATCACATGCCACCAGTGCAATAGGTGTCTCTGGCAACTCCTAGCAAAACAGTGATGTGCTACAGCTGCAGTTGCCGAGTCCAATAATTGCAGTTTCTCAGTGCTTTCGAATTTGGTTTGAGTGCTGGTAATTCACAAAGTGATTTAGAGGCACATTGCCTGGCTGGTCCATCAACAAGTCTGCAGTACTTCCATTGCAACCATCAGGTCTGTTGGATCTTAGCATCTTGCAATGAAGGAGCTTTATACCTTTGAATCATTTGGCCTAAGTCCTGCAACATGACTCTTGAATCACCTTTGTAACTTCCATGTTTTACTTCCAAATTGAGCAGCAGGACACTTATGATTATGGACCAGCTGGTTCAATGCGATATTAAGTACAACATTTGCTTCCATATAGACCTTCCTGTTCCCGGAGGACAGGGAATGATGCCCTGTTCTATGTTCCCCCTTTTGCTGAAGTGAGAATGGTTTGGGAAGGACTGTTTCTATAACAGTGTGTACTCTTTAGAACACCATTCCCAGGGAGACCTATCGGGCCACCTCTTTCCTCCTGCTTCTGCCAGCAAAGAAGACCCTTTCATTCTTAAACAATTTGTCTGGTTTCTGATATGGCGATATTATAATTTTCTAAACTATTCTGTTGTATTTTAGTATATTTTGTCTGTTTTATAGCTATGATGTTTTTTTTTTGTTACATTTCTTACTGTAGTTGTTTTTAAAATTCTTGCTTTCTATGTTGCTTTTGGTATTCCCTGTGGGAGCAAAAAAGCACCTAACTAATTAATAAATAAAAGATAATACAATAATGATGTTTAATGGGTCAGCATATTCCTTAAGGAAATAGCTGCCAAATTAAACTGGACTTTTGGTGGACTAAAGTAAGTCTTTCTGATCCAAAGTGTTTAGGAGATTGCTGAGGTTGATCTTAGCAACTTCCCCATAGGGAAGGACATCATGTTAGATTTCATAGCATTTATGAAAACAAGATTAGCGATAGTTTCAGCTTGTGTTAGTGTGGATTTTTTATGTTTCCCCTGTGCAGACCACACTTCCTCACCCCACCCAACCCCTAGTGATGAAAGACCAGGAGCACAATTGACTGGGAAGTTCTCCTCCCACTCAAGCTACTTTGAAATGAACAGGAGCTGCCTTCATAGAACAATCCAAATTCTATTGTTCTATGGCGTGGAGATTTGCAATGGGTTTTAAGAGAGTTGAAAGTGGTTTGAAAAAGAAACATGGCTTCTATAGCTGTGCTGAATTTTCATTCGTGTTCTCTGGTATTTTCAAGGTCAAAACTGGCTTTTTGAGGAATATGGAAAGCTGACCCAAAAAAGAAAGAACTCCTGCTGCTGTGCCTTTGGGATTTTTTTCTTCTATTTGCAGCCCTGAAATGCTGCTTTTGGCACCATGTTTAGGACTTCTTTCTTCATTATACAGTCCCATCTAACAGATCATATAAGCTTTATTCTCATGTTCCACCACATATATTAGAGGGGAGCAGACTCAAGCCAGCTGCCCGTGCCCCTAAACTCTGCTCATTGGTCAAAAGATGAGAACAGGCCCTATACGGGTACCTATTCTTACTTTCCAGCCAATAGGCAGAGGGTGGAGACACACAGATGACAGGCATTGGGCTGACAGGCACAACCCCATTCCCCTCCATGCGTTCGGTGGAGTGTTGGTGTCTTGGCACCACATATCCAGTTGGATATGATGCCATCGCCGAGGGCAAACAAAGCCAGTCATCTGCCTAAGTCAGAATGGGTGTTAGGAAAAAGGGAGTGTGTTCCTGTTGCCAAGGTAACTGTGCTAACAATCTCTGTTTCGCATTCCCTTTCAAGCCCCCCGGAAAGATTTGCAAATGGGGTGTCTTTTCACGGGTGTAAAATTGTTCATAAAAATTAGTCCACAATTTCCATTCCTCTCTCATTGCTTTCCACGGTGTACACAACGTTTCTTAGGCCCTGCTGTTTCTTCTGGTCAAACAGGGTTCGCAGGTTTCTGAAACAGTCAAAACCCCTGCAAAGTCTTGTTTACTAGAGGCAAAAGTGAGATGAGTATCCACACTATGAGCCCTGCTTCCCTCTTGGAAAACAATTGCCTCTTTTTCCAGCTTTACCTGAGCTACACATTTGATGGAGTGGCAGAAATGGTTTCATTTAATATTAGTAATGCCCAGGGCTTTTTTTCTGGTGGAACTCACCGGAACTGAGTTCCACAACCTTTTCTTCTATTAATTGCATTACAATTTAATCGCCATCTACTCCCGAGGAAATGTAATCCAAGAGTTCCGGTACCCTTTTCTCCAGAAAAAAAGCACTGGTAATGCCTGTGTTTTCTTATAAATTTCTTCACATAAATATTCTTTATAGAGATCAGTGCTGCTAAAATTGTAATAATAGCCTGTGTGCATGGCTAAAATATACTTTTCCTTCCTGTGCATTCAACAGTGTATGTCTCAGTCTTGGACACAACACCAAGGATCAATTTATGTTCCTTTACCTTATAAAAAGTAAAGAAACACATTACTTTTATGCATTTATACAAACCATATATCAAGTAAAGATTTTTGGCAGATATGAAAAACTCTCAGCAATAAAAACTGAAGGTCAGAGAAGAATTTATTACTTGGTAAGATTTACATTTTGTGCAATAAAAAATAAGCTAAAGTGAGGCTATTTTGGTGCAAGTTGCAGAGTATTTGACAATGAACCAAGACAAGGAAGGGGTTAAAAAGCTACTGGTTAGTTTGAGAAATGTTCTTTTTTTAGTTTTCTTTCTTTTTTTTCCCTGGCCTAGTCTGGAGTTGCCACGTGATCTCCTGAATGCCTGCCAGCCTCTTTCTTGTTGATCCTCCAGAGACCATCTGTGCTGGGGGCATTGATTAGAGTGTGTCTGCCGGGATTACATCTTTTCTGTTGCCATGCCAACTAATCAGCTGATTTTGGTTACCACAGAAACAAAATGTCAGAGCTCACAGTACGGTAACATGAATTCAGCACAACAGAAAATGTTTTCTTAATTGGAGACCTTTTCATTTTGGATTTTATGGGGAAGGCAGCTTGAGGGAGGGGGAGGAGGCCAGTTTCAAATAAGATTTTTTATCTTAATTGATTTGAAAGAAATAGTTTGGTTTTTCTATAAATTAGAAAGTTAAATGTCTAGTATGCTTGTTAGCTATTATGATCTGTAGAGTGTTCTAGTGTATATCTGTAATCCCTTCAGAAATTATTTTACCTGAAATGGGTATGATCCATCCATTGATTTTAATATAGGAATGGCACAGCCCCAGAGTCTCCCCCTCCCCCCTTTTAAAGCTGGTGGGGTAGTACTGGGCCCCCCGCCACTGAAAACTACATACTTATCAACGAAAGAATCTGGAAATGGAGGTTCATTTTCACTATTGTGGTAGAACTTTTCTGTCATGAATTCCTAATCCTTTAAAAAAAAAAAAGCCACCTCAGTTAAGTGGCCGACACCACATCTTGTGCTAACAAATGCCATAAGTTAATTGTGTGGAGATATATGAGTCTGTGAAATTTCTTGTCTGACTAAAAATGATAAGAGAAACTAGTCAAATGGAGGTAAAAAGTAAGACTGACGTAAGCAAGCTGTCAGCTATGGTGGAGAGAAATGCATGTGTATAACTTAAGTACATTAAAAAAAAACAAACCTGTTATGTTTAACCAAAGTCTCTGAACACATGAGATCGGTAATTTAGAATGAAATGTTAATGGCATTCAAACTGCAAGGCGATCAGTCATGTTACTTTTAAACAAAAACTGCATATCATAACATCAGGCAATAAACAAGTGCAGGGCTGGTCATTATTAAAGGACAAAAGCAAAGGACGTGTAAACATGATAGGTTGTATCAAGTGGTGGCTTTGTGCAATTGGTAAATGTTTTCATTTGCGCCAGGAGAGGCATGTGATATTTGTCAATCCCTCTTATCTACTACAGCTCTATCCCATACTGTTCCAGAGGTTACGCAACCTCTAAGAACAGCTTTTGGAGTGGCTGCAGTGGGTAGGGGGTATTGGCAAAAATTGAGGGCTTCGGCACGCGCAAGCCTGAAGTGCTTTCCGCTAGCACAAACCCACCACTGGATACAACCCTAGTTCGGTACAGACTTAGTGCACCATGACTGCCAGTTTTAAGCTGCTCTTTGAGAATAGTTCTTCCAGCTGTTTAATGCTTGAATACTGCATCAAGCAGTATTCAAAGGGCATGCAGGAGCATTTTACATCTATTATAGGAATTCCTAGCAAGGTAGTAAATTTTTCATCAAAATGTTTGATGTGAAACCATGCAAGATACATCTTTTCCTATGGAAATAAGAAGGGACCTGCGGATTCTAGTCCAGCATCCTGTTTCTCACAGTGGCCAAGCAGATGCTCCTGGGAAGCCCACAAGAGGCCATGCAGGCAGTGCCCTCCCCCCCCCACACACACACATTGTTTGCTCTCCAGAAACCGGTGCTCAAAGATCTACTCTTTCTGAACCTGGGGCTTCTGGTTAGCTATCATTTCATGGCTAAGACCACAATCCTATGCATGTTTAGACTGAATTATGAATTATGAATAACATTTATTGCATTAGTCCTTAGACCAGAGCAGCACAAAACCAAGAAACAAAAATCACATAAATTTACATAACAATATAATAAACACCAGTTGAATTTTATTGTTAGGATTATTAAAAGTTAAAACATATTCTTAAGAAATAGCAAACCGTTTCATGTATCTGTATGGGCACAACACCATCTCCTACTACAGGGGTGGGCAGAAATTAAAGCTTAGTCCACAGATAATCAGCTAACCAATTATCTGATAAGGATTCTTGTATATAGACATACGTAAAATATAATAATCACTAGTTAAAATTAATCATTAAAATTATTAAAATTAGAACATATTCCTCAAATAACAAACATTACTTATAAAGTACATGACATCATAAAATTACAGCACATTTCTCATATTTCAGAATCTCCCCAGCAGTTTACAGCAATGGAGTCTAAGTACTTCTCCCTGCATTTTGCAGCCTTTACCACAAAATAGGCAACCCTCAATAACACGTACTGATTAGTTGCTTGGAGCAGACACCCCAGTTTCCTCTTTGTATCCCAAAATTCCATTTTCTTTAAAAAGGGATTTAGGTAATGGTCTCTAATATTAACATACAGTTGACATTAGAGGATATAATGTGCCAAACCCGCCAAAACTGTTTCCCCACAAACACACAATCTCTCTTGGACCGGTATACCATGAAATCTACTGGATTTCATCATACAGTCCATTTGTTCGAATAAATGCAATCGAGTAAAAGCGTTTTGATGCTCAATTGTCATGGGGAATAAGAAATACCCTTCACATTGGTGCTGACGTTGGGTGCCTGCCAGCCACCTAGCTATTCTAGAAGTTGTAAGGGAGGCCATGTCAGACTGGGTGCCAACTGCCAACATCCAAAACTCTTTGTTTAAATCTATTTCTAATCACATCCCCCCCCCCCCCCAGATTTAAATTTACAGATTTAAAGCCTGTAAGGAGAAACCAAAATTTGGAAGTAATTTTGAAAATTGCTGTAACCACGAGGTATCTAGGTTGCTTACGCTCTGTTCCTCTAGAAACAACCTGGGTAATCTGGCTTCCAACAAATGGTTTATTCTTCCCCAATAATTTGCTATCCTGGCATAAATTAAACCAGCAATCGTTCCCATCCCCAGCTCCTCTCTAACTAAATACGCTCGGGTGGATTTTGAAGCCCCTAGGAACATAAGGAGAAAACGATTTTGAACTCTTTCAGTTTTAATGAGAGCTGTGTATCCCCAAATTTCTGCACTGAATATTAGCATTGGGATCACCTTTGCTTTAAAAATGTTCAAAATCAGACAAATTGACCCAGGGTGTCTGAAGTGTCTAAGTCAGATTAGGGATTGTGCCCAGACAACTGATGTTTAGACAGAAAAAGGCCTACAACTCCCAGCATGCCCCATCCAGCCATGCTGGCTGGGGCATGCTGGGAATTGTCGGCCTTTTTTCTGTCTAAACATGATTAGGATTGTGCCTTAAGAGCAGGGCTTTTTTTCTGGTGGAACTCACCGGAACTGAGTTCCAGCACCTTTTCTTCTATTAATTACATTACAATTTAATCGCCATCTACTCCCGAGGAAATGTAATCCAAGAGTTCCGGTACCCTTTTCTCCAGAAAAAAAGCACTGCTTAAGAGGTATTGATTGACCTATCATCCATGGATTTGTCTGATATCCATATAAAAGCCATCACATCTTATGTCAGTAAAGTTTGTGTGATATGAAGAAGTACTTTTGACTGTTGAATCTACTCCCAATGAATTACATGATTTCTAGGGTTATGAGGGAGAAAATTGTCGCTATCCATTTTCTTCACGCCCATTCCAAATTGTATAAAGCTCTATTCTGTTCCCACCTTAAAAACTAAAAAGGGCTGAAATGCTTTAGATTTTCCATGTTGGGAAGGTACTCTAACCCTTTGATTAGTTTAATGCCCTTTTCTGTACTTTGTACATTTCAATATGAGGTAACCAGAGCTCAATACAGCATTTCAAAATGTGACTGCATCAGAGAGTTATATAATGGCATTATGATATGTGCTGCCTTATTTTATTTATTTTCCTTGTAACTGAATGCCTTTTTTGGTGCAGCATGATACTGAACTGACATTTTTGAGTTATCTACTGAGATTTCAAGATCTCTTGTCCGGTTAGTCACATACAGCTGAGAGCCCATTTATTTAAAACTTTTCTATACCCCTCTTCAGTTAAAGATTTCCACGGTGGTTTACAATTGTTCATAAAACACAATATGGGAAGTTTTTATTTTTTTTACCAACGTGCATCACCTTACACTACTTACATTGAATTACATTTACCTTTACTCTGCTTCCTGTTCTTTTAACTAGTTAATATGGTTACTCTATGATTACCCAGGATCCTTTGGTGAGGGTATTTTTTGAAGTCCAAGACAAGTAGATAATAACTACTGGATCACCCCCATATACATGCTTGTTGACACTCTCAAAGAACTCCAAAAGGTTGGTGAGGTTGGACTTCCCTTAGCAAGAGCCACACTGATTCTCTTGGCAGAAGCCATGCTGATACTTCTAATCTAATATACGGTAGTTAGAATGCTCAGTTGATGCAGGAGAGACAGCATCTTGTGTGGTGTTTTTTATACAGACTATTAGTCAAATCAGCAAAAGATGTAATCCAGTGCACAGAGCTTTCAGCCACTGATAATTGTGTTTAACTGTTTAGAGATCTATTTGTGATAGTTGCTCTTGCATCATTACCTTTCCATCATGGTTTACAGAAATAGATATGAGCAGATTCCTGAGAGCAACCAATTTATTGTCCTTGTGCAATTATATTCCATCACCTTCCTTAAGATTAACAAAGAATAATTTAAAAAAACCAATGGTAGATTAACCAGAGACAAAGTTGTATAGGGCTAGTGTACCTTTAATAATTGAGAAGAAATGGGAATTTAAGCAAATGCAGCTTTTTTAACCCTGGACGCTAATTTTTAAAGATGTGGGAGCCCCGTGCTACTTTGCAGCTGGTCACACTAGCCATCTGTGTAGAGTTGCCAGTTCCCCTGACACTGAATGGACAGAGTCTGGGAACTAAAGGGTGGTGCCTCATAATGGGTCATGAGTTGGAGTCTAGTGGGTCAGATGACAGAACCTGGCTGTGCCTCAAAGGTCAGAGGTGGAGCTTGATGAACATGAAGACAGAGATAATAGCAACATTCCCCAAGCCAAATAGAAAATAGCTTGTCGTTTTGGCTCCGTCCTCCGACTCTGAGAGTTTACTCCTTGTCCTCGAACCCCCAAGGAGGCTAAAATTCTGAAACCAAATCAGATCCTGAGACTTCACAATCCTTCATCTTTGTACCAGGTCTGGGCATTACACAGAGAGACAATCTCACTGACTGCCCCACAACTGTGGCACTTGCTCCTCCAAGGGGTTTTGTGACCCAGACCTGAGCATTTGTCAGAAATACTCTAATGGTGCAATCCTATGCATGTTTAGACAGAGAAAAGGCCTACAACTCCCAGCATGCCCCAGGCAGCTGTAGCCTTTTCTTTGTCTAAACATGTATAGGATTGCGCCTTAAGACTAATTAATTTGGACTAACTTGCATTGATCAACATTAGTGTGGAAGAGGGTTAGTGTGGTTTAGGATAATTCAAGATTTGTCAGTGAGGAGAACACTGTCTCCTGTCCAAAGAGAGTGCCTGTACTCTTCAAAAGTAGCCATAATAAGCAGATCTTTGCACATGGATGCGACATATAGAACCGCTATATGAGTAGCTACAGCTTCGTACCTATTATAATTTAAAAAAAAAAAACAATTCTACAGTCCTGTGGCCAAAGATTTGGTAGGGTTTTATTTTATTTTCCAGTAAGTACCGGTATGTGAGACGTCAGCTTTTCTCATCTCTGCAGCTCCTGACTACGTGTGGCTCCCTATCTGCCCGTTCTCTCTGTCAGCATTCCTTCTGCTCTCCGACTCTTCCTACCAACCTCTACCTGTCTCCTTCATTCCTTTCCCAAGTCCCAGCCCTTTCCTTTCTAGCTCACTGCTTCCATGGCCCCTAACCCACACTTTGATAGACCCGTCTGGTTTCTACCCCTCCTTCCTACCCTGCCCCTCTATAGTACTTAAGTAGCTTGGCCAATGGTAGCCAGAAACCCTTCTGTTTGCCCCATTGCTATGTGACATTAGGGCCAGACACTGCCAGAAGCTTCACCAAGAAGCTTCACTAAAGAGAAAACAAAACCCTTTTGTACAGATTTTTTTTTGCCCTACTAAATACAGACTAGATAGACTTGCAGTAATTAAGAAGATAATGGTTTTAGACATCGTCCCATTCTAGAACCACTTTGAAAAGGCAGTGCTGGGTGGAGGATCAAAGTGTCCCCCCCCCCTACTTGTAAATTGGGCTCATCAGCCCTTTCTTACAGCCACTGGTCCCTCTAGACGAATGTTCTCCAACCTTGAGTCCCCAGATGTTTTTGGCCTACAACTCCCAGCATGCCCCAGCCAGCTATGCTGGCTGGGGCATGCTGGGAGTTGTAGGCCAAAAATATCTGGGGACCCAAGGTTGGAGAACACTGCTCTAGACACTTTTTAAACTTTCTATCTTCAATCATCAGTGATTCTTCCATCTTACAATATGTCTTGGTATGGGACATCATATATAAACTGATTATCATTCAGGTACATTATAAATTCTTCTCCAGTTTGGATTTTAATCCAGGTCAGAGAAGAATTCAGGGCCTCCATAATGTTCACTTCTTCTATGAATTGAGTGTTATAAGCCCCTGAAGCTCATATCCAAGTCAATGTCTAGACAGTTCATGGGGATCTCTACTATAAAAACAAATCAGGTAGTCAAGAACGTAAAGAGTTTAAACAACAAGGACTAAGGGAGCAATTCCCAGCATGGCTGGGGCATGCTGGGAATTGTAGGATTTTTTCCTGTCTAAACGTGCATAGGATTGCGCCTTAAAAGAAGCTAAAGGAAATCAGTCCTCACATTTTTCAACCAGAGAAGTGTTTGGGGTGGGGTCAGTGTTTGTTACAAGTTTGTACTGGGCCCAGAGATACAATATTTGGGCACTTGGAGCAGGCTGAGGTAAAGCCCAAAAAGGAGAAGAAGAAAAAACACCCTTGGAAAATAAAAGAAAAGCAGTAAATCAAGAAGGAGAGGGGTAAAAATGTAACCATGTAAAATTGGATAAAAGTGAGAAAATGAATGTCTACTGGATGTGAATGTGCCAGAGCAAACTTAATAACTACCGGTAGTTGGAACAAATAGACCATTTATAGACCAGTCTATAATGTCTATTACATGAATAATACAGGATTGTCTAGTTCAGCAGCTAGGGATCACGCATGCACAACTGCAGATCATACCCAAATTGAAAGCCAGTTGGTTCTATTAATTAGCAGTGATTTTTAGAGATGTGATAAACAGGATTTGGAGCCCACAGAGCTGTAAAATCTATAGCTTGATCAACTACTGCCTATTGAATTGTTTTCCTTAATTCCTCTTTCTTCAGCAAGGGACACAATCTCTCCAATAAAGGTGAACTACAAAGTATATTGGCATTTTTAAAAAGTTTGCTTAGAATTATTATTTTTTTACATTTTATACAGGTTTCCCAGAGAAGTTTGTTTATTTTTCTTCTCCTTTTTCTTTATTTCTGCTTCTAGGTGTGCACAGAAGGACGTCTTATCTTGGAATTTACCTTTGATGACCTTATGAGAATAAAAACATGGCACTTTACCATTAGACAATACAGAGAGTTAGTCCCTCGCAGTATTTTAGCCATGCATGTAAGTAATCAGCCAGAATTGTGTTTTTTAAAAAAATTCCAGAACATTTTGAATGTAACATCCCAAACCCACGATTTGCTGCCCCAGCAAGTATATCTTACAATTGTGAAACATCCTAAACCACGGTGTTATACTGGTGTTGCATGGACATTACTCTGGTTTTGCACAAGGATACAAGTCCTCCTGAGCCTCTGCCAGCCTCCTTCCCTCCCCCACTGAAGCACCATCGCTAAAAAGCCCATCTAGAAAAATATGCAGGGCGGGAGGACAGGGAGACGAAGATCGCCTCCTCCACTCCTCCTGCCCTGCATTGGATGATTGGAAGCCTCCGAGTTCGGGGGCTTCTGATCATCGAGGGCACAGTTGATATGATTGTGCCCTAAGCCACTGTCTCCCAGGTAGCTGAGGCATACTTTTTTTTCTGAATTAAAAGTGGAGGCACAGTTCATTCTTATACCCACAAAGCTTTCCGTTTAGAGTGCGTTAAGAGTAAGAATCAGGCAGAGATACAGTGTGCAGCCCCCTCTGTGAGCTGGTACTCTTCTCTCACAGGACCCTGGAATTATTTTAGTTATTGTTCGTGGCACAATACCTTTGCTCTTGTAGAACAAAGATGTGCTTCAGCATACAGTTTGGAAATTACTGGTTTAATCTATATAGGCGTATGAGATGTATATGAATTAAAGCACTAAAGCCTTTAACGCCCTAAACAGTTTGGGACAAGGTTCTTTGAAGGGCCACCTACACCTATTATATGAACCTGCCCAAGCCTTGAGAAAGGCTACAGAGTGCTCACACACCCTTCATTAAGATCTATTAGGTTGGTGGGTTCAAGGGACAGGGCCTTTTCAGCTGTAGCTCCCTGTCACAGGATATATGTTTAGCTCCCTCATTTATTACTTTTATATGGACCTTGAAGAACTGCCTGTTCTGCTCTGCTTTTAATTAAGTTGTTGGTCCAGATATTTTTAAACCGCTGCTGTTTTTATGTTTTAATGATACTGGTGTTATATTGGATGTTATATCAAACTGGTGTTATATTTGCGTTACATTTTTCATATGTGGAATTGGTTTTCATTGTTATTGTGAATTGCTTTGTGAGGGACTTTGGCATGAAAAAGCAGTATATAAATATTTAAATATATATACATAATTAACTGTAAGGGTACATTAGCACATGACAGAAACAGTCTGGAAGAGCACTGAATTCACTTCGGGCCCTGCAGTACACGCAACAGTTTTTGTATTATCCCAACCCTCACCCCACCCGGCACTCCTCAGAACCAAAAAGGATCAGCCTCAGTATCAACAAGGCAATCTGCATGATTGCCTTTCTGCTATCTAAGGCTGCAGTCCTATACACACTTACTCAGGAGTAAGTCCCATTGAACTCCATGGGACCTACTTCACAATAGACATACACAGAATTGCACTATAAGTGGAGGATATAGTTCCTGCTTCTCTTCGGGATTCTTTCCCACGCTTCCAGTTTAGTACTACCATGCTAAATCAGTAGCATGAAAGCTGGCATCCTGATGGGCCCCTGATGCTTCCAAACATATTAGTTAGGGGATTTTCTTTTTTTCCCCTTGGTAATTTGTATGGCTAGAACTATTTTTTTACATAGTCTTTCCATTGGTTTCAGTTTCACTTAGTTGCTGTGCTATTGTGATGCAGGAAACCCTTGAAGATCATGGGAACAATTCCCACAAGTGGAATTCAAATCCACAATCTTCTAGTGCAGTGTAGTGAGCTGTGATCTAGGATGTACCTAGTTAAAATCTTGCCTCTGCGATGAACTCACTAGGCGGCTTTAAGCAAGACTCTATCCTCAGTCTCATCCCCTTTCCTGCAAGAATGGAGACAATAATAATAGTCTGCTTTACAGGGCTGTTGTAAGGGTTACTAAGATAATGACTTTTCTAAAGTATGATAAAATGGCTTGGCATTATCATTATCAATACAGCAGTTGGAATAAAATGGACATTGCTTTCTCCTTCCCTCAGCAAATTGGTATCTAATGTCCAGTACAAACTCTGATGCTTTTTATAAACAGACAGCCTGCTTATTGATAAGATGGTCAATTTTTTAAAAAAATGCCCTTGAATTATAATTTTACTATTGCACTTATTTCTCACACGATCATATGTCTCTTTGTTTTTGGTCTAGGCACAAGACCCTCAGGTGCTGGAGCAGCTGTCCAAAAACATCACTCGTATGGGTCTGACTAACTTCACCCTCAACTACCTCAGGGTAAGCTTACTGTGAGTAATTTTTGAAAAGGTTATTGTCACAGCCTTCACAAGTTCTTCCTTAGCCTGAAGACAATGAGTTTTTCCACAGCTAGCACCAGAATTTTTGTTTGTTTGTTTTACAAACCAGGTTTTCTGTAAACCTGGGATCCTTTCTTCAGGGTCCTAGCTTCATAAACACTTCTAGGGTCTCTTCTGTCGAGGTAGACAGGACACTGATAGAAAGCCAGAATGAAGACACTCCCTTGAATTCTTGGAGAGTGAAAATAGCAACTCCGCTACCAGTTACCTTTTGCTGAGAAACGACCTCCTTGGTTAACAGAACTGCATTTTAGAAGATAATTATAAAGCATAGAGAGAGCTGCAGGCAAAGATCCGGCTGGTGATTTCAAATCCATATTCGAAACACACGCACACCATCTCCTTGACCTTCTGTCCCATCATCAGCATCGTCAGCATCAGACAAAGAGTTCACTCATGAGAACTGTCAGCCAGTACTGCAAGGCAGTTGAGGGGAGCAGGGAATGCCAGCCCTTACCTTTGACCATTGGAAGCAGCAGCGGATGTCGGGAATGCTTCAGCTAGCACCCTGGCAGCATGCAGTTGCTGGCTGGCTAGACACCCTCACTGATGTCAGCATCCAGTGCTAGGCACAGCCATTTAGCAACCACTTCCAGTGAACAGCTTCGCTGGCTGCAGCTGATTGTTACGTTAGGTCATGTTTATTTGTATAGGGCCATTAATGTGTACAGTGCTTTACAGAGTGACAATTAAAAGGAGTGTACAATCTAAAGTTCAACATAGGATAGGAAAGAGAGGGTGGGGTGGGGACATGTGGCAAGGTGAACAAGGGACCACCCCAGCCCCCTTGCCTAGCTTTCCCTTTCACCATAAAATAGCCATAGCATCTCCAGTCCCTAGTTCCCAAGTGAGGGATTTTCCCAGGCCCCATTTCCTTCACCCCACTACCTCTTACACGCTCTTCATTCATTCGTTTCTCAGCTGGCTTTCAAGTTCATTACAGAATAAAAACAATACAAAAATAAAAATCAAATCATATTAAATATAAACAATTTTAAATAAAACCAGTTGCAATGAAATTTTAAAATATCCATTAGCAGCAAATACCATTAAATCTTTCAGTTAAAAGACAGGGTGAACACATGAGTTTTTAAAACCCTCTGAAAAGCAGCCACACATGGGGCCAGCCATACATCTCTTGGGAGGGAATTCTATAAGATAGGAGCCACCACTGAGAAGTCTCTGCCTCTAGTGCCCACCAACCTTACTGATCTTGGTAGAAGCCCATTGAGCATGTAACAGTTAACCACAGTTAGCATAATCCATGGTTTTCCCCTTAGCACTGGTTAAGATCCCCAATGTTCAATGAAATAAATCATGGTTTAGCTTGCTGAACTAAGTCATGTTCACAGAGCGCATGGACAGGGAGACACTAGCAAGACCAACTTGTCATGTGGGCCTTTTGCACTCTTGTGGCCCTCCCTTCTAGGCACTGCCATCGTAGGCAATAGCCATTCTTCTGCCTCCACCACACAGAAGGGGAAAGCAGGTGACTGCTGCTGATGCTCAGCCTTGCCTTTCTCAATCACTTACTCATTTACCTGCTTCGATGGATGAGCGATAAATGAAAGTGGCAAGGACAGACAGCAGGCAGAACTGACTGCTATTCCTCCTCAGCAGTGGTGTGTCGGGATTTGGCAGTGAGTCCTCCCACACCTCACCAACTGCCTAAGGATGATGAGCCATGATGGAGAAATGGCAGAAAGGTGAAAAAACTGTCTTAACCATGATTTGCTCAGTACAGATGCATTAATCATGGTAAATGCTAACCATTTCAAACTATGGTCACATGTACTGGCTTGTGTCTAATTCTTAACCTTGGTCTTAAGAGTGAAATCCTATGGATACGTACCTGGGAGTAAGCTTATTGAACATAATGGGAATTACTTCGGTTATTCAGATGAGTTGTTAGCCATTCAGATGAGGTAACGTTAAGTTAGTTATTCAAATGAGGTAACACGAAGCATAGTTAAGTGTTGCGTCTAAATAGGGTCATACAGCGGCCTGGTTCACATGTAACGACAACCCAAAGTATGGGTTACGGGTTGCATATGGGTTGTCATTGAATCATGGGTTGTTGTTGAATCATGGGTTGTCGTTATGTGTAAAACCTGAACTATGATTTAACTATGGTTTGTTAACCACGAACAACCCAGGAAGAGAACTCATAGTTTGTTGTTGGATTTAGAACTCTGGCTTGTTTGTGGTTAACAACCCATAGTTAAACCATAGTGCAGGGTTTGCACGTAACAACAATCCACGATTCAATGACAACCCACAATTCAGCAACAACCCATACTCAACCTGTACTCTGGTTTGCAAATCACTGCTTTTTCCCTTTGCTAAGCAAACACTGATGAAATTGCACTAGCATTGAGTGCTGGCATTGTGACAGCATTGTATACTGCCCCAATGCCCCATGGTTCAGTAATGCATTTGTTCCCATTGCTGTTTGTTCCTTCAAGAGCATTCAAAGTTTGTTATTTGGTATACTAAACGTGTTCTCTTGTGCAGCCTCACCATGCACATACTGAAATGTAAATATTGGTTCATATGGTAAGCTTTAAAATGCAAATTGTCTACAGGTGCAGAATACTGTGAAACAAACACAATGTGGCAAATCAGCTAAAGTCTTAATATATGCCACACAGATTGTAAACAGAAGGTATAGCAGGCAAGGCACAGTTTTAGCAGCATGTGCAGGTACACAGAAAAGTACGAACAATCCATATGCAATTCCAGTTGCTTTGCATGGACCACTTTCTATACTCTATTTAAACGAGAGAATGAGAATTAGAAAAAAAGTGGGAGAACCATTTTCAGAATTGAGTCCAGACATCTTTAATTCGTTCTCCAGTTGAGGACTGGTGTTTGGTGGCAGATTTGAATCTTTCCTAGCAAACTTTCTCCTACCTGCCATTTCTTCCTCTACAGTTCCTCTCTCAAACAGAAACACAGACTTCCTTAATGGGGTAAAGTAACTGAGGGAGGGGTTGCAGGAGAGAGGCAGCAGATGGGGGCGGGATTAAATGCTCCCTCCTCTGCCTGTGATTACTTTCCTTCAGACTGTATTCTTCTCCTTCCCTGCTCTTTTTCTACTGTTTGTTTGCAACCTGAGTTCCCAGACCCAGGTCAAATATACAGTTCCAGCCTCAGTGAAACATTCATTGATACTTATTCAATATTAATATGAACTGAGAACAGGTTGGACAGAAGCCTGTGGTGAAATAATGGTGAAACGTGCTGTAAGCCACCTTGGGAAAGCTCTGGTCTTGAAAGGTGGCTAAGGAATAGATAAAATAAAATAAAGATTTGTGGTGTATGTACATATCTGTGTGTGTTTGTACATAGGTACAATATACACACATATAAATGGGTACATCAATAATAATAATAATAATAATAATAATAATAATAATAATTTTAATCATATATGATACAGGAAAATGTTGAGTTGAGTTTAAAATTGTCCTTGACGTTTATAATTTTGAAAACTGCCTTCCCCCTGAAATTTTGTAATATATTTTGTCATGGTTGACTGGGATATGTGTAAGATACCTTTTAGTATAGCTTTGGCAATGTGTTTTTTCTGGAGAGGCAAAGGAACCTTTAGACTCAAGATAATCATTTAAGTTATCTATAGTGAAATGAGTTTTTGGAGGATTTCTTGCAATTATATATTAAGTTTTTGGTCCAGATAAGTCTATTGTTATCCTAATCAGCAATCTCGATGATCCAATTCTTACTTGAATCCAGTTATGCAAGAAAATATTCTTTAGCCTTTAAAAGGACGTCTTGAAACATTGTTTGAAGACGTCCTTTTAAAGGCTAAAGAATACTTCCTTTGTTTGAGGAAGGTTATCCTCCAATGGACAAAACATTTGGGAATTATTCTCATGATAACTCTGGTTGCATGAAGATGAAAATCAGTGACAGAATATGAACCACTCTGTTGATTCCCTGTGGTTGATTCCCACCATTTCTTCTGAAATATCATTTGCTAGTCAGAGAATGGGCACTTTGTCTTTCACGATATGGCAATTCTTATGTATCTAGGAGTGAAGACCTAGATGTAAGGTGCCTTGGGTTCCTTTCAGGAAAAAAGGCGGGGTATAAATATAATAAATAAATAAAATAATAATAATAATAATAATAAATATTATTGTCATGGTCCCAACCAGCAAACCAGACCCTTATTAAAAGGGATTCCAGAGAGACAGCTATATTATTCTGTTGCTGTCAAAACAGCAAAGAGTCTAGAGCATTGGATGCATGGTGAAGGAAGGCACTCTTACATTCTTGGTCTTGGATAATGTCCCAGATACAGACCTGGTAGATGTGAGGTTAGGGTCCCAGAGGATCTGAAGCCTTATTTAGGTAATGAGATGATGGTGGACCTCAATGTAGAAGGAGCTACCTGCACCCCCTAGTCAGATGAGGACTCCACATCTGGAAAATCAGATGCTTGGATAAATAGAATAGGATTTATATAGGTCTATATAAACATGGAAGTAGAAAGTGAACCCAAATAACAAGGACATTTGGATAAATAGGGTTAAGATAATAGTGAATCTACTATTTTCTCAACATTTCATGTTAAGAATTTTGAAATGAGCATTATTTTGAATTGGCATAGACAAAACCATACACTCCAAAGAGTTCAAATTTTTAAAGTCAGCACTTCATGTTATGTTATTTAAACATTTTTGGTGGGTAAAATTGTTAATGCTGTTTAATATGTTTTTAAATAAGATTTTAAACTTATGCAAATGAATGACATCCATTTTTCTTCCACTGCATGTTGGTCATAATCCTGAGGAAAAATTCTGCTGATAGCCAGAATAAATCATTTTTATTCTCCAAGCCCAAAGTAGTTAGCTATGCAGAAGCAAAAGCAGCCAACCGCAAAAGCAATAGAAGATAAACCTTGGTTGCCATAGGGACTACACTGTTAAACAAGTGTAGTCTACAACCATCATTCTCCAGATACAACACAGTGGTGTACACTGTATTCGGGGCAATTATATTTGGAAGTGTTTAAACTTTTATTTGGGGCAGTGGTTAATTCTTAAAATAAGAGATCCTCAAAGGAAGTCATATCCTTTGATCTGGAAGCCCTGCCTGCCTTAATCCTAGGATGTTGAAATAAACGAAGAAACATTTATTTATTTATTTATTTAATTCTTGCTCTCTACTTTTCCACTAAAAATACCTAAAACAGTATTTACAGCCACTAGCATGTAAATCAGGTGCAATATTCTCTTAAAGTGGCTTGAACACCTACCTGGTCAGGTGCCTGGGCTGTATCCAAAGTGTAATGATTGGTGTTGGTAGCTTGGTATGTTGTTCTTATTACCTGTGCTGTTTAATATCTATACTATCCTGTATGGAGAGATCATCTGGAGGTTTGGGGTTAAGGAAACATTGAGGAACAGCAGACTTGGTCTCAAATCAGGTCCTGGAAGCTATGGGCAAGTGAGGTTAAACAAACTGGGTGACTTTGGGCCAGTCACTGACTCTCAGCCTAACCTACCTCACAGGGTTGTTGTGAGGATAAAATGGAGAGGAGGAGGAGGATTCTGTAAGCCTTGGGTTCCTTGCAGGAAAAAAGGTGGAGTATAAATATAATAAATAAATAAATAAATAAACTGAAGTTGAATCCAGACAAGATGGGTTCCCCGTCGTGTCACTTCCGGTTCCCTGGCGCTGCGTTTTTAGCGTAAAAACCAGGGCAACCCAGCTTAAAACGGCCGCGAATAGCAAATCACGGCCATTTCAAGCTGGGTTGCCCTGGTTATTACACTAAAAATGCAGTGCCAGGGGAACCAGAACTGACGCGCCGGGGAACTGAAGCTCCTTTCCCCAGCGCATCTTGGATCGAGCGGGCAGCAAGGTAAGTCGCGAGAGTCTCGGGGGGGGTGAGCGGGCTGCTTTCGGCCCACTTTCAGCCCCCCCCGAATGTCTCGGTTACATCCCTATAAATAAGTAAGTGTTCATACTTCAATCAGAGAATTATATCATAAACATGCAGACCAAGTTTCATTCTGATATCTCAGTCTTCAAGGGCAGATACCACATTATACTGTGCTTTGCAACATTTCTGTCGCCCTTGATCATGTGTGCTGGGATCAAACTGGTGTGGTGGTCAAGCTTCAAACACAGAATTATATTTCCAGCCATCCAGGATTACCATGGACCATTCAGGAATGGTGCAGCATTCAAGAAAGAAATGTTTAAATTTTCTCATGGATGTCTAATGCCCGAAAGCGACAGGCAGCACAATATGGTGCACATGTTTAGACAGTACCATCCTCAGAAGTGCTATACAATATCCTTTTTGAGATAGTATGTAACACAGAGCAACAGCTTGAGACACCATGTTATTTAGGCTGGCCATGAATCCATGTAAAGTTACTGGTTGTATGTGGACAGTAAAACAAAATGACAAAATATGGAGACCATTTTAAGAAAGATAATACACAGATATTTCAAAGCTGGGATAGGGGGAGATGGAAATAGGTTGGAACAAGTCATTGGAAAGATTTACAGACCAATAGCATTTTTATTTTTGTTTTTAAGATAGGATGGCATGAAAAACAGTGGTGACTACAAGTGTGATCTTTCTGCTACTTTGACACCAAAATAGTGTACTGGCAAGCAAAAACTTACTGAGAGGAAGAAAATGCTACAATAGAAGGAAAGATGGGCATTAAAAATAAATAACGTAAACAGAAATAAAATCTACCATTTCCAAGGTAGGCTTTTATAAACAGGACATTGTGTAGAGCGCAGAGGTCTTAGTTTAAGCTAGCTCCAAAGGCAAGGTATATTATATATGAACACAAGCTGATCATAGGTGAATTTCGGAGCAAAATTAAGGTCAAGATTAAAGAGGGTGACACTGAAGCCACTGATGAAAAGAACCTCTGAAGTATTCGGTAGAAGCAATAAGGACGTACGGTGTTTCTTTTCCAAAAAGTGAAAGGATGGAAAAGAAAATGGTTAGAAAAGTTTGTTTTACAGTTATCCATAAATCCTGGATCTGGGTTTAAGATAACACTGGATTTATTTTGAAGGAAGAGATGAATGGGGGGGGGATGTTTAGATATTTTTTATGGAGGACAGAGACAGAGGTTTGTATTGGAATGACTTGTATTGGAAATTAAAGTTAGGAAAGTAATTCTTATAGGGCTATTTTAGTCAATGTAGTACCTGTACATGTAGGGAGGCTAGCATTGTGAGGTGTGAATCAGGAAATCCCCCCCCCCCAAATCTCAGCCTCAGACTCATGAGGTGGACTTAGGCAAGCCATTATTCCCTCAGCCTCAGGGCCCCATGTGCAATAAATGGGATAATAATACCGGCTTACCTTATAGAGCTATTGTAAGGCTCTGAAAATCTAAATGCATTGCATAACTGATTATATTTCACTATTTATTTTATTAAATGTATATACCACTTATATACATATTAAATGTATATCCCCACCCCCCAAAAAATCTGAGCAGTGAACAATACAAATAATAAAAGACAATTAAGATTATTTATTTATTTATTTATTTATTATATTTATACCCCGCCTTTTTTCCTGCAAGGAACCCAAGGCGGCTTACATAATCCTCCTCCTCTCCATTTTATCCTCACAACAACCCTGTGAGGTAGGTTAGGCTGAGAGTTAGTGACTGGCCCAAAGTCACCTAGTGAGTTTCATGGCAGAACGGGGACTAGAACCCGGATCTCCCGAGTCCCAGACCAACACACTCTCACCACTACACCACCCTTAAGAACAATGATGAACATACAGGCTGGATCGCAAATCAGGGAAAACTTGTGTTGAAAAAAAATGTTTTGAGCAAGTGACAAAAGCTCACCAATGATGGTGCTTGCTTAATACTAGTCGACAGAGAGTTCCATAAGCTTGATGCAGCCACACTAAATGCCCTGTTTTTAGTACTCACAAGGCGAGCAGCGTGTGGCATGGTTAATAAAGTTTTCATAGCTGAATGAAGCAGTCAGACAGGAATATAAAGGGTAAGACAGTCCCTCAAGCAGGCTGGTCCCAAGTTGTTTGGGGCTTTATACACTAACACAGTAGTTCTCAACCTTTTTTGCCCCATGCACCCTCTTTACCATATGTCAGAATGTCATTCCCCCCTTTCCAAATTGTCTGACTTAATCTGTGCCATACAATGAGGTGTGATGTCCTGTAGATTATGTACAATCTGTAGAATTGTAAATTGTAGAAAGACCAGTATTCCAACAGTTTGAGTCTGTGGTTCCAATTCCCCCCCCCAAACCCTAACATTCCCCCCCCGGGGGGGAATTCCCCCCTGGTTGAGAACCCCTGCACTAACATCAAAACCTTGAATTTGGCCTGATAGCATACTGACAGCCAGTGCTGATCATTCAGCACAGATATTATGTGCTGTCAATAGTCCACTCCAATCAGGACAAGAGCAGTTGCATTTTGCACTGACTGCAGCTTCCAGACCAGTCTCAAAGCCACAGAGTGCACTGCAGTAATCCAGTCTGGAGGTTACCAATGCCTAGATCACCGTAGCCAAACCCTCCCAATTATGTTATCATTACCATAATCTAACATATTATTACACATCTGAGTGTTTGCAACTCTGTGGGGGTTGACATTTCTCTCTCTCTTTTTTAACTTTAAATTTTTATTGTAAAATTTCAACAAAAGAAAAGAAAGGGAAAAAGAAAGAAAATGTGGCGACGGAGATCTGAATATATCAATTTCAATGCATACATATGAAGTGTGTGTGTGTCTGAAAATACAGATTTCTAAGAACTATACATAAAGTTCAACAAAAGCAGACCAAATATCCAAATACGCATCTATTCGCAGGTGGTGTCTATATACCACCCAATCAAATATTGAAACCATTATAAGATCTTCAATCCATTGCATTATCAGAGGTGAATGTTTATCCTTCCAATGTTGTAATATCAGTCTTTTAGTTGTCAGAAGGGTGTGGAGAATCCAATTGCTCTGATCATGCATTAACTTTCAGGAAGCAGGTAGATAATTTAAAAGGGCATGTATACATCAGTAAATATTAAGGAGTGTTCCAATACAAAATTTATCTGTATTACACCTCCAAGAATTAGCCAAATTAGACAACCCATTAAAGAGACGTGTCCAATAGACATGAAACAAAAGGTTTTGCTGAATAAGACGCAACCTGATCCATAGATGCATCAGATACAGACACCAAGGTGGCGATCTATCGATTAGGCAAAATGGGACAATCCAATTCCCTATTCCATTCCTTCTTAAGACTCTTTATATCGTATTTATTCACCGATAATAAGTATCTAGATGTGGATCGTAGGTTGATTTGCCTGATCAGCCTCAAAAAGTGCTTCCAATAGCAAGGGAGATGCTGAAGCTGTAAAAGTGGCAGGGTCAAACCTAGATACTAACAAATGTTGCAGTTGCAAGTATTGCCATTCAACTGTGGCAGGCAAATCATATTTAGCCCGCAAAATAGAGAACGACAAAGACGCATCATGGGCACCCGCCAGTTGATCCAAGGTAAAAATCGCCTTATCCATCCATGTCCACCACAAAAACATTTGTCTTTGTCTGAATAAGAGTACTCCATGCTGCAACATTTTGTTACAGGTCTCACTGGTAATATTCAATCATTCAGCCCTCAAATTCTACTCCCTACACCATACCTCGTTCTCACTGAGCTGGCAAACTTCAGGTTGCCATAGTGTTTCAGACTGGAAGTGGAGGTTCACATGATTTCATACTCCTTCATACTAAAAAAAATATTTTGTGTACATACAAAACTAAATGCCAGGGAGAAGAGTTCTAGCTCAGCCTTTCCACTCATATGCTAGTTTGCTATGTGTAGGACTATTTTTCCATGGGGGAGTATGCAATCATGTGAGCACCCATTTGCAATCTGAAGAACTGGTTTACCATTTTGGTAAGAATTAGCCCCAGGCATTCTATTTACAGTGTCTTAGTAAATGGTTCTTAAATAGTGGAACAGAGCCTGGGAAGCATCTGATCTCCATTAGTTCTGCATCTGTGGGCCAATCTACAAGCTGCATTACAGCATTTGTAACATACTTGTCTCTGTCTGTAAAAAAAAAGGGGGGGGGAGGCAGGGGACCTTTATGGAGGAATGCTGTTTGGGTTGGAACTACACTGCGGCCTGAGGGGGTTGACCCTTCCCCCTGGGCTACAACTGCTTTTCTAAAGAAAGAGGCATGGCCTGTTCTAAGCACGTTAGTTAAAAACACTGTTTAATATAACATGTAGTTTGGTCCTGTGCTAACTGCCAGGAACATAGTAAAAGTACCAGTAAAGGGATCCCTGGAAGAACAAGGGAGTGGTCAGCGCACAGACAATATCTTGATCACTTTTGCTCCTTTTCTTATTTGTAAGGGGTTGCCATCATCTTAAGCTGGATAAATTCTCACACAAACATTGCTGGCTGTTTCTGCAAATTAAAAGTTGATTTCTGAACTTGGAATTCAAGATAAGCCTTCCACCACTGAAAAATGTGTCTGCCCCAACAACCAAACTGGTAGAAGTATAGGGCCAGTCCACAGTGCCACCAAATGAAGAGGTGAAGAGAATCCTGAGGTGGCAGAGTAGATGGTACCGTTTTGGCTGCATGCTTAAATATCTTCTTGTGACCAATGAGACTTTTAAAAAAATGCTTAAACTTCATCTGGATTATGCCTAGTAGTTAAAATTTCCATCTAATACTGCAAAATCCAGAAACACTTAAATATGTTATGTCAAAGAACTTCTAGTGTAGTAACTAGTGTAACATATTGGCTAAAAGATGGAGGCCTGGTCTACAGAAACAGCAGAATCAGGTGGTAGAATCCCAGGGTAGTAGAGTGGGCTGAACCTCTTCAGCTGCAGGTGGGGGGGGGGGTGTATTTTTTTTAAAAAAATATTCCCTACATTTCAAAAATTCCTCTGACTGTTAAAAATACAAGACAACCACAGGAATAAAGGTTCTAACACAGCCTGCTCCCTTTTCAACAACAGGGAATATACAGTATTTTTCCATGTATAAGACTATACTTTTCCCTAAAATTGTTAGACTAAAAATTGAGGGTCGTCTTATACACGGAAGTAAGCCGAGGAGAGAACCGCACGGTTGCAAAACTGCCCAGTGGGGGCGTCTTATACATGGGGGCGTCTTATACATGGAAAAATACGGTACAAACACGCAATCCCCCAACACAGTCTAAAGTGGTACACTCCATTCTAACAGCTCTGGACTCCAGCACCTCATTTACTCCTCATTCTGCAGGACGTGTAGACCAGACCTTTGTGTCTGAGTATATTTCTGTCAATGTGGAGAGCTGTCCAGGTTACATTCGGCACAAACTACTGAGTATATTTGAAAGTGGCCCTCTGAAATAATGCAATTTTCTTCTTTTTCTAAGGCTATGACTGCTTCAGTATTACAACATTTGAGGTTTAATTTTCTTAATAGAGTTCAGTTCAGCTTCTGTTGAAATCAGTGAGTAGATTTCCATCGTATCCCAACATCCCCACAGTTTTCATTCACTCCAAAGTCTTTTGTACCCACAAAAATCCAATTTCTTGAAATTAATTTCCCCATTCCCTTGAGCTGTTTTCTCACTATGGAAATGCCATACTACATGCACAAAAAGTTGTTTTTATTGTGCTTTTTAATATATATATATATATATATATATATAGCACGCGGAAGATGATTTTGATTTAGTCATAGATTCTGGTTCTTTGGTGAACCTAAAGCAATGAATATCAGCCTTGAGGAACCAAGTGGAAGAAAAGGACAGGATTTTTATGGTAAATGAGGGGAAGATTCATCTTATTAATCATCTAGGCCAAGAAAACAGATTTTTAAAAAAGGAAAGAACGCATAGAAGGCTGCTTTAATTAAAGGTCTACAGGCTTTTTCTGTTGTAGCTCAGACTATTTTACATTAAATATGTAGGAGAGGGACATTCAGTAACTCCTGCAGTCATCCCATCTCAGGCTTTGATTTTAGTTTTACTGTATCTCAAAAACATGGTATGATTGGCCCTGATCAGTAGTTGTATAGACAACACTTTATAAAGCAATAAGGTAGGCATGTAAAACATAGGGCTGCCAGCTGTGATGGTTTGGCCTAAAGTTTCAGGCTTTTAGCCTCTTCTCAGGGTCCCCAGGAGGAGGAGTACAATCCTCAGGGTGAGGGACAGAGCTAAGGGCTTAGTTCTACTTGGCTCAGTAGGAGCTTTAGCTATTACCTCTGCTGCCATACTCATCGAGCAACATGCCTGAGCCTCCAGTCAGAGCCAGACTATATTCCTCCTCCTCCAGGTGCCATTCCTTGTATCCACCAAGTGTCTCTAGATTCTGCCTCTATTCCACCAGACTCCACCCAATCTTCCAAGCACCATGTATTTCTCCCAGGCTTCCCCCTAAATTACAGAGATTCAGGCTTTGGAGACCTCGCACCCTAGTCAAACATAAGTCCCTGAAGCATTCCAATGTCTATAGCTGACACCACCTACTGTGCTCCGCATATTTCAGCCATTTTCAGAGGCAAGAAACCCTATATGTCAAGCTAGCTTCTGCTTGCCATTTCCAGCACACCACACATCACTTAATGTTACTTATGTATTTGTTTATTTTGGACATACAAGTGCGTCTTACAACAAAATGGCAATGTGGAGTACCTCCTGTTCAGAGTTCCAGCCAACCAACAATCCCCTTTTCAAGGATACTCTGCTTTATTCTCTCCACCCACCCTGGTTTTCCCCCAATAGACACCCAGTGTTCTATGATGAGCAAGCATGCTCAGTCCTCATCGGGATGTTTATTGGGCAGGTTCTCCTCTTAGGGGATTTTTTCTAAAGTTGTTTTTTTTAAAAAAAAACGTCTGCAAACCTTGGGGTTTCCCCAAGCCTGCTGACTCCTCCCTCTTGTACATGGATGGTGCCATGTTGCACTATGTAAGGATCAGCACTCGGAGAATGAGTTCGCTATTTGTATTTGAGATATGTTAATATCCCACTCTTCAGTGGACTCCCAGAGTGGCTTACTGCGAAAAATATTTAAACAATAAAAAGATGCAATAAAAACAGTAAGACAGCAGCATGTTCAGCATTATAATTGCCATTAAAACTAATACATCAAAAATATGTAAAAAGCCTGGGTAAAGAAAAACAACTTCACGCTAGGGATGGCCGAATGAGCAATGTTCGCACTTGCCAAGATTCTCTGAACATCAGCTCACTGTCCGTCTCTCCTCGTTTTGTGCTCATGTTTGCAACACTGTTTATTTTGTGCAAATTTCCAAAATAGCACGAATTTCCCCTAGGCTAAAGCGCAGGCGATTTAAAATGGGCACATTCTGAGAAAGTTGTGCATTTTGAGAGAGTTACGCCTTTTCTCAAGTGCACATTTGCGGACATGAAAACAAGTTTGGGAATTTGCAAACATTTTTAGAGAAAATGTGCTCCCGTTTGCGATTGGAAATGAGGCATTTTCAAGTGATTTGCAAACTGAAATGAAATTCTCATGCGTCCCTACCTGGAACCAAAAAGGTATCGGACTTTGCACCAGAAAAGTGTCCCTGGGGAGAGTGTTCCAGTGCTAAGTCAGTGTGGCATAGTGGTTGAGAGCCAGTGTGGCATAGTGGCTAGAGTGTTGGACTGGGACTCGGGAGATCTGGGTTCAAGTCCCCACTCGGCCATGAAACTCACTGGGTGACTTCGGGCCAGTCACTGACTCTCACCCTAACCTACCTCACAGGGTTGTTGTGAGGATAAAATGGAGAGGAGGAGGAGGATTATGTAAGCCGCCTTGGGTTCCTTGCAGGAAAAAAGGTGGGGTATAAATAGAATAAAATAAGTAAATAAATAGGTCACGGCAACCAAAAAGGCCCTGTCCCTGGTCACCTCATCTCCAAGGCAGGGCACCTGGAGAAGGCCTCTGCAGAAGAACTTAATTGGTTGGTTGATGCGTGAAGTGGATCCTTGATCTACCAGGGTCCTACGCCATTTAGGGCCTTCAAGGTTAAAACCAGCTCTTTGAATTATTTATTTATTATTTATTATATTTATACCCCGCCTTTTTCCCAGCAAGCCAGTGTAACTATTTTAAAACTAGTGAGATAGTTCCATATGTCTGGTCCCAATCAGTATCTGTATTTTGAACCAACTGAGCAACCTTCAGAGGCATCCCTATAGTGCAATGCCAATAGCATTAGCTGGTGCAACAGGATTCCTCAGAAGACCTGTCCCAACAGGTAATGCTGTTGGTGTTGCACTAGAGGTCCCTTACACTAGCACAACATAATTTACATTAGTGCTAGTATCTGGTTACTTCCCAGAATTTCTAAATGTGGTTGCACTTCAGATTTATCTAATGGCATTCTGATGTTTTCCATTTTATTTTGATCCTTTTTCTTGTAATTCCTAAAACTAAATGCCCTTTTTACTGCTGCTGCACACTAAACTGACATTTTCATTATGTTACCATGACCCCAAAGATATCTTTCCTGGTTAGTTGCTTCTAGTTCAGACCCCATCAGTGTATATATGAACTAAAGTATTTTTCTCCCAGTGTCCAGCACTTTGCACTTATTTACATTGAATCTCATCTGCCATTTATTTATTTATTCCTTAATGTTGATATCTCCATCTCTCTCTCCTCTCCCTTCCGTCTTGTACAGTATTTCAGTGATGTGTTGTTTTTCCAGCCTATTGTTTTAAGGTGATATGAGAGAAGATAAATTGAGCTACACCTACAGATTTGGGCTTTGTGTGTTCTTCTGGTTCAACAACCAATCTTGATGTACTTCAGGGATTTTTTCCACCCTCTTTGCTAGCACTCTGCCTAGGGTCAGGAAGTAGCATTCATCAAAATAACATATCTGGAAGAGAAAAGAGTCTGCTAACTTAAGAAGGATTATCTTGTGTTTCCATGCTGCAAGAACCAAACTTGCTAGTCCACTTTACTTAACAATTTGAGGTTTTAAAAAACGGATCAATGAAATAAAGTAACAACAGGTGCCCTCCAGGGTCCTCCCTGAGGGCTATGGAATGATGCAGATTTAACACACACACACGGCTGTGGTTGTTGCCAGACCAATTTCATCCATTGAACTTGAATGATGAGCAAGTGGGCTGTAACGGTGCCCCACTATACGACCTCCTGTTAGCCCTTCAGGGCCAGGAAGGAGTGCAGTGGGTTTTTTTTAAAAAAAAAAACCTACTCTCAGTGCCCTCTTACTCAGAGGAAGGGATCTGAACAGGCAGATGTTGGGACCCAACACCAGCATAGGCAAATGCAGCTGGCCGACCAGTGCTGGGAAGGACCAGAGTGGCAGGGAGTGCCCAGGGCCAGGCAAGATCAAGGCAAGGAGTGGGGGGGAATTGAAATATGTTCTGCCTTGTTCCCTACAGAGCAGACTTGGAAGGCAGCAGACAAGCAGGTAGTGAGCAAGCACCCCAGCCTTAGAAGAAAGAGCAAGAGAAAAGAGAGGAGGGGATTTTCTGGCCTCCATTACAATCACTTGATGGGCCAAAACAAGAGGAAAGAGACTGGGCAGGGGCTGCCTGGGAGGCCACTCCTGTCTTCATAGCTACAGCTGTTAGGGAGAAGGTCAAACTGCACCTTAGGTTAATTGCATAGTGTGTAGGAGCCTGATCTTTGTCTTTACTTTAGTGTAACTGGGCATGGTCCTGATTTGGACCAGGACCAGCACACACTGGAAGAGGAGGATTAAACCTCCCCCCACATCATACCCATTTGCTTCCCAAAATTATACACATGCACACCTGGCATGGGGATTAAAAAAAATAAAAAATAGGTCAGAGCATGCAAATGGCGAGGAGAAGCTCAGCCAGTGGGGAGAAGCTCTAATGATCAGCAGAGGCCCTCCTGATGGAACTTCCATCCCAGATGGGTGCAGCAGGTTTGCTCTTCCTGACTACTGCATTCCAGCAGGCATTTGGAATTGGTTACTGACTTTTTGAATTTCACTGGAGACCTCTGTCATTGCTTTTATTATTTGGGTGTGGGGTGGGCTTTATCTGTAATTTTTAGTGGTTGAGATATTTTATGCGGGCTCAGGAGGCTGCTGTGTAAGCCATGTTTGTGTAGTATACATTTTAAAAATAAAAGTAATGAAACACCCCTTCCCCAATCCAAAAGGTGAGCTATTACATGCTGTACTCATTGCAGCTGGGGCGGTCTCAGCCAGGTACGATGGAACAGCCTAACCTCAGAGTGGCAGTGTTGCATAGTGGTGAGAGTGTTGGACTAGGACTCCAGAGATCTGGGTTCTATTCCCCGTTTGGCCATGGAACTCACTGGGTGACTTTGGGCCAGTCACTGACTCTCAGCCTAACCTACCTCACAGGGTTGTTGTGAGGATAAAATGGAGAGGAGGAGGAGGATTATGTAAGCCACCTTGGGTTCCTTGCAGGAAAAAATGTGGGGTATAAATATAATATAAATAAATAAATAAATACATAAGAGTTATAAACCACAAACGGCAGTTGCCACTCATTCTGAATCTGCGAGAAGGAGTGTGAGGAGCCATCGGGGGTCACTTTACAGTTCCCCCTAGTTTCCCTGGTTGCCCAGCAACTGTAGCCAGTCACATCTAGGGCTGGTTAAAGAGAATGAGTGGGAATCAGGGCAGGGACTCTTTAAATGGCTCCAGGACTCTGAAGGAGAAGGACGAGAAGGCAGGGCAGATGCACAGGACAAAAAGCCTGGATGCTGGAAGCTTAAGGAGGAAAGAAGAAAGACAGAGCTGGAGCAAAGAGGCTCAGGAGAAGTGGCTGGAAAGGGCAACAGGAAAGGAATAAAGAACTGAAGGTACAAAAGTGGGAAGAAGGGTAGCTGTCTCATCATAGAAGGCCAATACATGGAAGCAGAGGAGTGGCTGATAAGAAATATAGGAGGGACCTTCCAGTTCAATCAGCAGCAGTCAGAAGAAGAAAAAGAACAAGTGGTCAAAAAAAGACTTGCTCACTTCCACAGCAAATTCAGTAACAGATCATCCTGACTCTACAACTACTTATCTATGACTGACATTACTTCCATAGGCATTCTCTCTGATCCTGCAACTACTTACCTTTATTGGTCTGTGGGCATTCACCCTAGTCCAGCAGCTACTTACTCACACTAGACTGTCATCCTGATCCTGCAGATACTTACCTGTATTACAGGATATGCATCCAGCCCAATCCTGCAGATACTTACCTTGCTCCATGGACATTTATCCTGATCCTGCAGATACTTCCTGGTATCACCCTGTGAGCATCCATCCTGGTCCTGCAGCCACTTAATCAGTATTGCTCCAGGGACTTTTTGCCTTATCCTGCAGCTGCTTACTACCGTTTCCAAGAAGTGAGTCTGATCCTGTAGCTACTGACTTGAATAATCGTGTGCTGTAACAAGGGTTAATAAAGTCTATCGTCGCTGCATTTACATGGTCACATCATTCATTTGGGAGGAGAATAGAAGAAAGGGATATCCCCCCCCCCTTATGGACGAGGCACCCCTTGCGACTGTCAGTAATTCCGTGTCGTCTGCAAAGATATATCGTGTTGTTTTCTGTGCACCATGACATAGCTTTCCCCTCGGACTCTCACAGCGACAAGGAGCCATAACCACCTCTTCTGCTTCTCGCAACTGATGCAGCAATGGATCCAGCAGTACCTCAAGGCCGTACCCCAAACTGACAAGGGAAGGTTGGACCTTATCAAACGTGGGGTGTCCCTTTCCCTACCATATCACAGATCTTCTGCCCATCACTACTTCAGTTTTGTCTTCAGCTTCAGCTTACCCACATCTTCCTCTTTTCTCACCCCCACCAGATGCACATACTGTGGACAAACACTGAGTAAGCACGGAGATTTGCAGGTATTGTGCCAGTGGCCAATCTCTAGTCCATATCCATATTTCTGATATGCTTCAATGAAAGAGGGAGGGAGTGTGAGCATTTACTTCGAAGCTTCCCCTTTCTTTCTCTCCTGTTCATTCCCTCCCCAATCCCTATTTGATTTAGCAATGAAGGTAGGGTGCAAAGTTCACTTAGACTGCCGTGCCGGGCATCTATGGACCAATAACGCATTCAGTAGCAAGCAGCTTAGATCTCTTGACTGAAATTCTCAGTAGAAAAACAAAGGACTTTTTGTTTTATTTTCTGACTTCTGTAGCTGAGGTTTCTTCTGCATTCATAATGTAGAGGATTAAGGAAAGGCCTATATTTTTAGTTATTAAAATGTCCCCATTCTATTAAAATGTTCTCTTCTATTTCCGCTAATAGATTAGAGTGTGTAATAGATGGGTGTTGTGTAAGATGAGTAACAATGTTCTGCTTTCTTACGAGGTCATAGCAAGTAGTTAAGATGTGCAGCATTCAGCTTTGCTGCTGCAATTATTTGCAGAGATGTGTGCACAGTGCACCTACAAAACCCACATTAATTTCTAAAAGAAGTCTGAAGTGCAGAATAAACATCTTTATACTTGGGGAGACTCCACAATGTACATTTATATA
Organism: Shinisaurus crocodilurus; assembly: GCA_021292165.1. NCBI lineage: Eukaryota > Metazoa > Chordata > Lepidosauria > Squamata > Shinisauridae > Shinisaurus > Shinisaurus crocodilurus. Next base: position 104,032,550 of record CM037876.1, read on the forward strand.
TAGATGAGAAGTGATTTTAAATCAGGCCCTATAAGTTACTAGCTAGTAAAACAAACAAACAAAACCCTGCTTTTTACTCATAATACTATTAAAATGTTAATATTATATTTGAAATGATATTGTTATTAAAATGCTTATTTTTGTGTTGCTGTTCTTGTTTACCTTGCACATTGTAAGCCATCTTGAACACAATTTCCTTTATAGCAAGGTGGCACATAAATTATTATCTATAAATTGATCAATTTATAGACCACTTTACTATATCTAAAAAGACATCTCAAAGCAGTTTACAACATAAAAGTTAAAATACAAAATGTCCAGAATTAAAATATTTAAAAAGAGAATACAAAATTTCTCCATCAAAACATTTAAAACAAAAAAACCTCTCAATTAAAATCTTATTTGAGAGCCAGTGTGACATAGTGGTTAGAGTGTTGGACTTGGGACTCAGGAGACCCGGGTTCTAGTCCCCGCTCGGCCATGAAACTCACTGGGTGACTTTGGGCCAGTCACTGACTCTCAGCCTAACCTACCTCACAGGGTTGTTGTTGTGAGGATAAAATGGAGAGGAAGAGGAGGAAGATTATGTAAGCCGCCTTGGGTTCCTTTCAGGAAAAAAGGCGGGGTATAAATATAATAAATAAATAAATAAATAAATAAAGATCATATCTTTAAAGAGGCCTGTCTTATTAATAAATAGCCGGCTAATAATTATTTTTTGCAAGCTAGAAGTGCAGTGGACCGGCAAAGGAGAAATGAAGCACCCTGTTTCTTCTTCACCGGCCCATTATGTTTTTGTGCTGGTTTCAGAGGTAGTGAAGCCCTTAATCCACAGCCAGTACAGAAGCTGAGCAGGCTGGCAAACAAGGGACACAGTCCACTCACAGACCACTCATGCATCTGGAGGGAATTCCTTGTACTCTCCTGTGTGGAATTCCTGTTTGCCATTGGCAACCAGGGAAGTGGTTAAACATAAGACTGGTTCAGATAAGTATATTTCCTCCCATCAGTTGTGGTTCGAAGAATTGTGTTACTAATTATACTATTGTGCGCACAATATAGGGTGGGGTCAACAACTGATAGTACACATGGAAGGGTACCATTTGTTGACAGTAGTCAACCCAGATATAAGATGGTGCCTGTGTTGGTGTAGTGCCTGCAGCCCATGAGATGGACCAGTAGTCCTTTTGGGAGGTAGGTGAGGTGGGTCCCTGGCCTGCCACCTACCATCCGCTCTGTGAAGTGGCCCTCTAGTAAAACTAGTTGCTGACCAGGGTGTAAGGTGTTGTTCAATATAAGCAATACTAACGCTAGAAAGCACCTTTGACAAACAGCAGGAATGTGGCTTCGGCAGAGGATGATCTATGGCTGTAACTGTAAGCATTAAATACGCTCCTACTTTAAAATCATTAATCCCTACTTCCTTCAAATACTTTTAATTAAAAAGTTCCATTTTCCAGTAATTGCTGTTTATTTTATGTAACCTCAAAATTGACTTTTATTGCAGTATAAGTGTGTTTATGTAAACATCCATCTGGCCACAGGATATGAATCTAAAGGTTTGTAATGAAGTATGGGAGATTAAGAAAGAACTGATAACCCTGAAAGAACTCTGAACTTAAGTCCTTTGTAAAGAAATGGATGTTTGTAACTTTGGGACCAAGTACATGAATTCAAGGAAGATGGGGGGAAATGTTATGAATTCATGGCAGAGGTAAGATTTGAACCCTTGTCTTTCAGGTTCACAGCTTAGTCTGGTAGCCATTATGCAGTAGGTGTATTGGTTTATTAATATTTGATAAACACGTTTGTTCGTTCTTTCTTTCCATTTAAAAAAAGGATAATATTTTGCTCTATGAGATGTATACCTCTCTCACAATGTTGCTTTATCTTTGAAATCTGAGTGAGGCCTTCTTCAATGTAAACAAAACAGTTTTTGGTTTGGTGATAAAACTGAAAACACATTGGTGCTAAAACAACCAAATCACCAAAAACTTTGAACTACATGCTCAAGGTTTTGGCAGCTTATTAATCATTCCAGTAGATGTTCTGTTTTTACTTCCAGAGCTCTGACGGCAAGCAACAGTTCATTGGCTAAAGGCCAAGCCTACTTTGCACTAGCACATTACCAGCCAGTATAGTTCTGTACTTCTCTCCCATTTATTAATGCGGCAGGTTTCCTACAATTCAGTCTAAAAATAGAACCGGTTATGTGAAAAACATGACATTTGTGCCTGAGCTGCAGGGTAGAAATGAGATTATTTTGTATGGACCTAGAAGAGATTTATTTCACAGAAGCAGGTTGTTGGTCTTCGCCTTGTAAGCAGGGAATAGCCTTACTTTTTAGCATGACTGCATGCATATAGATTATTATTAGGACTGCAATCTTTGATCAGTTTAACTGACAGATCAATCAACTAAAAGTTAGTTGATTAATTGGTGAGCCCCAGTTTCCACTAGTGAAAGCATAATTTAACCAGTGCGACTATGATTAAGGACACATTTGTTGTTGGGGGTTTTGGTTTTATTTTAGGCTGTTTAGGTTCTGGTCAACTACTGTGTTAATATGGAATGAGAAGGAAAATATTAAAGAAAGTTGCCCCCTCCGTGATGAGCTTCCGCCGTGCATTAAAAACATGGCTATTCAGGCGGGAATATGGGGTGGGTTAGGATTTTAAAAGAATTTTTTATACTGTTTTAATTATCATATTTTATTGTATTGTTTTATTGTATTATTTTAATTGTACATCGCCCAGGGTGGCCGGGTGGCCGGCCAGATGGGCGATTAATAAATATAAGAAATAAATAAATTAAGTCTTTCCTTCTTCTCACTATGTCTGGTAGCTTTTGTAACTTATCTTTCATTTCATTCAGTGTCTGAAAAAGGCATGTGTTTATTTAATCATTTATTTTGATCCAATTGACTAATGGTAAACAATAGCTAAAACAATGGTGTTGATTGGACAGTGCTGTCTATCTGATCTTCTCCCTGCATGCCGTATCTGTACATTGGGGGAGAGGTTGTGCCTTACTGCCCCATTCGTGTAGAAGAGCAGCACCCCCAGCTACCTATCATGAGCATATTTGGATAGGGCGTACGTATGTAACATTAAATGAACATATTATGCATATGTCTGAAAAATGCAATCAGGTTCCCCCATAGTAGGGAACTGACTATACAATTTGGGCCTATGTGTATTCGTTATTTCATTCACATGGCCTATTCAAACATTATGCCCCAGTGTGTGTCCATTGAGACAGACACACCCAGTAGGCAGTGAGAAGGTGTAATCACCAGAAGTAAGGAAAAGGTCAGGGAAAGTATAATGCAATCTAGGCCATTTAAAACATCCATATTAATTTCAAAACAATAACACCACATCATTATCATATTATGTCAGCCTAACTTCCTTACAGGGTTGTTGTGAAGATAAAATGGTAGTAGGAGAGGGACGAACCATGTATGCTTCCCTGAGCTTCTCGGGGGGGGGGGGGGAATAAAAATGTAATAAACAAAGAGTATAGCCAAGGGAGACAACATAACACCAGTAACAGAAAACTCAAAAGGCCTAGTGAAACAACAACCAAAAGCCTTAAGTACCCTTCTAAAAGGGCCAATGGCAAGGATCTGGAATTCCACAAGTGGGAGCCATTACCAAGAGGCATTATTTCTAGTGGGAGTCAGCTGAGCCTCTGATGGTACAACTGTACCAGGGCCTCTTAACTAGATACGAGTAAAAGGTCAGAACCAGCACCTTGAATGTAGCCCAGAAATGAACTGGAAAGAAGTTTTGCAAAATGGGTGTCATAAGCTTAGAGTGAATGGCAAAGTCTTTTAATCCTTTATTTGATGGATTAAATGGGGGTTCCCAATGTGGCGCCCATGGGCACCATGTCACTGGCACCTCCAACGGCACCCTCAAAGCTCTCCACTCCCTGCCCCATTCAAAAATTTATTTTTCATTAAAAAATAACCTTGGAAAACATTAGAGCACCAGGTTCTCCTTCCTGTTCCTGCCACTAATCAGCTGTTCAGCGAGCAGGAAGAGATGAAAAGAGTTGCTTCCTGGCTCTGCCCAATCTTCTTCTGTCAACACAGACATGTCCCCTTTGTGTTCTCTCTCTCTCTCCACTCCCAGCATCTAGCCTCACCATTTCTCTTCACCCAACCCAGGGCCGGTGCAAGGCAATTTGGTGCCCTAGGCAAGATCAGATATTTAGCGCGCCCCCTTCCCACTTGAGCCCTCCCTCCCCTATGCCCATTATGAAATAAATTTCCTTCCCTGGGAACTGCCGAGCCCCATAGAAAAACTTTGTGGACTTTGAGACTTTTCCTTTGTGTTCACGCGGAAAGCAAAGAGGCAAGCAACATCAGCCCAGCTATGCCAGGAACTCCCAAGGGCCTTCTCCTAGTCCATATATATGTAAAAGCCTGTCTCCTCCTGCGGGCAGCACAAGGGATATGAAAAAAGGATGTGAGAGAGGTGTGGTGGCGCTACCTGTGAGGAATAGAGACAAAAGGGCGTCTGGCAGCCTGTCCTACATCGCAGGGTGGAGGTGCAGAGACACCGGTTTGACTCGTACACCTTCTGGGTTGCAGGGGGGGAGATGCATGTAGTAGAAACATAGCAAAGAGAGAGCCCGTGGATCATCTGGTTCAAATTTAGGAGGGGCTTTACAAAACTTGCTGCTTCCCCTCCTCTATCAGTTTGTTCCAATATTTCTTTATCAGAATAATGTATATTATCCTGTCTTTCCCTTTACCAGCCTAGTGCTCAAGGCAGACAACTATATTCAAAGTGCATTAAAGCAAACATCAACAGCTCAGGGCACAATCCTAAACACGTTGAGGCAGAAAAAAGCCCCGCAACTCAGGAGGTGTTTGCAGGTGCATCCTTCCCGGAGGGAGGGAAGGCGAAGGAGGTATTTGCAGGTGCATCCTTCTCGCCGCCCACCAGCCTCCCATCATTGGCCCCTGCCTGCCTCTGCCTCCTCCAACCTGTCGCCTTCTCTGCCTCTTTTGATGCTGGTTGTGAGGAGGAGCCTGCCTGAAGCTTCAGCAGCGCCAGCTTGGAGACCTGGAGACCGAGCCCTGAGGTGGAAGAGAGGGAGGTAGGGGCGTGCCTCTTTCACCTCCCCTTCCCCGCCACAGGGCATGATTGGTAACACAAACTTGGTAAAATACGCGTTGTATTTTTTTTCAAGGCGTTTCTTTTTTTTTTTTTTTTTTTTAAATATTTTATTAAATTTTAAGACAATACAAAGAAAATAACATACACACATAACTAATATTGTGCTCCCATCACCATGGGACCAAACAATCCAATAACTCTATAATTGTTCATTATTCCAAAAATACAATATATCTTGACAGGGTAAACTCCCTTTCCCCCTTTTAAACACATATTCCAAAAATAAACCCCAAATATCCTTAAAATTATTTTTCTTTAATTGACCCCTTTTGCATTTAATATTACAAGTCAACATATCATTCAAAGCCATATCCCATACTTCCTTATACCATTCAGTAATAGTGAAAACTTGCTGGATTTTCCATTTCCTTGCTATCATTAGTCTACCTGCCGTTAACAAATTTATGATTAATTATTTAACATTTTGTGAACCGATCACCTTTTCCGTTATTGTTAGCAAAGCTAGTTTAGGGCATACCTCTAAATCAACTCCAACAATTTCTGATATTTCCTCAAAAATCATTTTCCAAAAATCCATTACATTTTTACAACTCCACCACATATGAGCATATGTACCCAATTCCTGACATCCTCGCCAACACATTGGAGAACATTTATTATCTATTCTATTTAATCTCACTGGGGTCAAATACCATCTCCAAATTAGCTTATAAAAATTCTCTTTAATTCTTATAGACATATTTTTCAATATTCGCCTATCCCAAATCTTATTCCACTCATCCTTTGATATTTCCTCTTCAAACTCTGTATCCCAAACTATTTTAAGATTTTCTGCTTGCTCTTCTGATTTCTGCAACATTTTATATAACATCTTTGTAAGACCCCTAGCTGATGCATTTCCTTCTACAAGTTCTCTAGACATAACCACCTGCTCAAATGCAGTGAAATCCCTTTCATGCTCATGTCTCCTCTTCCATTTCTTACCCCATTGTACTAATTGAATTAAATTTAACCAAGAAATTCTTCCTGCCCCAACCCTATCAATTATTTGCTGTCTTGTCTCCATTTTTTCCAGCCAATCCATTAAAGTTATCACCTTTTTCTCTCTAAAAATTCGTTCTAAATGTCTAACATTCTCGGGAAAATCTTCCATAACCACCACTGGAGTAAGCGGGGATATACCGGTACCTGGTAAAAATATTTCCTTATTTCTACCCCAAATTTCTAACATATTTTTTAAAAAGGGATTTTCTAATCTTTTTGTCATAATATGTCCTTGTTTTGTAAATAAGAATTTATCCACCCTATTACCCAATTCAAATGCTTCTATTTCCCACCACATAAAATCTTTTCTAACAATAATATCCATGATATATCTAAGTTGATTAGCTATATAATACCATTTTAAATTAGGGAGACCAAGTCCCCCTATTTTTTGAGCTTTATACCATCTATTCTTAGTAATCCTTGATTTTTTCCCCCCATTACAATAGCTATTTAACATTACTTGCCACTCTTTAATTTCTTTCTCTGATATCTTATATGGTATCATTCTAAATAAAAAATTAAACTTCGGTAAAATCTTCATTTTAATCAAAGCTATCCTACCAAACCACAATAATCCCAATTTTTTATAATCCTCTATTTGATTTTTAACTTCATCTTTTAGTTTTTTAAAATTACATTCCCCTATTTTATCCAAATCTTTTAATATATCAATACCTAAATATTTAATTATATTTTTTATCTTTATATCCACTCCCCTTTGTTTAAATCCCCTTTCCTCCAGTTTACTATAATTAAATGTCATTATCTCCGATTTATCCCAATTAACTTTTAACCCTGTTACATCTCTAAATTCATCTAAATGTTTCTCTATCCAATCCCAATTTTCTATAGGCCGTTCTAATGTTAACAAGATATCATCTGCAAAAAGGTTTATCTTACATTTGGTCTCTATTCCTATCCCCAATAATTTCTTCTCCTGTCTTATCGAATTCGCTAACAATTCCATAACTAACACAAATAATACTGGGGAAAGGGGACAACCCTGTCTAGTTCCCCGGCCTAGGCTAATAGTTTCTGTTATTCCATCGTTTACAATTACCGACGTGACATTATGAGTATATAATTGGTTAGTAATACCTATAAATTTTTCTCCAAACCCCATAGTTTTTATTAACATCTTTAATGCAGGCCATTCCACACAATCAAAGGCTTTAAAAATATCCAATGCAAGAACCCCCGCTTTCAAATTATTTTGCTTTATTAAATAAATTATATTCAGAACCCTTCTTGTTAAATCTGCCATTTGTCTTCCTTGAATAAACCCACATTGATCTATCCCTATATACTTATTTAGAAAACTATTCATTCTTCTAGCTAAAATTGCTGTCAATAGTTTAGCATCTTGATTAATTAATGATATTGGTCTATAAGAACCTGGTTCTGCTAAATCCTTCCTTGGTTTCGGGATTAAAATGGTCAAGGACTGTTTCCATGACGGGGGGATCTCTCCCCCCTGTAAAATATCATTAAACAACCGTTTTAACTTTGGAATTAACATTTTTTTAAAGACTTTATAATATTCCGCCCCCAGACCATCCAGTCCTGGCGTTTTCCCCTGTTTTAATTTATTTATAGCACTTTCTATTTCAATTTCTGTGAATGGTTGCTCCATTTTCTCTCTATCTTCATCCTGGATTTTTATTTTTAAATTTTTCTCGATATATCTTCTACTCTCAGCTTCCGACCATTTTCCTGCCTTATATAACTCCGTGTAATATTCATGAAAAATTTTCAATTTATCCTTTACTAGATTATATTCTTTACCCCTCTTATCTTTAATCATCCCCACTAAGCTTTTTTCTTTTTTTTTTTGTGCTAATCTAGCCAACATTTTAGAGTTTTTATTACTATTCTCAAAATACTCCCTTTTTGTGTAAATCAAATTCCTTTGTACCCTGTCCAGTTCTTTATTCTCCAATTCTTTCCTTTTACCCTGTAATTCTGCAAAAATCTTTTTATCCCTCTTCTCTAAATACTTCTTTTCCATATCCCTAATCTCCCCCTCTAGCTTTTGATTAAAAACTTCTTGTTGTTTCCTCAAATTTATTGCCTCTCTCAATCCTATTCCTCTCATTACACTCTTCATTGTATCCCATATTATCGCTTCAGTACATTCTTCTGTTTGATTAAATTCCCAAATTTCCCTCAATTCCTTCTCTATTTTCTCTGTTAAATGTTTATAACGAAAAATATTACAATTCAATCTCCATCTTTTCGCTTCTCTATAATCCTTATGTATCTTCAAATCCATGTTAACCAAAGCATGATCTGTAACTTTTATCACTCCTATCTCTGTGCCCAGGACCCTTGAAAACAGTGTCCTGGACACAAAAATAAAATCTATCCTAGAATAATTCTTATTTGCTGATGAGTAAAATGTATATCTTTCCTCATTCCCCTTGACCCCTCTCCAAACATCTAGCAACCCTTCCTTACTAATTAACTTATTCAAGATCGTTAGATTATTTCTCTGATCTTCTCTCGTCGGATTGGATTTGTCTTTTCTTCTATCCAATACCATGTTAAAGTCCCCAGCCATAATAACCCTTTGATTTTGAAAATTACCCATTTCTTTAAACACATGTTGATAAAATTCTCCTTGATTTTGATTGGGAGCATAAACATTAACAATAACATATTCTTCCCCTCCCAAGGTCCCATACATTATAATATATCTACCTGTATCATCCTTTTTCACCTTTAGAACATTAAAACCACAATTCTTTGAAATTATAATTGCTACTCCTCGTGATTTAGATGATCCACATGCTATCTCATATATTCTAGACCACCTCAATTTCAATTCATTGACTCCTTTCCTTGCCTGGTGCGTTTCTTGCAAGAATATAATATCTGCCTTATCCTTTTTAAGAAGTGCTTCTATTCGCCTTCTCTTAGTAACTGAACCTAGCCCCTTAACATTTAAAGTTGAAATTCTTAACTTATAATCCATCTATTAACAACATTTTTTCTTTTTTGGTCCCCAAAGGTGAAAATAATACACAATAACATACCCCTTAACCCACCCCCACATTCATCTAAACTATCCCCCCTGCTTAGCCAGGGCAACTTGCCCCATCCTAAACCTACCCACCTATCCCAGGGGGGGGGGAAAGGACCCATCACCAGCCCGAACAGCAGCCCCTCATTCCCTCCCGGATAACTTCTTTAAAAAACATTTTCTATTTCTTTTTTCTTCTCGTGTTGAAACGACCTCTTATACAATTCCTCCACTGGCTCCTTCTTCTTCCAGTTGACCCATCGATTCTGGACCCTCCGCATCATCATGAAGCCCCAACTCTCCCAGCAGGCCCATGCCTTGATCACATGATGAGATCTTGTATCTCTTACTGTTCCACACAAAAGTAAGAAAAACTGGGTAACCCCAATTGTATTGTAATCCCTTTCTGATCAAGACTGCTGTACACGGTTTAACACTTCGCCTCCACTTTATTGTTTGCTGACAAAGATCATTGTAGATTTGCAAAGTAGCCCCCTTGAAAGCTACTTGACCTTTCTTTCTAATCTCTTTCATGAAGACATCCTTCTTGTATAAATTTGCAAATTTCAGTACAACATCTCTGGATGTCATACCACGCCTTAATGCTCCCACTCTATGCACAATCTCAATGTCCATATCATCCCAAAAAATTGTTTCTCCAGAGACAGCTTCATTCATCCATTCCAAAATACTGCCTCTTAACTTATATCCAGTCTCCCCCATCTCCATGGGGAAGCCTCTGATCCGAATGTTGGAACGACGTTGCCTGTCTTGCATGTTAATCATCTGTATTTCCATCTCATTAAATTTCATTTCATACTTTTCAAAACTTTTTTCATCCTTCACCTGGAGTTTTTCCACCTTATCCACTCTAACTTGCAGCTCTTTAACTTGAACCCCTAAATGATCTATGGACTTTCACATTTGCTTCATATCCTCTTGATGCAGATTTTGAAATTTCTCAATTGCTTCTATTTGTTTCTGCTGGCCTGCTTCCATAGAGCTTTGAAACTGTGATAGAATTTTCTCCCAATCTGGTGCTGCCCCTTTAAGCTTGGCTGGAGATATTGACTTTGGCTTGGCACCAGCAGGGAATTTGCCAGCTGAATCCGCCATTTTTCCGCCCTTCCCCCTCGCTGTCTCGAAACTTTCACTACCTCGTGGCTTCTTATCAGGACCCAGTTGCACAGTTTGATAAGAACATTCAATATCTTTAGTGTCAAGGATCCTAATTAGCCTTTTCAAACTGTTATCCGAGGGATGCGCCCGATCGCGTTTCCAAAGAGGGGGTAGGGACTTTTTCACCCGTCTGCATACCTTCCAGAAAGCAAACAGCAAAGGAATTTAAACTCACGCTTTGTCTCTCCTGTGTATTTGCAGATGTTTTCAAATCATTCCGGGAGCTCGGCAGAAAAGCTACTGCTCCATAGCCAGCGCAGGCTCCTCCCCCTTCAAGGCGTTTCTGGCGCCCCCTTTAGCCCGGCGCCCTAGGCAGCTGCCTAGTTCGCCTAATGGTAGCACCGGCCCTGACCCAACCCCTTCACTCACTATTACTCCCCCTCCTCATTCCTAGCCTTCTTTCTCTCCCTTCCTAGTCCCTAGCCTTGCTGTTTCTCTCCTACACGCCCCTTTATCTTGCTGTTTTTCTCCACTTTGAGCCTCTAGCCTAGCTATTTCTCTCCCCTCTTCTAGCCTAGCTCTTTCTTTTTTCGCTACCCCTTTGCCTTGCTATTCCCCCCCCCCAGCCTCTAGCTTCACTATTACTCTCCCCACACACACACCTTTTTTGACTAGCCAGGCCACCACAGCAGCCATTATGTGACTAGCCATATCCTCCATGGGAGCCATTTAGTGGTGGTGCCCACAGTAGTTTCTCAAATTCCCAAAGGTGCCCATGGGTCCAAAAAGGTTGGGGACCCCTGGATTAAATGGTTAAAAGGCAGGTGATTAATCACCTGAAAATTATGTAAACAATTGACAAGCTTAATTATAATCTGAATTACATTTGTGGTATTTGGAGAATTAATTTAATTTGGGGAATTAAAAAGATCACCCCAGGTACTGTCACAAGAATTCCCCTTTTGAAATATTGGAGTGTACAGTTAATGAGTCTATTGGGGAAGCAGGACAATGGCAGCAGACTCTGCCCTCCTCCTCCAAACATTCAGCTGAAGATCTGAAAAGAGTTTGCACGCGTGCATTTTATAGGATTCTCTCTGTCAGGAACTCCAGTAAACCTTCTGGTTTTGCAGCATGCCTAGGACTGTAAAATGGGGCATCGGGAGGGAATGATGTCCACTACCTAGCAAGCCATAACACATAGCTTGTGGGCTGATTTGACTTGGGAAGGACACAAGTTCTGCAAACCTATTGTATCCAAATATTTAAATTTACCAAATTTAAATTTGCCTGAATGCTTCAAAGTGTGCTTGATTGATTGATTGAATGGCTGTCATTTGTTTTGGATTGGTGATGACCTGAACAAGACAAGCAGCTTTCTGGAGCCCTTCCTAACCTGAACAAGCTGCCAAGGACAGACGTCAAAAGTGACAGTAGAAGCATTTTTATAGCCAAAGTGGAAAGCAGCAAACTGATAAGGTCTCATTGTTGCACAAATAGGGAAAGCTGGCAGTTTGTATATCAGAAGCATCAGGTGTTCGGATTTGAGTCAGAACTGCTGAATAGTGGATTGTTTGCCTTTTGGAGAAATTGAGAGGAAGGAAATGTCATACAGTAACACCACGCATGATAGTGACAGGAAACGGCACATAGGGAAATCAACCTTTCCCATGCTGTTTCCTATAGATATCGTTTGCATGAGAATTTCTGGTAGGTTACGAATCAGTGATGCTGATTTTTATTTTTTAAGATAAAACTTCCAAAAGGTAGTAGAAAAATGTTTCTAATCTGAACCTGGGCCCATCCTTGCATGCTGCTACTTTAAATTTACTTTATTAAAGAAAGCCAAGCACTAATTGTACGCGAGGTAGCAAACTATGAGCAAGTTTGAAGTAATATTATCTAAATACCATTGATGAAAATAAAGAAAGAAATGAAGTTTCTGAGTGTTACATTCTGATCACCATCATGTTCCTAATACTGGCAAAACCAAGTTTCAAGTTGGGGCCGTAGCTCCGTAGAAGAATACCTGTTTTGCATGCAGATAGTCCCAGGTTCAATTCCTGACATACATAGTTAAAAGGATCTCGGGCAGCAGGGCTGGGGGAGATCAGTGCAGGAGTGTTGATGTGTACACGGTATGGAGCTTTGATGGCCATGTGTTCCTCACGTTCACACTTTACATTTCCAGATGTTCACTTAATCTTATGTGTACGCCTAAATAACATAATGTGAAGAGGCATTTTATTATTTGTTAACCCCATGGTCCAAAATGCTAGTTAGCTATTTTAGTTCATATCCCACCGTTCTACATACATATAGAACCCAAAGCAGCTATGGACACAGGTGTATCACTTCAGAAGGGTGTGTGTGCTTGTGTTCATTCCCAATCAGCAGTTCCATGCAGCAAAATTCAGAATTGCTGTTTAAACTTGTGACTTGATAATATAATTAATATATTATATTTTGAGTGTTCACAACACTTCACGTATATTATCTGCTTGGAATACTTACAACTTTGTAAGACAGATCAATATTATTATCCCCAAATTTGCAAATACAGTCTGCAGATGAAAGAGAGAGTGCCTTGTCTAAGGTCACCTATTTTATTCAGTTTAGATTTATGCATTCCACTTTTCCAACTCGCAGGAACTGCCCGAACCAGCTTACAACTAAAATGTTAAAAACAATCATATACATTATTTGAAAAACTGCAAATGACAAACAATACAGCAGACGGAGAAGGAGAAAAAGCAGGGGGGCTGAAAATAAATCAGACGCCAACCAGGTTATAGGCCTGTTGTATTAAGTTTTCAGCTGGTATTATAGCCTACATGGGAGCCAAATGTGGGACTCCCTGCTCTAGGAGGTATGACTACCATAGAGAAAATTCTTCCTTGTGTGTCGCCACTAACTGAGCCTTTGATGGAGGTGGGACTTCGGGAAGACTCTTCTGCTGATATAAGTGGACAATGGTCCTTTGGGTACCCAGATCCTAACCCTCATACAACTTTAAAGGTAATGACCAGCACTGGACTCTCAGCAACACCGTTCCCCCAAGCCCTAGCATTTCAGTAGGATATCATTGCCAGTAAGATCTAAATGCACTGAAAGACCCAGCAGAACAAACAGTCACTTCTTCTTTTGGTATAGATTGCCAGAGCAACCAAGCCTACTTTGATCCCAAAGACAGGTCAGAAACTGGAGAATTGGATCCAAACAATCCTCCAGAACAGAGGTGAGGAGCCTCCACAAACTCGAGACCTAGTGACATTTATAGCCAAATTTCATGGCAGAGGTGAGATTTAAACCAGGGACTTCCTGATTTATAGCTTACAGCACAATCTTAATGTCTACTCAGAAGTACGTCCCACCATTGGCTTATTCACTGTATACAGTTGCAGCCCCAGTCTCTCGGCAGCTACCTTTATTTATTTATTACATTTATATCCTGCCCTTTTCCATCTTGCAAGGAACCCAAGGTGGCTAATGATCCTCCTTTCTGGGTTTTCAAATCTGCAGCTTTAAGATTTTAGAGAATTTTCTTTCCAGAAATGTGTAGAATATGCTCACCATATGGCATACATCTTACATGACTCCAAAACATGCTGTATTCCTTGCGTAAAAATGCAGAGGCCAACTAAAATGAATTAATGAAATTGAACACATTTTACATTTTTGTTCCACTGCTGCATTCCAAGTGAGGGCTTGATTCCTTAGCTGAGTTAGTTCTGCCACCTGGAGCCCAGAACTGGTAGAATTACAGTAACTTTATTGCCTGCCTTGCATGTAAAGGCAAGTAAAGGATGTTTGTGTGAGTGTAAGGATAACCTGTGAGTGATTGAAGATAAGAAAAATATGAATGAAGAACATAAGCAAAATAGAATTACATATTAGCCATGTACTCCAAAAAGTAATCTGTTCTTATATGAGTTCTCAACTGATTATAGAAAACCAGCAAAGAAAAAAAACATTATGAGGCTGATCTATTCATTGATTGTTAACTCCAGAGCAACCAGAAGCGATATGGACATTTTCTTTATGGTGACAAAATGTTTGTCCCTATATATCTCTCCATAAAGACTATTTGGTAATAAGCTCATACAGGGAGAACGAGGGAGTTTGGGTTATTTTAGCAATGTGAGGCTAACATTGTTTTCTGAGTTTTACTCAGGTGTGATGTGTCAGCCAATCAAACATTTAGCATAAAAAAAAAATGTTTAGAGACTTCAGATTATTTGTCAGCTCACCAGGCCAATAATACTCCTCCTGCCATATGTGTTGGGCAGTTTAGGATATCTGAGTCAAGTCAGTAATTTTGGATAGACACACACACAAAAACCCCCCAGTGCATAATTGAAATACATATAAAAAGAGACCCAAAAAAGCTGCCTGGAAGCCAGGCCCTCACTGCCTTTCTAGGGTCCAATGGAGAGAGAAAGTACCTATTTTACGAAGAGTAAATGTCATTTAAATGAATAACGGCTAACAATGGCTACTGGTCATGAGGGCTGTGTATTACTTGCAGTATCACTTGTTAGCCGTTTGGATAAGATCAAGGGAAGTGTAGTGCTTCCAGTATCTGAGGTGTTATGACTCTCTCGATACCAGTCTCTGGGAACATAAGCAGGAGGGTGCTGTTGCACTCATGTCCTGCTTGTGGACTTCCCATTGGGTTTGGCCACTGTGGTAACAGATAGGTATTTGGTCTGAGCCATATGTTCTTATGATGGCTTTAAGTGATAGCATTCAATCAATAGCATGAGAAGCTGGCATGCAGAGATCCATGAGGAGTAGTGCCAGTACAGTAAATGGGGGGGGGCACCATTGGTCTTAGTCCCGAAGTCCTACCGTTCCTCCTTTAACCGTGCTGGTTTAGCACCCTTGCCCTGGTCTCAGTCATGTTCCTTCTTTAAAGAAATAGATAGGATTTCTTAAAAACAAAAACAAAATTAAAACATTTTAATCCTGCTTTTCTCTCAGCTGGATAGTTAATACAGCTTACAGCAATATTAAGAAGCCAAAACACTAAAAAAAATAAATCAATAAATCACCGTGCTATTAAAATACAATATAATCTTTAAAAAGGTAAAACCCAGCTGGGAAATCTTAAAAAACTTACTTTTTTTCAGCATCAGGGCCATCTCAATTTATCATGCCCCCCAAAGCCCTTTGGAGCAGCAGTGTCTTCACAATATGTCAAAAAACCAAGGAGCAACAGAGTTAAATGGACTTTCCAGGGGAAAGAGTTCCAGAGTCTGGGTGCAATTACTGAGAAGACCCTGTCCTGTGCAAACCCACCCCACCCCCTGCCTTCCCTCAGATAGCAAGGCGGCACAGAGCAAGGCCTCAGATGAAGACCTGAGTGAACAGGTAGGTTCATACTGGAGGAGGTGGTCCTTAAAATATCAGGCCTTTTAGAGCTTTATAGGGCAGCACCAGCACTTTCGGTTGAGATGCAGGGTAGGTCTTTTTCTATGGTGGTATCCGCTCTTTGGAATTCCCTGCCAAAGGATCCCTGACTTGCCTTTATCCTTCCACTAATCTATCCCATTCACTTCAAAAGATAACCAGCCAGTTCAGTAGGACTCAGATGAGCATCACAACTGGAACAGAGATGGTCATCCACATCCACAAAGCTGCTTACTCATGTAAATTGCTCTTGCTGGAACAGGGGACAAGCTATTCCGTAAATGGTGATATTGGTGTTGCCACCAGTACTCTTGTCTGCTGTTCATATTTTTGAATAGCGTATGCTTTAATTGATTTTTTTTTTTTAATTGAGTGGCACCCAACAATGGAAACACTGCCCATAACTTTGGGCGGGCGGGCGGATATACAGTACATTGTATACATAAATAAATGAAATTACAATACTTTTATAAATAAATAATAGAAATACCAATTCCCAGGTCAAGAAGCAATGGCAGTTAAATCAATTTACATTTGGAATATAGATACATATCTTGTATTTATGTAAAATTCAACTGCTTATAGGACTTATTCCAAGGTATCCTATGTGTAGCAATCTGTAACTGGTTTCTTAGCTGTGTTGTAAAAGGATCCAATACAGTGGAGTTCTAATCAGTCTGGCAAAGCCTGGGGCTACATCTGGTGTGTGTTGTTGTTGTTGTTGTTGTTTAAGGCAAAGATTACATAGCAGCTGGAATCGAAATCAGACTGGGTTGCTTTGTCATTGAATCTCTCCAAAGCAAAATTCTGAAATCCCTGCTCCAGCAAAACATCTGAGGGATTTCAGTAGAAATTTTTTAAAAGTTTTTAATGAAACTAGCAAACTGGGGTGGGGGGGTTCCCTACATATCCCTAACTGTTGTTGCTAAGGTTTTCCTAAAGCAAAATGTTGAAGTGAATTTTAGGTTCCTGCTTTGGCAACTCATTTGAGGAATTTATATGGAAGCAACAACAACAAAAGGTTTAGTAAGTGGGGAGATAGTTCCCAGGGAGATTCCTCACATTCCTACCCATATGGACTATTGTCTTTGATAGCAAACAAAAGAAGTAGATTTTTGCATATTTCAGAAAGGTTCCAAGGGAACCTCCCATGTCTGCAGTCCTCTTAACTAATTGATGAGTTAAAATCTGAGGCAGAGAAGGATTGGTTGGAAAGATTAGATGAAACCAATAGCCCTCTTCATTTGTTAGTGCATTCTTTGTAGACAATCTTCATACCTGTGAGTTCTAAGCTGGACTGTGCCTCCTAGCCTCACCCCAACTTTATGTGTGCCTGCCCCCCAATATCCACAAATTTAGTGTAGACATCTAAAACAAGTAGCCTACACATGAGCAGTTGCTCAAGCATAGGTGCTTCATTTGGTCGAGACCCCAAGCAAACACTGAAGGAGGCTACTGTGTTGAAGCCAAAGGATATGTCAAGGAAGGCGGCTTAACTGACAGTATTTTAAGTAGGAGGCAGATGAAGGAGAATGAAGACTGAGAAGAGGAATTGGAATAGAATTAGATTCACTCAAAATAATATTATGAGAAACTTTGGTAAATCCAGTTGCAGTAGAGTGAAATAGGTGAAAACCAGGCTTGGAGGAAAAGAAGTGAAGTTGGTAGGTAGTATAGATCAAACCCTGTGCTGATGAAAGGATGGAGGGAAATAGACAGATGGCTGAAGTAACTGAAGGGTAGGAACAGAGGAATTATTTCAACATTCTTGAAACCGGAAGGGAAGAACAATGGAAACTGACAATAAGAGAAATTGAAGGAATGAGAAATGGGAAGATGGAGGCAAGAAGTGAGATAGGGATGCAATCATAGGAGCAAATCATAGAAATAGGAATGGAAAAAAGAAGAGCCCTTCTGGGTCAGAGAAAGGAGTATATGGAAGAACAAATGGGCAGATGGCAGAGCACAGAGGACAGAGTGAGGAATACAAAATGGGAAATGTTGCTTTCAGGAAGTATGTAGTTCAAAAAAAAGTTTGCGGTGCACAAGCTGTGAATTACAAAAGATAAGATGGAACGTATTGATGAAAAAGAGATATGTCAATCTTAAGATACCAAAGCCTGTTCTTCTGGATGTTTCATTATGTTCATTGTACAGCTGCACAGCAAATTAACACTGATTACTTTAACTTAAAAAATTAAATTAAATTAAATTTCCCATACAGGAACCTGTCTGCACTGAGCTTCATTGAAATTTGTGATGACTGAAAAATAAGCTGAGCTACTTCCCTCACCCCCCACACCCCAAAGGAGGAAATAGCTCGTTTATTTCTGAACCAAATACAGTTTGTGACCTGCCATGCCCCCTCCCACCTCACTTACCAAACTGGTACAATGGTGGCACTGTGGTGACAGCGGCAGCAAACTGACGTAACATAGAAAGGGAACTGAGGGAGGTCTCTCCCCTTCCCCTTTCCATGCTGCTATGCAGTGCACCATAGATTTCATAAATTTCATAGATCATAGAGTTGGAAGGAGCCTACAAGGCTATTGAGTCCAACCCCCTGCTCCATGCAGGAAACTAGAGGAGGGGTCTCCCATCCAAGTAATAACCAGGCCTGACCCTGCTTAGCTTTCCACACTCAGACAAGCTGAGCCAGTGTGAGCCACAGGCCAAGCAGCCAGTATCCCAGGAGATTTCCCCAGGGGATTCTGACAGCTTGTCACATTGCACAGTGGTACAACAGGGGCAGGAGAAGGGAACTTCCTCCTTTTCTTCTCCTTGCTCGCTGCTTCTGACAGAGCACTAGCCTGGGAAGTGGGGTAGGTGGGAAGGAGGGAGGCTCAGTTTGGTGGCTCAGTTGGTGGATGGAAGGGGGTAGGGAAAAAAATCAGGAGTTGTAATGCTCACTTCATATTGGAGGCAAACATTATGAGCCCCTGCAATTCATATATTTAAGTCCAGAAACAGGAGGCCCAACAGCATCATTAATTGAATTTCATACCCACAATTCTCTTATTTACATAGCACAAAGAGTGGAAATCATAGACTAGGGAAATGAACTGAGTTTCAATTCAGACTAGAAGTGTGCTTTTCAAGAAATGCTGTTCACCTTAAATTTACTTTCCTGCATTCTTCCTTTTGCAGTTGTGTGTAATATTGGAGCCAATGCAAGAACTGATGTCGAGGCATAAAACGTATAATTTAAGTCCTCGAGATTGCCTGAAAACATGTTTGTTTCAAAAATGGCAGCGAATGGTGGCACCTCCAGGTATAGTTGGCCCTTAATATTTACTCTCTGCAATTTGCTTGTACGGCGTTTAAAGAGAAAGCATTTAAAAGCTTTAAAAAAATAACTTTAGAAAACCTAAGAAAATACACTGCAGTTATCACTCCTAAATATGGTAGGTGGTGTTCAAAGTGTGACTGTGATCCACCACAGAGCTAACAGCAGGTAGGGCGGGAGGAAGGGAATTACGTTTGGGCTGCCTTTTCCAGGAGGAGTCCCTCAGCTAGCCAGGCTCTGCTGTGTGTGCTCTGGGCTTTCTCTCTCTTTGTCTCTCTAAGGTAAGCACTAGACTCTGGGCTTGCTGCTACTATCCTCTGGACAAAGCCAGCTTCCCTCGGGGTAAGACTAGTGAAGGCACAGAAGTGTAAGCAGGGAAAGGAAAGCAGGCCAGGTGGAACTAACCAGCCCCATCCCTTCCCGAACAATTTACGCTTCAGAGCTAGTGCAGTAACTCAGTCCCAGTTTTGTGCTCTCGCTGAGCCTAGTGCCATAACTGGCTCAGGGGGCCTTTTGTTTTGTTTTCTGTTAGCTCTGCAACCACCCCACCACCCCATATAAAGCGTGGCAGAGCATAGGCTCTGCATAGCAGCTCCGGGTACTTTTCCTATCAACTCCTCTTGTGGGAAGAGCATATAGACCTGGCACATGTGTGATACACTAGTTATCCTCAATAAGAAGATCAGTCATGGCAGAAAAGCTTCCGTAAAAGACTGCTGCATCCTTATCACAATCAAGGTTCCCCAGAAACGCACAGCCGCAGAAGAGTGTAGGAGATGTTCCCAAAATTCACAGCATGTTTTGGGAGAGGTTCAGGGACTCCTTGGCAAAACATTTGAAAACCACTACCTCAGGTAGAGTTCTGGCGGCGTGCAGCTTGCTCAGGATTGGCCCTACCATGAAGCAAGGTGGTCAGGGGGAGCAGTGAGGTGAGCATGCCCCCTGGCCTCCCATCCACCAGGCTGTCACTGGTTCATCCACTGCCCCCCTGCAGCGCCAGTCTCTTCCCCTTGCTCCCACCCTCTCTCCAGAGAAGAGAATGAGCCCAGGCCAGTCCTTGGAGTGGCTGCTGGGCAGTGGGCATGTGGGATTGAAGCTGCACAGTGGGCATTTTAATCCAAGAGAGAAGATGGCTGCTGTTGTGCTAACCCAGCAGGCCGGGTTCCTACGGCAGACACACTACTGCAACTGCTCACCTTGTGAGGAGGAGGAGGAAGAGGAGGGGAGGTAGAGGATGGAGAACTGGCACATGCTGTTTTGCTTCCCCCAAGCAACATCTTGGTTTGTTTGTACAGTGGGGTTGGTTCTGGCTGGATGGCATTACCCTTAGCCCCAGATATATTTATTCATTTAAAAGATTCAGTGTCAGTGCCCTCTTCTGTGTACCACGTAGTATAATTAGCCATAAAAGGTTTCATTTCCTGTTAAGGAAAATGCAAGAAAGGAGGCTTCAAAAATGGCCAAAATGGCGAGTCTCCTTAGTGCTAAAATATGTACCCCCATGTCTGACACATGGAACATTCTGGCCATTTGGCTGCTCCCACAAAAGTTAAAATGTGACTAGATTTGCCTGTTATTGACTCCTCTAGAGTCACAGGAAGATAGTTGGATGGATGGGCACAATCCAGAAGAGTCAATAGGCAGATTTGGTCACCATCTATCTTTTGTGGGAACAGCCAACCAGATTTTCACTGATTGGATCATTATTGGAAAAATGATGTATGTAGTGAATTTATTACTTGCAGTTTGTATCCTGTCATAGTTGCAGTCGGCTCCCATCCTTCCTCCAAGGAGGTCAGGGTTACCCCCTCCTCCCATTTTATCCTCACAGCAGCTTTCATGGCTGAGGAGGTGTTTGAACCCAGTTCTCTCTGGTCCTAGTCTAACATTCTGTTCACCATGCCGGGGAGGGGGGAACCAATAGCCTATGGCCAAAAAGCTTCCCCATCTGGCCAGTAGCCTCTTGCTATATAGCAGTTAGGCTCTTAAAAAAAAAAAAAGATCCCAATGGTGCAACTGGAAGCTTCTTTTAAGCCTAATTGCCATGCAGGGGGGGATTTCTGGGAGGGGTAGCAGCTGGGAAGGGGGCACTGTGATGCCCTGCAACTATGCCTGCCCCCCCTCACACACAGAAATTAGTCTTTTCAAAAAGCTTCCATCAGCACCAATAGAAGCTTTTAAAAAGTGCAATTGCTATTTGGGGGGGGATCACATCTTGCAAGAGAAGTATTAACCCTTTCCATGTGCTGCAACCCACCAACCCCAAATCCCACCATATAGCAATGAAGCTTTGAAAAAAGCACTACGTAATTGGAACCAATGGGAGCTTCTTTCCAAAGTCTGATTGCTGGGAGGCACTGAGGAGAGAAAGCCGGAGGGGAGAGGAGAGGCAGAAGTGGAGAAAGAGAGAGAATGAGAAGGGGGGAGAGAGAGAGAGAGAGAGAGAGAGAGAGAGAGATGGCTCTGGCCCCACCCACTTTTGGCTCCAGATCTACCCACTACTGGCATGCGGCCTCTGGCAGCTTTCCCTCAAGAGAATGTGTCCCGGGCGGGGGGGGGGGGGTTCCACCCATGCACTACCCCACACTAGCTCCCAGGGTAGGGCACAAAAACAAACTGCATCTGAATTCACGTATCTTTGAAACTCTGGTAGGATTTGCCACCCTTCCACTGTGGTCCTGATTACAGCCTGCCTACTCCCTCCCATGCATGTCAATGGCTCCCGTTGACTCCTATAGGGCAAAGTAAATGGATTCTAATTGGCAAGACTGTCATGGAGGCTAAACTTCCCCTTTGGCTCTGGCCGTGGGTAGTCCAGTTTCCAGTGACGGGGACCCCACGGGGGATACAACATGTCCAAGTAATTTATCTCCTCCTGCTCCAGCCATCATAGCGACGATCATTTTCCAAGTAGATTAGTGCTGACTGCAATATTGTTTGAGCTTGGGCTATGAATGGCCAGTATTGTATATAACTATTTTCCCTCCATGTATTAATTTGAATTTGCTTTTAGTTCCAGGCAAATGCTCCACATATTTAGTGAGTTGGTTCAGCACAGTGTGCGCGCCAGGAATTTTAAACTGGAGGGGGAAGAGGAGAGAACGGCTGTTGTTGCTCTTGCTGTTCCTCTGCATGCATCAGTATGTGTAACTTGTCTTGCTTCCTGCGTGTCTACCGCAGCAGAGCCTACAAGACAGCCAACAACCAAACGGAGGAAAAGGAAAAATTCAACAAGCAGCACTTCCAATAGCAGTGCCGGGAACAATGCAAACAGCACCAACAGCAAGAAAAAAGCAGCGGCTGCAAACCTGAGTCTTTCAAGTCAGGTACCTGTAAGTCTCACTTTCCTTTTAGGTCTCCATATATAACACTATACTACTACTACTAATATACATATAGCGTAGGCCAGGATCCAAACAGCCATGATGGGACGTGTGCACCGGAACTTTTCAATCTCCCCTCCCCATCAGGAGGTTCTTGAAAAGCTACTCCTGAGGGTCAAGAGACTCCGTGGTAGGGGGGAGCTGTCGCTGAAAGCCACAGACCTACAAAGCCTCCATGCACACTGTTAAAGTGGTTTCGCATCTGTGTGCCGGCTGGGGAGGCTCCATGGATCCCAGCCAGAGTGTTTTAACCCCATTCCTGCATTGAGCCAAGAGACGCCTCCATCCACTGCTGTGCAAATGAGGAAATTAAAGATGATGAATGATAAAACAACCCACACACTGCAGGCAAGCACTCTTGGCTGGCAATGCAGTTAAATAATTGGGGTTCTGATCCTGCTCCCCATCATTGCAGGGCCCTTTTTTTTAAGCGTTTAGTGATTTGCATGTGCCCCACCCAGGACTGTGTGTGCTCTGCACTCAAAAGTAAAAAATAAACTAAAATTCCTTGCTGAAACAACTCAAATTCTGCACCAAGAAAAGCTGGATTTTGCAACCTGTTTTTACCATGATAGGGAGGGGCAAGAAGCTCTGGGATGCACTAAAGCCCCTGACCACTGGGGGGGGGATTTTATTCCACAGCCCCTCTGGTTTCTGTGAGATTTCATCAGGCAATGCCCAAGTACTTTTAAGCATAGCTTTGGAACCATCATTGCTAGAATCTCACTTTAAAAAGAGAGAGATTCTCAGAACAGGATATTCTGTGCTCAGTGCCATATTCTGTGCTTGCAGTGCATACACAGCCCTGGAATTACTCATATTGGTATGCATTCTCCCTCTGTGGAGTCGGTGGGCCCCTGTGACAAAAGGCTTCAATCTGGCCAGCAGCGACACTTGCAATGGTGCACTGTCCCCAAGAGGAGTCTCTTGACTCAAAGTACATTCCAAAAACCTAGGGAAGAATCCAATCGCAAGGGAAAGTATCTTCTCAAACCCCAGCTAGAAGCCTCATGAAATTAAGCTTAAGAACTGGTGCTTTTAAAAGTATGTAAGCTTCTTCCTAAAATATTTTATTTTAACATCCATGAAGAATACATTGTAGAAACTCTTAAATCATGTTCATATCACAATTGTGGACAACACCATGGGCACTGAAAAGGATAGTAGTAAGTTCTTAGAATTATACTGGACTATGAAACTAAAATTATTCTGAATTATTGCCCTTGTCCCATTTCTAAAGTTCTTGGCTTGTCCTTCAGGTGTTCCTCAATGTCCTGGTGCTAGTCCTTATGGATTTCCCATTAGAATTGCCTATCATCCAGCCTTTCACGGTTCTGAGCAGAAAAGAAACCTGTGCTGGTAGATAACCAGGATCAGGGGCTGGAAAGCTAATAAAATACAAAACCAGCCTTACCGTGGCTGCATCCAGACCTGCTGGGTTGCATTCTCCTCTCCAGCAGGGTCAACAGTTTTGCAATCAAAAGTTGGCAACCCTGTTTCCCATGTGCATGTTCTTTTTGCTCTTGGGATTATGGGCTGCTGTCTGGGTCAATTAATTAAAAAGAAGAAACAGCAGCACTGAACGTTACTTGGGACACTTTCTGTGGGACTCTGTTCGTGATCCACACACAAACATTAATGTTGAAAAAAAATAGAATGGAATGGAAACATATAACAGTAATAAACAATCCATTCACTTAACAAGGATGTTGTGTTGATGCCCATTGTATACATAAAGCATCACATTTAAGTCAGATCTGTATTTTCTGTTCTCTGTAACTAAACAACTGCATTGAGGTTGCTTCCAAAGTATGTGTTGTCCACCAAGACAAACGCAGCCTACCAGCCATGCATTGTCGTCTGCCAGGGGCTTGGCAACAGGCCCCTACCTGTTTTTGCCGTCCAAGCAGGTAGCAAAACTTGGAGGTTTAGGCTGCAAGCCTGTAAACACTTACCTGGGAGCAAGCCCCATTGACTTGCTCAATGGGGCTTACTTCTTAGTAGGTCCATATAGGATTGCACTGGTGGGTTGTCACGCATAAGCAGTGGGCTGCGTTCAGCTTGGTGGGTCACAAGTGTAGGCCAGCCTTATGTGCTCCAATGTTTGTGATCGCAGACACTGCTGTTTGTACACTAAATATTGCTATATCTAACCATGAAATGAGCAAATGTAGCTGAATCTTACACGCTGCCATGACTAGCCCCATAGCTGTGTGTGTCCCCATGCAAAAGAAAACCCTGGGGTTTAATTCTTGGATTCTGCTTCTCACTCCATGAGCAGGAGCTAGGAGCGCTCCAGAGCTGCAGCCTCAACCCTGGGAGGGATGGAGCCTTGTGTCATTCGACAACAGTGACCCCTACTGGCCAATTTAAGGAGAAGCATTGAGGGGCTCTGAAAGGAGTCACTCCCAGTCCTCCTCAGAGGTTGGTGGCTATTGCACGGGAACTAGTGAGTGGAGATGAATTGGTGTTTAATTGGTGGGTGTCTTTAGCATTCCTTTCTAAGGAGCAGAGGCTCCCGCTGTGGGACAGAAACAGTAGACACAATCCAAAGAAGATTGTGCTTAAGTCCCATTGAAATCAACTGGGAAAGTTGCAACTTACTTGTATGCCATTAATTTCAATGGGGCTTGCGTGACTGATTTCTCTGGATCAGGACCAGCATGTTTTTCCTCTCTCTTGAGGAATTGTTGATTGCCGGGCATACGGAGTAAATGCATAGAGAATTCGTACCTTGTAGCGAAATCTTTACAATAGTATCGGGTCAGATACCAAGATGCAAAATAAAACTATGGTATAGCTCCCAGATAGACAATATATGCTAACTTTAATGGATAGTAACACAAATAGCCTTCTGCCATTGATTGTGGAAGGCACTATAATAACGAGGGAGCAATAATCAGAAAAAGGGAAATCCCCACCAAACTGTTACAGTAATCTTTCTGACAGATCACTGAGGGCTTGTTCATACATTATGAAGAACTCTATACTGTTTATTCTGTGGTAGTGTGAATTCAAACATCCATCAAAACAATTAACTATAGACCTTGACAAAGCATGAATGCAGTGGTTTTCAAGCTATGTTCTCCAGAACAGTAACTGCAGTCAGGTTTCCCTGAAAGAGCTTGACTCTCAATCTTCCTTTGCAATGCATAGTCATAAGAGAGTGTTGATGTGCTCTGTGGCCCGCTCACAGTTGCTTGTGAGGTGTGGTGGTAAAGCCGAACAGCGGTGCCACACATGAACTGTCTGTGGGCAGACCAATCATTGTGGAAAAGGTTCCCTGAAGTTCAGTGATTTGAAAACCACTGCATTAGTTTATTCCTCTGGATAAACAGTTCCATGCTTTACCTTACAAGTTCTTGGCTTTGAGCACTTGTTTTCTGAGACATTTGAAAATATATCTGCTACAAACATACCACATGAAAGATCCTTTAAGAGATAGTTCAGTCCAGTTTTAAGTAATTGAGGGCGCAATCCTATGCATGTGTAGGATTGCGCCTTGAGATTACTTCTGCCAGCCTTGGATATCTAAAAATACCTGCCATCATGAGGCGCATGGACTGAAGTCTGTACTGCATTTCCTTCACCAATAGGCAACTACAGTCAGTCTGGGCTAGGTCAGAGGGCATCGCTTCCAGGGAAAGCCCCATCACTGCTCCTTTTAAGAATTCTCTTATCGTCCTCAAACCACCCTAAATGAGAACCAGTTCAGACACTTACAGCGTACTCCTATGCATATCTACTCAGAAGTAAGCCCCATTGAGCTCAATGGGACTTGCTCCCAGGTAAGTGTGTGTAGGATTGCAGCTTCAGCCTGGGTGGCAACAGCCTTTGCATGGTGGAGGAGCAATCCTGTGCCCTTTCCCTCCAGCACCTCGATAAGGTAACATGAGATGCAGGTACTCCATGTAGAGTGAACTACTGTGGCGATGGGCATGGCCTTAGATGGCTTCAGTCTTCAGACAAATTGACAGAGGACAAGCCTGTCAACCACGACAACTAAGTAAAACCTCTGTGTTCAAAGGCAAGATGCCACTGAATACCAGTTGCTAGGGCGACGAGAGGGGAGGACTGTCACCTTCAAACCATGCTTGTGGGTTTCTGGGAGACATTTGGTTGGGGACTGCTGGAAACAGGGTGCTGGACATTGGACATGGCTCTTTTTATGGAATGCATTAATGCATGCTGGTTCACATTATCCCTTTTTTTGAGGGGGAGGGACAGTATGAATCAAGGGGCTCCATATTCAGGCCTCTGTATGGGGCATCCCCATCACACATCATGTGGTGTGCACATGTCCACTCCTCCACCCTCCAAAGACCGCTGCCACCTGGGTAGTTATCAGAAGCAGGCCAGAGTCTTTCCCCTTCTAATACAAGCACCTCTCATGTTTTCCCCACAATAAAACACACGTTTTTAAATGTTTCCTCATAATTCAATCCCTTTTAGATTCTTTCTTTAGTTTTCATGCTTCACTGTGAAATTTGTC
Organism: Shinisaurus crocodilurus; assembly: GCA_021292165.1. NCBI lineage: Eukaryota > Metazoa > Chordata > Lepidosauria > Squamata > Shinisauridae > Shinisaurus > Shinisaurus crocodilurus. The sequence continues at coordinate 104,059,464 of CM037876.1, forward strand.
TAAAATATTGACATTCTAGGGGGGCGGTTTGGTAACTATTACAGAACCGTTATGATTGAAAAGGCATATATTGTAATTACTAAATGTTCCTGTATTCTAGAAGCAAGCCACCTTTTAACAGGTTTACAGAAAGAGGAGTGACCAGCAAAGCAATGCAAACTGCACCAATTTGAGGGCCAAACAACATGTGACATTAAGTGGGTCTTGGCATCTATCCTGCAGGTGCCAATGCAGCAGGGGAGGGAGGGGTTAAATTTCCCCTTCACACCTGCTGTGATCCCAATAATTATTGCACCCCTCCCCCAGCTGATGCAATTTGCATTTTTAAAAACCTGCATGTTAGATGCAAAGACACATTTAACATAATGTCTCGTTTGGCCCCATATGATGCTAGTTTGCTCCTTACTCAGAATGCTCTTTCTCTCTGCTCAGTCTCTTTAGTTGTTTGGGATTTTGTTATTGTTGAAAATAGTTTTGTAAGATTTTTTGACTGAATCATTTCTTTATATTGAACACACTGAACAAGATCCAAAAGAAAATATCTAGCGCTTTCTGTGCCTGTCCCAATGAGCTTATGCTCTCACTTTGTACGGAGGGGGAAACAATGGGAGGAGAGGCACAGATAACAAGGGGTGAATAGGCATTCAGGGTGCAGCTGTACAGCCAATTGTCAGGGATGCTTTGACTTCCTGCGTTGCGCAGGGGGTTGGACTCGATGGCCTTATAGGCCCTTTCCAACTCTACTAGTATTCTATGATTCTGTGTCCAAGTGGAGTTGTACATTCTTAGGCTTGGTTTCAGCTGGAGATAGACTATGGCATTCAACCAAAGGCTTATTGGAAAAGTTGGGGTTTGAGGAAGAGAGATGACACTTCAGAGATGTACTGAGAGGGAATTTCTGACATAAGGGACAGCTAGGGTGAATGGCTGGCATTCCTGGTGAGAAAGTTGGAGGATAGTCACAGATACCATCAGAATTTTGCTTGCTTACAACAGAGTATTTATAATTGTCTAACTAGTAATGGGCCCTTTTCAATGTCCAGATCACTGTAGGGCTTTGGATGGCTTGTTAAAACCATGTGTACAAATCTAAACTTTAGCAGGGCTGCATTTTCCTGGAAAGTGTCACAAGATGCCCTGCCAGGGACATTGCATGAAAAGCTGTGCCCCATAGGATACATTCCTTTCCCAAGTGCTGAAATCAGTGGATCTCCTTTGAGCAGTGAGATCAAGAGAGCTCTCTGGTTTCCTGCCTGGCAGTCTCACTTTATATTCCCTGCTGGCTCAGGATCAGCAGCAAACCAGCGATGTGTAGTTATACTTCCGGTGCTGTGCTTGTCTTCATGAAAGGACTCTTTGCACTCACAGCAGCAGCGGGACAGATCCTTCCCTTCTTGCCCTCTTCAGCTTTTGTCAACTCTAGCTTCATCAGTGTAATTATAATTACCGTTCTGTCTTACTTTTATGATACCAGCTGGACAGATTGGTCCTCTTACTGCACAGATTGGCAGCAGTGTTGCCTACACAGAGAGAGGTGACAAGCACCACGAAATAACAGATGGTAAATTCAGGGCTTGTTGGCAATCAGCAGTTTTTTTGCTAATTACTTAATTAGTGATGCAAATTGTCAAATCAGCGTGAACATTGTTTTTATCAAAAAAAAGAAAGAAAACCCTTTCTACCTAAATTAATTACCATAATTAAGTGGCAGGATGTCAAGTGCGTTCGTTAGGGATAAGAAGTGCTGAGGTCTGTATTCTAGGGGCTCTTGCATTAAAGGTAGCATTTGTGAACTTCATTTTTAACTGCTAGAGCCAGTAGCTGGAAAAATAAAATATGAGATAAAGAACATAGGGCACAATCCACCTGGGAGTTTCTCCACAGAAGCCTCCTTGAAATGGATGGGAGCCCTTCAAGAGTCCTGTAGCAGCTCCTATTCATTTCAAGGGGTTGTGCAGCAGAACTTTCAGATGGACAATTTGTGCCTCTAATTTGAATGTTATGACTGCCATAGGTGTTGACACCTCACAGTTTTGTTGCTTGAAAACAAAATAATATACAAACCCGAAAGGTTAATAATTTGTTGAACTTGGAAAGGGTCATATACTCATTTGAAGCAACTGTTTAAACCAGTGGTTCTCAACCTTTTTTGCCCCATGCACCGCACCCTTTTCACCATATGTCAGAATGTCATTCCCCGCTTTCCAAGATTGTCTGACTCAATCTGTGCCGTACAATAAGGTGTGGTGTCCTGTAGATTACGTACAATCTGTAGAATTGTAATTTGTAGAAAAAACAGTATTCCAACAGTTTGAGTCTGTGGTCCCAATTCCTCCCCTGAAACCCTAAAATTCCCCCCCTGGGGGGAATTCCCCCCTGGTTTAGAACCCCTGGTTTAAACTCTTTCAGTGGAATACTCCGGATTTTTTTTAATGCACATTTCATTCCATCTGCCTTGTCTGTGTTTTGGATTTCAAAGTTAACAATATACAAAGCAGAATCCTAGCACAGGTCTGCACATACTAGAGTCACTCAGTTCCACTTTTGAACATGTCCATCATGAAGGGTGCAATGGTGCATCATGTTGAGGTGGGCTTGCATGGAAGAAGCATTCTGGGATACTTCTCATATTAAATGGAGCTCTTATAGACCAGTAGTCATGTTAAGTGGGGTGTGTTTATATATATGCTTTCTCAAGTTTTTCCATATATAACAGATGTTGGATGTTTTCACAGGACGTGATGGTAGTTGGGGAACCAACCCTAATGGGTGGAGAATTTGGTGACGAAGATGAACGGCTCATCACCAGGCTAGAGAACACACAGTATGATGCAGCAAACGGCATGGACGATGATGAAGACTTCAACAGTTCGCCTGCGTTGGGAAACAACAGCCCATGGAATAGTAAACCTCCTGCTAACCAAGAGACCAAGACTGAAAACCCAACATCGCAAGCTTCCCAATAAATTACCTGAAGCTGCATCCACTGTTATTTATAACAGCAGGTTACAATTACTATCTCACAGCATTCTTTACAAATAAAACTCCCAGTTTTCCACAGAAATAGAACCTATTTCTAGATGTATAGCTATCATTTTTTAAGTTAGAAAAATAATTTATAAGCTTCTAGATAATTATCTTGGAAGCCCTTGCACATGACATGATACTGACATTGACCTCAGTGAAAAGAACTGAGTATGTAAGTAGCACCTCATGACAATTTCTAAATGCTAACATTTCGGTAGAGGATTTTTCTCTACTGTGATCCCCCTTATCCTATAAAGGCCATATCTTATAGACCATCAGTGCTCAGGATCTATTGACAATGTTTTTATCATGGAGAATGCAGTACTTTCTGTTTTTCAACTTGCTCCTGAGGTTTTTTGTTCTAGAATATGACTAAAAAGATTAGATCTTCTGGAACAGGGGTTGGCAGACAGTAGATCTCCAGATGTTTTGGACTTTAACACCCAGAACCCCTGCCAGCATGGCCCATGGTCAGGAATGCTGGGAGTTGAAGTCCAAAACAACTGAAGATCTACTATCTGCCCACACCTGTTCTAGAAAACCACTCTTTAATCTCCATGTAATTTCTTTCCCTGGTTAGCCATCATGACAGGTGGGAAAGAAAGGAGAGAATTTCAAGCTTTCAAAAATGGTTTATTATGAAGAAATGCTGTAGTCCAGCTTCCCCCAACCTGGCATCCTCCAGAGGTGTTGGACTACATCTCCCATCATCCTTGGCCAGGGTAGTCCTAGTTAGGGATCGTGGAAGTTATAGTCCAACACAGCTGGAGGGCACCAACATGGGGAAGGCGGCTGTAGCCTAACAGGTTTTGGGTTAAAAACTTTCCTCAGGAGAAATCTCAAAAGACATCTCTGTGAACAATGATTTGGTAACAGGGACTATTAAAATAGGTTTTATGAAATGTACAAATATATTTCAAATATATTTATAGATATTACACATCCAAATCACTTGCATATTGCTTATTACAAACTACTATTCTTAAAAAAAAATAAAAAATTTAAAGCCTTTAAAAACAAAGTGAGACCAGCAATTTTGATTATTTATTATGGGTCTGATCCAACGGAGGGAGTGTGCACAGAGCAGCAGCTAGGGCATCTCATGTAGCCACATTTTTTAAAAGAATGAAATCCCTCTGTTTGACAGGGAGGGGGAAGAATGGAGGTCTGAAGGCAGCCCCCACAGCCCCTTCTGAAAAGATAATGGGCAAAATTTCAGATTTCTTGAAAGGGCTATGTGCGCGCATTTCTGGCTGGATTGGAAGGGGAGCCTGCTAGGAATACGAGTGTGTATAATCTGGATCAGGACTTAGGCTCTTTTAGCTGCCCCTGAAGAAGGGGTTCTGCCCCAGACATGCTGGGTTAAAGCATTCCTTCTTAATAAGCTGTTTCCTAGCGCAAGCTGATGTTCTCTCCTGCCTTGTTTCTTCTACTCATTGGTGCTGTCCTCCATTTTTTTCTTCCTTCTAGCCATTTTAAGGGCCCACTGCTTTATATCCAACGTTGTAACCGATTCCAATTAATAGTTTTTCTTTTACTTATCAAAAGCACTGAGACAACTAAAAATGTCTGTTTCATCAAAGACATGACAAATATTTTTATGTGGAGAAAGTCCCTATGAGAGTTTATGCTTTGTAAAATTGCTGTTGATCTGAATTTTGAAAGCCATGTAATCCATTAATTTTGTGAGCAGTTTAAATACAGACTATTTTTTTCCTGTTTCTATTGTATCTTAAGTTTATTTCGTTGTTTCTTTTCTCACTATATTTCTTGTATAATACTTTTGTAAAGCCCTCCAAACTAATTAATTTTTTGATTCCAGTATATTTATGTGAAACTTTATAAAATAAACTAATTTTTTCATTTACATATTAATACGTTCAACTCATCATGTAAAAATAAATAAATACAGTGAGTCGGTGTGTTATATGATACAACAACTGTATTTTATGTATGCTTTGCCAATACGTGTGCCAATAAACTGTGTTAACAGAAGTGTTTTGCACATTTCCTTACCAAAAGAATGAAAATATATACATATTATGTATTAATTTCTTCTAATAACTTATGAACAGAGAAGAAACTTAATTAAAAGTCAATGTGAATTTGTAGGAGTGTAAATTACAACTCAGAAAGTATATTTGAAGTTATAAAGGACATGATCCAGCCCCTTCCACACACAAAGAATTGAGTGAAGAGGAGCTTCTTAGAGACTATATTGCAACTGTCTCTTCATCCTGCCTTGCAACTGGTCCATGCCGCCCCCCCAGCGCTGCCCTGACAAGTGTATATTTTGCTATACGGAACCCGGGACAACACCATCTTGTTGGATGGCCACCTTTACACTGTCTTGGCATGTATCTCCTCTCCTGGGTAATTTAGAACCATAATCTGCAGGTCTAATCATAGCTTTTTGAGGTCAGCAGAGCCATTGAAAATGTTTCTAACATCACTGGAAGAAAAATACTGGATTAACAGTTGTTTGTAGACAATTTTTTAAAACTACAACAGTGGCCTTGATCTCCAGTCTGATGACTGCAGTTAAAGCACACACAAAATGTACAGTAGGAACATAACAATTAGGGTGCAATCCTAAATCCACTTACTAGGGAGTAAGTGTGATTGAATACAGTGGGATTTGCTTAAGAGTAAACAGGACTGCACAATAAGTTATGTAGCTCAAATAACAAAGAATCAAAGCAACCAAAATCCCAAGTTCAAGTATAAGCTGGGGGGATCTTCTGAGCTAGCGGTGACTGGCCAAGAAAGAGATCTTGCAGTTGTGAACACCTCGATGAAAATGTCAACCCAGTGTGTGGCTGCTGTGAAAAAAAGCAAATTCCATGTTAGATATAATTGGGAAAGGAATTGAAAATAAAACTGCCAACATCATACTCCCCTTATACAAATCCATGGTGCGACCACAATTCAGAATACTGTGTACAGTTCTGGTGGTCACCGCACCTAAAAAAGGATATTGTAGAGTTGGGAAAAGTGCAGAAAAGGGCAACTAAAATGATCAAGTACTGGAGCAACTCCGCTACAAGGGAAGGTTACAACATCTGGGATTGTTTAGCTTAGAAAAAAGGTGAGTAAGAGGAGACATGATAGATGTGTACAAAATTATGCCTAGTGGAGTAGGAGACTTTTCTCCCTCTCATAATACTAGAACCCAATGGGGTCATACGATGAAGCTCATTGGTGGGAGATTCAGGACAAATAAAAGGAAGTACGGTACTTCTTCACACAGCTCATAGTTAAACTACGGAATTCACTTTCACAAGATGTAGTGATGGCCACCAATTTGGAGGGCTTTAAAAGGGGATTGGACAAATTCATGGAGGATAAGGCTAATGATAGCTACTAGTTTTGATGGCTATATGCTACCTCCAGTATCAGAGGCAGTATGTCTATGTACACCAGTGGCTGGACAACTTGGTGGGAGGGTGCGGTTGCACTCATGTCCTACTTGTGGGTTTCCTGGGGGCAGCTGGTTAGCCGCTGTGTGTGAACAAAATGCTGGACTAGATGGTCCCTTGGTCTGATCCAGCATGGTTCTTATGTTCTTACAACTTCTTCAAGTTTTGAGAAAATAATACTTTTAATGAATGTTACACGCTGAATGCAAATAGAAACACGTTTTTTCATACTGAATCACTGTTAACTGATTTTTGCTTACACTGTATTCAGAGCAGCCAACACAATTTATTCTGCATTTACAATGGACAGTGTTGCATGTTCCACATTTGCAAATAATTAATAGCACCTCAAGGACAGCGTGAAGGCATATTTCTGGAAGAAAATGCCCACCAAGTTCCTCCACCCATGTAAAATCTGTTGAATGCAAGGGAGGTTAGCACTTGCTACTTAACAAGGCTAGACATTTTAACACAAAGAAGCATATTTTCTGGTGTCCCTTATTGGAAGAAAAAGGAAGTGGGTGGAAGCTGTGAGACCAGCTTTTGTTTGTTTTGCATTGTACATACCATTGTTCATCACATATTACAATGAGCCAATTGTTGCAGGGTATTTCTGAGGTGTTTCTCTGCTCTGTCAGTTATTTACTCGGAGTGTGCTACCTACCTTCAGGAACACTGACTAGCTAAGAATGCCTCTCGATGCTTTCAACATAGACAAGTTTACACTTTGCTAGTGATGTCATATCCTGTCAGAATGTGGAACTTTATGAGAAACTTGTTGATCCCAGTTTCCATTCACAGTATAAATAAAAACAAATTGCTTTCTTCTTTTCCCCCCTTTTTTAACCCATGTCTGCCTTTATCCATGTAGTCCTTTTTAAACAACTGGCATAAGTATAAGAGAAGGTAGACGAACACGTCTGAATCATTACACTACACCATGGCTTGCGTGAAACCTACATCAAACCAATGGATGATCAAATGGCCATCTGCTTTCCCTATGGCAGTGTTCTCCAACCATGGGTCCCCAGATGTTTTTGGCCTACAACTCCCAGCATGTCCCAGCCAGCATGGCTGGCTGGGGCATGCTGGGAGTTGTGGGCCAAAAACATCTGGGGACCCAAGGTTGGAGAACACTGCTCAATGGGGGGGTGCAATATGTGAGCCACACGTGGCCCACTGAGGTGTGTGTGTGTGTGTGTGTGTGTGTGTGTGTGTGTAAGCAGCCACCCAAAAGAGCCTGTTCTAAAGAAAATCTTGCCCTGTTTTTGCTACTGCACCACCAAATTTCGGCTGTAAATTTGGCAGCGGGAACAGGAGCATGCCTCCCAGTGGGTTCAAGGAAGGGAAATCGGCCCCTGGAAGTTGCACATCCCTGCTCTATGGGGACAGTCAGGTGGCTTCATTCTGAAATTCCACAAAAATGTGCAAGCTTTCAGTTCTCCAGAACTCTTTCTCAGGCTAGGTGGTACATCCCTGCTCCCCCCCCCCAGGGAATGGGGGGGGACAGAAAAGTCCAAAAGTTTGCCCAAATGTTGTGGCCATGAGGTCTGTGGTTTAGATAGACCCAGTCTCAAAATGGAGATTTGCAGTCTGAATGAATTAGTCAGTGGAAGGTGTTACAGGTATCAGATTACACCTAGCAATGCACTTTGGGACAGAAAAGTAATGATTAATCTCCATATCTGAAAACACAAAGGCTGGCCTGGCTGTAACTCTGATTTGCCTGTTGTGTTTGGCAAAACACATAGGTTCCTGAATTGGCAGAGAGCAGAAGTGCAGAGAAACATGACCATCCTTATATTTGCGAAGTCATAGATTAATTTTAGGTGGTACCTAGTGGATGGAAGAGATGGAACCCTACGTTCAAATTCCCTCTTCAGGTGGTAGAGAGCATTCCTCAGCTGGTAGATTCCACCCTCCAACCACTAGGTAATAATCACAATTTCACCTCAATTGACATTTTTACTTTTGTGTGTGTGCAAACATCTGCAGACACAGGAGCAAAGCTACAGTTGTCATTTTCAAAAAGTATGTCTACTAAACTTTGAGAACCAAATATTTGTATTAGAACCATTTCCAATGCTCTGTTGACCTCCAAAATCTATGATTAGACATCCAGATTGCATTTCTAGTTTACCCAAGAGGGAAGGTACATGCTAAGACAGTGTAAAGGCAGCCATTTAACAAGATGGCATCCTCCTAGCTTCAGTATATGGGGGTGTCTTCCTAAGAGGTTTCTGTTCTTTCATATGCATTCTCATGGTGCAAGTGGTTTTGACTTTGTTACTGGAATCTCTGCCAGGAACAGAACTAATATGCACAAGAGGATGGATCATGCAGATTTCATCACCCTCACCAAGCAGCCGCTCAAGCAATGGGACACAGGATTCATGAAGCAGTTCTGGCATAGAGCAGAACTGTAGGTGCTGCACCACCAGGGACTCATTCATCAGCACCATGGAGAGCAATGCTGCAGTTAGGTGTGTTGCCAATCGTGTTGCCAAGAGGCAAAGGTTCTTTTTAGGATTCAGAAACAATGAACACATTAATGGGTGAAGGCTAAAGATTTTATTAGGCAAGAACAAAACTAACACAGCAAGAAAGCAAAACACTAGAGGCCAATAACTGCAGCAAGAAACTACAAAGCAAGATTATAATTATAGTCACTGGGAACCCCCTTAGAATCAGTGACAAGCGAACTCCAATAACCGCCTGGTACGAAGCACCTTTCCTGAATTGGCCTGCATTAAGATTCTACCCTGGGGGTGTCTCAGGGATTCATATATGCTATTATGCTCATATTAATCCCACCCATCTTCTGGCTATACTCCAATGACCTCTAAAATATTTACACACGCTTGCAAAGTGAAAGGATTAGCTCTAGCATAGATAGCCATATGACCATCCAAACCAGGGCTCTCCAACCTTGGGTCCCCAGATGTTGTTGGCCTACAGCTCCCAGCATACCCAGCCAGCATGGCTAATGGTAAGGGATTCTGGGAGCTGTAGTCCAGCAACATCTGGGGACCCAAGGTTGGAGAGCCCTGATCCAGACACTCCCGCCCGTACTCAGTGGTAGACCTTGAAGTCTAGCCAAGGGCTACTATCTAAAGATAAATAATAACCTCTCTAGTCATACCATCTCTAACAGATAGCTGACTTTGGGAAATAATATGAAGCTAACAACTCAAAGCAAACAGGCCCAACTGGAAGTCCAGGCACAGTAGGAGCAATTTGTTATTCACCACTAACTCCTCAAAATAACAATTGTCTTCTGCATTTCCACTATGTTAGGTAAGACAAGTTACCCCAGCACTAGCTTAGAGCAACCTTCCCCAACCTGGTGCCCTCCAGATGTTTTGGAGGGTACAAGGTTGGGAGAGGATGGCTTAGCCTTAGAGCAACTAACAGGGCTTTATAGCCAGGTTAGGAGAGTCCTTCTGGGAGCTCCACCTCCTCAAGTGCTACATCTAGTTTTTTTTAATGGCCAGTGCCCTTTCCCACTGTTGCTTGCTTCTTGTGGGTTGTGAAGGTCTGGGGAAAGAGGAGCTAGTTGGAGGATGCTCCCCAGGGCTTCACTGGAGGAGTCCAAGGTCCACTCCCCAGAGTCAGAGGGTAGTGGTACCTCTTGGGATCAAGTGGGCAGGGTGTAGGATCCAAAGTGGAGGGCCCCAGAAACTTGTTCTGACTACTCCTTGGAGTTGCTTCCACTCGAAAACCTCAGCCTCAGAGGGCTCCCAGTCCTGGACCATGACACCTTCTCATACAGCATTCATGCTTACCATGGATTACTATGAATATCCCCTCGCCGGATCGTCACCTTGAAGTGGTGAGTGGGCTTGCGTGTTCCGATGAATCCTGTGAGCAATGCCGTCGGGAGCTATGTACTCCCAGTAGGGTCACCCATGGCGGTAAGGTCCGGGGAGAGGAACCAGACAAAGAACGATCCAAAACATAAAGTCCTCAACGGCAGAACAGGCGGAAGATAATTAAACCTAAATTACAACGGCTGTGAAGGCGGATGAAGGCTGCAGCAGAGAATGGTTTTCCAATCGTCAGGGTAACCGTGCCATTGGATCTCTGCCGTACTCTGTCAAGCTTGTGTGGTGATTCGTTGTGCACCGATCTCCCCACATAAAACAGTTTCACGCACAGGCGTCTTCCAACCCAACCCATCCAACCCAACCCAACCCAACCCAACCCACCAAAAAAAAAAAAAAAAAAGTCCCATGGCGACTGGCAAATGGCAACGGGGGCAGGACTGTGAATCTGGAAGCCCCTAGTCATGGACCAGCACATGGGCGGTGGATGCAGACTCAGTCGCCCTGTTCAAGGAACGAGGTAGTCGAGCAGCTCGGCAGCTGTATCCATGACTGAGCAGCCCTATTTAGGATCCACTCTGCTCACCCCGTATGGGGAGGGGGCTAGAAAAGGTGCCCTAAACATAGTCTACCTCTTTCTCCCCTGACTGGATTACCGCGTCCAGTGGGGTCACCATTTTAGCGGTCGAAAAAGACATTTAAATTTTGGAACATGGAATATACGGACATTGCTGGATAACATAGATAGTGAACGCCCTGAGCGTAGGACTGCTATTATTGCAAGGGAGCTGAGACGGTTTAAAATTGACATAGCAGCACTTCAAGAAACTCGAAGGGCAGGAGAGGGACAGCTGAAAGAAGAAAAAGGAGGTTATACCTTCTTCTGGAAAGGACTACCTGAGCAGGACCGACGAATACATGGTGTAGGCTTTGCCATCAAAAATGAACTAGTGAACTCTTTGTCAGAAGTTCCTACTGGCATTAACGAACGCCTGATAACTCTTCGATTAAAGCTCGCCAATAACCAACAGGTAACTATTTTGAGCGCTTATGCACCAACATTAGATGCTGATGATGACATCAAGGAAAGTTTTTACAGCCAGTTGGACACTCTCCTGTCAGAGATACCTAAGGAGGATAAAATTATCCTCCTGGGCGATTTTAACGCAAGAGTCGGGCGTGACTTTGATTTATGGCCAGAAACTATTGGAAAAGACGGAGTTGGTAATAGCAACCCGAACGGACTCTTACTTTTGTCTATATGTGCAGAGCATAATCTCACTATCACAAACACGCTCTTTCGACAAAAGAATAAGTTTAAAACATCATGGCAGCACCCACGGTCAAAGCACTGGCATCTTCTGGATTATGTAATTGTCCGTGTTAGAGATCGCCGCGATGTACTTCTTACTAGGGCCATGGTGAGTGCCGACGACTGCTGGACAGACCACCGACTAATCCGGTCCACAATGGTTATCAACATTGCTCCCCAATGTAGGCTTCAAGGAAGGAAACCAAGGCGTAAAATGAACATCCAAGTCCTTCAAGATCCTATTAAGCAAACTCGTCTTCAATCACTTCTTAAGGAACATCTACCTACGGAACCTCCTGACAACATTGAGGACCATTGGTCTAAGCTGAAAACCTCCATTACTGCAGCTTGTGAACAAACTATTGGATATGAAACTAAGAAACATCAGGATTGGTTTGATGAAAATGACAATGAGATTAAATATATAATTGACCAAAAAAGGAAAGCCTTCCAAATATGGCAAAATGATATTAACTGCGCTGCCAAGAAAAAAAACCTACGCTAGGGCAAAGGCTGAGGTCCAAAGAAGAACAAGAGAACTTAAGAACGCTTGGTGGAAAAAGAAAGCTGAAGAAATTCAACAACTTGCAGAATCTCATGATGCACGGGGCTTTTTTAAGGCCACAAGGGCCATTTATGGACCAAAAACCTATGGTACAAACCCTTTACAATCAAAAGATGGCACCAAACTCTTAAAAGACAAAGAGTCTATTGCACTGCGTTGGAAAGAGCATTATTATGACCTTTTAAATCGTAAGTCTAAGGTGGATAATGAGATTTTTTCGCAAATCCCGCAAAAACAAATTAAAGAGGAACTTGCAATACTCCCCACTTTGGATGAAGTAAAAAAAGCCATTAATCAAATGAAGAACAACAAAGCTAGTGGACCAGATGGGATTCCTGCTGAAATCTTTAAAGAAGGGGGGCCCGAACTTGTACAACATCTTCATAAACTCATCGAAAAAATCTGGATAAGAGAAGAGATCCCAGAAGACTTCAGGGATGCCATAATTATCACCCTCTTTAAGAAGGGTGATAGAACAGACTGTGGAAACTATCGGGGCATTTCTCTCTTAGCAACCGCAGGTAAAATATTTGCTAGGATTCTCGCAAACCGTCTTCTATCTATTTCAGAAGAGATCCTCCCTGAAACTCAATATGGTTTCCGCCCCTCTAGAGGGACAGTAGACATGATTTTTACTGCACGTCAGCTCCAAGAAAAATGCCGGGAGCAAAATCAACCCCTTTATATGGCATTTATCGATTTGGCTAAGGCCTTTGATACTGTAGACCGTACAGCTCTCTGGACTATCCTTATGAAAATTGGATGCCCCAATAAATTTGTGAATATCTTGCGACTTCTCCATGACAACATGACGGCAACGGTTTTGGACAACAACGGCTCTCATGGTGCTCCATTTAAAGTGGGATCAGGTGTTAAACAGGGATGTGTTATCGCCCCAACATTATTTGCCATTTTCATCACCATGGTTTTACATCTTGTCAAGGGGAAACTTCCCACCGGTGTGGGAATTATATATCGAACAGATGGAAAGCTTTTTAATCTCAGCAGGCTGAAAGCAAAAAGTAAGGTAATTACAACCTCCGTTGTGGAACTTCAGTATGCTGATGATAATGTGGTCTCCGCACATTCAGAGGATGATCTCCAAACTATCCTAAATGCTTTTGCAGAAGCATACGAAAAACTTGGTCTCTCACTTAACATCAAAAAAACCAAAGTGCTTCATCAGCAAGTGCAAGCCAATCCTTTGGTGATGCCATCTATCCAGCTTGGCGGGACAATACTGGAAAATGTCGATCATTTTCTCTATCTTGGCAGCTATGTTTCTGTTACAGCTAACATCGACAGTGAAATCCAGCATCGTCTGAGCTCCGCAAGTGCCGCATTTTCTCGAATGAAACATAGAGTGTTCGAGGATCGGGATATTTGTAAGAAGACCAAAACACTGGTTTATGAAGCCATTGTATTACCAACTTTATTGTATGCCTGCGAAACATGGACTATCTATAAACGTCACTTCCACGTCCTTGAAAGGTTTCATCAACGTTGCCTCCGGAAAATCCTGCGAATTACTTGGGAAGATAGGCGAACAAATGTCAGTATACTGGAAGAAGCAAAGACTACTAGCATTGAAAAAATGATCCTTCAACGCCAACTTCAGTGGGCCGGTCATGTTGTTCGAATGCCTGACTGCCGTCTCCCAAAGCAGTTACTTTACTCCCAACTCAAGGATGGAAAGCGGAATATCGGTGGTCAATATAAGAGGTTTAAAGATGTTCATAAGGCTAATCTAAAAAAATGCAATATAAACATCGAAAACTGGGAAGCTCTGGCCCATGAACGATCTAACTGGAGGTTGGCCTTTCACAAAGGTTCCATGGACTTTGAAGAAGCCCGAGTGCAAGGTGAAAGGGAGAAACGTGCTAAGCGAAAAGCACGTCAAATGAATCCTTTACAGGACCATCTTCTATCTGGTAACCTGTGTCCTCACTGTGGGAAGCTGTGTGGATCTAGAATTGGCCTCCACAGTCACTTACGGACCCATCGCTAGAGTCTACACAATCTTCTTTAGAATTTCCTCCTTTTATCCCGGAAGACAATCTTACTCGGTCACGAGTGATCGCCTGATGACTATGAATATACATGGAAATACCATTTAAATCAATGGGTCTACTTCTAATGCAATATATTTAGATCTGGGCGAGAATACTAGTACACATTTCAAAGGAATAGCAATAACAAATGTTAATGTTGTTCCATATAACTTTCTAACAGAAAAAAATGGATTTCCACAGGGCATCCAGTATTAAAAGATGGTGCATTCTTGCTCTGTCTCTCAAAATAACATGGCTGATAGAAATAAATGGTATGAAAACATGGGACCCTGCAGGGGGAGAGGTATCACAAGATTCTTAATAGATGAACACATGTTATACAATGCATTTGGTCAGGGCTTTTTTTCTCAGAGAAAAGGTGGTGGAACTCACGCCCCCTCCCCTGGCCACGCCCCTCCCCACCCCTAGGACCGCCCCCTAAAACCACCCCTTTAGAGAAGAGGGATGCAAGTAAAATTTGGGGGGGCTATAAAAGTAAATGTATGGAATTAAATAAAAAGCAATGCAGTAAAATGTGCAAAAAAATTGGAATACTTACCAAAAGTAAGCTCAGAGACATTTCCTTTTTGAAAGGTGTTTATTTATAAGTTTTGCAGTTACACATATTAATCACAGTTTAGTAAAGTGAATACATGAAAAGAAAGGGGGGGATAACAGGGGACCAATTACACATTGCCTAAGCAAATATATTTGGGGGCCTCAGCGACCCAGTAAAATCAATGACATGTCTTAGTAGGCACATATACCATCCCAGAGCCCTGGGAAAACATCTCCCTTCCCCCCCCCAACGGGGGGGTCAAGGAGTTAGGATGCAGTGGGAAGGTACCCATAACAATACAACTGCAGTCACACACACATTCGTTCAATCATTCACACTGATGCACCTTAAGCTTACTTAGGTCTCAGCCCCACCTCACTCCTGAGTTCAATTGAAACAAAAGTTTTGTATCATATAAAGCCCTTTCCAGTTTAAATGTACCATCACCTCCGAAAGGCTCAGAGATATTTCCAGATGATTTCAGCATTCTTGTCATATGCATCTTCTCCCCTTGATCATTTTTTGGTTGCCCTTTTCTGCACCTTTTCCTGCTGTACGATATATTGTTTTCAAGGGGCGGTGACCAGAACTGTGCACAGTATTCCAAGTATGGTGGCACCATAGATTTGTATAAAAAGGCATTGTGATATTGGCAGTCTTCTTTTCCATTCCTTTTCTGATGGTCTCCAACATGGAATTTGCCCTTTTCACAGCAGCTGCTTGCTGAGTCAACAGTTTCCTTGAGCTGCCCACCACAACCCCAAGATTCCTTTCTTGGTCAGTCATCGCCAGCTCAGACCCCAGGAGTATATGAGAATAATAATAATAATAATAATAATAATAATAATAATAATAATAATAATAATAATATTATTATTATTATTATTATTATTATTTTGTCTCAACATGCATCACTTTACACTTACTGAAGTGTCTCTTGGAGGGGTTCTTGGATTCTCTTGGAGGGGTGATCTCCTCGAATTGCCACATCACCTGTCCGTCCCCCTGTTTTCCTTTTTTTCTCTCCCCAAATTTTTCTATCCCCTTTGTCCTGCCTTGTGTGCCTGCCATTAAATTCGGGTGTGTGGTTATATGCATTGGGATGAGACAAGATTATACAAAAGGGTTGCGTCTGCCTTTATGTTCTAATCCGGAGAATCGTAGTAACATTTAAATAGCAAAAAAACGGCGCCTGAAATTCCATAGACACCCCCACCTTCTGTTACCTCCAAATCTATCAGGTTAACCGTGCGGTGGGATCCGGTTTTAGGGCTGCACTGCAAGCTTACACACGCTTACTTCGGAGCTGATCCCACCGAACTCAGTTGGCCTTTCTTCCGAGCAAGCATCCAAAGGATCGGGCGCGCCTCAGATTTTCCATCGGGGCAAAAGGATCCCTTCACAATTCTGAACTTCGATGAATCCAGGAGGGGAAAGCACAGGCAAGACGCCCTGGGCGAGACACCCCCCAAGAACATCTCCGAGCGGAGTTCTCGTTTTAACAACCCGCAGCCAGGAATAATAGAAAGTTGGGCCTCAATCCTACGCACACTTATCTGTGTGAGCAGTCCCACTGAATTCAGCGGAACTTACTTTTGAGTAAAGCTTGCCCAAGGGATCGGGCTGCGACCCCCCCTCTCCCACCCAGCCTACTTACTTGGAAGTAAGCCGTGTTAAAATCAACAGGGCTTACTTCCGAGTAGGGCAAAATGCTGGAGAGGGCATTGTTGCACGCGCCAAGAGTTTCATGTGTGCTTTTTGGGGAAGAAAGAGCTCTCACACATTTCAAATTGAGCTTAAGGGCGCGATCCTACGTATCTGGTTAGACGGGGGTGGGGGTGGTGGGGGTGAAAGTCCTATTCTTCCAAGCATGTCCCAGCCAGCTGGGGAATGCTAGGAGTTGTAGGACTCCCCCCCCCGTCTAAATATGTATAGGATCGTGTCTTAAGCAGGACTTCTTTCCGTGTAACTCTAAGCACCGCTGCAGTCCTAGGCAACCACCCCTACCCCCCCCCCAAAGAAAGCCCTTCCTCGGAATTGTGGCCCGTTGGGATTGCCGGCGAGGAGGAAGCGTGCACGGGAGAGCGTCCGCCGCGCGCTCGCACGTCACGATCCTGCAACAAGCGCGCGTCTTTGGACGCAAGCCAGGCACGAGGCGACGTGTGTGCGGTGTGTGTGCTGACTTCCGAGGAGACGCGAGCTCCAGATCCCACCCGCGGTAGAAAGGACTCGCGCTCCGGGAACGAGAAAGGTGGCGTGTGTGCGTGTGTGCGCGTGTGTGTGTGAGCGTGAAGCGGAGCGCTGCCTTCCCCGCCCCCCCCGCCCCCGCCGCGCAAAGGCGCTCGCCTCCTGCCTCGGAGAGGGGGAGGCGACCCGCGCAGCCTGGAAACGGGCCCCAGCCAGGGACGCGATTGGCTGAAGGAGAGGCCGTGAGTGACAGTGGTGGGGGCGGGGGAGGAGGAGAGGAGGAGGGCAGCAGGCCGGCGCTGATTGGCTGCTGCGGAGCGGCGGTGTGGGGAGGAAAGGGTTCCAAAACTCTCAGGAAGAAAGTGCTGTCGCTCTCTGAGTGAGTATAATTACTGAGTGAGTATAACGGACACTGACTGAAAATAGGTGGCGGAACGCCGTTCCGGTGCGTTCCGCCAGAAAAAAAGCCCTGCATTTGGTTTTAAAATTAACTAGACCAGTGTTCTCCAACCTTGGGTCCCCAGATGTTTTTGGCCTACAACTCCCAGCATGCCCCAGCCAGGGGGCAGGTTCAGCCGCCCCTCCTCCCCTCACCCCCGCAGGAGAAGCAGGGGGCAATCCTCGAACACTCAACGCTTCATTCGAGAAAATGCGGCACTTGTGGAGCTCAAACGATGCTGGATTTCAGTATCAATGTTAGCTGTAACAGAAAGATAGCTGCCAAGATTTTCATACCCAACTGGGTATAAAGTTTTTATACCCAGTTGGACACTCTCCTGTCAGAAATACCTAAGGAGGATAAAATTATCCTCCTGGGAGACTTTAACGCAAGAGTTGGGTGTGACTTTGATTTATGGCCAGAAACTATTGGAATAGATGGAGTTGGTAATAGTAACTCAAACGGAATTTTACTTTTGTCTAAATGTGCAGAGAATAATCTATTACAAACATGCTCTTTCGACAAAAAAGAGAGAAAGTTTAAAACATCATGGCAACACCCTCGGTCAAAGCACTGGCATCTTCTGGATTATGTAATTGTCCGTGTTAGAGATTGCCACGATGTACTTCTTACTAGGGCGATGGTTAGTGCCGAATAGATAAATAAGTAAATAGTAAATAGCACTTCCTTTCTTCTCGCACAAGTGCTTAACCCGCTTGTGTGCTAAAAGGCTTCTTTTAATCTTGACACTTTGTCACTGGAGCGCCTCATGCTTATACAACTCATGTGGATAATAACAGGTTACGGTTGCAATCCTATAGACCAGGGCTCTCCAACCTTGGGTCCCCAGATGTTGCTGGCCTACAGCTCCCAGCATACCCAGCCAGCATGGCTAATGGCAAGGGATTCTGGGAGCTGTAGCCCAGCAACATCTGGGGACCCAAGGTTGGAGAGCCCTGCTATAGACACTTACCTGGGAGTAAATTCTATCTAACTCAGTAGGGCTTACTTTCCGAGCAGATCTGTATAGATTTTGCACTGTTCTTTTGTTGTATCTTCTTTCTATTACTGATAAGCAACTACCCTATCCAGCAGCAATACTTTGGTATTTTTGCAGTTAGGAAATTCATTTTTTTTAAAAGTAGGACATTAAGGGCATAATTCTGCACTTCAGATACGCCTGCTCGCTCGGCATGGGAGAGGGGCAGCTATAGATTATGGCTATAGAATAGTACAGTAATACCTTGGGTTACGAGCATAATTCGTTCTTGAACCATGCTCGTAATCCAAAATACTCGTACATCAAAGCGAGCTTCCCCATTAGAAATAATGGGAACTCAGATGATTCGTTCCACAACCATTTAATCACTGCTTTGCCAGCTCCCTGCCAGTAAGACGAGGAAAAAATTGGCATAAATTTACATTTGAAAGACGAGCAAGTCTCGCAACACGAGCTGCTGCTGCCGCATGTGCCTCCTGTTGCGAGATGTCTTTCAAATTTAAATTTATGCCTCCACGGGGCTTTCTCGCCTCCTGGCCACTCGGCCGGCCGGCGCAGCAGCGCGAGGAGGCGGCCGAGCCCGGCCGCACCGCACCTCGCCTCCAGGGAAGCCCCGTGGAGGCATAAATTTACATTTGAAAGACATCTCGCAACAGGAGCCACATGCGGCAGCAGCGGCTTGTGTTGCGAGACTTGCTCGTCTTTCAAATGTAAATTTATGCCAAATTTTTCCTCGTCTTACGAGAAACTCGCAAACCGGGTTACTCGTAATCCGAGGTATTACTGTATATCAATAGGATATGTGTTTAGTCTTTTCCAGTTAACAAATGCCAAATTATCTCTCATGGGTATTTTACATTTTAAGATTAAATTTTCCTCCACCGAATCTATCGCTTCTTCTATTAGAGTTTTTTACCACCTAGCTGACATGTTATTACCACCTCTTTATTTAAACCTTAATTTCCCCTTTCATAAAATGAACGTATTATTTTCATCAGATAGGGTAATGTGTGCACATTAACATATTTTCTATTTCACACATTAGAATTAGCAAGCATTTCTAACATCCAATGGATATAATCATAATTAGGCATTCCTATAGTTATGGCTGTATAATTAGAATAGACAATCATTTCTGTAGTTTCTGTTTTTTTCTTAATTAATTTTCCTTTTCCTGGAAACATATTTTCCAGTTTATATCCAATTACTGGAATGTATGTTTTCCTTCCAGCTGTATCCATTTCTGATGTTTTCCAAATAATCAGGGATATTCGTAATAGATTTATCTGAGGCCTAAATCTTTCCTCACAGCAAAAGAATAATACAAAATGGCAGGATAGCTATCTTGAAAATGGCTGACGCATGTTGCCTGGGGCATGTAAGCCTATGTCTAGGCACAGCTGAGAAGAGATGTTATAGCTCAGTAACAGCTGTTCATTTATACCATAAGGGCATACCAGTGTGTGCTTCAAAAGCAAACAAAAAACCAACCTTAACATTCTGCACCAAGAAAATCCAAATTCTGTGCCACTAAAAGATGAATTCTGGACCTGTATGAATAATGTAAAATAAGCAAATCTCCATACGTTAACATATCTTGCATAATTTATATGGATTCTGTAAATCATGGGGAGGGACAAGGCACTACGCAGGTGTCCTGCTGGAAATCTTATTCATTCACCATCTGGCTTCTAAGAGTCCACCAGATGTTGCCCATACACTTCCAAATCTTTACAAACAGAAGAGCTGGCATGTAAAAGGAAGAAAGATCAGATTCTCGGGAACCTTTTGTTTGCCACCCAGTTGCACATTCCATACTTTCAATACAGACAGAAGCTAATCCACCCTTGCTCAACTTGGTGTGGGAGGGCACCAACATATCTGGAGGGCACCAGGTGGGGGAAGTCTGGGCTAATCTATCAGTGGGACTTATTTCCAAATAAATGTATTTAGGATTGCAATGTAAATCTGATTTCACAGATTTCATAGGTCATAGAGTTGGAAGGAGCCTGCAAGGCCATCGAGTCCAACCCCCTGCTCAGTGCAGGAAACTAGAGGAGGGTCTCCCATCCAAGTAATAACCAGGCCTGACCCTGCTTAGCTTTCCACACTCAGACAAGCTGAGCCAGCGTAAGCCACAGGCCTGTATGATGTGTGTGTGTGTGTGTATGTGTGTGTGTGCCAATCACCCTTTGCTTCTACTTAACCTCTGTTATACATTATGCAGTAGTAGATGGAGGTGGGAGAATTCTGGATGCTAACCCCTTCACACTCCAGGTGGGAGGCCATATTTTTAAAATTCTCCCCAATTGAAAAAACAAGAACAGAAACTTCTACAGTAATACCTTGGATTGCAAATAACTTGATCTGAGAGCGTTTTGCAAGACAAACAATTTTTTAAAATAAATTTTGACTTGATAAACAAGCGACGTCTTGCAATACGTAGGGATGTAACCGCTCGCCTCGAGCGGGCATAGCAGGCCGAAATCGGCCCCGCTCATGCCCGCCAGAGACTCGATATGAGTGTTTTGGATTGCAAGCATGGTTCCGGAACGAATTATGCTTGCAATCCAAGGTATTACTGTACGTGTAGAACTCTAGGGCAGTGTTCTCCAACCTTGAGTCCCCAGATGTTTTTGGCCTACAATTCCCAGCATGCCCCAGCCAGCTACACTGACTGGGGCATGCTGGGAGTTGTAGGCCAAAAACATCTGGGGACCCAAGCCTGGAGAACACTGCTCTAGGGCATCTGAGAGACAGATTCAGCAGGCTAGCTTTCCACACATAAGGATGTAGCTCCCATGCCAAGAAGGCAGCGTGCAAAGAATGCCGCAGTACATTTGTTGTAAAAATTATTATAATCACTCAGGCAACAAATAACATGTAGAATGTCTCCAAGCATTCTTGAACTCCAAACCCTATAGGTCATATTAAGATTTAAGAGTTTAAAAAAAAACCTTTGTAAGATTTAAAAAAACCCCACAATTGACTACATTTGAACCAATTAACAAAGATTGTCTAAGAAAATTGTGGAGCGGTACTTAAGTAATACTTGGGGGAGGAGGCTGCAGACAGAGGATCTATCAGTGTCTTTATCAGCTATTTCCGCACTGTAAATTATTAAATCGCTGCTGAAGTCCATTAATGGTTCACCATCTCCAGGGCAGCCATGATAACATTACAATTACATGCTGTAATTGTAGTGTTTTCAAAGGCAAATAATTTGTATTGCATTTCCACGAGCACACACTTAGGAAGTACTGCAGTCCTTTATTATTCATCATTATGACTGATGCCACCTTTTTAATTTTTAAAAAGATTTGAAACGCAGTGTTACACCCATCATTTCAGTAAGACTGGAAATATGGAACCACAAAAACTTACTGAAACACCTCTTTGATTCAGCCTTTACTAAGAAGACTGTGCCATTCTTTCGTAATAGATCACTGATTTGAGCTGAAGCACATAGGCCTCAAGCCTCAACTCAAGTACCCCAGAGAAAGCTATTTGGAGTAGGGTGAATGGAATTAGTCATCCCAGCCTTAAAACACAAAAAGTCATATGATCAGGATAGGGAGTACTGTATATCCAATAGCAGGATGGGCATGGAGCAGCTGCAGAGTATATTCCTTGGAAGCAAAGGTCCCAGATTTTGTTCCTAAGATCTGCAGCTAACAGGATCCCAGATAAAAAGAGGGACAGGCCTCTACCTGAGACCCTGCAGAGCCACTGCCAAAGTAGAAAGTACTAAGCTAGCTATATAGACAAATAGTCAGACCCAGTATGAGGCAGCTTTATATTTCCATATTTATTCAACACATTAGTAGCAGTTGGTGCAGCAAGGGCCCAGTCATGCCTGAGGAAAATATGACACTTCATCTGAGCCTGGAGCTCAAGGAAGGCCCACTCTGGGCTGCAAGCCATTTATCATGAAGGGGGGAAAATGAGGCTAAATTTTAAATCATGCTTGAAGATATTTAGAATCATAGAATCATAGAAAAGTAGAGTTGGAAAGGGCCTATAAGGTCATCGAGTCCAACCCCCTGCTCAATGCAGGAATCCAAGTCAAAGCATCCCTGACAGATGGCCGTCCAGCTGCACCTTTAATGCCTCCAGAGTGGGAGAGTCCACCACCTCCCTAGGTAATTGGTTCCATTGTCTTATTGCTCTAACTGTCAGGAAATAGCATTTGCCTTCTTTGCAGCCACATCACATTGCTGGCTCATATTCAGTTTGTGATCTACAACAATTCCAAGATCCTTCTCACTTGTAGTATTGTTGAGCCAAGTGCCCCCCATTCTGTAACTGTGCATTTGGTTTCCTTTCCCTAGGTGCAGCACTTGGCATTTATCCCTACTAAATTTCATTCTGTTGTTTTCAGCCCAGCGCTCCAGCCTATCGAGATCACTTTGAATTTTAGGCATACTAATTTCCCTGAATCCGTGCAGGGGTGTCCAAATCATGTGAGGTTTGCTGAAGCCAGTCAGAAGCAGTGTTGAACCAGAATCTGATTTGCTGGCTTTCTAGGAGAGAGAGAGAGAAGAGAGAGAGAGAGAGCTCTTCTACAAGAAACACTGGGTTGAATCCAGATTTAGTCATACTTAGTGCAGACCCAGTGAAATCAATAGGACTAAGTTTGGTGTGACCAACAAGTCCCATTCATTAAATGGGTCTTGTGGAGGAAGGGGGGGCTGGCTGGCCCGCCACACCCCCACCCTTTCCTACTCCAAAGGAACCAAGACCCCCAGAGATCTCAAGGTACCAGATTGCCAGCCTCAGCTGTCTGCAATCCTACTTGGATCTCTGTTGAGGGACTCGCCTTTAATTCTGTAACCTGGATTTAGTTACTGAAGCCACAGAGCAATCCCCACCATGTGGGGTAAAACCAGGACAAGGTTTATTCTGGTAGCATTTTACAACAAGATTAGGGAAATGAGAGAAGCACACAGGATAAAGAGAGAGACACTTTAGTACACAGTAAAGCTGCAAAACAATAAAACCTGATTCCTTAATATCTCTCAGGCACACACCTGTTACCTGAGGGTGTTCTCTTCAAGGGTTAAATCCAGCACAGCCTTGCTGCCCGAGGGAGATTACCACACCTACCCGAAGGTCCGAGATGGGTAAAACTCCCACAAGGCTTGCCTTTACTAGAGCCCTCAATCCAGCTAATTTCACCAGGAGCTGCCTGGGGTCCTTGGCTTACCGCCATTACCACAGCCGGGTAGAACAAAGACCAAAACCCACGCTTTGGGAAATATACCTTTCCCCCCCCCCTCCTCTGCTGCCTCTTAGCCAATCACCATGCACCTCACCTGGCCAGGCAGGGGGAAGGGAACTCATGACTCATGGCTTGAACTATTTACATATGAAAGCCCTAGGCCAGCTTCTCTAGGCATCTAAGCGCCGAGGCTTTCGTTTCCTCCCAGCCCCCTCAACTGGCCCCACTTGGCTTACACATGAGGAGGCGTGTGTGTGTGTGTGTGTGTGTGTGTGTGTGTGTGTGTGTATACCCCCCCCCCAAAGTCTCTTTTCTTCACAGGTCTATTCTAAGAATTACTAACTCTGGATCCAACCATAAGACTGTAAGGGTTCCAGTCTAGCCTTATCCCCAAGATGCTAGTTTCCCATTCCCATGTGGAGGGTTTAGTGTTTTGTTTTTGTATGGAGGAGCATTCCATAATGAGAACTCCCACTTGCAGTCTGAAGCAGCCTAACCCAGGCAGTTTGGCCACCCCAGTGAGAACTAGGCTACCATGTACATGAGCAAGTTCCATTTAGCAAATAATTGGTTCATCCATAGTTGCCAAACCACAACTGAGGTAAAACAAGCTGCTCCACAGTTATCCTAGAGTTCTTCTCTAGGCCAGAGGCTCTCAACAATAGTGGGTTTTGTTCTTTCTCACATTCATCATCAAACACATGAGGAAAGACATTTTAACACTGCAAGCTGTCCTTCCAGTGGCTCTGGCCAAACTTATGTGTAGATGGCATCTGTGTAAAGCAGCATCTCTGTGTCAGGCCTGCTACAATTTCTTTGATTGTGTAAATAATCATGCCCCAAGAGGTTAGGCCGTCTTTCTCTTATCTGTGCTCTGCCCCCACTAATTCCCCTTTAAACAAGTGTTTGACTCTGTGGTTGCTCAATCTCATTTATTGATAGTCTTTGGTCTCTCTGTTGTTGTTTTGCTGCTGCTTTTAATTTGCTATAAATGTGTTTTAATTATTGGCTGTGTTTATGCATTTATATTTTCTTAGCTACTTTGAGCAACTCCTTTTGGGGATGGGAAAAGCAGGAAATAAATTCTTAAAATAAATAAATAAATAAAACCAATGGCCGTGTGTTCATTCCCCATGGAATGGGACCAGTTGACAGAAAACTGTGTCTGTGAATGCATGTTGCAAAAATATGCTCAGAGTTCTTTTCCCAGAGGGACCAATGCTCAGGCAAAGAGAAGTAGCACACCAGAGCGAGTTCAACTTAGTTTTATTCTGCGCAGAATGGATCAGCTAATTGAGGCTCATGCCAAAAGCAGAAGCTGGCCAAAAAGCAAGTGGCGGGCATGACCCTAAAGACCGTATATTTTTGCATACTTGATTACAATGGATCAACCCTCGGTCACATGGTGGTAGTTCTAGTACGCATGTCACTTGACCCCTCCCTTATTGTGAGTTGACAGTGTACATGACCCCTGAGGTACATGAGATATTCCAAAAGTCTGCTGCTTTCACCAAATCCTTCTTATCTGTCTTAGTAGAACCCACAGGAATTCCAGTGGGTACAATAAGAGGAAGATCCAGTCATAAAGATAGCTTATTTTAGTATAGCAACAGGAAAGATCATGTCTAGTGTGAAACTCACAGACTTCCGGTCAGAGGGAAAAGAGGAACAACCACTCATATGGCACCAGTCATATGAGGCAGTTTCTCCTGACCATTCTACTGACATGTTTTTCCAGTTGCAACAGTTAGTACAACAACAGAAAAGGCTATGTTTGGCACAGAACCCATAAGCTTCTTTGGTTAGAGCAATGGAGGAAGGGTCAGTTACTTGGGATAGGGTCAGAGATTTTTCTAACATGCATGTTATTATTATATAGTATTTATTAAATGTGTATGCAGTGTTGCACATTTCCTGTCCTTATAATTTTGTACTGCCTGGCAGAATCTTCCTCCTTTTGTTTTAGCTTTTTTCTTTTTTCTTTCTTTTTTGCCTCTGCTTGCCAGCATACAAACGATAAACATGGACTTTCAGGGAAAGAGTTCAGATATTGACCGCTAAAGCATTTCAGCACACAGAGCTTCATTATTTTGTCTGGGTTAGTATTTGAGTGTACACAGTTATGTAATACTTTGGCCATGTTTGCCTTTTATGTGGCCTCTGGTGGCAATATTTTTCAGCTGCCTCGACTCAGTGGGGGAGATGTGCCAACTCAGAACCATTTAGTTGCAATATTGCATTGTATGTATTACCACAGCTGTGGCTTATCCAGCATCGACTCCAACTGAAGTAGAAGAAAAGATGTGAATGTCCCATGAGGCAGCAATTGCTTAAGTATTAGTCATCTGACAAATTCTCCTATTCTTCATTTTTATAGTAAGATTACCCCCAAATCAATGGCGTGGCCAAGTTTCGAGGCATTTCATTACTTTTGCAGATATCTGGGGCAGTAGCCCTTAGTGAAAAAGTGGCAATGATTATCTTTAGCAATCAACTTCCAGAACTAACTTAAACTATTTGTTTCTTGCTCGCAGTTTCTGGCTACAATGTGCACCTGCTAGATTTGTCCCAAAGAAAGATCAGTAGAGTCCAAAATGGATGACACTGACCAAGCATAATTTTTCTGGGCCACTTGTAACATGCCCCCCTCCCTTCTGACCCCATGTCTGTTTTGAACATTTGACAAGAAAAGTTATAACCTCTTTCAGACTTTCGGAGGGGGGCACTCTGAATGTGTAAAGGATGAGGAGCAGAGCCTGCCACATGCATGTTCAATCAGTGCACGGAGATCATTCAGAGCTGGACATGGGCTGGATGCAGGATTGGCCTCCCACAAGAGCAAGGGGCCTTCTGCCTGATTTCGGATCCTCCCTCCCTCCTACACCACAACTCACTCCATTCATCAGGGCTCCTGACTCTCTGTGTAGCATTTTCAGGGGGCTGGTGGGGCTGCCATGGGGGGGGGGGTCAGGAGGGAAGTCCACTTCCACCAGCTCAGTTGATCACACTACCATGTGAGCACATGTGAGTACTTGTCTGACTTAGCCAGGAACTGCTGACCACTGCCCCATGCGTCTAGCCCAGTGTTCTCCAACCTGGGCCCCCCAGATGTTTTTGGCCTACAACTCCCAGCACGCCCCAGCCAGCTATGCAGGTTGGAGAACACTGGGCTAGACGCATGGGGCAGTGTAGAAACCCCTGGACTGACTTCACTCAGAGAAGAACCTTCTCAATTTGCTTCTAACCCTGGAGGTTCCAGAGAGCCATCATGGCTTTAGTCGCTGAAATTCCTCCATGAATTCGTCCAATCCCCTTTTAAAGCCATCGAAACTAGCAGCCATCTTGTGGAAACAAATTTCATCAATTAATGATGTGTTGTGTGAAGGGACAGTTTCTTCTGTCTGTCCTGAATCTATTGCTGATCTATTTCATGGGTGGGGGGAGATGGAGAAGTCTCTCTGTCCACTTTCTCCACACTGTTCCTAATTGTGTAAACCACTCCCATGTTCCTACTTAATTGCTGCCCCCCCCCAAACTAAATGTGTCAGAAATGTTTCAATGTACTGCTACTCTCCATTACTGATCTAGGAGATCATAGCAACAAGCACAGCAAGAAGGCAATTAGCAAAAGATGCAAAAAGAGACACGGTCAACAAATGCTTTTGAAATTAGCCCACCTGTTTATCAGTGCACTGGTCTCTCTCTCTCTCTCTCTTTTTCCCTTCAAATATCCTCCTACATAGCCTGACTGTTAACTAACTTCTTTGACAAATTCTCCTTCTCCGTCAGCCCCATCTCCAAGTCCTGACACAGCAGCATTCCCCTCATCTCTATGCTAATTTGACTATGTCTACTTCAAAGCAGGAAACTGTTTATTAAAAACCGCCCACTCCCATCTCAGTTCAGAACCATCTTCTTATTTACCCATGAAGTTAGGGGAAAGCCGAACAAAAGCACGTTTCTTTTATGAATATGAGCCATTCTCTAGGTGATCAAAGAGAGCCATTTAGCTAGCTCTGAAGATCAAAAACTGTCCAGCTGACAGGCAGCTAGCGGAAGAAACTCCAACACATGTATAATTAAAGAATGATTTTAGTATTAAACATTTTGATTACAATTGGGGAGGGGGAATTTCCCTCTGATATTATCTTCACATCATTACTGTTGAATTTCCCTGCATTACCCTATTACATGTCTTGATTATAAGTAAAGTAGTAATCACACCCACACACTCAACAATTAGCTTATATTCCATCAGCTGCACAGTATCACCTGATTAATTGCCAGGCCCAGTAGTATGCATCCAATCCGCATTTTACTTCAGTTGCCAATGTTCTGTTCACGTAAGCATTCTCTGAACAATAGCAACTGCTCGCTTACAGTTCTGTTTTGTTTTTATAAAAGCAAAAGACGGAGGCTGCTGTAGGCCAAGGCACCACTTTGGGACAAGCTGTCCCACACAGCTAGTAAATTATGGTAAATGTTTAACAAAAACTGAATTATGAACCTCTAGTTTTCTAGACTGACATCATCAGTGCCCACCCCCCAATGGTGGCATATTTTGCACAAACACAAAAGGGGGAAAAAAGACCAATTTTTACCTTTAAAACAACAACAACAACAGCAACTAGAATACAGGAATGATTTCACTGACATAAAGCAAACTCTTTGATTAGCTTTTAGATCAGATCTGGGCAACCCACTGAAGCCTGCCTTGGACTGCAAAAACAGAGGCGGGTTGTCTGGCAATTGGCAGGTCACAGTAAAATGGCTGGTGGGTTGCATTCATCCCACATTTGTGCCCATCTGTTTTAGATATTAGGTATGATCCAGAAAACCATATGTGATTGTATAGTGATGCCACTGAAGTCCATCAATCCTTGGTGACTCGTCGTATCCTTGCCTTCAATCTGAGATGCTAGACCTGAGAGTTCTCCAGCTTGGATTGTAGTCTGAGCTGGAGAAGAACTCCTCTCTCACGCCCACTGACTTGTTTACTTGGTGACTGCTGCAGCAGCCAAGGAGGAGATGGTCTTCTCTGCCTCCATCCCTGGCACCTGGTACCAGGAGCCTGAGACATGTAATTTCTAGGGAGGCTGATATCTATGCTGAGGATGTCAAGTGTCCATGCAAGACTACATTTCCAGCAGTGTTTGAGCAGGTGCCAGTGCAGGGGGCTACCAGCCTACCAGTATGTTGTCATTCCACCTGCTGTAATTGCCACTACTGCCAGACTAGCCAAGTGGGGAAAGTGTTACAGAATGGGGGGGCTAGAGGGTGAAGGTGAGGGTCTGGAGGGACTGCGTGGACCCTCTCACACTCCTGATGATGTCATTGAGAGAGCAACAAGATCCTATTTGGGCTCAGAATTGAGCTTGGAAGGCACCAACCTATTTTCCGGTGGATGGGGGAATAGTTCAGTTTACCAAAGACAATTCCAAATAAAATTGGAGGGGGTTCTCCAGTGTGTGTGTGTGTGTGTGTGTGTGTGCGCGCGCACGCACACGCTCTTTGGAGCAGCAAAAGAGAAGGCAAGTGCTTTGCCTGAAAAGAATAAAACAACTCTGAGGGACACTTACATTATATGCAATTCCTTGCTCATGCACAAATGTGCTCTATGGATTGCAAGCATAGACTTTACACTACCGTATGATTAACCAAATGTGTTGTTATGCTTGGGGCGGGGATGTCTTTTGAGTAGTTAGAAGTTCCCCGGGGAACAGTGCTTACCAGGTTCGATTTCCTTTGCAAGGAGACCTTGCAATGGAAGGATGATGGTGTTTTGTAATATTTGAGCTTATTTAAAAACAGCCCAATCCACTGCCTTGCATCAGATCTTCAAAGGGAGGCACCTCTGCATCCCCTGGCATTGTTAGCTTAAAGAGCCCCAAAACTCATCCCTCTCTCTCTCTCTCTCTGTCTCTCTCTTTCTCTCCAAAACTGCAGTCTGTCTCTTTTGTTCCATTTCACAGACACACTCAGAGAGACCTAGGTTTCATCATCCTTAGCTGTGGGGGAAGGGGATGCCTCCTTTCAGGACTTTCCAGGTATTTCCTAGCCACCCAGAAAGCATCTACTGGCCGTTTAGTCACCCATCTCCCTAACAAAAGATGTGCCTGGTGCAGCTTTCCTACTTCTCCATACATCACGTTCAATAGTGTATTGCAGATAGCTCTTAGTGCTACCAATCAAATGGCATTGTGCAACAATTCTGTCTTTCCCTCCTTAATAGGTTTTTTTTTCCCCTGGTAAGAAAAAAGATGGAAAAAGCAGAGGGTTACAAATGGAAGACGAAAGCATCTGGACCCCCATACAATATTGTGGATGAGACAGGGCAATTGCCCAACAAAAGCCTCATGCAGATGAGCATTGCCCTTCACGTCCAGTTGTTAGCATCCACATCCCTTGCTAGCTTGGGGCAAATATTGTTGTAAGATTGAGGGTTTAGCTAGGAGAGAGTTAATGGAGCCGGAAGACTGCTATAGTCTTCCTTCATGGTTGCTAGCTACAGTCTTCCTTCATGGACAGTAGGAAAGCTGAGCCAGGCACATCTTTTGTTAGGGAGATGGGTGACTAAATGGCCAGTGGATGCTTTCTGAGTGGCTAGGAAATACCTGGAAAGTCCTGAAAGGGACTTGGGGGCCTGGCCACCTACAAGCCCCCTCCTCATGAGGGGTTTGAATGCAGTGCAAGAAGAGGCATCCAGAGGTGAGCCCTGGCAGAGCTGTCATAAAGTGTGCAGAAACGCATCAGGCGTGTGCAGGAGGTTTCTTTCTTTCTTTCTCAGTCTCATTTATTTCTTTTGCTGTGTGGTTGATTGTGTCGTCTTTTGCTTTGATACCAGAAGTTATATTTCTATTCTCCCCCCCCCCCCTAGCATTAACAACCTAGCAGCCTTCTCTGCTCATTCCCAGTAATTTTGTGCAGTCTAATGAGATACAGCTTCTGCTGTATGCACATGGAGCAGCAAATTGATTTTGTACTGGAGTTTAATCTATTATATATATATATATATATATATATATATGCGCGCGCGCAAAAAAAGTTTGAGGGAGGTGGCTTACGCTGGCTCAGCTTGTCTGAGTGTGGAAAGCTAAGCAGGGTCAGGCCTGGTTATTACTTGGATGGGAGACCCCTCCTCTAGTTTCCTGCATTGAGCAGGGGGTTGGACTCGATAGCCTTCTAGGCTTCTTCCAACTCTATGATCTATGAAATCTATGAGATCTAACTAACATTTGCCTCCTGCAACGTCTGTCCTTAATTTCTGTGCTTCTGTGTTTCCTTTAGAGAAGAAATGAGAAATTGTTCCCCCACCCCTTAATCAAACTGAGATGAAGCCGTGCCTTCATTAGTCTATGCTAGTGAACAGACCTATTTGCACAGGTTGGAATAGCCCTTAGTCTGATATAGCAAAGTTTTCCAGCAAAGTCATGCAGCTGTCAGAGTTGGACACGTTGTGCCTGCCCCATCTGAAGGAAGGAAGGCCCCTTGGCACCCCTAGGCACAGCCCCAGCCATGGTGCACCCATATTGCCCCCTATAGCAGGTTTCAAACATATCACCGCATTTAATTTAATTAATTAAAATTAACTGATGTGTTTTAAAATCTGAATAACCCTGACATGCACAGCCCTAGGACCCCTTTAGTATGCACACTAAGTTTCAGGTATCTAGGTTTCCCAGTCTTGGAGCTATGGAGCAGTTAGAGGTACACACACACACGCGCACACGCACATCCTCTTTTGTTATTCTAGATAAAGAAAAAGGCTTCCTCCTGAACAATTAGGCCCAGTCTGAGTCCCTATTTTCTTGTCTCTGTCCCTGACAAATCACTATTTCTATTTTGCCTTTATTTTGACATTTCAGGAGATGTTGGGTGAGGGGAGGTTGTCTTCTTAAAATTTTGCTGGGGTGCACTTCAAGTCTGCAGGATTCTCTTCCATTAGTCTCTAGAACAGACTTGCATGGTGCCCTCCAGAGGTTTGGATTTCAAATCCCATCAGCCCCAGCCAGCATGGCCAATACTTAGGAATCCTTGGAGTTGTAGTCCAAAACATCTTGAGATCAGCAAGTTGGAGGAGGCTGCTCTAGAAGTTAAATAGGTAAGGGGCTAGGCAAACACATCTTGACTCTAGCGTACAGACATGTAAATGCACAGATTTACCAGCATTACTTCCTTTCTGTCTTTCCCCCAATAACAGCCTATCCAGATAATAAATATTGTTGAAACTGCATCTATTCTGTAAGGATAACCAAATCGTTTGTGAGACTATCCTAGTAAACATTCTTAAGGCGTTTTGCTTTTGTTTGTTTTTTTAAGGGAAACTGTTATGGTCAGTATGACCTGAGTGAAAATGGCATCCCAAAATATTTGTGGTAGCAAAATGTGATGTGTGGATGAGCGGGAGACCACTTCACTGAATAGTCTCCAGGGAGAGGAGTAATTATTCACAATATCTGCGGGCGAGACTCCCCATCAGCAGTGGCACATCTCTTTCCATCCCCCCCTTCCCCCCCTTTTTTCTTTTTGCTGCCACTGCAAGAGACAGCAGTGACAGCCTGACTGCCATTTTGCATCCTTCACAATTCTCCTGGACCTAACATAGTTCCAGAGCATTGTGGGGGAAATGGCGGCTGCAACAAAAAAATGGGGAAGAATATTCAGAGGCTATCCAGCAAAATGGCCCTCGTTTTCAGGAGTGGATGAGAAAAAGGAAATTCTCAGAATTATTTTTCCAGAAAAATCTCTCCTGAGAAATTTAGGGCTGACTCTGACATCTCTTGCTTCAGATGCCTGTGCAGGGCAGGCTATCGCAGCAGAGTAAACGATTATGAAGTAGAGTAGGCCGAGATGAGCTTCAGCAATGTACAATGGGCGGGAGGTGCTTAGGTTGTGATCTTTAGTGTGAGAATAGATGTAAAAATACACAAATGTGTGCCTATTTTCGTCTTTAAAATGTTAGACGTTATGAATTTCCAAGGGCTATGTGGTGATAGTGGGAAACTGGAGGGTTTTTTTTCTCCCAAACTGTGGTCTCTGCTCCATAGGCAGTTCCAGAGAGGGCTGAGGGGGCAGTGTCCCCACCCCCAGACAAGCAGCTTGTCCTCTGCCTCCCCCCACCCAACCAATGCTGGACCCTTAAATTACTTGAAGAAAAGGCATGTTTTATTTATTTATTTATTTATTTATTATATTTATACCCCGCCTTTTTTCCTGCAAGGAACCCAAAACGGCTTACATAATCCTCCTCCTCCTCCTCTCCATTTCATATACAAATTATAAATAAGAATTAAAATAAAACTATGTTTGCCTTTCAATTCCCTCTAACAACACGGTTTACCCCTCTCTTTCCCAGCATGGGTATATATTTCTGCCAATTTGACATTAACCCTTCATGCATCTGATGGAGTGGACAGTGTCCATGAAAGCTTATGCTAGAATAAATTTGTTCGTTTTTAAGGTGCCACGAGATTCTTTGTTAAAATAAGGCTGTAATCCTTATTTTAACTATGGCTATGTGAAAGTGAACGCCATAGAAATCAGTAGAATTTACTTCATATACAATGTGTTTAGGATGGACGCAGTAATGTTCAATATACCCTTATTTCTCTTTCAGAAATCTCCAGAAATGCTCGTCACCCATTCTGTGCCCTTTCTGGGCACTCCCCCCCCCCCGGTGCTTCCACTGCTCTGCTCTGCTAAGTTCAGAGATTATATCTCACCATGTA
Organism: Shinisaurus crocodilurus; assembly: GCA_021292165.1. Lineage (NCBI taxonomy): Eukaryota > Metazoa > Chordata > Lepidosauria > Squamata > Shinisauridae > Shinisaurus > Shinisaurus crocodilurus. The sequence goes on from CM037876.1 coordinate 104,092,796, forward strand.
AAGTATTCTGCACAAGCAAGGCAAAGCTCAAGCTAAGATCGAGGGACTAGACCATTTTGGTGCACTGGAGAGCTGAAAGCAGAGAGCTCCCTCTTTTGTGCGAACCAATGGTTAGATATCACAGTTCAGCAGCAGCCCATCCTTCACTGAACCATTCTGTTCAAGAAGTCCACACTATTATCTGCTCGGCTCCGACCAAGGCGCTGTCCCCGAGCATAGCTTTGGCAACTGCATAAGGGCTGCCACTCCAGAAGTGGGGACCTCTCTTTTACAGCACATCCCTGTACATGTCTGTTCAGAAGCAGGAATACTTCTGCGTTCAATGGGGGCTTAGCCCCAGGTGAGCAGGTATTGGCTTGCAGTCTTACAGCACAATCCTATGTCTACTCAGAGGTAAGCCCCACTGAATTCATTGTGGCATACTCCCTCATAAATGTGTTTCGGATTGCAGCCTCATTTTTCTTAGGAACCAAAGCACAGGGGTCCAGGCGCTGCTGTGCTCCCAAGTGGTGACTCTGGTGTGGCAGATGCCTGGATGGCGTGCTCTTCTGGAAACAGCTTTGATTTAAGTGATCCTGTCACTGATGTTGGCCAACAGCTCCACATAAGACTTCCCTGTTTTGCTTATTCTTCAGATTACTCAATATAAGGTGTATGTGTGTGTGGGGGGGGGGTATGGTACCACTGAGGGCTTCTCTAAACGAGGCATTTATTGTGCGCTCGTGATCCCTCACTCATGGAAGTTTGCGGGTCCATTACACGACGACATCTTCCTCCAGGGCCTCTCCCGTGTTCTGCAGTCATTTTCGTGGCTTTTTTTTTTTTTTTTTTTTTTTTAAGCGAAGGAAGTCAGCTATTACATTTCAAATGCAGAACAAGCCGGAATGAACGTTTCATGAGTTGTCACAATCCCGCTGTACTGCAGCTCTGCCACAGCGCCATCTTGTGGTTGGGTAATGGAGTATACAGAAGGGCAGAGAAAGACAAACCCCAGCAGAAGAAGGAAAGCCCGTGTGTAAAGGATGCACTCTTCCTCCCGCAAAGAAAACGGATGAAGAAGCCTCAGTGAAGTGGTGGGTTAAATGCCTCATGCAGAGAAGCCCTGAGAGGATCGCCCCCCCCCCCCAATTAGAGTCATAAGCCATGTGTTGCCTACTTTTAATATTAAAGATCTGTTGGCATTTTACACGAGGGAAAGTGTGTTAGCCAGCCTGTCCCGGCTAAATTCTAATTAAATTCTGTCTGTTTACACCTCCCCTGGTGCTTGGCTTGGCTTGGCTACTCTAAATTTCCGTCTTTGAAATGTTGCCTAGTACTGCAGGGTGGCTGCCAGCATTGCCAACAGCTGGCTCTTTCTCTATCAGTTTCCAGGTTGTACCACCATGGCAATACAAGAAGTGATCCTGCGGGGGGCCCCGAACTCAACCTGAAGGGATGGCAGAACGCCCCCCCCCAAGAAAGGTTGTACAATATCAGCCTGCTGCCCTCCAGACGTGTGGGACTACAGCTCCCACAATTCCCAGCCAGCATGACCGATGGGAGTTGTAGTCCAAGGCTTCTGGAAGGCACAAGGTTGGCGAAGGCTGTGCATTCCCTTAAAAGAGTTATAGGTGGGAAATGCTAGATAAATGGAAGATTGCAGTCACTAATATTACTGTGTAACTTTCAGCCTCCTTTCTGCAGTCTGAAGGGGCAGGAAAGCACAGATGGGGGAGGACGCCTGGTTCTAGCCCTGTCTCTCTTCTGCTGACAACATTGTGTGGGCACATGGGTGTATGTGGCTGTGGCACATGGGTGTATGTGGCACACCATTCCGAACAGTATTCTTCTAAAACGGATGAAAAGTAAAGAACTGTCACTGATTTTTATAAGGAGTGGGTTTTTAAAAATAAATAAATAAATAAATAAAACGGACCAAAGAAAAATGTTCACATATTTGTCATTAATTGTTTGGAAAGCACAGGGCAATAAAATACTGTACAGGAAATGCTGGAGCCTCGCTTCGTATGGAAGGGAGAGCTTCGGCAAAAACATCTTTAAGTGATCAAGGGAGTTCCTGAGGAATGTTTTCACTAAGACTCGTGAACCTACAGTACAAGCTTCAATGATCCTGTTACTAGGTCAGGCGCCAGTTTTCCTAGTCTCCAGAAGAAAAGATTTAGGATTTAATGCTGGACGTTGTGATAGCTCTGAACTCCCACTGGCGTTGCGTGGTACATTTAATGGGATTGACCTTCTTCTATTCAGTCCCCGTTCCCCTCAGTGCTGGCTAACATGGGTGATTAAAGTCCAGATTATCATTTTAAATTATTATGATCCTATCCCCTTTCAACATATATAACTCTAATTTTAATCAGTGGGAAGGAGGCCTACTTAAGGATGGCTGTTCACCATCTGCAAGTGATTGTGAAGACCCTCACGCAGCACTCCAGTTATTTATACCAACATAAATCTAAATTTACCTTTAATGAGGACTTGATTTAACTCAGGAGCCCCAGAACCTGTTTTTAATATTGGGATTCGGCCCTGAAATATACAAAGCAGGAAGATAATGTCCCTGAGTCAATGCCAAGTGCACAGAATATGATGCACGGTCTGCGCCCAGTGCATTCTTCTGCTCATGCAGTCCTCAGGTCTTGAACTGGCAGCCTCAAGCTGGAATCGTGTAGCCCACCCTTCACCAACCTGCTGCCCCCCAGCTGTGCTGAACTGCTCCTCCCATAATTCCCAGCCAGCATGTCCAGTGCTCAAGGTTCAGAAAACCCTGCAGGTATGGAACAGCAGACCCTACAACTGACACGCAGTGTGAATCCTCTGGACTGGCCAAGCACAAGCCTGGTGTAAATAATCTGAAGAGCTTGGTCTTTTGCCTTTACTTCATCAATGTCAGAACGCAGAAGAGTACTATCTGCTTATTGCATTTCTGACGACTCCTTCCAGCTCTTGACACTGATGTCAGGGACCCTGAGCTGGAGAATGTACCCTCCAGGTGCACTGTTCAGCTGAACATCTGGTCTGATGGTTGTTAATACCATCAGCAAGTCAGAAAGCAAAGGAGACACTGAGGCTGGTCTACTGGATGTAGCTGAAGGGCTGATCTTCCTAAGGATCTGCCCTAGAGCAGGGGAAGGCAACCTGGTGTCCCTCCATAAGCACCAACCAGCATTCTGGTGCTTATGGAGGTGTATTTTCTATTTGTGTGTTTTATGTATTTCTATCTGTGTGTATCAGATTGACTGTGCATTCGAGTATGGTAGCTGCTTCACCAGCACAGCACTGGAATATCTCCACTCCTGGCATAATGTGAAGATAAGTATGATCTGCCTGTTACCGAGGTCAGGATCTTAAGTGCTACTCTCATTCTAGCTTGTTCAGCAAGGCAATAATAATTTGCATCTACTTCTTTCAGCCATTGCATAAGCCATTCTAGTCAATTGACACAGAAATATCAATTAACATTTGGTATATTTAAACACCCTTTTCCCAACAGAAGAACCTGGGTGAGGTTTCTTCTTCACCCAGATACCCTTGGTTAATAATTTTGGCCACTCGTGTTACTGTAGTATATTCTCAGAAATATGAATAGATACATTCTGTAACAAAAAAATATATTTTAGGAAAGATGATCATTTTTCTGCCATTTGTCTTCCATCCATTAAAGCCTTCTCAAAATGATCGCTAGACAGATTTTCATTATTAGAGCCTAACATAACGCACAAGTGGGTCTACCACTCCCATTTACTTGCTGTAACCAGTTGTTAAGAATGTTTCTTTTCTTCATATATAAAGCTAATATTCCCATCTTATCGTTATTAATATTATAGCCTGGTATTTAATCATACATAGTTTTTAATTTATCTGGGGTGCAATGCTGTGGCCACTAGACATTGTAGACGGCCATAGGATAGGTCGGAGCCCCAGCTTCGACCTTGGAAATGTGTTCCGAGGTCGGAGTTGGGACCCTGACCACAGGGCGCCTTCCCTCCACCCTCATAGCCGGCATGGTTTCAAAGTCGCAAGTGCAACTCTGGAGAAGGCACTGGGGGGGCGGGTGTTCTGGAGGGCGGGGAGGGGAGGAGTGAGGCTCCGTTGACTTGAGATACGACTTATCCCCACGGGGCCTCAGCCCCTCCTCCTTGTGAGCAGGGGCAAAAGACACAAACTTCAGCCGTCTATGTCTTTTTCAGGGCAGGGGAAATGCAGAGGCAATCCTTGCCCGCACGCTCAATTGGATGCCCATAATCCTCCAATTTCGGAGGGTGATAGGCAATCACATTGAATGGCACTGCTAATTATTTAGCGCAGGGCTCTCCAACTTTGGGTCCCCAGATGTTGCTGGACTACAGCTCCCAGAATCCCTTGCCATTAGCCATGCTGGCTGGGTATGCTGGGAGCTGTAGGCCAGCAACATCTAGGGACCCAAGGTTGGAGAGCCCTGATTTAGCAGAATAGTCTATTTTGGTAGTATAAAGCACTATGTCATCAGAGTATAATAATATTACATGTTCAATATTTGATTTTTTTAAAAAGCCTTTTATATTATTTTGTCAAATTGCAACACCAGAGAGAGAGAGAGAGAGAGAGAGAGGACATAATCATGACAGTGGACAACCTTGTCTGATAATTGCCTGGACACTTGAGCAGCTAAAATTAAGAGTAAATAGCATTTCATCTAATTTTATTGCAATATTTAACAAACTGAATAATTTTAACACCTTCACAGGGCAATTCTATGCATGTCTGCTTAGGTGATTTATAAATATTTTAAAAAACAAAATTTTTATATTGTTTTAATGTATTTTATTGTATTTATGTATTTTATTGTGTGTACATCGCCCAGGGTGGCCGGTTGCCGGCCAGATGGGCGATAAATAAATATTAATAATAAATAAATAATAATAATAAACAAACAAGCAAACAAACAAATTTATCAGGATGTACATTTGGGTAACTTAGAACTATGGGAAGAAACATGGTTTGGAAAAATACAAAAATATGTTTGACAACTCTTTTATATTGGCCTATGAGAGAAAAATGACTTTTTTCAATATCTACAAATAAGGTGTTATTGTTTTTTTAATAAGTCATACATGGAAGTCTAATATTTATTAAGCTAAAACAGATTATAAAGATGGTTAATACAGACAAAAGGAAGCTACTCTTTAAATTACATCTGATTATGCTTAAAATGATTTCTCAAGAAGAGAAATCATATATGAACAAGTGGATAAAACTGTAGGAGGAAGTGTACCTACGGCTACATGGCAATTTTTATTCTCAACAGCTTTAAAATATAGAAAGAATTGTTTCAAGATGGTTTCACAAGTGCACTTGACTTCATGGAAGTTGTGTAACATATATCAAACAGTGAGTGGCAAATGGTAGCACTATCAGGCTAACAAAGGTGATTTTTATCACATGTGGTAGGATTGTAATCAAGCAAAAATAATTTGGAAAACAGTTTAACAGTACAATTAATTCCGTACATAAACTTCAGGCACCCTATTATAAGTCTGCTTAACTATGCTAGCAATGCGATCCTGTACATGTCTACTCAGAAATAGGCCCATTTAGTTCAATGGGGCTTATTCCCAGTTAAGTGGATATAGAATTGCATGCATCAGAAGTAAGCCCCACTGAGTTCAATGGGATTAACATTCGGGTAAAATAGGATTACAGTGTAAATTGATTAGTCCTTTCAAGAACCTGTATTATCTATTTTAGCAATTGCCAGAAATTTTTTTCTTCCAAAGTACTGGAAAATGAGGTTATATCTTACAAAGGTGGGATGATTGAAAAGAATCCAGGAACAAACAACATTTGCTTAGTAATTAACAACTTCTTGTACAATAAGCGCAAAATATCACAATGATTGGGTTCACACGACATGACAACCCATCATGGGATGCTTTCGCAATCCCCGTTTTGACAGCTATGGGCAGTCAAAGTGCCCCAGCAGTATCTTGGAGGGGCTGCCTGTGATTGCCCAACATTTTGTGGTCCCCCCTAATTTCCGCAAATATTTGCGGGGATATATATATATTTACCTGCACTTGCACAACAGCGGGTGGGCAATGTGCACTGTGATGCCTGCTGGCAAAGACCAGCAGGTACCCACCCTGGGCATTGCCCCACAGAGGCTGCAGGTAACTTTATTTCTCCCTTTGGTTGCATCTGACAGCTGTCAAAAGGTGAGCTGTCAAATTAACCAAAGATGCAAGTAATCTTAGCTTGAGACAAGAGGGTGGTGCCTCATTCACCCGTTTTGTGGCAAAATCCTAATTTTTTTCTTTTCTTGGACTCATGTGTCGCAAGGGTGCCCTCACTTTTGCACTTCCCTGCCCCTGCCCCCCAAAAACTGTCTCCAGAAATAATTTCAGTGGCAACTAGATGTAATTGCTCTTTTTATGTATATGTTTAATCAGGCTGTGATTGTGCAACACAGTTCAGAATGCATGAAATGCTTTGTCTGAATCAAGAAAATAATAATTTCCTGGGAAATTTGACTATTCTAAGGACCAACTAAGTCCTTTCCTCAGTGAAGAGAATGTTTCCATATTTCCTTCCTCTAAATGTCAAATACATGTTGTCCAAAGGTTTCAATCCATTTGCCTTGGACCTCAGTAGGAAGTCTATACAGTCATGTCTTCGATTGAGAGCATAATTCGTTCCGGAAACGTGCTTGCAATCCAAAACACTCTTATATCAAAATGAAATCCCCCCAAAAAAATTTGTACAGAGATTTTTAATTTAAGCTGTACTACAGTACTTGTATTGCAAGACGTCGCTTGTATATCAAGTAAAAATATATATTAAATAAATATTTAAAAATTTGCTTGTCTTGCAAAATGCTCTCAAACCAAGTTACTTGCAATCCAAGGTATTACTGTATGTTTTATGGTAGAGTAATGAGTCAGAAAGGTTTATTACCAAGTACTGGGGAATGCTTGACCTCATTTTCTGCAAACACTTTACACATGTTAACTCTTGTCCTGTGTGTGTGCCAACGATGCCTGATTAGGACACTGCTTTTCTATCAATAAGAACATTGTACTGAATCATACCAACAGTATAAAAATGGAATATGCTAATAAAAAAAATTAAAGCAGCCAATGTGAGAAAAAAAAAGTTTTCATTAATATGCAACCTATATTAATGAAAACAAATTTTCTTGCCTAATGGTTAGATATTAAAGGTTATATAATATGGATACAGAACAGAAATCTTTAAAAAGAAAAATAGAAATCAGAGCAAGTTCAGACTTGGTGGACAGTGAAGGAGACCGAGTTAGACAAATAGATAGGTTGCCCGGCCTAACACTACCAAATCCCAATCTTCCCTTATAATGCATAGCCACAAGGGAATGCTGGGAATGCTCTGGGTGTTCTCGCAGTTCCAGCTGCACACTTGTGAGGCCCAAGAGGCTTGGCCAGTCCTGTAGTTCTAGGTTATTATGGCTGTTTTATCTATTCCTGTGCTGTTTATTGTTTATGATACTGCATTTTATTCTTTTAAATATTTGTACTGTATTTTATATTTTTAACTGTTGTCAGGAGCTGCCCCTTTTCAGCCCCTTTGCTGAAGGAACTGACCTGGCTGCCTATTCACTACCAGGCCAGGTTTAAGGTTTTGGTACTATTTTATTTATTATTTTATTTATTATATTTATACCCCGCCTTTTGTCCTGCAAGGAACCCAAGGCAGCTTACATAATCCTCCTCCTCCTCTCCATTTTACCCTCACAACAACCCTGTGAGGTAGGTTAGGCTGAGAGTCAGTGACTGGCCCAAAGTCACCCAGTGAGTTTCATGGCCGAGTGGGGATTTGAACCCAGATCTCCCGAGTCCCAGTCCAACACTCTCACCACTACGCCACACTGGCTCTCTAGTGTATACTAGTGTATAAAGCCCTCAGGATACTTGAGAGAGTATCTCAGGATACTTGAGAGAGTGCCTTTTCCCTTACCGACCTGCATGGTTTCTGAGGTCATCAGATGGGGTGCTTCTGGTGGTCCTGCATGGACCTATGGCTCAATTGGAGTCCACCAGGAGAAGGGCCTTCAGTGTGGCGGCTCCATTTTCTGTGGAACTCCCTGCCTCTGGAGGTCAGGCAGGCACCAACATTGTGCTGTTTTTGGCGCCTCCTGAAAACATATTTATTCCAAGAAGCCTTACTTGTTTGACTAGCCATGGGTTTTTAAAATTGATATTCTGTTTTAATATGGGGTTTTATTCTTTTTATCTTTTTAAAAAATATTTTACTGTTCATTGCTCCGGAATCTGCTTAGACGTGGAGTGGTATATAAATGTGGTAAGTAAATAAATAATAAAATGACATTTTAGTTTTTAACTGGGTGTAATCTGCCCAGAGAACATTAGTTATTGGGTGGATTAGAAATATACTAAATAAATACATAAATATATAAATAAAATGTCACCAAGACACCACTTTTCCTCTCAGGTGCCTCAGTTGTGCTTTTTCTCAACCACACATGGGGAGATTGCAGTTCTGTTCCATTTCAAAGAAACGAAAAAAATCAGATTTTCTGGAGTGCTTCCAAATGAGGCTTTTATGGTGCCATCACCCTGCCTCATTCACGGAATTTTATTGGCCCCATACGACATTATCTTCCGCTCATAACGCTTGCGTGTTTTCCCACCACTACTTCCATCTTTTTTTCTTACTGTGAAACATCCATTGAGGAAGAAAAGATGGAACAGTTGCTCAGTGCCTTTGGATAAGCGTTTTACTAGTCATTTGAAAGATTTGGGGCCAAGCTAATAGGACACAAATAAAATGTGCATATATTGATTTATATCTATATATTCATATGTAGAAATAATTACTAGGATTTATTTAAATTTTACAGGAGGCAAAGCCAGCCAATTGATTTCTCATCCAAATAATCTTGAATTAAAACCAATTCTTTATCAGATCATCCCAAACCAATGGAAAGGGGAGGGGGTTCCCACCTAAGCTTAATGCCATTGAGGGAGAGATCTGGAGAGGGGTGCAGCATGTGGGGAGAGTGAACCCTCCCCTCCCTAGCTGCAATCCACCTTGAAAATTGCCCCCTGCGTAATAATTAAGTTGAGTTTAAAAAAAAACACCCTCCGTTGTCACCAATGGACACTGAGGGCCCCGAAAAATGTATTGGGGCCTAGCGTCACCCCAGGACCCCTCTGTCTGGAAGCACCCTGAGGTCTGAGAAAAGGTGGGAAAGCCACAGGGAAAACACAGGATGACAATTGTTTCATGAGAATGTTGTGTATGCCCCATAAAGAGTGAATGAACAACGCATGGTGATCCCACATAAATGTCTAGTGTGGAAAACACACTTGTGAGGAATTTTTATTTCTTTTTTCTCTAGTCTTTGTAAAAATGTAAAGCTCTGGAACTAGGATTGTATCTTCCCTCTCTCTTTCTCTCTGGAGGACTTCTAATTGTAAGCTGTCCAGAGCCTCCCCAATAGGATGACACAGATAGACAGACAGATATTATAATAGCTACGCATATGCATTTTGGAAATAAGGCTCAGTCTGTGGGCACATCTCTCCTTCTAAATCTGGCCATCTACAGCCACACAATATTAGGTCATAGGAGTGTTAAAAGTCCACAGTCAAGAATCAATTACAGTAGTGCACATTTTGAAATATAGGAACTGAAACTTCAGAAATGCTTCCAGGAAGTTCATAAAACAGAGGACAATAATATTCCTCAAATAAATTATTCACTGAAATTGTACACTCCGCTTTAGTGATTAATCTAGAATAGAACATAAAATATTTAGCTATATGCTTTTGTGGTCCACATAAAGACTAATTGAAATACGTTTCTTTTTTAAAACACAATGAAATAAATAATACATTCATGTACACGAGCAATAGCAAAATGGCTGCTTTTTAAAGCACAGTTGGAGATTCTACAGGCTTTGGCCTCCAAATGTGCAAATTATAGGATTGATTGTTAGATCTCATTCTGGACAGGATAAAGTGGTGTAAACTTTTACATCCAAGGGTGAGAGGCGCTGAACCCTTCCTGCTCCCTTGCCTTACCTCCCCATGCTCTGTCACTTCAGGGACTTTTCTCCCCAGCCTGGCTTGTTTCCTCTATCAGAGCTGGATTGGCAGAAATGTGATTTGGCAATGGAGCATGGGAAGGTTTGTGCTCCCTCATTTGCATTCCCCCTTTGAAAGTCAGGCCACCACCCACACTTTACATCCCAGCCAGGTGGCCCCGAAGCAAACCATGACCAATGGTATCGAAAGCCACTGAAGGGTCCAGCAGAACCAACAGGAATGTAATCAACCTGTCCAGTTCCCAGTGCAGATCATTCACCAGGATGACCAAGGCCGTCTCCATCTCATAGCCGGGACTGAAGCCAGAGTAAAATGGATCTAGATAATCTGTATCATCCAAGAAATCCTGGAGTTGAACAGCTTGCTGGAGCACCTTGCCCAGGGCCAAGAATGGAATCTTAGAGACTGGTTGGAAATGATCTAATATGGTGGGATCAGAGACGGCTTCTTCAAGAAAGGCCCCACAAAAGCCTCCTTGCGGCTTATTGGGACTAGACCAATCTTCCCCAAGCTGGTATCCTCCAGATGTTTTGGACTTCAACTCTCATCATCCCCAGCCTGCATGACCAGTGGTCAGGAATGCTGGGAGTTGTAGTCCAAAACATCTGGAGGGCACCTGCTTGGGGCAAAAGCTGGACTAGACCCTCCCTCAAGGAGGCATGAAGCACTCTACTTGCCCACTCGGCCAGACCTCCTCTGGCTGCTTTAAGTCATCAGGAAGGATGAGCACACAGATGGTTGAACTCACATTTCCAAAGATCCTGCCTATATCCGCACGTTGCACAAACTAAAAACTGTCCATAATAAGAGGACAGTGGTACATCTACTGATTAAGTATTGAAATAGTGCTTTAGAACGATGCCAATGTATTATCACGAAGTGTAATATTGCTTACAATATGTTGAAACACAAGTTTATGCTCTGGGTACAAGTGTTTTTCATCAAGTATACAAATTCAAGCAATACAACCTTTTACAAAAGACTGGGCCATGCAAATTACACATTTCTGTATATGGAAACACAGCATGTCTACTCATGAATATGCCCTTGATTTACAATTGTTTAAATATCCATGAAAAAGGGAGACATATTACACTTTACTTTACAAGCTATAACATGCTAATGAACAAGGTTTGTTTTCGCTTGAATTTACCTCTAATTAAAATTGATCACCACTTTGAATGAAAAGGAATTATATTTCCATTTCCTTATTAGCATATGTAACGTTTTATTTAACAACCACATCATCAATGATAATGATTACAATGAATTGATTTCTTTTAATATACTTTTTTAAAATTGATCGTTGCTTCCCCCCCCCTTTTTTACAGATACAATGAAATTTATTAAATGATATTTGCAGTTCTATTTTGTCATGAAGAATCAATAGCTTAAAGTAAGTTGCAAAAAATAATAATAATGCAATCAGGTAATAGTAAGCCTGATATTTTAAAAAAGAAAACACTAACTTAGGGATAGCAACTGTAGACCCATAGGTCAAATCTGGCCCCCTGTGGAGTACCAGTTTTCCACCTGATACCAACCCAGGGACAAGACAGGTTTGTGTAGGAAGTGGTAGCTTTGGAAATTGGAATTGTTGGCAGCCAGTCCACTCTGGAGCAGCAGTGGGGGCTGGGGGCTCCAATGTCAGTGGGCCGGGTATCCACTCTGGGTTTCAGTCTGAACTCTAAAGGAGCTATCTATGGTGCCGAACCTATTCTGGGCTAGGCCACCAGCCTCCACTGCTTTGGACGTGAGGGGTGTGTGTAGGGAGGGGGGCATTTCCCCTCCATATAGAAAACAAGGTAAGAGGTCTAGCCTTGCCTTCTTTCTGTGATGCTAGTAGTCTATGGACAGATAATTTTTTTTGGATGGAGGAACATGCAGTCACGAGAGTCCCGTTTCCTACAATCTGAAGTGATAACAGTCAAGACACAGATTACCACCTCAGAGAGAACTAGACCCAAGTTGATCGCTGATGCTGTCACAGTCATTAGAAAAGAGGGCCTTTTCTGTGGCGGCCCCCGTACTGTGGAACTCTCTCCCGAGTGACCTCCGCCATGCCCCCTCTCTGCTGAGCTTCCGCCGCTCACTAAAAACATGGCTGTTCAGGCGGGAATATGGGGTGGGCTAAGATTTTAAAATTTTATACTGTTTTAAATGTATTTTACCCTGTATTTTATCATGTGTACATCGCCCAGGGTGGCTGGTTTGCCAGCCAGATGGGCGATAAATAAATGTAAATAAATAAAATAAAAAATAAAAAAATAAGGAAAGCTACCGGTAAATTCATTTAAGCCGTTGTCCTAGTAAAGGGGCTATAGGAACAAGGGTCAATTTCCGCCGTCATTATTCTGATGTGAGTTAAGGTGTTCATGGTGACAAAAAGACCTGCACCAAGGTCATGGTTGTCCTCTTGTTGTAGCATGAACTTAGGTCAGGGGATGCATATCCTGTTCAACCGATTTTAGGAAAGCTTTTAGGGACATAGAGGTGTACAATCTGCGCTCAAGGTAAAGCAAGTAGCAGACAGTTGAGGAATTACAAATTCAACAATGGTCTCATAACTAACACAGATAATCCCTGCCTAAAACTGTTTTAATATTGCACTGCCAAAAATGCATCCAATGATAAATGTGGGGTCAATTAAGGACAGAACACAACGCAAAATTAATTTGCAGAATTCACGACCAAAGACTAGTGGTGGCCAGCCACTGGCTCAGATGGCTGTAAAGGAGGACTAGACAAATCACAGGGCGGGGGGAGGAGAAGGCTACTCATCGTTTGGAGGCACTGTGCCTCTGGAGTCTGGACGTTAGATGTTGGGGGACAAAGAGTGGGGAAGGGCTGTTGCTGCCAGGCCCTACTTCAGGCTTCCCGAAAGATCTGGCTGGCCACTGTGGAAACAGGATGCAGTACTAGATATAGCCCGTATCTCAGTGATGGCGAACCTTTTTGAGCCCGAGTGCCCAAACTGCAACACAAAACCAACTTATTTATTTCAAAGTGCCAACACTGCAATTCAACCTGAATACCGAGGTTTTAGTTTTAGAAAAACAACTCATTCAGGTGTCCGAACTAATTAACATCTTTTGTCTTAAAAGGAAAACACAATAACAGAGCTTTCAATGATAGTTTTTTGTTGGGGAAAAAATAAACTCAAAAAATTATTATAGCACTACATTGTACACATAGCCTGAAGGGAATTTCTACAAACTTTTTAAATAATTAGGCACATGTATTTTTGGATAAGGGATTCTCAACTTGTAATATGATCATATGCCAAACTGAAATTGTATGGGGCAAGCTTTACCCCGGGTCCTTTCCCTGCTTCTACAGGTGTCGGATTAATAAAAGTAAAAGTCAACCTGTACTAGGATGAGCAAGATAAACAAGAAAACTAAACGTGCTTAACACATTTTAAACACTTTATGTCTTGGACTGCAAACACTGCATTAGGTAAAAGTTTGCATTGGGCATGCTTTTGCACAATTAATGTGGTTTTTGCTATTGCATGCATGCTGATAATTTGTCAAACCTTGGCTCATACTCCGTTAGTTTGAGAGCAACATATGCAGCACTCAGGTCAACTGTTAGGGCTTTACATCCAAGCCATGCTCTGTGCATCATTCTTCAAAATCTTTTAAATGTGATAACAATGTAGAAAAGAATTCTGTAACAGGAATTCTAGAATAAAATCATTCTGCTCCACACTGTGAGAAAGAACAAAATCATTAGTGTTTTGTAGAAGGGGACAGTCTTTTCGCGATCTGGTGACCAATGGCTCGAGTGCCCACAGAGAGGTCCCTGCGTGCCAGCTGTGTGCCATAGGTTCGCCATCACTGCCGTATCTGATCCCACAGGGCTCTTCTTATGTTTATCCCATGCAGCTATTGAAGTCCCATATTTATTTTGTTTTATTTATTTATTATATTTATATCCCACCTTTTTTTCCTGCAAGGAACCCAAGGTGGATTACATAAACATCATCATCCTCTTACTCCTCTCCATTTTATCCTCAGAACAACCCTATGAAGTAGGTTAGGCTAAGCCACGCTGGCTCTCATAATGTGTAGACCCAACCGTTGAGATGTGCGAAAAAGGATGAATTACCAGCGTTCCCCAACCTGGTGCCCTCCAGATCTGTTGGATTACAACACAGGGCGTTGTAGTCTGACTGACACCTCTGGAGGGCACCAGGTTGGAGAAGGAGTAGCTAGGATGTGAGGCAATCACCACCTGCCTGTTTTCTGCCTGTCCTAGAATTAATTGTTCTTGACAGGGCTGTTCATAGATGAACTCTTTGCTAAAGTAAGAACCGTGGCTAGCCGAACCTGAAGATAAATGAAATAACCAAGGGGATGTGTGTATGTATTCCTCGTGTGTAACACTCAGATGATTAGCTGCACACCTCTCACAATCTGCTGTGAAAACACGGAAGAACAGATCCGATTATCTCTTATCTAGTTTTTTTCTTTTCATCTCCGCAGACAAGTGTCTTGAGGTGGAAGGCTGGAAAATCCCCTGGAAGAAATGTAAGCAAACAAGGCATTTACACTGATTATTACAGTAATGACTTCTACAGTAGTTGACAGGAAGGCAAGAATGAACTGTCGGCAACAGGCAGGGTGCAATTTAGCAACAGTTTGGTGATTTTTCAAAAGTGATAAGACATTTTGTTGATTCAGAGGTGTAATACACACACACACACACACACACTATATATGTGTGTGTGTGTGTGTGTGTGTGTGTGTGCGCGCGCTCGCTCGCTAAAAATGCCATTCAGAGTTTCACCTTTGACCCCTCCCTTCTGCCCCCTCCTCACATTCCACAAACCCAAGTACAAATAATCATATGCAGTCAAATTTCAAGAGCTCAAAAACTGATTTTTAAAACTGCATAAGAAGCTGTATTGGTAATGATCACAGACATGCCTGCACTCACTTGCAAGAGAATCTTGATCGTCAAAGGAATGAAAGGATAAAGTGCTGGGGGTCTCAGATTGGGAACTCTGGTAGTGTGGGGTCCAAGGCCAGCATCAGGATGGAGGTGACTATGGTCAAGGTGCCCTCTGTCTCCCCCAGTGCTACCTGGGCAGCTGCAGCCTCACCTGCTGCGGGGGGGGCACAGGCACCTCACCTCCTGTGTAAGGCAGGAGCAGTACTAAGTACCAAAAAGATACGGAGTTTAGGCTCTCAGGAGCAAAAAGCATATACTAATTTACACATGCTCTAAAGTCTCTCTCTCTCTCTCTCTCTCTCTCTCTGTGTGTCTTCAAACGACCCCATCTCCTAAGGACACCCCTATTTGTAAAAGGGGGTGTATGGACAGGGGAGAGGAAGGCATTTGATTTCAGAAAAACAGTCAGGCATGAAGACTGACTGCTGCTGGAGGTGAAGCTAGGGGTGGACGATTTCGCCTCGCGCGGCGTAGCGGGCCGAAATTGGCCCCGCTAATGCCTGCGCGAGGCTCGTGGGGACTTATCTTGTCCCTGGGGCAGCTCGCCTCTCCGCGGTGAGCTGCCCACGCTGCCCATGCTGGTCCCGTCGCGTCACTTCTGGCACGCCGGAATTGACATGGCGGGACCCTGTGCCGGCGTGCTGGACCCCCCACGCTACGTTTTTAGTGGGGAAACCAGGGCAACAGTGACACAACGGGACCAGTGCGGCTGGCGCCAGCAGCTCGAGCGGCGCAGAGAGCAGCTCTGCGCCGCTCAGAAGATCGAGGCGGGGGGGTGCCGCCGCGGAGAGGAGAGGTGGCGGAGAGGCGGGCCCCCTAACAGGTTCGTGGACACCACTAGGTGAAGCACATGTGGGCAAAAAGCCAGCTAATCTAGGGGGATCAGATGCAACACAGATCATTAGGGCCCCTGTACCTTCATTTCAGCAAGTGCCCATGGACAGCAGGGTGGTGGGCAGATTGTCTCACCAGAGATTCGGGGCTCCAAATGAAAGATTCGGGGCTCCAGTCCTAGTGTGCTGTCCCCGAACACTGCCTCTGAGCAGACGGAACTGCTGGCCGGATCTCTGCTGCAAGGCAGCACCACCACCACTACAAGTGGCCAGAGAGGGTGGTCCTGCAGCTACCAAACCAGCTGGGATCAGATGACAACAAGAAGAAGCCAATAATATCCTCTCTAGTCCTACAATGCTCGTATGTGGCCGGGCTCCTTAGTCTGAACAAACTGCTTGACTGTCTGCTTGCCTCTTGGCTCCCAGCACTTCAGAAAGTTGGGGTTTTAAAATAAAAATAAAAAGTGTACCCTGAATTATTTATAGAAGCCACATTTTCTAGAGATCAGTTTGTCCTGGAAAATAAGATTCCATTCTGAAATACACTATTTCAATACCAAAAAAAATATTCTGTGCATAACAACTGCTTATATTTTTTAATAGCATGTTTACTTAGTGCAATGGGATTAACTTCCTACTAAGAGTATTTAGGATTGTAGCCTTACAGTACAATGCCTTGGATCCTCAGCCACTCCCTCCCCACCCATCAGCATGACCCCAACTTGCCTATTTCCCCCCTAAACTCCTTCCCCTGGAGTTCCGACCTCATAGAGGGAGCCGCCACAGAAGCCTCCACAGTGGCTGGGTGGCGCCACCAGGGGGGCTCCAATATCAGGAGAAACCCTCCAAGGCTGGATCATCTCCAGCTGGGGCATTGGAGGGGTCTTCCTGAACAATCCTACGGCCCCCGGAACACTGCCTGGGGGCCATAGAATTGTTCTGTTACTTGATTCATCAGTTACCTTTTAACTGAGGGATTAATCATTTAAAATTAACTACATTTGTACATTACCAACACGACAATGTAAATCCTTTTTTCAGATAAAGAATGGAAGAGAGACTTACAGAATAATAATAATAATAATAATAATAATAATAATAATAATAATAATAAATTTTTCCTCATTGCCTGTTAGGTAACAAAACAGGACAATAAATAAATAAAAAATAAAAATAAAAATAAACAAATTTGTCCTTGTTTTATCAGCCCCATTAATAAAATATTATTTTACTGATTAAAATTGACTCCTTATCAGAAATTGGCCATTGTCAGAAACATTGTCAGAAGCTACCCAAAATAGTGAATTCCCCTCTCCCGCTCTGTAACATACCGTTCAACTTATCTCATGTATTCACCCTTCCAGTAATACCCAATGATTTGTAGCAGGGACAGAGAAATGCTTAGTGTAAACATGCAGCAAACTGAATTACACATTACAGAGGGGGAGGAGTGAACTCAACATGAAGCTAACATTTTCTGCGGTGACCCTGTGTTTCTGATAACACAGCAAATTTAAGATGAGTTGTCTAACAATTAAACAGGCTAAAGTTTGCATTCCTGCTTATGATCCCCAAAGATCTATTGCTCTTATATAGTATTTAATAATGTTTTCTTACAGTGGTTAAGAAACCTGATCTATTTAGTTGAAAGATTTACTAGCACCCTATAGCCATTCTGTTATTTCGTGTTCTTACAGTATTACTGAGCTTAATGAGTTTTCCTGCAATCCTCAAAGCATTCCCACTGATGTCTATGGGACTTCTGCTAGTTTGTATGCTTTCAAAAGTAACCTGGTTTGCCCATGGCCGACGGAGCGTGAATATCGCAAAATGCTTTTGGGAGTTGTAGTTCAGCATGTGTTATTTTAACCAAAGGTGGAGGTTAAATAAAAATATAGGCTCTGATTTTTATGTGCCTCAAGTCTTTTACAGGCATCAGTACATTACTCATTTGACATAAAACCACTGGGAGATAGATAGACAGACAGACAGACAGACAGACAGACACACACACACACACACACCTGTAATCAAGTGGAAGTATTTAACATATACAAAAGTCCCATTGGCTAAGAAAATGTTCAATAATCATACAAAATCTTTTTGATTCATTGGCATGATGTTTTTTCCTACAACAGAGAGCCCCATGCTCTTAAATCATAGAGAATTGTGGGCTTGATTTGTAATTTATTCAAAATTCCCACAGGGAGGCTCTTTCACCAAATGGATTCTCTACTAGCATTCTTTCCTTTTCACAATGTTATTCTGACCTTTGTGATTTTAGGAGCTTAGAAGATCTACCGCCTTTTATCTTGCTTTTTTTTAATTTAAGTATCTCTAACTTGTAGCTGCCTTTACAAATGGGAGTACAATGTTTCCTCTTATGTTCAGAACCAGAATATAAAAACAAATCCAAATGTGAGACTTAAAAAGAATTGTCTGGAATCTGATTTTTCAGATTTTCACATTTTTCAAATGTGACTTGGAGTAGATGGTTTATGTGATGGACTTTTTCTGCCATATGGGGCCTTCCATCATAATATGTATTTAGTCCAGGTCCTCTTATGCATTAGTAACTGAAAAGTTAGTAAAGAACAGGAAACAGAAAATACAAATAAGTGGACAGTTCTCACAGTGAAAGGAAGTGGGGCTCTCCTAATCATCTGTATTGGGATTGGTGTCATTTAACTGATTCATAAATTATCTGCATTAGGAGTGAACAGTAAGTGGCCAAGTTTGCAGATGACAACACATTATTCAGGATAATGAAAACCCAGACTGTGCATGGGCAATAAAATGGCAAATGCAGTTCAATGTAAAAGGAAATGTAATGAAGTTAGGACAAAAATCCTAACTTCACACATACACTGATGAGGTCCCAATTTGGTAGTGACTAACCAGGAAAGAGAACTCGACATCAAGATGGAATAGCTCAATTAAAACATCAACTCAATGGGCGGGTTCACGCAACACACTAAGCCACCCTGCGAAAAAGCTACACAGTGTGGGTTGTTCATGGAACAAGCCACGGTGCACCTGGCAGATGATAGGAATCACCATGGCTTGTCCTTCCCCCTCGGTCCTGCAGCTGGTATCCCAGTGTCCTTTGCAGAATAACCCATCTTGTTTCCCCCTCCCCACTCTGATCGCTACCCCTTTTCATTTGCCACTTTAAAAAGAATTTTTTTTTGAAGCTTCAAAAATGTGCAATTGGGGTTGTATCATCATCATCATCATCATCATCATCATCATCATCATCATCATCTTATTTTGGCCCCAGAAAATTGCACAAATGTGTTTATGGCTGGGAAGTAAATGGAGAGGAAATTTGCGTACCTGAATTAACTGCTCCGTTACTGCAGGTGTACAAATTTCCCTTCCATTTACTTCTCAGCCCTTAAATTAAAAAACTGCACAAATATGCCCAAAAGTTAAAAAAAAACAACAACCCAAAACAAAAACAAAATATGGTACCTTATAGAGCAGGCAAGGCTCTCCAACCTTGGGTCCCCAGATGTTGCTGGACTACAGCTCCCAGAATCCTTTGCCATTAGCCATGCTGGCTGGGTATGCTGGGAGCTGTAGGCCAGCAACATCTGGGGACCCAAGGTTGGAGAGCCCTGTTATAGAGGTATGGGATACCGGGACAGAGCAAATGGTGCACCAGTACTAGTGGTATTGACACCCGCCCCCTCATGGGCCCCCATTCACTCCATTCCATTCAGCCGCCTTCTCAGGGTGGCACCAAGAGAAAAGAGAAAGCCCATGCTATTAGGGACTATTAGGAGAAAGAAAGAAAATAAAGCTGCCAATATCATCACATCCTTATACAAAGCTGTGGTGTGGCCACACTTGAAACACTGCATACAGTTCTGATTGCCACATCTCAAAAGGATAGTATACAACCGGAAAAGGCACAGAAATGGAAAACCAACTATATCAGAGGACTGGAGCACCTTCTCTACAAGGAAAGGCTAAAACATTTTTCTAAGCTTTTCAGTTTAGAAAAACGGTGACTAGGGGGGAATATGATGGAAGATTATAATGCATGCTGTGGTAAATAAAGAGGCTTTTCTCCCTCTTGCATAATACTAGGGTTGCTTCCAGATGAGGCCTTTATTCTGCCACCACCCTGCTTCGTTCAGGGAATTTTACAGGGGGTCCAGATGTCCTCATCTTCCAGTCATAGCCTTCCCATGCTTTCCTACCACTTCTTCCATCTGTTTTTTTTTTTTTAAACTGCAGTAAATCCATTAAAGAGAAAAGAGGAAATAGTTGCTCTACACCCTGCAATTCAGCTGTGTAGTAAAATAGCAACGCCCAACATTCCTGACCATTGGCCATGCTGGCTGGGGCTGATGGGAGTTGAAGTCCAAAACATCTTGAGGGCACCAGGTTGGGGAAGGCTGAAGTAGCAGGATCCTAGAGTTTCAAGAGTGCTCATGGATTATCATCTAACTCCCTGCCAGAATGCTTGACACTCTTGGATATAGAGCTAGTCGTGATTTTCACCAAAGGGCTCCTCCTGTTTAATGAATTGAGTCTACCTAAACTCATCCAACTACAGTCATGCCTTGGATTGAGAGCATAATTCGTTCCGGAAACGTGCTTCTAAGTAATCCAAAACACTCTTATATCAAAACGAAATCCCCCCCAAAAAATTGTACAGAGATTTTAAATTTAAGCCATACTACAGTACTTGTATTGCAAGACGTCGCTTGTATATCAAGTAAAAAATAAATAAATAAATATTTAAAAATTTGCTTGTCTTGCAAAACGCTCTCAAACCAAGTTACTTGCAATCCAAGGTATTACTGTATTTGTTTTCCCAGCCTGCTCTAGTGATGAAGACAAACCTAAGCAATTCCTTCCAGAGTCTGCTGGGCTGGACTACAAAAGCTCTTGAAGCCCTGTGCTTTTCTTTCTTTCTTTCTTTCTTTCTTTCTTTTTCTTTCTTTCTTTGTATTAATACATTTTAATAGCTCTGTACTTTCATTGAGGAAGAAAGCAAAGAATCATGTGCCTTTTCACACTGTGGCTCAATGTAGAAAATTCAAGCATGCAAGCAACGTAAGGTGCTGAAAGCATAGGATGGGATGATCCAACATGGCAGGGTGGTTGTGGATGGAAGTAATACAGTGTGGCTGGCACACTCTTTGGACGTTCAGAAGTATAGCCAGGATGAGGGCAGTGGGTGCCCCGCCCCACTTAGACCACTGATCTTCGCACCTAAGAGTGCTTTGAGAAACAGGTTTTTTAAACTTGTGTGGTATCGTGATAGCTTCCATCTGAAAGATAAGCACTTCTTTTTAGAACAGGAAAAATTCTCATTTATAAACAATTTATTAATTTGTGATACTTATATACTGCTAGATAGAATAAAATCCCTGCTTGTTTTGTTTGCCTTTGTTGCCTTTCTCTTTCCCCATTTTTCCTTTCCCAAATTCCTTGTAAATTCCCTTAATGAACTTTCCTTTTAGCCCTTTGAAGTAGTGTGTGTTTCTTCTGGGTCAACTCAGTGCTACGTTCAGTGCCTCAGGGCTGCCTGGTCTTGCAACTGTACATTGTTTCAGGTTGGGGAGTCTGGAATAGAGGGCAGCTGCGAGCACCCTGAGAGGCTCGAGTTGGAGTGGATGATTTGGGGTGGGGGTGGCAGCTTACCAGTTAATTTTGCCCCTGCCTACCCTGCAGTTGGGTAGATTCCTGCTTCCCTTCACATGAGTGTGTGTGTGTGTGTGTGGGGGGGGTGTTCCTCAAAGGTGATGATGCTCCAAACAGTTTGGACCAAACTCTACCCACTGGACCTGCCAAGTTTTCCCCATTCAAGATTTCCTCCGGCCTGGTGGACTTTTCGAGATTACTATTGCCATTATTATGTTTAAGTGATCCTGAAACAAATCCCTGTTCAGATGCTATGATTCTGATTATGGCAAGGTGCTTAAAGAGGATAGCAGGTGATTACAGCTACAGCCCTATACACACTTACCTGGGACTCAGTCCCATTGAACTCAGTGGTACTTACATGTGAACTGATGTGCATAGCATTGCACTGTTAAAGATGGTTTTGCCTATTTAAAGGCATTCTGCATTATCAGCAGGTAAATGCTTCTGAACATAGTGGTTTCTGGCACAAACAATTCATAGGCACTAAAATGCGGCAAAGGCACTTGGGCTCAGCAAGGTTTTTTTGTGGTGTTTTTTTTTTAGAAGTTTGAGCATGAGGAAACCAAGTGATTCTTCATTCTTTATTTTGAAGCCTCACTTGGAAATAGAGAAGCTCTATCTAGCTTGCAAGCCTGGTCCTACAGAAGCTTTTGCAGTTAAGGGTAGAATCCTATAACATGTTTAGGCAGAAAAAAGGCCTACAATTCCCAGCATGTCCCAGCCATGCTGGGAGTTATAGGCCTTTTTTTCTGTCTGTCTGTCCGTCCGTCCGTCCGTCCGTCCGTCCATCTATCTATCTATCTATCTATCTATTGCATTTATACCCCGCTCTTCAGCCAGAAAAGGCTCCCAGAGTGGCTTACAAAGACTAATAATAAGATTAATCCTATGCATGTATAAACATGCATAGGATTGCGCCCTAAGTGAAGTGTGAGGCCACTACACACTTTCCACAACTATCTGTGGTAACTACCTATCAGCTGCTCAATTACCATCCTGCCCAGTTTGTACCGAGTTCAGACAACTTCAGTCTGCTCCTGGCATCTCTGCATTGGGATGTACTTCTGCCACTGAAACTACAGGAAGTCACTTCTTGAAAAGATTCAGGCATACTTGCCCCCTTTCTCAAGTTATATTAAGAGGTGGAATACTCTTGAATAAAAAATGTAGCTGCTCAGCTTTAAAATATGACATCGCTATAGCAGCAACTGAGGCAGGTCTAAATTTAAGCAAGTTGGTATTCTAAATACTGTGGGCTTATTTTTAGCATTCTGTCCCCCTGAGTATTTCAGATTGCATGCTAACACACTTGAAAATCACCTTTCATGAAAATAATGGCACACCACCAGCGCCATTAAACTGGGCAAAATTGCAGGAATCCAGGAGTGTTGATTTTAAACAGTCTCTCTCTGCATAATAGTGGCACCTTCATATACAATAAGATACAAGTGGCAATAAAAAACAAGAAAAAATGTTGAGAGGTTTTCTTTCCAAATGTATCCTGCAGTTTTGATGCAAAGCTCCTTTAAAAAATAAAAAGAAAGAAAAGCAGAGGAATTGTTCAGGTGCTGCCCCTGCAGTTTCAATGGCTGTTGACTGCTTTAAAACCCTGACCTTGAACAAGAAAACATCTGTGTTATAAATGCCCTGGCAGGATCAGGACTCTTATAACTAAGAAACTGACAGGGGCTATATATACTGTATACACAAACACAAAAATACATTATCTTTATTTTAAAAAAACTTCATCCAGAGGCTTCTTTTTTACAGTGATTAAAGGGATCTCTGGTGCTTGTTGGATCTATTTAGATGTAATGCCCACCATGGTTTCAGATTGAAAGCACCCTGATGAGTGCCCTCATCTGGCTCCCTCCTCTGTTTTTGGTTTTTACTTACTGTACCTTGCCATGATGTCCAAATGGGCAAAGGGAAAACTATGGATACTTTGCAAACCCAGTTTGGAGGCAACGTACTAACTACAGATTGCTGTTCTGATCTCACAGCAAACTATGGATAGCAAAAAGTAGAAAGTGGCAGGGGAAACCCACACAAGACAAGAGAGGGAGCAGAAAATACCCGAGTCCACAAGGGTGCTCCTGATTGACAAATCATAGTTTGGCATTAGGTTTGAACAAGTGGGACCTGCAACGAAGTGTTGCAGTGTATTTTTATTTATTTTATTTAAAACACATATATACCACTCTTCATCATACAGTAATACCTTGGATTGCAAGTAACTTGGTTTCAGAGTGTTTTGCAAGACAAGCAAATTTTTAAATATTTATTTAAATTTTTTTGACTTGATATACAAGCGACGTCTTGCAATACAAGTACTGTAGTAAGGCATAAATTAAAAATCTCCGTACAAAATTTTTTGGGGAAATTTCATTTTGATATAAGAGTGTTTTGGATTACAAGCACGTTTCCGGAACGAATTATGCTCTCAATCCAAGGCATGACCGTATTTGATTTCAATGTGGTCTACAAAACATAAGAACAAGCAATTCAACAAAGCACAGACCAAAGATAAAATATCCTTACCCCAAAGAAAAACCCTCTGGATCATATCAAAGGCCTAGCTAGTCTAGCATTCTGTTCTCACAGTGGCTGGCCAGATGCCCTGATGGGAAGCCCATGATCTCCTAACAGTGATGCCCCTGTTCAGGGTTCTGGCCAGTCAGCCATGCCTTTCTCCAGGATACTATAAGCAGATTAAAATACCTTTACATGTTAGGAATGAGCTGTGGTTTGCATGCCAGAAAGTGCTTATGTCTAAATAGACATTGCATGTCTGAAAGCTGCTGTACTGGGGCTTACCTCTGAATAGACTAGTGTGGATTGAAATGCTTGGTGGGAAAATGTGCAAATTGGTAAGAATTATGTGTGTGTGTGTGTGTGTGTATACACATGAGACCCCTCTCACACACACCCCAGTATGCCCCATATGCTGAGGGTCAAAAAGATTGTGTACCCATGACTTTGAGGCTACTCCCCCACTCATACCTCCAGTTAACTTACAGAACAAGATCAACTCTCTTGGCTGGCGATATATCGAGAAGAACATTGCTCCTGATCTGATAATTTGCACCCTGAAACATGTCACTGAAAGAAGCCAAGTATAACCAGTTTCCACTGATCTGATCTCTTCTTTATAGGAAGTGCTCCAATACCGTCCATAGGGCCTGGCCTTTAATCTTTAAATTAAGTCTCCTGCATTGTATGGTGTTACATATTTTCAGTTCTGCTACATGGCATGGAATCGTGGACTTTAACACATAAGAAAGACAGAAGCATGTGAAATGTGGATTTATCATGGGATGTTACAAATTTCATGGACTGAGAGGGTGACCAACGAAGAAGTATTAAAGAGAATGTATAAAGATCAAGAAATTATAAAACACAGAAAAAGCAGAAAACGGGAATATTTTGGTTATATAATGAGAAATGAAAAATATAGACTGTTGCAGCTGATTATAACAAGGAAAAATAAATGGGAAAAGAAGTGTAGGAAGGCGGTGGTCTTGGCTGAAAAACCTTAAAGAATGGTTTAGGGGCAACACATCATTGTTTAGAGTGGCCAGATCTAAAGACTATTTAGCCATGGTGATGGTGATGTCCAACCTCTGGTAGGAGAGGAATGAGAAGAAGAACAAAATCTCCAAGACAGTGGTGTGCCTTCTTCGTAGGCAATGCAGATCACAGGCAGATAACCCACTTGTTCTAGTTATTCCACAAGCAGATCCTGTCTCCATCATATGCTTTTTGTTGTTGCCCCTGCTGTTGTTGCTGCTGCTCAAAATTATGGCCTTACTTTCTGTCTCACTCTTTCTTTCACTCTCCCTCTTCTCTTGTCCTCTTTCTAACTCTCACGGGAGCCATAAATGCCAGCAGTAAATATCCTTAGTCTCTGTAAACACAAGTGCATGCATCCAAGCTTTGGGCAACGTTCTGTATTCCAAATGGAAACCAAATGACGGTTTTCCCCTGGACCATATTCAATCGTCATAATATTTCAACAGGAATAATTAAAACGTATCTAAATCAATAAAATGAATGACAGTGCTTCTAAAGTGAGCCTGATCCCCATAAATTTTGTATAAGATAAAGCTGCTTTGTATTAAAGAAGGCGACATTTTTCACAAATGAATGAACATCCCCACCCACCAGAGTTCTCACATATACAACAAGCAGTCTTTTTGAGGGCCTGAGCACACAGCTCCATCTAGCGGAAGATAGTATGTGCAATTTCATTTTCTGTTCATATTACCATGCCTTGCTGCTGCAGTTCCCATCCAGTGGAAAGTATTTGCTGGGTGAATAGATAAAGAAATAGATAGACCTCAGACCAGGCGGGATATGAAGATGCATAGCTCAAGAGCTGTGACTCACTTCTCCAGGAGGCTCACTCAGCTCCCCTGCCTTCCTGCTGTGTAAAATTTTCTTCCTTTGGAGGACATTTGGGAACGGGGCATATTAAAGTAAACTAGATCCCATTTGATGGCTCTTCCGCTGGCTCTATGTTAGAAGTCGTCTATCTGCTGTTTTTTTGCTGTGGGATTAATTATTATTATTATTATGGCTTACTTTCATTGTGTTGGCTTTTATATGTTTTCCTTTTGGCAAGCTGCCTTGAATGTTTTTTTAAAAAATATAAAACAAAAAGGCAGAGTCTGTTTTAAAACAAATAAAGATATAAATAATGGCCTTCCTGCCAAAGATCTGATGGTGCCTCTCCCATCCCTCTTTTCTACCAGCTCTTCTGTGATTCCTTATGTCTTCCCTTGATTTGCTTAAGATGTAGAACCACAACGTACTTTCTTTAACTCTCACTTATGTTCTGCCTCATTTATATGCTTCTGTCACC
This sequence comes from Shinisaurus crocodilurus, assembly GCA_021292165.1. Taxonomy (NCBI): domain Eukaryota; kingdom Metazoa; phylum Chordata; class Lepidosauria; order Squamata; family Shinisauridae; genus Shinisaurus; species Shinisaurus crocodilurus. The sequence goes on from CM037876.1 coordinate 104,119,195, forward strand.
TGCATTTACATTCACTACAGGCTGCAACCCTATATACACTTTGAACCCCACAGGACTTACTTCCCTATGAATTCTCCCCCAACTCCCCTCCTGTAGCGGGAGAGCTGCTATTGGCTTCTGACTAAGCATGCTTAGAATTGCACTGTAAATACCTTAGGTTTCTTTAAAAAACAAAACAAAACATATGGATATTTGGTCTGCCTTTGTTGAACTTTGTTGAAGTTTATGTACAATTACACCTACGAACAGTAGTATCTTTTGCTATATATAAAACATATAGGGGTACACATGGCATATGTATCGTAATGGATCTATTCAAATCTCATGTAAAAAAAACCTGTAATACTTTCTTATTTTATTTTGTATGGTTTTTTTATTTTGTTTTTGTTTTGATGTATTGAATTCACAATAAAAAAATTAATGTAAAAAAAGTTTTTAAAAAACATAAAACCCTACAGCAGGGATGGGGAACCTCCAGCCCACAGGCTTAATCCAGCCCACGGAGGTACCCCATCTGGCCCACAGAGCCCCCTTTTCATTCATCCCCCAACTCCTAGAGGAATTCCTGCTGGGGATTGCCCTTTGTGCACTGCTCTGCATCCCAATTAGGAGGACGAACAGTACGCGAAGCCAGTGACTTGGCTGGCACTCGCAGCATTTTCAGGGGGCTGGAGCCAAGCCATCTTTTTGGCAACTTTTTATTTATAGTGGGCTGTATCCAATGGTAGTCCTACTCAGAGCAGACCCATTGAAATGAATGAGATTTAAGTTAGATTAACACTGGATACAACCCTCTGTATTTTTACAAATATCCACAATATAAACACCACTAACAAAACATTTCCTCTTCTAACCCGCCATAACTGACAACTTTCCCCAAGTGCTAGCAAGAAACAAACAGCAAAGAAATAGCGATTATACAACTGACAGTATTAATAATATGGTGATGATAATTATGTGCATTGCCAAAACTCATTGTCAACATTCCAGTGTATCATGACATTATGCAAACTTGCCAGTCTTCTGTTTAACTAGTCTCATTGTTCATATTTTATGAAGCGTGTGGCTTTGTCTGAAAAGCCTTACCAGATATTCTCAGATCTGTCCAGCCATTCCTTCTCTGCCACCACTCCCGGTGTTGCTTCCCCCATTTTTCACATGCTGCCTCATCTTTTTAACCTTGTCCCAGGTTAATTTTATGGCTCAGCTTTTATGAAGCCCCTTAGTTGTGGCATTCTTCAGATGTATCCCTGTTTTATATTTACTTGCGTCTCTCTTTCTCACTGTTCATTATGTTAAAAGTCTCTCTCTACATCCACTTCTCTGTATGGGAACTCTGCATCTTTTCTCCCATGGGGGAGGAAAGTAGTTGGAGGGAAATTTTCAACAGAAAAAAATGCAGGGAAGGAAAAAGTTTAGTAGCCCTTTCCTCTTCCACTCCCAATTTCAGCCTCCTGTAGCTGTTTTTCTTTCTTTTCCTTTCCATCACATTTAACCTAGAATTTTAATCCTCTCTCTGCCAAATACTGGAAAACATCCATGTAGCCTTTCATATCTTCATATGTGTATCCCCAAAGTAACAAAATAATGTAATGCAGAATAATCTCCCTTACTGGTAACTGGATAAATTGCTGGACAAATGTTTCAATAGTTTCCACTTTACCTAAATTAGGAAACCTTTACACAGAGCTTTTCTACACAAGGCATTTATTCTGCACTCATGATTCCTTACTCATGGTTGTTTCTCTGCTCCTTAGATGGCATAGTGATCCTCCAGTTTCACTTCTGTTTTTTCAGAGCACTTTCCCATTTTTTTTAAAATGGGAAAATGGGGTATTATTTTAGAACGGGGAAAATAGCGCTGTTTCTCCTTGTGTATCTGCGCTGTTCCACTGTAGCACAGTGCCACCTAAAGGTTATGTAGCAGAAAAGCAGAAAAGGAAAAGCTGTTTGTGCAGACCTCGGATCTCAATTCTGCAACAAAACCGAAAGTAGATACAGTGATTAATAGCCTCATGTAGAAAAGCTCACAATGACTGAAATGAAATACATGCCACAGAAATACTGTAAAGAATACGATCTTATCCAAGTTTTCTGGAAGCATTGGTGGGTAAATAAATTGTGCTTTGCTTCTGTTACCTCCAAACATCTTGTTTTAAACCCATAATTAACTAGCATTGATTGGAATATGCATGTACTTTAAGCTGACTACACAAAAGTCTGCAGCTACCCACAATGATCATCATGCCTGGCTTGTGTAAACTGGTTATTCTGGCTGCATGCTCATTCATACATCCCCGCCCCCCCAGCAGCCATACTTTGGCTGATTTTCATTTAAAAAGGACTTCAGGAAAAAGAAACTCAAAACAGGTTGTTCTGAATAGGTTAGCCTTAACACACAGTTGACTGTCATGACCCATTCAGAACGCAAGTCCAATGTTAAAAAATAAAACTAGCAATTTTCCTTCTGGCAATCTAGTGGAATATTGAAAGGGATCTTTTATTCATCTTGAACTTTACTTGCAAGCATCTTATCATTCCATATTGTGTCATTCCCCCTCCCTTTTTGATTATGAAGGTCCATGTTTTCCCTATTAGTTCAGAACTATTCAACTACTCAAAGTTTTGCCCAGTATACAAAGACTGTGCTGAGTTAGACTTGATTGGATGAGAGCATCTATTTCAGGGTTCAGAGGTATCATTGGAGCTACAGGCACTGTATAGACAAAAAAGAAGTCCTACAACTTCCAGCATCACTCCAGCCAGCCATGCTGGCTGGGGCATGCTGGGAATTGTAGGATTTTTTTTCTGTCTAAACATGCATAAGATTGTACATTTAACAAGGATGTTGAAGAGTCCTTGGTCTCGAGTCACGAGTCGAGTCACGAGTCGAGTCACGAGTCTTTGGACCTGAGTCTCGAGTCCGAGTCCTTGGTCCAAAATGGTGACTCACGAGTCCCGAGTCACTCCCAAAGCTGACTCCACGAGTCCCTATTAAAATCCATGGGGTTTTTCCCCAACAAAATAAGGCTACTTCAGATGTGTGGCTTAAATAAATTCTAGGCACAAGTGTGCCCTTTTATCTCAAAACTCTGCCACTGATTTTGACAAGAACAGACCAGGCAGACAAACCCAAAATAACCAGGCAGGCAGAGGAGGCAGGGAACCCCAAAGCAGGCAGGCAGAGGTGTTTGTCTTGGACAATTCAAACTGTGGAACTGGTTAAGAAGAGGCCAGGCAGGCAGAGGAGGCAGGGAACCCCAAACAGGCAGGCAGAGGCAGCCAAACCCAAAATGTCTGAAAGGTTGCATTAGGAAAATGATTTTAAAAAATAAACTTGGATTGTTACTGCAACTAGGTCCAGACAGCACCTGCAGGTGGCATCAAGCAGGGATGTTGATGAGTCCTTGGTCTCGAGTCCCGAGTCGAGTCTTGAGTCCCATTAAAAATATTGGGACTCGAGTGCGACTCGAGTCAGAGCGGGGACTCAGTCTGACTCACGAGTCGAGTCCTGGAGTCCGAGTCCCCATCCCTGACATTTAATTACTAATATAACCAACTTTAACAGGATCAATAATCTTGACACTATTTAATTTTTTTACTGAAGAATAGAAATACCTGAAGGAGAGGTATAGTTGCATCATAGATGTAAAACTATTTGTGGACTATCTACACAATTGCAGTACATATTTGTGCACACAAGATGGCGGCAGATATTCAGGATATGGTGCATATGGTGGGTCTAATCCACACACACTTCTAAGCACATTGATTTCAATAAACCCATTTGATTTGTTTTACTTTATTCATTTACAGCCTGCCTTAAAAAAAAGAAGGTAGCATAGAAAATTCTGTTTCTTTCTGGTTATTTAGAAAAGCTAAATGGCCCAGAGAGTTTTGCCTGTGTTTCATTTTTGCTGCTGTTTGCAATCATTCTATCAGCACAATTCTCTATTATGTGTGCCTTGCTTTTTCAGGGTTGGTGATTCTCCTGTGTTTCATGGGTTACTTTTTGGGTTTGTTTTGGACTGAACATGTGACAGAGAAAGGAATATTCTTGCATGATGGAGTGTTGACTTTGATAGCAGCTAAGCACAGACAATGAAAATTCATCACAAACCTATGGTATGTGCACACAGTTTGGAGGTCACAAAGCTCTGAAATTGGCAGTTGGGAAAAACATCTGCTAAGCAGACTGTACACATATATAGCAAACCGAAACTGTGGCTATATTATTTTGCATAATCAAAGTGGTTTTTTATGTGTAGTGTAGCAAAATAGCTGTGGCTTTTTTTACCTGTAGCTTAAATGAAGAGAGAGTGTCTCTTTCTCCAGCCTGTGATTGGCAAGGGCCATGTTGATTCCTCATGTAGACTCATGCAAGCCAGGCTGAGTCTCTTCTATGTGCTTGGTAAATGTATGAAGGGGAGGCAGGACTGTGCTAGTTGGCATTCCTCTGACGATGAGAAAAGGTTCTAGATGTATACAATTGTACGTGCATGGGGTTTGTATTTGCAGCTTGGAACATCAGGGTTCCTGACTGCGCATACAACAGATTCTGTGTGCAGGCATATCATGCACTGACTGAGCCCTTTTCAACCTTCAGCCAAATGTACAGAAGTCAGAGTCCAGCCAACATGATCCTGCTCCACCACCCTATTGACTGAATGAACTGGGTTTGCACAACACAACAACCCATCATGGGTGACAAGCCATGGTGGGTTGTTGTGTCATCATGCATACCCAGACTACTTCCCGCCGGGTGGCTTGTTTGTGGGCAACAAGCCACACCAACAACCCATGGCTTGTTCTAGGTGTTGTGGACCCACGCTGGGTTTTTGTGTTGTCCCCGGGTGACTGACCCCACCGTGGGTTCCAGGAAGTGGATAGCAAGCTGCTCAGCGACAGCAACAAAAACCCTTTGCTGCTTTTAGCAAGCTAGCCTGGGCCAGTGCCAGCTGCCCCACTGATGCCCAAGTGGCATGGTGGAGCAACCGTCACTGGCTCAGTGCCCTCCATTATGACCACGAGCCCTTTTGTGTTGCCATCACTTTTCCCCCCTTTAAAAGGGGGTTTCTTGACAGGGCTATTCAGGTGTTGTTGTTTTTTACATATACGCATATGTCCCTGTCAAAAAACCATGGGTAGCCCTGTCAAGAAACCCCATTTAAAAGGAACAGTTTTGACAACTAGTTGCCAAAGCTCCGTGCTCCCATAAAAGGGGTGGCTCACACTTTTCCATGTTCCCGAGCACCTAGAGTCTTGGAAAAGGGTGGAAAACTGCGAGGAACCTGAGGTCCCCCCAAAAACCCCTAGAGGATCTCACCATGAAGGGAGTTGATCTACTGGCAACCCCCTTTCATGAGCAAAGATCACTCGTGGCTTTGGTTTCCCTTGATAGCTCCCATTTGACAGTTGTCAGGGGAAAGCAAAGTGAAAAATAAAGCTCTTTGCAGCCTCTCTGGGTCAATGCCCATGGTGGGTGCTTGGCTTGCTGCACTTTGACAGCAGGCACCCAGGTGAGCCTGCCCATTTTGGACCTGCACAAATGTGCACCTGCAAACTTGCACAAGTCCGAGTAATATTTTTTTTAATGTACACAAATTTTGTGCAATTGTTTTGCTCTTAAAAAACAACAACCCGATGACAAACCACTTGGGCACTTTGAAGAGGCTGTCACTAGCAGTCAACTTGGAGATTGGCAAAAGTGATCTCCAGTTGGTGGGAAAGGGTAAAAGGGTTTTTTTTAAAAAAGCTGCAGTGAGTGCAAAACAGCTTGTGACAGCAGCAGGGAGGGCAGACAAGATGGGTCCTGCAGTGGAGTCCCCTGGGATACCCCTGGGATGACCAAGAGGGAGGGAAGGAGGTGGGGGACAACCCACGGTAAGCCTGATTGTCTGTGTCAGGTGCACTGTGGGTTGTTTCATGAACAACCCAGCCTGCATATCTTATTCGCAGGGTGTGTTGTCATGACATGCAAACCCACCCATTGTGTGAAAGGGAAGGTGAGAACAGGGCTTATTATTATTATTATTATTATTATTATTATTATTATTATTAATAATAATACTACTAATAATAATAATAATAATAATAGAGGGTGTGTGTGTGTGTGTGTGTGTGTGTGTGTGTGTGTCAATGCCATAGCACCAAGAGCATAAAACCTAGACCTCTGAAACTTGGTATGCATACTAAGGTGACCCTAGGGGTGTGCAACTTGAGATTCTTTTGTTTTTAAACTGCATTAATTTTAATTGAGTGGAATGTGTTTGTGTGGTTGAAGCCTAAAGTACCAACTTCAGTCACTAGGTGGCACATAGCTTTGTAGTCAATAATTTGAAGCCAAGGCAGATTAGTAGGTCAAGGGCAGTGTTGTATGCCTATGCCTATGCCTGCCCCTGCCCCTGCCCCTGCCGTGCAGCCAGGCCTGGCATCATGGGTTGGCATAGGCAGGTGGCTGCCAAGGGCTCAGAAGCTCAGAATGGCCCGTTCCTGCCCTTGAGTCTGCTGCAGCTGCCACCATCCTCCTCCTCGCCCAGCCAGCTGACCCCGCTAATGAAAGGAAGCTCTGTGGCCAAACCTACAGGCCCTCTGTGGCACCCCATTTCAAAGGAATCTCATTTTTTTAAGCTTACATTTTGAGTAGCAACTATTTGAACTAATCAGACACTGCCTTGGGGGGTACATGGCCAATGAGGGCACAGGGTGGTCTTTACATTGCTCCTGAACCCTCACTGGCCATGTGCACCCCAGAGGCAGCATCTGATTGGTTCAGATCGCTGCTATTCAAACTGTAAGTTAAAAAAAAAAAAACACTTTCAAAATTGCGTGCTGAGTGGCCTCCCAGGCTCAGCTGGCTGGGGCCGTGGTGCTTTGCCAGTGGGGCTGGCCAAGTGAAAAGGAAGGCAGGAAAGTGTCTGCCAGCTTTGGCAGTGTAACCCAGGTTAAGTTAAACCAGTTCCTTGTTACCTCTGAAATGGGGAACTGTGGTTTAATGTCAGTTTACTAATCAGGACTTTAAAGCATGGGGGCAGGCTGGACAAGACCTCCCCTCCCCCAAATGTGCTAGTTTTTACTTGCAGATATATTTTTTTTAATCTGGGGGAGAATTCAAAAAACAGTATTCCCCTTTTTAAAATATTGAATTATTGGAACCGTGATGTTAATTATTATATGTTTGTAAGCCATCTAGAGAGGACCTTGCCCAATAAGGTGGGCCCAAAATAATAATAGGGTGCTACTGCTTAATGGTAGGAGACATGTAAATATATGCTAAAGCTTTACACCTTAGATCAGGGTATAGAACTAAAATTGGGTGGGGGACCAGATGACCACACCCACCCAGCCCTCTGCAGGCCTATGACATCCCTGCAGCACAAAGGGGTAGGTCCCCTTGGCTGGCAGGCTGAGGGGTAGGTGCTTCAGGGGGCAGCTTCAGTGAGCGGGAAGCTTTGGCTTTGGGCATGGGTGGCTTAGGCTTTGGGGGGGTGGCTTTAGCTTTGAGGGGGTGGGCAGCTTGCATGGATGGGCACACTACCTCAGCAGTAGGGGAGGTGGGCAAGTGGCCTTGGTGGCAGGCGAGTGGCTTGGACGGGCAGCCGTGGCGGTGGACAGTTGGGTAGGAGGTCTATCAGCAGCATTATGCTGAGGGACCACTGGAATCTGGCCCTGGCCCTGTGTGAGGCAGTCCCCCCACCCCACTCAGGGAAATGGAATGGACAGACCACTCCCTGAGAGGGCAATAGGAGTGCACCATGGCAGAGGCTGTGCCGAGGAGTGCCAGAGGGCATGCCTTTACTCAGACGGAGAGGGCACAATGTGCCAACTCGGACAGCCACAGAAATTTGCTTGAATTCTTTGCTGTATCAAACAATGGGCTGTTCCAACCAATGCAAAAGTGGGTCCATTCGCTAGTACCTATAAAAGCTGGATGCCAACATTCCATCACACTTTTACATTATCAAAACATGGAACCCAGTTTAGGGCTATGCAGCCTTGATTCTCAATGGCATGAGTCCCCAGTAGGGTTGCCGGACCTCCAGGAGCCTCTCGGAAAGTCCTCCTGCATCCTTGGGCCTTCATTTCAGTCACCCAGGCCTGGCAGACCGTTGGGTGGAGGGAGGGAGGTAAAATGGCACCATGCTACCATTCCACTTCCTCTTCTCCTCCCCTTTCCGCAACGGCACTGCTCTACCTCTGTGCTCCGCTTCTTCTTCTGACACAGAAGGAGAGGAAGAAGGTGCCCACACAGGAAAGCCGGTGGTGGCAGGAAAAGTGTGCCTGCCTGCTCACAACACACACCACATTTTGGGCCAGCTGCCTGGCCTTCAGTAAGTGGTGGTGGTGGTAACAGCAACGTGTCCCACACGTTAGTTGACTCTGCTGCTCATTCAGGCAGTGGGATCCAACCTGAGCCAGCAGCAGGTAAGGGACAGGAGAGTGCATGTGTGGATGGATGGATGGATGGATGGATGGGTGTGTGTGTGTTGCCAATTCAGTCCTGCCAGACCCAGAAGACTACTGGGTTCAGAGAACCCCAGGATCAGCCATGATCAGTGACTGCAGTGGAAATATTTGGCTCTGTGGCTTGATGTAACCTTTATCATACAGAGAAGCTGCATATGTGAGACCTTGGCTGATAAAGGGATGAGAAAGGTATTGTTTGGCAGCCTAGGAGACAATAACACCATAACAAGGTTGGTAGAGATGATATTGCAGGAACACTGATTACACTCTCTATCTCTGAGAGTGTGTGAACACACACACACACACACACACACACACACTATGAGAACAGTCTGGGTTTAGGCAGCTGGGAAGAAGCGTGGGGCCTGTACACTCCTTCCCTCTCCGCACATGCCAGCTTTGGCAGTGTAACCCAGGTTAAGTTAAACCAGTTCCTTGTTACCTCTGAAATGGGGAACTGTGGTTTAATGTCAGTTTACTAATCAGGACTTTAAAGCATGGGGGCAGGCTGGACAAGACCTCCCCTCCCCCAAATGTGCTAGTTTTTACTTGCAGATATTTTTTTTTAATCTGGGGGAGAATTCAAAAAACAGTATTCCCCTTTTTAAAATATTGAATTATTGGAACCGTGATGTTAATTATTATATGTTTGTAAGCCATCTAGAGAGGACCTTGCCCAATAAGGTGGGCCCAAAATAATAATAGGGTGTTACTGCTTAATGGTAGGAGACATGTAAATATATGCTAAAGCTTTACACCTTAGATCAGGGGTGTAGAACCAAAATTGGGTGGGGGACCAGATGACCACACCCACCCAGCCCTCTGCAGGCCTATGACATCAGGTGGACATAGCCACACCCCTGACATCAGTGGGCCTGATCACACCCTCTGCCAGCATGGGGCATGGCTACACCTACCTGACATAATTTGCTCCCTGACTGAAGTGCTGGTTGGATCTTCCACTCGGCATGTGGGTCAGGGACCAGGCTTCATTTCACCTGACTCCGGAAGACCCATCATGCACAGCAAAGCAAAGCTGTCTGAGTCCCCTTCAGCTCTTTGACAAAGAAGTAAGGAGGGCTCTGCCAGCTCTGCCCCAGCTTTGCCTGCCATACTTCCTTTCCCCATTGCTGTTCTGCACCCCTGTCTTAGGAGAACGGAACAATCTCCATGGACTCTGCCTCTTGACCTGCAAGGTTCCATCTCCTGACCTATGACCCACCAGACTCTACCCCTCGACTCTCCAGAATCCACTGATAGGAGTGGCTTTGCAGGCAAGGTGGATGTGTGGTGCTCCCATGGTTAGAAAGCAGCAGTCACCACTGAGTTCATGAGATTCAGCCAGTCACCTGAAGATCTTCTGAAGGTGCTGGTTGAATCCCATGAACATGGGAAAATAGGGTAAGAAAACTGTTGCACCAGACTGAGGCATCTTGTTTCTCTTGTTCTTCTTTCTCTCTGCTACCAACTGGCTACCTGGCCAGTCCTTGAGGGCCTCATTTTGCAAGGCCATACAGCTGGAAAGGAGACAGCCTAGAACTTTACAGTTCCTCGATAGATTTCCCAGCTATGCTTGTGGCCCTCCAGATGTTGTTGGACTCCACTTCCATCATCCCCAGCCAGTATGGTCAGTGGACAAGGATTATAGGAACTGCAGAGCAACAATATCTGGAGGGCTACATGTCCTCCATCCTGACTGCAAAACTGTTTAGGGAGTAGCAATCCTTCCAGCCCTCTCAGCACAGCAGAAATAGCAGATATCAACTGGACCTGTAATACATACGCCATTCTTTAATGGGTTCTGTCCTCTGTTTGGTGGGGCTAATTCTGGGTCTTCTGCCAGGATCTCTCTAGCCATTGTCCTACTCCTTTCATAATCCCTAGCAGCTCCCCTGAAGCCAGGGTAGAGTTGAAGGGCTTACTGGAAGAGGGAACAACCAATGCATAGTTGGATTCTGTTCCCCTGCAATTACCCAGCTGTCTCCTGCTGCAATATCTTCATCTATTGGTAAGATGGCTGCTCCCCAAGTCCTTCTGTCTCTCCGTCCTCACTCAAAATACATATTTCCCACTGGCAGAGAGATGGACCCAAAACTCAAGCAGCCGACAGAAGATATAAAACACAGACAGGAAATACAAATTTAAAACACAAATAGTCAAGAAAGGGGCAAAAGCCACTGATACCCAATACATACCTATACCTGAGCATTTCCAGAATGCTCAGTTCTGGAAAATCATGGAGATTTGTAGTCAATGAAGCTGAAATCCCACCTCCCTTACCCAACGTGAATTCTGATAAAGGCCACTGAAGAAAAACTATTCTTAGAATTATTAAAATTCCCCTCAGAATGAAACAAACAAACAAAAAATACATGATTTTGGATTTCCCCCCCCTCCCTACTACTTGTAGACAAACTATGAAGGGTCCAATGTTATTATATTCTGAGTACATATTAAGTCATATACATAAGAAGAGAGCATATACATAAGAAGAGAGCACCTATAGTCATACAATTCACAGGAAGTTGGTACCTTTTCCAGTTCAGGCCCCACCAAAATATGCAGTGACCCAGTGAGCTCCTAGTAAAGAGTCCTTCAGATCACGCCAAAGATCTGTGCCTCTGGCAATGGTGACTGATCCTGTAGGATCCAAGCAAGAGTAGAGTGGCCAGCAGGCAGCAGACAAACAGACAGTTGAGGCTACCTCCAGTGGAAACATGCCCTTGCCTCTCTCAGAGTTCCATAATTCCTTTTACAGACTCACTCTTTTGTAAAACGCAGCTTCTGGAACAGGAAGACTGATAATCCCCCTCCGCTCCCCAGCGGCTTTGATCTCTTCTGGATAAAGTTCCTGTATTTTTCCCCTTGTGTGGGTAAAAGTAGCTTGGGAAATGATTTTGACTGGGGAAACTATCTGGGGTGGGTGGGTTAAAAAGTCCCTCTCCTCCTCCATGCTGGTCTCCCCCTTCAAACTGCAAACTTAATGGCTGCATTTTATAAAGCAGAAAAAGTATGTAAAAAGAATAACAAGGGTGTAAGGGTGACAAGAGACGTTAATTGCTTTGAATACTCTATAATTGATTATTATTCCCTTTATTCTTGTTTTAAAAAGCAAGCTGGGGTAGAAGCTTCCCTTGGGAAGGAATGTCAGTGTTCTCATGGCCCCAAATGCCACAGAGTATAAATCAATGTGGCAGAAGCTGTCCTCAGTATTGCAGCTCCTTGAGCCATTGGCACCAGGCCCTACAGCACTTTGGGTGTTCCAGTCCAATAGTTTTGCAGTTTTGCAGACTGAAGACCCATCCTTAGACCAAACACGCAGTATGGGACCCAATTTTTCATTTTTTTTAGCCATGTATGTATATGCTGGTAAACATATCACTGGTGCAACCCAGCTTAGGTCAGTCCTGACCCACCTGTTGAATACATGCCTCTCTAACCCCATGCCTCTTTCCATCTTGCTCTGGACTTGGGACATCTTAAGCACTTCCCCCCCACCCCACCCCACCCCACAAAAGTGGGTCAGAAAGGCAAAATACCTTAGGCATATTGGCTTAGGGAATGTCTTCTCCCACACGTCTCCCCACATTCGTTGACATCAGGTGGGGAAGTCTTACTCTACATTCCTCTTTTCATGCTTGTAAGAATTCTGTGTGGACACAAAAAGGCAGCAGTTCCCAACACGGTGCCTGTGGGTGTGATGGCGCCCGCAGGCACCTCCAGTGGTGCCCACGAAGGGGTGTCCAATGTGGTGCCTGCGGGGCACCCTTTTTTTTTTTAATTTTAAATTTCCCCCCTTTTAAAAATATACGTACATGGATTTGTATGAAATGCATACAACTTTCTAGCAAGTATACATAAGCTTCAACAAAAGCTGATGAAATATCCAAATAAGTGAAGTTGGCATCTATATGCTACTTGTTCAAATATCAAAAGCGTTGTAAGGTCCTCACTCCATTGCATTAAAGGAGGTGAGTGTTTATCCTTCCAAATTTGTAACATCAGTCTTTTAGCTGTCAAAAGGGTGCAGAGAATCCATTTACCCTTCCATTTGTTAATTCCATGAAGCAGGTAAATAATTTACAAGACCGTGTACACCAGTGAATATTAAAGATTGTTCCAGTACAAACTTTATCTGTGTAACAACCTCCTCCCCAAAAAAAGCATCTACTGGACATTGCCAAAACATACTGTATGTTTAAAAGAAGCATTAGTTGTATGCCACCGCCATCAATTAGCTGAATCAGACAATCCCTTATTAAAGAGACGTTGCAGTGTGCAATAGACATGAAACAAAAGTTTTTGCGGAATAAGATGCAACCTAAGATCCATAGACGTGACAAGTAGACGCCAAAGCGGTGATCCACTGATTAGGCATTTTGTGGTGGTGCCCACAGCAGTTTCTCAAATTCCCAAATATGCCCATGGAACCAAAAAAGTTGGGGACCCCTGCAATAAAGCCTTTTCAGGTGTGTTCTCTCTATTTTGCAACTTCCTGCTGAGCATGGTCTGGCTCCTAGATTTCCAGTTGAAAACATGTTTGTGCTTTGTTATTTGTTTGCTGGGGACTGGGGACTTTTGTTGGACTCTGCTGCTGTGCTATTTATTTGTGTAGGCCCTGGGGTGGGGGAAGACTGTTTTTCAGACAGTAGTGATTTTTCATATATATGTTGCACATTGCTTTGTGCACTCCTGGGGCATTGAAAATGCTACTTACAAATGTAATAAAAAAAATTTCTTCTAGTGGTCCTTTAAAAAAAAAAAAAAACTTGTCTAGGAACTTCTACACAAGTTTACCTTTCTTATCCGTTCCAGCCCTATGACTATAATTCCTTCCAAATTTAAAAAGAAGTGTAAGTAACATAGATAAATCATTTCTGACAAGCATGATTGGACAATAGCACTATAGGACAGAGTGAACTCGAACGAAAGCAGGGCAAGTCATGCTCACTTAAGAAGCTGAATATTAATAAGGGGCACATCTATGAGCTTCTGCCAAATGTTACATCATGGCAACATAAAATATCACAATTTTCCTGAAAGTGGAGACGACTGAGCTCTGGTGGTCAGCATTTTTTTAATTCACTGGCTACTACTATATGCAGGGCTAAGAATGGGGGTGGAGAGTGAGGAAACTAGTCAAGGACAAAATGGTGGTACGGACTCGAAGTTGGAACACTATTTGAACCTAGAGATTTGTGCTGCTGTACACTCATACTAATAATAAATTATTAGCATTTAAATATCAACAGAATGTTCAAAGCACTTGACATGCATTTCTTAATCATCCTTACAACAACCTCATAAGATAGGCCAATCATCTCTGTATAGCCTATGGAGGGAAAGGGAATGGATACCGAGAAATAATGGTGAGAGTTCATAGATGTGGTTAGATTTGAATCAGGGATTTCCTGGCTCACAGCTCATGCACTTTGCGGCTATACTGCATCATTCCATTACATCCCAACAGTTCCTCACTGCACCAAAAAGCCCCTCTTATCATGTTCACAGGCTGGTTCACACATGCACATTTTTCACTTGAATGCTGCAGAATCAGGTGGAGGCTTGCATGAATGAATGGGCCATCACAGATCAAGCACATTCATCTACACACCTTTGAGTAGAGAAGTGATGGGAAATCACAGGGTAGATTCAGATCTCTCACTTAGGGGGTCATAAAAACCTGCAGTGGGATCCCTTCCACAGACCCAGTGCCTCTAATCTGCTCCTGTGTGCCTTCATGCTGCAGAGCTGGGCTGGCTGGGTTGGGACTGGGACTGACTTCTCTTCCCTCCCTAGCAGAACCACCACTGCTAAAGGGAGGGGAGAAAGGGGGAGGAATAAGCCTCAGGTCAGCCAGCCCATCTCTGTAGTGAGAACAAGCAGCTCTTGCTCTTGCCTACCAAGTCTGAAGGGAATGGGATCCAGAGGGAAAGGCTGGGAGGAGAGGGAGGAGAAGGAGCCACCTCCACCGTTTCACCCACCTTCTTCTCCTCGGCCCAATCCCCACTGTGAAATGGCAGTGGACTGCAGTTGCTTCAGCCTAGGGTGCTCACTTATGAATCACCAAAAAGAAAGAGGAAATGTATCACCAGAAAAAAGAGCAAGAGAAGGTGCTCATTTGCATAAAATTTACACATGTTGATCTACATGTATAGATGTAAATTTTGAATAATTTTTATTTTATTTTATTTTATTATAGAAATGCAGTACATTTCACCACGGTGCAGAAGACTGTGACCAGGTGACCTGTGTGCCTGTCTATTCAGTCTGCTGGCCAGGTGCTACCTGCTTCTTTATCTTTAAACTGGAATTGGATAGGACAGCCCTTCAAATAGCGGATGGTCCTCTGGCAGCCCTTCGAATAGATGACTGTCCTTGGCAAATGAGGACACGTGGCCACCTTACCTCTGCTCCGCTTCCTTGCTGCCACCCAACAGGCCCAGCGTCAGCAGTGGTCAGTGCTTCTTCGTGATCTCTGTGCAATCATACACTTAAGAGATCTGCACCTGCACAGAGCAACATTTTGGGAACATCCAGAGCTTCTAGGACAGGGCTCTCCAACCTTGGGTACCCAGATGTTGCTGGCCTACAGCTCCCAGCATACCCAGCCAGGATGGCTAATGGCAAGGGATGCTGGGAGCTGTAGTCCAGCAACCAGAAGGTTACTTATTTGTTTAAGTAAAGGAGAGGCAACCACAAATAGAGGAAGAGAAAAACACAGAAGAAGAAATAAGCCCCAGCTGTAGTTGGAGAGCCCTGTTCTAGGAGCATTCTAACCCAGTGGTGGAGCTTCATGTCTAATGGCTGCCCCAAGGGCAGGAGGAATACCCCTTTCTTCAGTTCCTTTTTGACATACATACACACACACACACACACACACACACACACACCCGCAGTACATCAGGAGCATCACTCCTGAGATTCTTTAAGCAACTGAAGGAATAGGCTTATTTCTTCTTCTGTGTTTTTCTCTTCCTCTATTTGTGGTTGCCTCTCCTTTACTTAAACAAATAAGTAACCTTCTGGTTGGCAGTGGGCTCCATGCCAGTGAGTGGGCTGATGTATGTACAGAAGCTCATGATCGATCACTGGGCAAAGACCAACAATGTTTTGTTTTGCTCTGTTGCTAGCACACGTTTATGTCTGTTACCACTTCTATTGCACGCCAATGTAAAAATAGCTATGATGGGTGAAGAACAATGGCCCACCTGTCCTAGTATCATGTCTCCAGATACGGATGGATCAGGATGCCACAGAAAGTTTTAACACCACTAGCTTTTAATGGGCTCCTTTTTGACTGCCACCCAGTGCCAGTTGCCACTCACTGAAGTTGAGGTCTCCCATTTATACAGCACCCAATACTGCTTCATCAGCAAGCTTTCATTGAGGAAGCAAACACTTCCATTCCTCTCTCAAGTTGTTCCAGCCAGTACCCTCATTTTGGCATCTGCTTTTTAGAACTGAAGCTAATGGGAACGACACGTTCAGAGCAAATCAAGCATAAAATAGCTTTCCTCTAAAGATTTATGACAGTAAGTCTAATATAGATAATATATATTTCCTAGGACATTGATCTTCCATTTTTTATGAGTTATATCGGAAATGACAGGGACCCCATAGAATACTGGCAGTCCTGCTTCCCTCCATCAGAGAGAAGATTGGTTTTGTTTGTTAATGTTTAAGATCAGTTTAAAATAATAAATAATGCTCAGTTCTAGAAAATCATGGAGATTTGTAGTCAATGAAGCTGAAATCCCACCTCCCTTACCCAACGTGAATTCTGATAAAGGCCACTGAAGAAAAACTATTCTTAGAATTATTAAAATTCCCCTCAGAATGAAACAAACAAACAAAAAATACATGATTTTGGATTTTTTTTCCCTCCCTACTACTTGTAGACAAACTATGAAGGGTCCAATGTTATTATATTCTGAGTACATATTAAGTCATATACATAAGAAGAGAGCAACCTTGGCCAGGGGTCTTTCTTGGCCAGGAAGTGTGATATAAATTGAAGCTATAAATTGAAGTCATAAGTAATAATTTGTGGATGAACTGAAGTGATGTTTGCCATCTATTTGTATGCTGATGCCATCCCTATGCATGGCTTGTAGGCTGTGCTCTGTTGAACCCCGAGACTTCTTGAGAGCTTTTCAGTAGCTTCTTGGTGAGATGATCAGTAATGGTGGTCAGACTTCCCTGACATTAAGGTAATCTGCTTGTTTTCATCTATAAGCTGCTCCAAAGCCACACATGAAAAGCCTTCACCAGCCACCATTAAAAGGTTGCTTGAAAAGGTCATAGGGCAGTATCCAATGGGTTGCAACCGCTAATGTAAATGATGTTGCCCATGAAGTTGGTGCACCACCTAATACTATTGGCAGTGCGCTAGAGTAGTTTACACTGCACCGCATTGGGTACTGCCAATAGTGTCCAGACAAAGATGGAGTGATTAAATTTGACACATGTTGCTCAGAGACCTGGAATTCAAATTATATGGTCTCCTGAATATTAAGTTGCTCATTCCCAGCTTGATGTCTCTGTATCAGAATAGCTAAGTTAATGGGGACCATGATATCCCTGCCTATACAAAGCCCAAAACATCAGAGTAGTTCTAGCATTGGTATCTGGATAGAAGAGGCAGACAGAGAGGGTATTTTATTTATTTATTTATTTATTTATTATATTTATCAATCGCCCATCTGGCCGGTCACCCGGCCACCCTGGGCGATGTACAATTAAAATACAGTAAAACACAATAAAATATAATAATTAAAACAATATAAAAAATTCTCATTAAAAACCTAACCCACCCCATATTCCCGCCTGAACAGCCATGTTTTTAATGCACGGCGGAAGCTCATCACGGAGGGGGCATGGCGAAGGTCACTAGGGAGGGAGTTCCATAATGTGGGGGCCGCCACAGAGAAGGCCCTCTTCCTAGTCCCCACCAGCCTGGCTGCTCTGGCTGATGGAATAAGGAGAAGGCCGTCCGTGGCAGACCTTGTTGAGCGGCCTACTTGATGTTGCTGGAGGCGCTCCTTGAGATAAACTGGACCGGAGCCGTACAGGGTTTTAAAGGTCAAAACCAACACCTTGAATTCGGCTCGGCAAGCAACTGGTAGCCAGTGCAACTCATTAAGCACTGGCGTGATGTGATCACGCCGGCAGCTGCCCTTAATCAGGCGAGCCGCCGCGTTCTGTACCAGCTGAAGCTTCCGGACCGTCTTCAAGGGTAACCCCACGTAGAGCGCATTACAGTAGTCTAGGCGAGAGGAGACCAAGGCATGAACCACTGATGGGAGCAGGTGATTAGGAAGGTAGGGGCGCAGCTGCCGTATCAGATGGAGTTGATACAGCGCCGCCCGGCTCACAGCTGCCACCTGAGCCTCCATGGACAGCTGGGAGTCTAGAATGACCCCCAAGCTGCAGACCTGGTCCTTCAGGGGTAGATGTACCCCATTCAGCACCAGGTCAACATCCCCTAACCTTCCCTTGTCCCCCACCAGAAGTACCTCGGTCTTGTCGGGGTTCAGCTTCAGCATGTTCCTTCCCATCCAGCCAGCCACTGACTCCAGGCACTTGGACAGGGTCTCAACGGCCAACCTCGGTGAGGACTTGAAACAGAGGTAGAGCTGCGTGTCATCCGCATACTGATGACACTGCACCCCAAACCTCCTGATGATAGCTCCCAGCGGCTTGAGGTAGATGTTGAATAACATCGGGGAGAGGATGGAACCCTGCGGCACTCCACAAGTGAGCAGCCGAGGGTCCGAAGCCTCCTCCCCGAGAACTACCCTCTGATACCTTCCAGAGAGGAAGGACCGGAACCACTGCAATACAGTGCCTCCCAAGCCCAACCCCTCCAGACGGTCCAGGAGGATACCGTGGTCAACGGTATCAAAAGCCGCTGAGAGATCGAGGAGGACTAGAAAGGAGCATTCGCCCCTATCCAAAGCCCTCCTCATATCATCCACCAAGGCGACCAAGGCCGTCTCCGTCCCATGTCCAGACCTGAAGCCCGACTGGCACGGATCCAAATAATCGGCTTCATCCACGTGTGCCTTCAACTGAGCACCCACCACCCGCTCGATCACCTTGCCCAGAAATGGTAAATTGGAGACTGGGCGAAAGTTGTTTAAATCCTGGGGATCCAAGGAGGGCTTCTTTAGAAGCGGTCTTATTACTGCCTCCTTGAGGGCTGATGGCATCACTTCCTCCTCGAGGGAGGCATTCACCACCGCCTTGATCCCCTCACCCAGTCTCTCCCTGCAGCTCATGATGAGCCAGGACGGGCAAGGGTCAAGCAAGCAGGTGGTCGGCCTCACAGATGAAAGCACCTTGTCCACTTCATCAGAAGGAAGAAGCCGAAACCGATCCCACAAAACCGGTCTGCCATTGGCCTCCTCCCGCTCACTCCCCGTGTCCACGACGTACGATATCCCACTCCTAATCCGATCGATTTTATCTGCGAAGTGCTTCGCTAAAGCCTCACAGGAGGCTTTAGCGAAGTGCTTCGCTAAAGCCTCACAGGAGGCTTTTGACTGTTCCAGTGGGTCCGGAGCGACTGGACCGACCAGACTCCGGACCACTTGGAACAGCCTCCTGGGGCAGCACTCTGCAGACGCAATGGAGGCAGCATAGAAATTCTTTTTTGCTGCCTTCACCGCCACCCGGTAGGCTGAAGATGCAGCTCTAACCCGTGTTCGATCGTCTTCGGAGCGGGAATTTCACCATCGGCGCTCTAGCCTTCTCACCTCTTGTTTCAGAGCTCGCAGCGACGGAGTGAACCATGGCGCCGCGCGAGCTCTGTTTAGGTGAAGAGGGCGCTTCGGGGCAACTCGGTCTAATGCCCTGGTGATTGCAGCATTCCAGTCATTCACCAGGGTCTCGACCGAGCTACCGTTTGTGTGCTCCAATTCCCCAAGCGCGTTCAGGAATCCATCTGGATCCATAAGACGCCTGGGGCGGACCATCCTAATAGGTCCCTCACCCCTACAGAGGGGTTGTGGCACCGAGAAATCCAACCCCACCAGATAGTGATCCGACCATGACAAGGGGGTGGTGGATATACCCCCGATCTCCAGATCACTTCCCCCCCTCTCCGGAAACAAAAACCAAGTCCAGTGCATGACCGGCTACATGGGTAGGTCCAGTTAATACAGGGTGCAGCTCCCAGGAAGCCATGGCTCCATAAAGTCCCGAGGTGCCCCAGTGAGGTAAGCCCCCGAATGCACGTTGAAGTCCCCCAGCACCACTAGCCTGGGGGACAACACACGCACATCGGAGACCACCTCCAGCACCTCGGCCAGGGAGTCTGTCGTGCAGCGGGGTGGACGGTACACGAGCAGAATCCCCAGGCTGCCCTTTGGACCCAACCTCCAGTACATGCACTCAATAAACTTGGTCTCCCGGAGAGGGAGTCTGGTGAGGACCAAGGACTCCCGGTAGATAACAGCCACTCCCCCTCCCCGTCCCCCAACCCTTGGCTGCTGGGCATACGAGAAACCAGCCGGACACAAGGCCGCCAGAATTGGAGCAGCGGCCTCGTCCAGCCAGGTTTCCGTAACACATGCCAGGTCCGCACCCTCATCCATGATCAAGTCATGGATGAGAGATGTTTTTTGGGTAACGGACCTGGCATTGCACAACAGCAAACGCAGGGTGGGGGGAGGAGCAACACATCCCCCAGTTATCCCTTGGCTCTGGGCAGGCCCGGAACAAGGGATAGATATTAAGCATCGATCCCTTGTTCCCCTTACTCGGCGTGGCCTGCCCCTAGCGCTCTGCCAACGCCTGCCGCTCAACGTTGGTACCGTTTGCCCCCCAGAACTCCCCCTGGGAGAGACACATGCCCCCTCGCTTCCGCCAGTCAGGCGGGAGACCCACCCCTAAAATCAACCCCTAAAAAGCCCCAGCCCTTCAAAAAGGAAGGGCCTCTTTAAAACTCCCAGCCCCACCTATATCCCCAGCAGCAGGGCGACAGGCCCTCGCCCTCGTGCCACCCCCGAAGTGGCTCCCCCAAAGGGGCAACCCCCTTTGGTGTCGCCCCTTCGGTGGCGACCCCGGCGGCGGCGGACCCGCCCCCGCTGGGGCCTGGTCTTTCTGGCCCCACAATCAAGCAGCTGCAGGTGGGGCAAGGCGGCTCCCGGCTGAGCCCGGGCCTGCAGGGGGCAGGCAGCAGTCCCACAGGTGGGGTGGGGTGGGCTGGCCTTGCACAGGCTGCGGCAGCAGCAGCAGAGCTGGACCCACCTGCCTGGCTTGCTCTTCTCCCCGGCAGTGGTGGTGAGGAGATGCCCGGGTCAGCTGGGGCCTGGTCTTTATAGTCCCCTTCCAAGTTGTTGCAGGTGGGGCAAGGCGGCTCCCGGCTGAGCCCGGGCCTGCAGGGGGCAGGCAGCAGTCCCACAGGTAGGGTGGGGTGGGCTGGCCTTGCACAGGCGGCGGCAGCAGCAGCAGAGCTGGACCCACCTGCCTGGCTTGCTCTTCTCCCCGGCAGTGGTGGTGAGGAGATGCCCGGGTCAGCTGGGGCCTGGTCTTTATAGTCCCCTTCCAAGTTGTTGCAGGTGGGGCAAGGCGGCTCCCGGCTGAGCCAGGGCCTGCAGGGGGCAGGCAGCAGTCCCACAGGTAGGGTGGGGTGGGCTGGCCTCGCACAGGCCGCGGCAGCAGCAGAGAGCTGGACCCACCTGCCTGGCTTGCTCTTCTCCCCGGCAGTGGTGGTGAGGAGATGCCCGGGTCAGCTGGGGCCTGGTCTTCCTGGCCCCACAATCAAGCAGCTGCAGGTGGGGCAAGGCGGCTCCCGGCTGAGCCCGGGCCTGCAGGGGGCAGGCAGCAGTCCCACAGGTAGGGTGGGGTGGGCTGGCCTCGCACAGGCGGCGGCAGCAGCAGCAGAGCTGGACCCACCTGCCTGGCTTGCTCTTCTCCCTGGCAGTGGTGGTGAGGAGATGCCCGGGTCAGCTGGGGCCTGGTCTTTATAGTCCCCTTCCAAGTTGTCGCAGGTGGGGCAAGGCGGCTCCCGGCTGAGCCCGGGCCTGCAGGGGGCAGGCAGCAGTCCCACAGGTAGGGTGGGGTGGGCTGGCCTCGCACAGGCGGCGGCAGCAGCAGCAGAGCTGGACCCACCTGCCTGGCTTGCTCTTCTCCCCGGCAGTGGTGGTGAGGAGATGCCCGGGTCAGCTGGGGCCTGGTCTTTATAGTCCCCTTCCAAGTTGTTGCAGGTGGGGCAAGGCGGCTCCCGGCTGAGCCCGGGCCTGCAGGGGGCAGGCAGCAGTCCCACAGGTAGGGTGGGGTGGGCTGGCCTCGCACAGGCGGCGGCAGCAGCAGCAGAGCTGGACCCACCTGCCTGGCTTGCTCTTCTCCCCGGCAGTGGTGGTAGAGGTTAAGAAGACTGAAAACATTAGGACAGCTTTCCCCAATCTGGTGCCCCCCAATGTGTTGGACTACAGCTTCCATCAGCCCCAGCCAGCGGGCACCAGGCTGGGGAAGGCTGCATTAGGAGATCAGAGGACAAGAAGTAGAGACCAGGATTATCAGGAAGGATGTGCTACCAGGCCCTCCAGAAATAATAAATGGAAGCCCTGAGGAGAAGCCAGCTTTCCTTTGTTCTCTCTTGTGTTTCAACAACAAAGCCATCCATTCCTATTAGGTCTGTGATCATATCTGGCCCTTCTTACAAATAGCACCCTGATCAGCTTGCTGAGATGGATGGATGCCTGCTAAAAACAAAGTACCCTTTTCCCCCACGTCCAGAACGACTCAGCATTCAATAAATTGCAGATTGGCAGACTATGAATCCAGACATTTGCTCTATTTAATACTATTTCCTCATCTAACTAATTACTTCACTATATCAGCTGACATGTTGCTTTTAACGTAATTGGATATTATGCGTCCAGGTAATTTATACAAATTAAAACGAGTTGCTTGCAGCTTGCTATCCCCAGGACAGAGGAATCCCTGCCAATCTGGTAGTGATTAAACTGAAACTTAAATTTTAGGCTCACTGGCGCATTTCCCTGAAGAGAAGAGGCAGCCATCTTGATGTAGGTGATGACCCTCGGTGATCGATGGCATATCATGTAGTCAAAGGTGGGAGAACCTGGTGCCAAGACTGTGAATGGTTAGTGCAACCTGACCACTCTGATGCCCCCCCCCCCGAGGTAGGGGTAAAACAGAATGTATACAGACATGTATAATTAGAGTGGTAAAGCTATTGTGGATCTGTGCTCACCCTGTTTTGGCAGACATAAAATCTTCCCAACAGGATTCAGTTTAGACAAAGCCCGTTCTGCTACTTTCCAGCAGAAACTAGCTGTGCACAGCACCAATTGGCTAGCCTTGTAACATCAAGAAGCCAGCTCCCCTCCTCCTCGGAGCAAATTTTCAAGTATCCTTCTGAGTGATTGCCTAAGTTGGGAGTGGGGGTCCTTGGGGGGGGAATGTTGTTGTTGTTGTTGTTGTTGTTGTTGTTGTTATTATTATTATTATTATTTTATCATCATGCTATTAAGTGCACCTTTTTCCTTTTAGGAGCAGGGAGAGGTCATATTTACATGTAACTCCCAGGCTCAATCCCCAATATCTCAGGCCAAAAGGGATCTCAGGTAAGATGGGCTGGGAAAGACCTGTGAGCTTGCAGGGCCACTGCCAGGAAGAATAGTCAATATTGGACTAAATCGAACGAATAGCATGGCTCAATATAAGATAGAGACATGTGTCCCTCAGTCTGGCATATCATCTCCAGCTTTCAGTTTGCTTTAACTTCCAACCCTTCCTTACTAGATGGAAATATTGTTCCCCAAGAAAATAATCTTTCATAAAAGTATTTTTAATGGCTAGACTAATATAAACGTGAAACAGCAATTTTCAAACTTGTTTTCACCCTTGCCATGTTGATGCTTGTGCTGAGGAATTAATCCCTATATGCTACTAAGCCACAGCATTTTGCAGAGGATTTTGAGGAATGTTCCAGAGCACTTTCTAATTATATGAAGTACATTGAGCCCAGGTATGTTAGCCCCCTCAGCATTTGTCCATATGAACCAAGTGTGTCCTAGAACAGTGTTCTCCAACCTTGGGTCCCCAGATGTTTTTGCTGGCAGGGGCATGCTGGGAGTTGTAGGCCAAAAACATCTGGGGACCAAGGTTAGAGAACAGTGTTCTAGAACATACCCAACACTTCCCTGTAGCTGCATGCTGATGATTTGTGCTGGTGCGGAACCTTAATGTCAGGGAAGTTTGACAACCATTACTGATCATCTCACCAAGAAGCTACTGAAAAGCTCTCAAGAAGTCCCGGGGTTCAACAGAGCACAGCCTACAAGCCATGCATAGGGATGGCATCAGCATACAAATAGATGGCAAACATCACTTCAGTTCATCCACAAATTATTACTTATGACTTCAATTTATATCACACTTCCTGGCCAAGAAAGATCCCTGGCCAATTGGCCTTGATTTAGGAAATTGTACCACACATCGTATAAAAAGTTATGCAAAAAGTGCATGATTTAAAACTATTCTCTTAAATGAGAATGTAACCTAACATCTCCAACACATTTCCTGAGATTTGGGGGGGGGGGGGATTATGCCTGGGTATTTGGGTATATGTTTTCCCTGATACTCTGTAGTATCATTCCATTCACAGTGGTGACTTGCCCAGTTCTTAATGAAATAGTCTCAGGCATTCCTCACTGCAGGCTGCCATGGTAGAGCATGGTGAGGTCAGGCAATCAGGTTTCTCCCAACTGTGCAGAAGAACCCAGAAAAGGCAAGATGTTAGAAAGATTCAGAGAAAGATATTTTGAGGTATGATATGAAATCTACAAGTATTGTGCTGGATACTGGTTTATACCTTTAAGGCTCTCAACACACAGCTTGCAGGCAGAGTACTGGAAGGAGGGCTCACTCACGTATGAACATTCTTGATCTCAGAGTTCCCAGTCATGTGAAGCACTGGAGCATTAAGTTCAGCTGAATGCAGTTAGTTTCACTGCAGAACTTCCCCGTCAACACAAGGAGATGGAGGGGCCAGAGCACATGTCCCCGTCTCCTCTCCATGCTTCCATTTTCTGAATGCCTGAAGAGGGCTTAGAGATTATTGAAATTCAGAACAACATAAAAACACAATAAGCACATACTAACACAGCATAAAATGCCATACAAACTACAAAGCTGAAACAAACCATAAGGGGCTAACTCCTCTCCCACCACCACCACAAGCTAAAGTAATAGATCTAAAAGACTTACAATATTCAAAATGCCTGGGAGAACAAAAATGACTTGACCTGGGCTGGAACCAAAAAGACAACAGTGTGGGTACTAGGCAAACTTTCCTAGGGAGGGCATTCCAAAGCCGTGGGGCCACTACCAAGAAAGCCCTCTCCCTCATAGCCACTCTCTCTCCAAACCTTGGATTGAGTGGGCACTCCATGAAGGGCTTCTGCAGATGGCCTTAAGGCATGGATAGGTTCATATGGGAGGAGGTTTACATTAGGTACCAAGCCATGCAGAGTTTTATAGGTCAAAACCAGTGTGGCGGAGTGACAGGCAGAAGCCTGGGGAGGGCCAACCTGAGCATTCCAGATTCTCTGATTGGTTGAAGCAGAGAGCATAGAACCCCAGGGAGTTGGCAGTTAAGGGGAGTGGGTTGTCAGTTGGGGAGAGAGTGGGTTGGAGTGAGAGAGGGAGTGGGAGGTTAATAGAGTAGGTAGGGAAAGGTGGTACTGAAGAAGAGTTCAGACAGGAAATCTAGTAACTAAGTTGTGAGAAAGCAAACGTGAAGGAGTTAGTGAAGAACACTTCACAGGAGTTTCCGCTTAGGGAGTGAAGGACCTTCTGTCTGAGGAAGAAGGTGAAGCTCTGGACTAGTGAGAGGGACAGTTAAGTTCACTGGTCTGATACTGTAACTTCAAGTAACCAAGCCAAGTTGATACAAAGAGCACTGTATAACATCTGCCTACCTTTTAACCTGAATCTAAGCAAAGAACAAGTTTGAATTAACTGTTGAAAATCCAAGTTATCTGTGCCTGAGTTGAATATCAGTTTAGAGACTTTGTTAGAACAATAAATCAATCTTTTTATTCAAAGTTCTAAGTGTCCAGAGTCTGACTGGTGGACAGGAAAGTAAGAAGGGAATTAACGGAGGGGCACCCTACTTCAAGTAATCAAATAAAACAAACTGCTCTTAATAAAGACAAACAAATGTGGGTGAACAGCTACATATAAGGCCTAAGACATATCATCAGCTAACGCAGCATAAGAAGACAGCTTAAAGTCTGAAGTGACCAATACAAGGTGGCACTTGGTGAGAGTGAAGTACACATTAAGGGCGTGCGGTTTGGAGGAGGGGTCCCATCCGCTACAACCAGTACCTTGGATTGAGCCAGTGGAAATAAACTGGAAGCCTGTGAAGGCGAGAAAACCAGTATAGTATGACCATAATGCCTGGTTCCTATTAAAACTTTCTCAGCCATATTTTGCACTAGCTGAAGTTTCTGAACCATCTTCAAAGACAGACCCATATACAAAACATCACAGGGCTGTTCGCACATAACAGTGGCAAATCATGGGTTAATTAATTAACCCATGATTTGGCGTGGCATTGGCTGTGGACATTCTGCAGACTTTTTGAATATTCAACCCCTGATCAGGCCGCTTGGGGCTTGCTACGTGACATCTGAACCCAGATGCTATAGGTTAATTGTGGGTTAAACAAGCCACAGTTAATCTAACTACTAAATGTAGATTAACTGTGGCTTGTTAAACCCACTGTTAACCTATAGTGTCCAAGCTCAGACATTACAT
The DNA here is from genome assembly GCA_021292165.1 of Shinisaurus crocodilurus. Classification (NCBI taxonomy): domain Eukaryota; kingdom Metazoa; phylum Chordata; class Lepidosauria; order Squamata; family Shinisauridae; genus Shinisaurus; species Shinisaurus crocodilurus. The sequence continues at coordinate 104,145,463 of CM037876.1, forward strand.
AGAAACTCCTGATCAGGGGATTGAATATTCAAAATAGCCACGGAATGCACCTGACACACGTTAATTAACCCACAATTTGCCACAGTTACATGCAAACTGGGTCTATAGCAGCCCAGTAATATTAGTTGTTATATTATTGTGTGAGCTACCCTGAAGGCTTTTAAAATGGATAGAAATGTTGGGATATAAATTCTGTAAATGAAAAAATGTATAAGGGTGCATACAGACATACGTACAGTAAAATTCAATGAGGTGTGGGGGGGGAGGTTTATATGTGGGGTAAACTCTGCTCTTCCCACTTCACTTTTCAAACAGCATGCATACCAACACATATGAAATCCAAAGCTGACTTGTTCTTCCTCTGACTTGTGCCTTCCTTCATGTTGCCCTCCTTTCCCAAAGCACCTTGTATGCTTAATTGATCAAACATTTGTTTGGTGCTGTATTTTTTTAATCAGTTTTTTAAAAATTCAAAATATGCTTTGCAGGGGGCAGGGACCACAAAGATGTTACAAGGGCCAACCCATCAGCAATGTACACAGCTGGCTTCTACTGTAAATTCTCAGAAGTAGTTTCTGCTGAACTTGATCCTACAGGGAAGAATGCATGCCTGACTAAAACATGAGTGTGAGTGTGGTTATAAAGTGGCTTGGCTGGTTGGGGAATGCTAGCACTCGTAGGACTTTTTTTCTGTCTAAACATCCATAGGATTGAACCCTAAACGAAGGATTATATGAGAGGGTGTAAAAAGTGGGGTCATATGCACTCACGTTACTAACCATCAATACTAGAGACTTCCTCATCATCTGAGATTGCAAGTCCTTGACATTTACAACCATATTATGTACCTGGCAGCCCATCTTTGGTTGAATGAACAGACGCTTAAAATAGGTTCCCACTAACTCCATTGTCTTATAGATTCAATCAGCAATTTTTGCTGTAGGAATTTATAACCCAGTAGCTAAAATAGATCCTATAAGGTGAGACCTTGAATCACATTTCCATAATCTGGGAACTGATTAAAAATATGAATGCATGCAGCTGTTGTCACCTATGCGTGTGAATCATGCACAAGGATTTAATTATCTTATTCTTACACTATGTATAAGGTCTACTTGCCTACAAAACATCCAAGCATGCGCACTTGAATATATCAGCTGTGTGTATTTCAGAATCAAGGTAGCTACAAGATTTTGCAGATACACTGCTATGTCCGACTTGCCAGTTATCCTACTGTACAAATTGCAATGAATGGTGACAGAGCCCTAAAGAGACTGGCCATAATCCAGTACAGAGTTAAGCACACTTAAGGCCATTGATTTCAGTAGACTTAAGCATGATTGATTCTCTGTGCGATTGTGGCCACTGGAGAAGGAAGGCAAAAGGAAAAGTCATTTTTGCAGAAATTGAGTTTGTGATGTTTTAGAATAGCAAAGCCCAAGATAATATTCAAATATATACATATATCATTATGAGTTGCAATATGACTTATTATCACCATGTTTATACCATTCTAAATATGTTCTATGTAATAATAACAATTTTAATTGGGAAAGGTCAGATTACTGTATCTGCACTCCGATGCTTAAGCTGAAAATGGAGGATAGTGAAGTGCTTCAGATGAAAAAAAATGTGTTTGTTCGCCCATCTAGCCGGTACCCAGCCACTCTGGGCGGTGTACAACATACAACAAAACAAAACAGATTAAAATACACTTAAAATGTATTTACACTTAAAATACACTCACACATATTGCAGATATGTGGGGGACAGAAGGATTGCATCAATGAACCAGGAGTGAAACTGAGGTGGACTGTTGGGACCTGATCCTCTAGATCCCTTCTCACAGTTTCTGTACACTCCTACTGTCTCTCCGCCCCCACCCCTGGAGACAGTCCCTATTTTTCCATTGGGGGAGATTTTTTTTAACATTAAACAACCCTTTTAATATCTTTAATTAGTAGGTGCATGCATTGTGCTAGCTTCCCCCGGCCATTTATGCCCCCCATTAGCTGCTGCGCCATATACCAAATATTACTAGATACATTTGAAATGCAATTCTATGGGAAGTAAAATAACTGTTGTGAGATTGAGGATGCAGACAGAAGGTGATCTAAAATGCACCCCTAAAATGCAAGGAGTCAAACTGAACCTGAATTAAAAACTAGAATGAACCTTTATTTTTCCCTGATCGGGAACAGAACCAGAACTATTACCTGAAAGTCTCTGATGAACCTGAACAGAGACGTGTGTGAGTGTGTGTGCAGGGAGAAATCAGGTTACCAGTTTGGAATAACAGTTCAACCAAACAACAGAACACATGTGGTATACTCATTGGCTCCACCAGAATCAGAATCACAATGAACACATTTTACAAAGCCAATGTCTAGGAGGATTTATATATTTTGGGTTTGTATGGAATTCTGTACCCTGCTCTCTTACGGGCTGGGCCTGGAAAGCATTAGGCAGGGATTGAACTTCCCGTCGTGATAGGATTTGGTCAACAAACAAGTTACAATATAGAAGGGATGGACATACAACATGCATATAAGGTGATGCAACGATACAAGTCAGGTGACATAGGACATTTTTGTTGTCTATCAAAGTGGTCTTTACATGTACAGTACAATGAGAACATACATGTAAGTGTAAAACAAAAAAGGGATATGTTTAAACTAGGGGTTAATCTGTGAACCTGAAATTGGGGCAGGGAAACAAGATTAAGGAAACGGGAAAAGCAGATATAAGGCTCAAACAAGTCCCATTCAAATGAATAGATGTGAGAACACAGATCTTGATAGGGGAAAAGGTGACAAGTCACAAGCCTGCTATGGCTGGGTCAAGCTCAGTCCTGGGTCAAACTATGGGGCAAATCCATTCAGCAAAGGCAAAAGGCAGGCAAAGATCAGAAATGCCATATTACTGGTCAAGGAGAAGGGTAGTCCAAAAGCAAGAAACAGGGCCAGGAAAGCTAGGTTTCAAGGTACTGGGAGCTGAAATTGTTGGAAATAGTAATATTGCCTGCATAAAATCAACAAAGTGATGTAGCCACTGATTAGAGTGGGAGGAATGGGTTAACTAAAGAAACCTCTCCTCCCTACTTTTGCCTTTCTAGCCAGAGCTCCGTTGCTCTCTATCTACTTCCTGCTTCTTTGTGGAAATTAGTTTGGCTCTCTGCTCTCCCTTTTCCCAACATGGTGGACACAAGTCAGAGCTGGCTTGCAGCCAGACATCTTCTACAATGAAACTTATCTGTCTATATGTATCCTGCATATATGTGAGTGATCTGTAAGTAAGAACTGATAAATGTCTTTAGTTTAAACCTTGTGTGGACATTCCATTCCTTTTAATAGCCTTAAGAGACAAGAGTTTAGCAACTCATGTGGTGAAACCAGTTTCAATAAAGCAGGCTGTGCTTAAGGAGGAAACTCAAACTCTGCTTTGTCCTAATCAGTTTAGGACTGACTCCTTTAACCATATCGTCCAACAGAAAAAAAAAAGATGTTGTTCCAGCAACCCCTAGGACTGAGGCTTATAAACTGGAGCTTCTCACCCAGGACTCAGCTGCAGCACATCAGGGGCTTCAGGAAGAAGTCATCCTCGTAAGGAGGGCCTACTCATGAGGAGTCCTTTACTCATAAGGCACCTTCCTTTGTGAATAGGCATTCCTTCTCATAGTGGTTGTTTTGGCCTGCCTCTTGAGAGGCTAGGTGGTCACTCGGCCTTGTCTCAGAGGCAGAGTTCCCCTCTTCTTGCAGGGGTGGACCCATGGCCATCTCCCCTGAGGGCCCAGGCTCCTCCTTATCTTCTGCCATGGGCTGCTCCTTAGTCCTGTTTGTCTCTAGAAGCTACAGCTCCTTTCTGAAGAGGATTCCTCCAGTGTGGGCATGACACCTGTGGAGTTGCAGTGAACCTATTGAAGGAAGGAAGTGAGGGGGAGGGAGGACACCATTGCTGTGTGAATGATAGTGATAAATAATGTGCCTTATATTGAAATTTTCCCATTTGAACTGGAACTGAACCAATTATGTGCCGAACCAGTTACTCAATCCTTATTGGCCTGAACTGGAACCAACCTGAAACTTCAGTTGCAGCTCAGTGTGAACCTGATGCAGACCTGAACCCCCAATAATTAACAGTTTGACATTAAATTTTGACTGTTGTGTTCAGCTCATTTCCACTACATTTCAGAATGTTTGTCTGCCTTTATCCTAAGCATTCTTTTATGCATAATTACATTTCAAATGTAATTTATGAAGGAATGTGTAATAATGAAATGGCAGAGAGGTGTTATACATACTCAAGAGTGTCCCAAGATACCTGTGAAAAGTTGGTATCTTGGAATTTCTTCACTATTCACAGGGTCAGGTGGTGCACCTTCAGAAGGCAGTGAGCATTGTCTAGGGTGGCTTTTGGACACACATAGACTTTTTTTTTAGCTGCATATGACCTGTCAGTGCTCAAATTACAGGGTGGCAATGGGACAGACCCTCTGCCTTTTGTGACCCCACCACCACAGGCTGTTCTCTTTCCTCCCTTGGCATTCTGTTTCATTTCCCCCACTTTCTTTGCCCATTATTGGGGGTTTATACAGCAGATACCAGCTCGCCACAGCTGAGTTAATACACAGCCAACCTTAGCATGAGAGGACCTGCCCTTGTCAGATCCAACTGGAATTGGGTGAAGCACCCATCTTTGGGACCCTCAGCATTGTTGCTTTTAACTGGGCTCCATGGCTGTGGCTGAGCTAAGCTCCTGCATTAAGATAGATTCTGGAGCTGTCTCCTATCTCATACATTGTCATTAAATCAGTTCTGTTTTTTTTAAATGCACTTGTTGCAGCACCTAGGCTCAATGGGATGATAATACCAGTTCATTTTCATATAGGGTTATGTAATTGATCTTAGATTGTGAAATCAACCATTGTGACAATATCTGGCAGCTTGAAAATGAAACTTGGAAGCTTATAAGGCCATGCGATTATATCTGATACATAGGGTAATAAGGGTTATTGCTCACCAATACTGAACATTCTGCCTAAGTACTTCTTCCATGGGCTGCCAGGGCTGAAGGAGCAGCTGTAGGTAGCACATCCTGCTGCATCAGATCAGCAGAATTGTTCCTGGATTTCTGCTAATTAAAAATGTGCAGATTGCCAGAGTAAAATTGGCTGCATTAAAGTAATGATCTAACCTGAGGAGACAGAAGGTGTGTTGCCCCTCACAATGTTATTATAAAATCATTTGTATCCAGCTATTCCATCTGAAATCAGCCTTCCAGAGCAGCCTACAATAAAACAATTTAAAACACAACAAAAGACAACACATCTGCAATAGCATACAAAAACGAAATCACAAACAACCCCCATGAAATTAATGACAATTGTGCATGGTAAGTTGTAACCACCAGGGCCTACTCAATTTGTGGCCCACTAAGCCAAATGCAATCCTTTAGGCATGTATTGTGGCCTGTTTGCTGCTTGACAGCCCCACTGCTTTTGCAGCCTCAGGCAGCCAACAAAACCAAGAATCTGACTGAGCCTTTTGTGGTATCCCACCCATGGCTGGTGGGCTGCATTCAGTTTAATGGGTCACGAGTTAGACAACTGACCCAGTCCCACCAACACTGGAGCTGCATGGATTAGATGCCCCATCTTCTTCCATTGCAGGGGAGCTGTCCAGCAGGACTAGGAGGAGGTTCCAAGACAAGACTGCTGAGACAACAGAGGGGTTTTCCAGCCAGATAGCTAAAGTGCAAAACAAGGAGCTTCGCAGCAGGAGTTGCATTAGTAACAACCAGGCAGCAACTAAAGAGCTTTATCGTGTTTACCTTCTTGGCATTCTCAAGGAACCAATCCTAGATACATTTAGGTCAAGGACCTTTCCTCAGAAGCAGTGTTAGGAATAGGAAAGTCCCCTGCTGAGGGCCTAGCACTCCACCTTCTGGCACTGGCTTCAGTTTGAGCTTGTTGGCATCTTTGTTCCTGGGGTCTATGGGGTGATCCTTGGGGGTCCTATATTTATTTATTTAGAATATTTTTGGATGCCTCCCCTCACTCAATGAGCGCTCAAGGTGATGTACAATACAAACATAATGATGGAAGGAGCAATCCTATGGCCCCTAGACAGCGTCTGAACCTCTGAGTTCAGGGATTTATCATAATTGAGGGTGCAACCCATAGGATTGTGCCCTAAAATACATAAACATACAAAAACCTATTTAAAACCAGGAATTAGTGATAAAAACAGAGAGCGGCATTAACTATTAAAAGCTCAGTGGAACAATATCTTCACCAGCCATCTAAAGGACACTAAGGAGGTGGCTGGCCTAACCTCCCTGTGGCGGGCATTCCACAACTGGGGTGCTGCTACACAAAGGGCCCTGTTACGAGTACCAAGCTCACCTCTCTAGGAGAGGTGGGACACATAACAAGGCCTCAGATGATGAGCACAAATTTGGGGCAGGCTCATACTGGAGGAGGTTGACTTTCAGATACCCTGGCCCCAAGCCATTGAGGGCTTTATAGGCAAGAACCAGGATCAGGAATTGGCCCTGGGAACAAACTGGAGTCCAGTGCAGCTCTTTCAAAACTGGTGTTATATGGTCTATAAAATGCACACCAGACCAGAGTCTGACCACAGTGTTTGCAGTTTGCACTACCTGAAAATTCTGGACACTCCTCAAAGGCAGTCCCACATAGAGAGTATTACAGTAATCTAAATGTGAGGTAATTAAGGCATGGAACACATGGAATCTAAACGTGAGCTGAATAAGGCATGGAATCTAGAAGGGATGTAACTGGCACACCAACTGAAGCTGGGCAAAGGCACTCATGGCCACTGCCATCACCTGACCATCCAGGAGCAGCATGGGTTCCAAGACCACCACCAAGCTGTGTGCATGATCCTTCAGAGGGAGTGCTACCCCATCCAGAACAGGTTATACTCCCAGTCCTGGGTTGGCTTGTCTACTGGTTTTGTCTGAATTCAGCCTCAGTTTGTTTCCTCACATCCAGTCCCTCACTGCACTCAGACATCAAGACTTCCATAGCCTCCTTGGAATTAGTTGAAAAGGAAAGATCAAGATGGGTATAATCAGCATACTGATGAGACCCAACCCCAAAACTGAAGAACTTCCCCCAGCGTCTTCATCTATATGTTAAACAGTATGGGGGACAGAATAGATGCCTAAGAAACCCCTTAGGCCAACAGCCAAGGCAATGAACAACAGTCCCCCAGCATGAACTTCTAGGAATGCTCAGCCAAATAGGACTGTAGCCACCACACAGCACAATGCCTCCAAGTCCCACATCAGCCAAGTATCCCAGAAGAATACCATAATCAATGGTATCGAATGCTACTGGGAGGTCCAGCAGAACCAACAGGTATGCACACACACCCTGTCTTGCTATACTGGGGAGTGAGTCAAAGCATGGAGTAATGAGTATACCGTACACAGCTACAATAAGTACACAGTTTAGTGGATCCAAGATGGGGGCAACCTCTATGGCAGTGTGTCCTGCTAAGTCCACTGGACAGAGGATGGGGCAAATCCACACAAGGTCAAGAGCAGGCTAAGGTCAGAAACACATTGGTACTGTTCAGAAAGAGGGCTAGTCCAAAACGTAAGGTCTCAGGTGAAGCCAGGTCAAAACACAGAGAAGCAGTCCAGAAGGATGTGTTGACTATTCCTGATCCCGGAATATACTGGGTCCTGCCAAGACTCTGGATCCATGCTGGCTTGTGAAGTGACTAAGTTTCTTCCTCAGATAAGAAAGGCTTTGGGGGCTGGCAGGACATGACAGTAGTAGATCTGATGCAACAACAACAAAAGTATGAAATTCAGTGTTACACTGACACTACCGCATCCAGCCAGGGACAAAGCCCTGCAGGAGCATCAATTTCCCATGAGGATTCTGGGACTCATAGTCCCAGTCCCAGTCGCAGTCTTTGTTGCACCTAGCAGCATGCACAAGAACTAATGGAATGTAGCCCTTAGTGTACATATTTAAAATGTATTTCTGAATTGAATTTTATGTCATTTATGTACTTACGTTTATTTAAAATATCCATAGAAAGGTAAAGAGAGAGAGAGCACACAGAGACACAAAACATAGAGACACCGAAAAACTGGCAAAATACCATGGCCTCCTCGTCACTTCCTGCCACCCTCCACACTCCTAGTCACTCCCTGCCCCTCTCTGCAGCTCACCTGGTCACTTGTTGCCACCTGCCTCAACCCCTCTACTTACCAGGCAGTGGGATCCATTTTCTTTTCACTTAAAAAACAACAACAACCCTGGACACATTGCAAAGCAAAGCACCTGATTGGCAGCTGCCTATTTCCTAAGAATGCCATGGAGCCCAGAGGCATTGACTGGGTTCGGACAACACACTGCAGCTCGTTGTGGGTTATTTAATCCACAATAAACTGTGATGCCGGCAGATGCCAAATTGCACATGTAACTCCTACATGTAACTTCTACAGCATTTGCCTTTCACCAGTTACACACTGAAACTGCACAGCTATCACTTACTAAACAAATATATCTCTAACAAGGACATGCTGGGAAAGGGGGCTGTCTTATTTTAGAATGAGGGAGAAGAGTGAGGAGAGGTACTGTGAAGAGCTTGCTTCAATTTCTTCTGAGACGGAAGTTCAAGTTCAGAAGTATAGGCCAACACTGAGACCTGCTTGTCCATGTAACTCCTCGGGGGTTGTCGGGTCATATGAACCTGGAGAGCATGGGTTATATGAGGGTTAATAAAAGAAGAAAAGGGAGAGGAACCAAAGCAGTCTCCAAGGTTCCATGTTAAGGGAGAACAAATTGTAGAAGCATTACCCAGCATGAGAGAAGGAGAAGAAGGTACAGATGTGGAAGGATGAAGAAAGACCAATAACTTTAGATAAGAGAAGCTGTCTAGTCAAAAACAGCAACAAGACAAGCAGAGAAATAATAGTAAGAAAGGAGGAATATAAATCAGGAGAAGAAAAGTAGAGATGCAGGTTGTCAGCATAAAAGTGATAATGAATGTTCAAAGAATGAGTAATAAGATGAAGAGGAAGGAGAAAAAGAGGAGTCAAGACAGACAGACATATGTGACATTAATGTGCTGCTCTTTAGATTTGGGTAATGAGCGGATGGGCATAGATAACCCAGGAGCCCTAAAGAAGTCATTAATTATTCTGGGCTGTGCAAAATATTAAAAACAAATGGGGGTATGTTGAACCTTGTGGGACTGCAAAATGGCTGACATTATGTAGGTCATGGGAGACGAAGAATGGAAACAAGGAATCCAAATGGAGATTGCTTAATAGGTGAAAATGCACCCAGTCAGGTTAAGAAAACAAATCAATTACAGAAGGTGGTAGAGGAATCAAGACAATGACAGGGAATGGATGAAGGCATGGTAAAACTCTCTTCGTTATCACTTTCTGGTTTCATAGAAGTGCTGGCCCAAACATTTTGGGAGCCTTGGGCAAGGAACCCTCTCTGGGCTCCCTCAGTCTAGTAGAGGTGGAGGATGAAAACGAGGAATTCTCTTATATGGCTTCTGATCTTGGATACTCCATGCAAAGTGAGAATGATAGCACAGGATCTGGTGAGACCTGTCCTGGTTCTGGCAAATTCTCAATTTCATGTACAGTCATGCCTTGGATTGAGAGCATCATTCGTTCCGGAAACGTGCTTGTAATCCAAAACTCTCTTATAGCAAAATGAAATCCCCCCCAAAAAAAATTTGTACAGAGATTTTTAATTTAAGCCGTACTACAGTACTTGTATTGCAAGACGTTGCTTGTATATCAAGTCAAAAAAAATTAAATAAATACCGGTATTTAAAAATTTGCTTGTCTTGCAAAACGCTCTCAAACCAAGTAACTTGCAATCCAAGGTATTACTGTAAGTGCTTGAATTATGAGAGAAAAGGTAGGGGGCACTTAATGAAATGAATGATGAGCTACAAGCTCCCCTAATTTTAGCCAAATCATGACCCCCCCTTGCCTTCTAAATACAGTAGCTAAGGGGGACAACACAAAGGTAAGGAGGTCAAGACCCACCGACCCACTTGCAGTTCAAGCACTGCCCAACCTCATCACACTCTGGTGTTGACCCTGTTGGCACCATCACAGTCAGACATGCTTCCGGAAGAAAATGGACTATATAAAGACTGGGACCTGGAAGGGATCGTAGTACACTGCTATAGATAGTAAATGCCATCCATCAATGTTGTGATTCTGGGATATTTGCTGCACATTGATAAACTCTTTGTTATAAATTGAAAATGAATGCTGTGGAAGTAGGTTGCCAGGTCTCAGTGTTGGCCTATACTTCTGAACTTGAACTTCCGTCTCAGAAGAAATTGAAGCAAGCTCTTCACAGTACCTCTCCTCACTCTTCTCCCTCATTCTAAAATAAGACAGCTCCCTTTCCCAGCATGTCCTTGTTAGAGATATATTTGTTTAGTAAGTGATAGCTGTGCAGTTTCAGTGTGTAACTGGTGAAAGGCAAATGCTGTAGAAACACACACTGCTAATTCAAAAGCAAACAGCATTGTATTGGGAGTTCATAGCTCCTGGGAAAACAAATATTCTTTGAAATAAAATATAAGTGCAACCATTATGATTGCACTGTTCAGACGAGAACACTTACTACCAATTGAGTTGCAATCTACATCAAAGAGTAGTTACCAGAAGAAACTAGTGGAGGAAGAAGTTCCCTTTTGTCTCTCACCCCCCCACTGGTTCAGATGACTTATCACAAGCGTTGTTGCTTTACGACAGTTCTTGCTCTTGACGCCAAACTACGTTCTCTGCAGGTGTGTAAATCTTCTTAAAGCAAGCCTTATATGTGGATGGTGGGCCATGTTTGAGTTGTTGTGCAGGCCTCCAATAGAGTCACTTTGGCTTAGTTTTCTCTGAGGTGGTATACCTTTGTTGGAGCTATGCAGGTGGGAGCTCTTATGACTGAATGCTCCTCCATTCAAAACATCCCTCACATAGAAAACTAGGGATACTTCCAGATGAGGCTTTTATCATGCAATTGCCCTACCTCATTCACAGAATGTTACGGGGACTATACATGTTGTCATCTTCCATTTGTAACCCACCTGTGGTTTCTCACCACTTTTTTTGGTCTTTTTTTTTAACCACAGAAATTCTGTTAAGGCTGGAAAGACGGAATAGCTGCACAATGTCTTCTGATTAGTAATGGTAGGAGCCATCCATCTGTGTCAGACAGAAAAGTTCTAGCCTACCTTTCTCCCTAACTTGCATATTCTATGTGCAGGGATTTTATTTTATTTTATGAAGGATCTTTTCATTAAGTGAGCCCCCATCTTCAGTGAGCAGAGATATGGAAGTTGTTTAACCCTCGCACAACCTCCGCCACCTAGATTCGGATGATACGACAAGTTGCGGTCTTGGCTTGAATATTCAAAAACCACCTGGCACTCACCGCAGCCCACCATGGCTTAAACAAGCCATAGTGGGCAATGGTGATCATGCTGACTGGGCCTTCTTGTCTTGTCTATTCTTAAGTCCAGAGAAAGCCAAAGTAAAAACAGTATATGACTAGCTGCATAACTCTTTAATGACTTGTTCTTCTGATAGGTGAGACATTTGCAGAGCTGTCTTTTGTCTCTTTTTGGGATATTCTGATTTCTGCTAGGGGTACTGCTAATTCCTTTATCTTGACTTATTTATTTATTTAATACATTTTCATACCGCCCAATAGCCGAAGCTCTCTTAACAACACCAGCTTAACAACACCAGCTCACTGTTTCTCTCCAAGAAAACAAGATCCCACCATTGACACATCCCACTGAGATGTTTCATGCTCTCCCCTTCCCTGAGTGGTAGGATGTTCGCAGGGGTAGTTTTGATGTGAGATGAGCAGGTGAAGGCAACATTTTTGGGTCATGGCCCGGGCACATTTGGAAATTTGAGAAACTGTCCGGGGCATCACCACAGAATAGCTGCCATAGGACTTGTGGGAAAGGACAAGTAACCTGCCCAAAAGACTGAGTAAAGGTGGGGTCTAAGCCCCAACACACTAAATAACTCCTTCGAACCCACACTTTTCAGCACCAACAGAAATCTATTTCACAGCAATCCCAATTACCAGTAAGAAAATATGTTATTATTTTTTTTTAAAAAAGTGAGAGTGGTAGGACAACTTGGTGGGTGCCAAGAAAGTTGTCCAGGGGCACATTGGTGCCCATGGGTATCACATTGCTTACCCCTGTACTAGAGTCTCTGCTTATTTACAAATATAACTTGAGTAGAGGGGAATCAGTCAGAAGGGGCTTGATAGTTTGAAAAGTAGGATCAGCCCCACTCCCAGCAGCATTACCACTTTGTAATTTCCCAGCACTGCTTCAGCCAGCCAAGAAGCTTATAGCAACCTGAGTCCCCACTCCCCACCCCTTTCTCTGTTCAGCTTCAAAACTTTATTTGGGACTCAACTACCCAGGCAGGTCTCTGCCCTCATCCAAAGGGAGGCATGTTTGGTGGGGACACGAGAGAGGGCTTTCTCAGTGACTGCTCCCAAGCCCTGGAACTCCCTTGTGGGAGTAGGTTGGCTCCCACTCTGTTGTCCTTCTGGCTGCAGGCAAAGATGTTTCTATTCAGGCAGGCCTTTGGCATGTAAGCTGGTCTATTGCTGAAGGGGGCAGGTTAATTGGTTAGGTGCTGTCTATTTCTTTTATTGTTGTGTTTTTAATTGTTTTAATGGATCTGTTTTTATTCCATGTTTTAACTAAGATTTTGTTTTTAATCTGTATTTTATTATTGTTACCTGAGTGCCAATTTTTGTGGAAAGGTAGGATACTAAACAAACAAACAAATAGCAGGAGGGTGTATCTTGCATTCTAAATTCTATGACATTTAACTGAACATCAATGCCCATTAAGCAATCTCCTTTCTTAATCCAGCTATACAAAAGCCTAGACTACAGAAATGGTAATCTCTTCACCTTTCACAATAGTATAGAATTTCCCATAACACCATTCCCAGAAGTGACATTGCCATGCTTCTTGAACAAGTACACTGGTTCTCTTTGCTCTGCATGTGCATTTCTGCAGTATGCCTGCTCTGTTTTTCATATTCATAGACAAGAGTTGGAAGGGGCCTACAAGGCCATCGTCGAGTCCAACCCCCTGCTCAATGCAGGAAACTAGAGGGGTCTCTCAAGTAATAACCAGGCCTGACCCTGCTTAGCTTTCCACACTCAGACAAGCTGAACCAGCGTGAGCCACAGGCCTGATATGCACATTATGCAATAAGTTAAGGAAGTAGGTAGGTATAAGTTTAATTTACCCTCGATTCCATCCAGCAATATGCTTCTATCTATGTAAACTGAAGCAAATTTTGCAATATGCTAAATTGGGTACAGTAGCCCTGAACCCATCCTAAAATGGAGACAATGACCTGATTGCCACAATCACTGCAGTCACTGGTCATATATGATATGATATGATCTGAAGAAGCATTATCAAGGTGGCTGGGCTGGAGAAGGGAAGGAAGTTGCAAGCTTGGTAGCCTTCCTCTGTGTCAAATCTTAGATAAGACCCTTGGCAAGGAATTTTTCTATTATACTCTGTAAAGCGCCATGCACACAAACATTCTCCTCCTCTCCCTGGATTCAGAGAGATGCTGTAGAGTTGGTGCCAATTTCTCCAGCCTGCTTCTACCTGTCAGCCATATTGCACAATCTCCCTTTCCCGGTATCTGACTGTGACTTCCTCAGGATGTGATTTGTTGGGATAGTGTGTGCTGTTCCTGCCAAACTCAGTAAGGACAAATAGAGTGTGTGTGTGTGTGTGTGTGTGTGAAAAGAGTACAAGAAAGTAACACGGGTTGCAAAAAGACATTTTGCAGAGATAGAAGAGACTCAGCACTACGGGATGCAGAGAGAAAGTGCTGGAGTACAACTTATTCATAAATTATATGGAATTGGGTGAGCAAAGATAAACAAGTGTGTGGGAGGCACCAAATTATTCAGGATGGTGAAAACCCAAGGAGATTTGGGTGAATGGATAATGACAGATGAGGTTCATGAAAAGGGTCTTTTTAAAAACTCAAATTTCTCAGATATACAGATGGGATCCGACTGGGCTGTGACGATCCAGGGAAGACATGCTGGATAGTACACAGAAAACATCTGTCTCAACATGCTGGGCCAGTGAAGCAAATCTGATGTTAGGAATTATTAGGAAAGGGACTGAAAAAAACACTGCAAATACTCTGATCCCTTTATATAAATAAAATCTCTGTCCATCCACATTTGGAATACTGTATATAGTTCTTCTGGGTGCCCCATCTCAAAAAGGATATCATAGAGGTGGGACAGGTGCAGAAAAAAATGCAACCAGAATTAAAAAGGGGTTATTCATACCACGGAATAGCAGGAACCAACGGCATGGGGAAACTATTGCTTTCATGTCCTTCTTGTAAGCTTGCGGGAGGCATCCAGCTATCCAGTGTTACAAACAGTGCTGGACTAGATCATGAACCTTTGCCCTAATTCTACAGGCTCTTATGTTCAGATGGAGTGCAGGGAGACCTGTGTGGTGGTAAGAGAGACAAAAATGTTTGCTATGTGGTGTTGAGAGAAAAAGGAGGGGAAGAACACTATGGGGTGTGAAGAAGAAAAAGGGTGGGTTAACAGAGAATGAGTTAGAAGGAAAACACTAAAGACTATGAAAATGACAGCGTGTCACCGTCGTCCCCGCAAGCCAGTAACTTTAAAGTGGACTTCAATATGATTTGAATTGTGCACCCGTTTTCGAATGAATATATGAGGTTTTTTGTTTGTTTTTCACTTTGTCTCCAGTAATTTGGAAGAAAACTATACTGTAAGCCTCTGCATGTTTACTTGGAAATAAATCCCACTGTATTCATAGGTACCCTACTTCAGAGTTGCAGCCAAAGTTAGAGTAGTTGGGAGAAGGGGTAGCGGAGGGGGCGTTCCTTTTTGTGGTAGGAGAGAAATGAATTCAGAAAAAGTTAGGGTGAAAAAAACAACCCTGAAATGAAAACCCCCAGAATGTCAAGAGACGTAATTTGCTAATAAGTAAAATTACCTCTTGGAGCCTGCTCTGCAGAATGAAGAGGAATGAGCCCAAACGTGAAAAGATGCAGAGCAAACTGGGAGTACAGTACTAGAGGAAAAGGGCACGTCGTTTTGTTCCTCGTTCCTAAATGCCTTTTCTTTCTACTGTCCCTCCCTCTCCTTGCTAGAAATGTGGGATTTGCATGGAACGCCCTGAGCGGCAGACACTGGAGGGAAATTACTTGGCTTGGTTATGTTCAGCCCGATCCTTACTCAAACGTAGGGCTCCCGCAGTATTCAATTGGCTTATTCAACGGGTAAGTGCCCAAGGAAGTGCAGCCTGCCGAAGTTACTATCAAGTACAGACGAGGGAATTCGCTAACCCGCTCCGTCTACGTTTCTGATGCCTCCCTTGCAAAAGCTTGCTGGAACTGTCCGCGGTCTCCCTAACGAAGCGACTAGTGCAGTTTATCCATGTTTAATTCGGCAGTAAGCTTCCACTGAGTTCCATGGGGCATTTTACTCCTAAATATGTGGGGATACGACTGTTGCAGCCTGAACTCACACTTTTTTTTTTAAAAAAAAAAAGTAAAACATGGAGATGCCAAAAGTGGAAAAAGTCGTAAGAGAGGTATGGATGGTTGGTGAAAGACTAAACTGCAACTAAACTGAAATCTTGCCAGAGAGGGCTGGGCTTGGCTTTTCCCCCTGCTTCGTTCCTCCCTCGCGTTGCTGATAGCTTTTGGGTTGGGTTTAGGAGGCGATGGGAGGAGAAAGAGGAGTAGGCCGCGAAACGGAGAGAAGAAGGTTGCTATGGCAATGCCCCTTCTGCCTCTGTCAAGATGGCCGCCAGGACCGCTCGCCGCTCCCGTGCGCTGGAGAGGTGGGCCCGGCTGGTGCGCTCTTTGTCGCGCGGAGATGACGTACTCCGGGGGAGCGGCGGCTTCCCACAGCAGCAGCAGGGAACGGAGTTTGTGGCAGTCGCTCGCGTGAAGATGGCGGGCGTCGCCGATGCCGCCGCCCCGGGAGGCGGGGATGGCGGGCGACGGGGCGTCCCGGACCACTCGTTACTACAGCCGGACAGCGGGCAGCGGCGGAGTAGCTTCACGGGCGGAGAATCTCGGTCCCCTCACCCGTCGCCTGCACGTTTGGCACCTTCTGCCTCGAGCCCACCTTCACCCAATCCCGGGCAACACCACAGAACCGAGACTCTGGGTTTCTACGAGAGCGATCCCCACAGGCAGCAGAAGCGCAGTGGACCCTCAGGTGAGATGGGGGAGGCCCCCGGGTGGGACCGACAGAGCTGGGCTTGAGTTGTTCATTGTCAATGGCTTGACCCTGTAAAGGTGAGAATAGGCAAAACTGTCCACGAGCAGAGTTCTGTACTCTCATGCAAGGTAAGGCGAAGGTGCCCCTGAGCATGTGCAGTGTGTATTTTGCTCACGGTAAGAATAGGCTAAAATGCCCCCGAGCCTATGTTGAATGTATTTTCTCTCCTTATGCTTAGCCAACAGATTGTTGGGTCTTCTCTCCCGTGGGGTGAGGGAAGAAGAAACGTAGTGCTTAACTTCTAGATAGGGAACGAAAGGTGCTGTTAGGGCTGGAATCTGCCTGGAAAGACTTCTTCTAACTATGAAGTCTTCGAACTCCTAGGCTGTAATTCCTAATTTGTAGAGAGGAATTCTTGGAGGGAAATATACTTCTTACCTATTCAGAGGTACTTTAATTTGTTCTTATGTTACAAGGTGGATTGAGCTCTGGTATTGCAAACAGATGCCAGCCAGATGATCAGCCCATGGGGATGATCTTCCTGGTGGCCTTCCCATATGAGGTTCTCCAGTAGTCTCTTTTAGAAATATAGAAATATAGAACTTGGTGGATAGTAGCTTGGAGGAATTTCGATGGTGATGGCTTCTGAGCTGGGGGCAAGAAGAAATGTGTGGAGTGAGTGAGGAAGAAACCAAAACAGAAAGTTACCCTTTCTCAAGCTGGTGTTGCTGCTTTCTGAAATCAAAAGATTCCAGGGAGGTATATGAGTAGAAGTGGAAGGATAATCTGTTCCTGGTGTGTGTGTATTTTCTGAACTAAGAAGCATTCCGTGAATGCTAGTGAAATCTGACAATCCTAGATATTTGGGACTGTACAAGAGTTCTGACTGAAGTCAATACTTGGGAGGGTTTCTCTCTGTCTCTCTCCTGACAGCAGAAAAGCCTTGCCTCACCAACTGCTTTCTGATTGGCTGTATTGTGCTTGGCTTTTCCAAGCTTGTTTTTAGAATTGGGTGCTGTCAGGATTTGAGCAATTGCATTTTGCAAGCATGTAGGCTGATGCTTGTGTACTATTTGACAACTCTTAACTCTTGTTAAGTCAGCCAGTCTCTCAGTATGAGAGCCATAGCATTTGCCTCTTTAAGTTTGTTATTAGGCATGTCAGCAAAGGCAGTCAGTTATTTTTGGGAATCTAATTTTAGGCACCCAAGTTTGAAAAATTAACCTAGAGATTTTACAGGTCATCAGAATATATTGATCTTGTATCTAGATGTGGGCGGTGTTATTGCCTATCCATAAGTATATATGTAAAACATGCATAAGTACACATCTGTGTAAAATTAACTTTTTCTCCTTCCAAGTAGTAAGTTAAGAATAGTAGGTCTAATACCTACTAAATGCATTCTTGGGATTGGATTTGACAGCGCAAGGGTGTGTGCACACTCATATTGTGGTGTCTTACATATAGGAGTGTGTGTCTGCGTTTGCACGTGCATGCGCAAGTACACATTTGGGTGCACAGTTTAAAAGTGAGAGTTATGTCGTTTTAAAAATTGTGTTAAGAGTAATCATTGCTCCGAGAGTACATCTTAGTTATTCGATCTGCCTGTCTTCTCTATCTGTGGTTCAGGAAGTGTAACTCTTAAAACATGTAGGGCTCTTAAAAGCCCCTAGCTCAGGGGTCAATTGTGAGGAAAATGAGCTCAAGAACCGAAAAATCTTTGTGTTGCCTGCATAATGTATATGGTTATACTTTAATATCTGCAATGGCTGTTAAAGCAATTACACTGTAATGTTTGTTGGAGGATAGCGTGAAACACTTGAAAAGACACTGTGTTTTATTTCAGATTAAAAAGTTGTTCAAATGGAGACAGAAGCATTGTTGTATTATGTCTTTCTTAAATTATTTGTGTTTCCTATTTTTCCCCCTCACTGGAAGTGCTAGGAACACTTCATGTGAAAAAACAAATGGTGTTAAAAATTGCTGTCAGGCATCCAGTTTATACAAATGCATGGTTGAACTGACAGTATATTTTGGCTTGCTTGTAAGATGGGAATGAATAGTTGGATGCTTGAATAGATAAAAATGACAATTTTATTTATTTTGTGTTATGCTATCCCCGCCCCCCCTTTTTGAGGTTTCAAATACAGCATGCATGTATCTGCTTATTGCAACATGCTGGGAAATGGAAACTGCTTGAATCTACTTTTCTAACACCTACGTATTTCATATAAATCTTTATTGGAATTAGAACCTATTAGTTTAGGCATAACTTTAATAACACTGTTTGCACAAAGCTGCAATTATTTATACCCCTCCCACTCCCACGGAAACCTCTGAGCCTCTTGCCTCTCCCATGTCAGAACTCTGACATTGGTAGAGGCAAAAAAGGCAGATCAGGAAACCTGTTGTGGGCAGAATACAGGAGGTTTGGCTCCCCAGACGTGCCCCCAGCATGTGGGGTGGGCGGGTGGGGGAATGTGTGCCAGCCCTGGAGCTGACATTCAAATTTTTGCTTCCAATTGGAGGGAAATGGTCAAAGAAAAAAAAAAATCAAAAGGGGGGAAAAAAGCATGGCAGGGTGTTGGATAAGGTGTAAGCCTGGCAGGGCTCTGAATTAGGTGGTTCCAAAGCCTTCAGATCTTCCCACCTCCACCAGTAGGATTGCCTTGGTAATATTGCTAAGCTTTCACCCACAAATTCTATAGCATTCTTGACTTATGTCACAAAATTCACAGTATTGTTGATTGTGTCCTTTCATATGGATGAAACTGTACTAATATTTAAGTCATATAATTGGTAAATTAGCTTAATTAGAAATGTTCATAATGTATAGTGAAATAGAAAGAACTGCTCAGAGGCTATCCTATGGCCTGCAAATTATTTATTTATTTAAAATTATTTTTAGGTCTCCTTAAATGTCAGCATAACATTGCTGCTGGAAATGTATTGGACTATGTCAACAGCACAAAAATAACTATAGGGAAAAAAAGCTAAAGTAGCAACACTCATGCCCATTCTCACGTGTCTCTTGACAATTGTACCACCATTCATGGTGTTGCATAATGACAATTTCCCCCACATTAACCTAATGACAATTTCCCCACCAATTTCCTTTTTTACACAGTGCTAAAATGTGGGGGCACCTCTTGGATAAAGGAGTGTTATTAAGCCAGTGCATTTTTCTATAATTGCAGGAGGAGTCACTTAATGGCCATGGGTATTTTTACTTCGCACCATCATCTGTTCTCTTGTGGTGACTTGGAGACATTGAGGATGTACAGGTGTCATGCTTTGTAGAAAGGTCCCCCCCCCTCCAGTGAGACCCTCCTTTCTTGCTTGTCTATGTAGGTGCATAGTCCTCCAGTTGCAGGAGTACAATTAGGGTTCTTGGTGGGTGTTCATGTGTCAGATATCCTGAGGCAAGGTACCTATAAGGCCGGGGTGGGCAACACATGTGTGTTTGTGTGTGTGTGTGCCATGGGCCTCATGTGGCTCTGAATTCGGGGGGGATTAATGGAGGGGAAGTGTCCGTAGCGCTACAGAGTGCCAAAAGGGTCAAGTTCAGTTTGCTTGCAAGCTAAATTTGACTTCTTTGGTACTATGTAGCACTACATATGTCATTATTTTTTTTCAATGGCCCACAGAGTGTGGTTGGTGTGGGGGCGGGGGCGGTGGGCCCTGAGAGGCAAAAATGGCCCTTGGACCTTCTGTAGTTGTCCAACCCTGCTGTAAGGATTCGGAGAAGAGAAAGGTCATTCATTTGCCTGTTATTTTTATTTTTATTATCTGTGTGCTTGGGTTTTTGAGTATTGGTATGAATGCTCCCCATTTGTCCTCAGTGTCTTCTTACTTATGGGCTCCTACTTCTCTGGATATAGGAGCAGAGTGAAGTGACATCTTGATACCTGTGAATTGTTTTCCTTGGCTGAGGCTTATAGACTTCTGGTGATTTGATGCAGGGTTTACCAGAATCCATTGTGGATATGGGGGCAGTTGGTGAGGAGGGGGGAATTTGTCTTGGTAGTTTTAACTTCACTGGGCATTTTGAGTAATGGTATTACCGGTACTCTTTGTAGGTACCTCATTATGCTGTCAGGGACAAGAATGCTTCCTGAGCAAACATAGGATTGAATCTTAAGAATTGTGAAAAGAAAGAAGTTAATGGAAGGGAACCTTCCTGTCTTCCCTCCTACCTTCACCCCTCCCCCCCAAATACTCGCCTTAGGGTTAGGGGACCCTTCTGAATAGCGTGGGATGGGCTTTGTGGGGCTGCTGTGCATGGGGAGAATCAACAAAAATTGGGTGGAGGCACCATATGCAAGTAGAGCTCCACCCACACAAAGTGGTCAGTTTTACACACACACACACACACACACACACACACACACAGAGCGCAGCCCCTTGTGGTCCATTTCATACTCCAGGATGGTCTCTTAATCCTCTGTGAGGATTTCAGGCAGCTGCAGGGAAGAAGAAGGGAACAAGAAATTTCCTTTCCGTACATTTCCTTCCATTCTTAGGATCTAAGCCATGGAATTCCCACTAACTTCCAGTTCTTCCCCAAGTTGCCAAGAACGCGACCCAGTTAACCCATTCCACTTATAGTGTGGTGTTAGTAGGTTCTTTTGGCCCAATGGTGGCACTATGCTGGCATAGTTTCCCTGCTAGGGTGGTATTTTGCTGGTATATCTTCGGCCTCCACCAGCAAAAGAGAACTTAGGAGCAATTATTCCTGCCCAGCAGTGTAAGTAGACATGTAAAATTTCTGGAGGTTTTGAAGCCAGTGGTTGTCATTTCTTGGGGTGGGGTGGGGTGGGAAAAGAAATACTGAGAAAAATGGAAATGTATGCAATATTTAGTCACTTAAAAGATCTAGAATTTTTACTACTTTAAGAACAAAATGCACAGTGTGTATAAAACTGTACTGTTGCATATATTTATGATGTTGAAAAGCATAGTCGCCTTAGTTTTAATCAAACAATAATTATAAATACTATTAGAGATTAGAGTATTAGAGATGGAATTGTAAGTTGCTGTACCTGAAGCATATCACTTTTTGCAATGTAGAAAATTAGGGAAACAATGGGTTGTCTCCAGTGTTAGTCCTATTTAGGTTAGACCAATTGAAATGAATGGGACTTAAGTTAGATTCACATTAGATACACTAAAACCTCCAACACTAATAATACAAAAAAGAGTGCTTATTTTCTGGACTTAGATACGGTATCCTCTTCTTACTGTCAGTATTATCCAGGAACAGAAGGAACAATACATAAACCTGAAACACCTGTTTACCCAGGCTTCTAGACTTTCACTTGCCATGGTAAGTGAGCTATTGCTCTATGATAAGTGTGATGAGCAACAAGCCACCTTTTGAAACCGCAGAGGTGGGTAGGGATCATCCTAGCAACTGCTCAGCAGTCCCCCACCCCCTCCCCATCTCCAAGGCCCAGCAAGCCTTCCCCTCCAAGCACCCAAACCGCCAGGCTCCTTGTCCACTTTCCTGCAGGGGAGGTGCCTGTAGCACTTCCTTGGCTGGTTGGAAGAAAGGTGCCCAACATGTATCACCTCTGAGCAGCCAAACTGTCAAGCGCTCCTGCTGCCTTCCCTGCAGGAAGGTATTTGAGGCACCTCTTAGCCATTAGACTCACCTCCAAACTGCCCAGTAGTGTCCAAGTTGGCAAGTTCAACCCCTGCATTTCACACAAGAAAGGCCTTCAAGGTGAGGAAGGGGAAAGGAACCTGACAACCACATTTGGCTTGGCCAGCAAGGCTGTCGAGAAATGGTAAAGCTCTGTGTTTACCAGAGGCGACAGTGGCATGACTACAAGCAACTATTCCTCTTTCAAATTGCTTCCAACTCGGCGGAAAACAACCTGGTGTCTTATTCCCGGCTAAATTCATCATCACATACAGTAAATGAAGAGCTCTGGAGAACTCTCATAGTTACTCAAAATTTTGTGCGTTTTCTTTGGTTCTAATAAAAGTTTTGCCTGATCATGGATTTTAGATTTTTTCTTCTGGACCAACACAGCTTCTTTTGTTTTTTGAATAACTGTGAATAAAACTAGCAACATATAACTGATAGCAAGTCATTTCAACCAATAACTAATTTATCCTTAAATACTTCCATCTCAGATTTCTTTCACTAATCAAAATTTCTGAAAGGTCAATAATTCCTGTTCTGAAATTTTTTAAAAAATATCTCTGTGGCTTTCTATAGAGAAGTCAAGGTTTGCAAAAAAATATATATATCTGAAAAAGCTCTCCTTTTCCTTCACATGCTAACCTGTTCCCTGATTTGATGTCTATATTTCCAAACATAGGCCAGTTTCTTTCACATGCTGCAGAACTGGAGGAATCTGAATTGGGAGACAAGATTTGAGAGTTCCTCTATGTGTATACAGAATACAGGAATCATAATTGCATAATGCTATAGATTAATTTAAATAATTATTACATAGTTTTTAGAGACTGTTTTGAGTAAGTGAAGGGGCACCTAAAGCAGCATTTAAAAACCTTTCTTTTAAAGCATATTACCCATTATTCTAAAAGAGAAAATATTTTTTTAAAAATCAGTTCCCTGCCAAATGTTTATTTCCCCTGCCCCAACAGTAAAAATACAAAACAAAAAATGGTGGGGGAAAGGCCTGGAAAAGGATTTTTCCTTTTGCAGGTGAGGTGGACAAGCTGTATGTTAGGAATAGGATTGTGTTGTTCGCGTTCATACTATTATAGCCAGTTGTTTTGGCTGTGACTTCTAGCAAATTAATTAAACAAGGTGTTTCTGACACTGAAAACAATAATTTACTTTAGCTAGATTGAAGATATTTTTGAAGCCAATTAAAAATGACTTACCTGTCAGAAAAGCAAACAAACTGATTTTCACATAACGCTAACCTATGGCTTATTTAACCCATGTATTGCTGAATTTTGAGCTGTCATGATGTGCAAACCCACCCTTGCTAACAAACAATAGTTTGTTAAGCACAGACAACCCAGAAGGAGAACCAATGGTCTGTTGTTGGGTTGTGAACTCTGGATTGTTTAAACCAATGGTTCTCATTACGAGCGAACCCAGAACCATAGGTTGTTCATGGGTTGTTTTGCTGGGCTACAGAGGCGGCAAGCAAGAATGGTAAAACAACAACAACCCAGCCACTATACATGCCAGTACTACAGCACCGCAAAGGCATTTGGGATACAAGGAGGGAGCGGGTGAAGGACGAGGGAAACAAACAACCAGTGTAGTACCAGTGTAGCGTAGTGGTGAGAGTGTTGGACTGGGACTTGGGAGATCCAGATTCTAATCCCCGCTCGGCATGAAACTCACTGGGTGACTTTGGGCCAGTCACTGACTCTCAGCCTAACCTACCTCACAGGGTTGTTGTGAGGATAAAATGGAGAGGAGGAGGAGGATTATGTAAGCCGCCTTGGGGGAAAAGGCGGGGTATAAATATAATAAATAAATAAAATAAAATAAAATAAAACCCAGAAATTGAGAAAACAAACCATGGTTTGTTCAGTCGTTTGCCAGACAAACCCTGGGTAGGGCAACAAATCCTGAATTAACCATGGGTTAAATAAATCATGGGTTAGCATTATGTGTGAAGCAGGTCAGTTATCTGAAATAAGCACAAATGTGCTATACATTCTTCTACATTCAATTAACTTGCTGAGTGGCACACCTCTTAATATAGACTGCTCGGCTTAATAAGAATAAAGCATTTACTGGTTTGATCAAACCATAATTTGCTGTTACATTTGAACAGCAAACTGACGTGTTTTTTTTTCAAATTGGGAAGCATTCTGTTAAACTGAGGGGAATTAGGGGTAAAGGGAAAGCATGAGCACATAACATTTTATCCTCCAAATCATTGTTTGGAGGATCAAGAACATGACATCTGAATTCAGCAATACTGTAGTTCTTTTTGTTGGCATTAGGCAAGCCAAATAAAAAGAAGGGTGTACTGTGAAGGAAAGCAGATCATGATATTTTGACCTGTGTTCTAGAATGTTATCTCTAAGAATTAATATTAATCTATGTTCATATACTCTGCCCTGAGTTCTCATAGGGAGGGTGGGATACAAATATAATGAAACAAGTAAATTGTTTACTCAGCCAAACATTTCTGTATTTGTACAGCTTATGCAAAAACCATAGTGCAGTTCTGTAAGTACTTTTGAACTTTTGAATTATTTGAGACATTAATAGCTCAAATAATCTTTGTATAACTCTTTCAAGCTAGTGACGTACAGCATAATCCTAAGCATATTTATTCAGAAGTAAGTCCCACTGTTTTCAATGGGGCTTGCTAAGTATACATTAGATTTAGTGTACTAGTGGCCTTAGTATACTATAAAGAAATGTTATTAGGCGCTTACATTTGTGTTAGATTGTCCCTGCTTTCAGTATGACTTGGTTTGCACATAATGCTAACCCTTGGTTTATTTAACCCTTGGTTTATTTAACTCCTTTGCTGAAGTAACTGCACTGGCTACCTGTTCTCTACTGGGCCGGGCCTGGTACTTGTGTACAAGGCCTGAAACAACTTGGGACCAGGTTACCTGAGAGAGTGCTTCCTCCCATACCAACCTGCCCAGTCACTGAGGTCATCAGATGGTATGCTCCTGGTGGTTCCTCATGGACTTCTGGCCCGATTGGAGACCACCAGGAGCAGAGCCTTCAGTGTGTTGGCTCCATTTCTGTGGAACTCCCTGCCTCTGGAGGTCAGGCAGGCTCCAACATTGTGCTGCTTTCGGCGCCTGCTGAAGACCTCCTGCTTCCGGGAAGCCTTCTCTGCTGTCCAGCCACCGTTTTAATCTTACCTTGTTTTCAATGTATTGTTTTTGTTTCTTTTATCTGTTTTTCTTTTTATTGTTCACCGTTACAGAATCTACTTAGATATGGAGCGGTATACAAATACCGTAAGTAAATAAATAAATAAACCCATGGTTAATCCATAGTTTATAGCCCTAAATAAACCATGGATTAGCTTTATATGTGAACCAGGTCTATATGTGGCTTCAAAATTGGTTATCTTTCTTTCCTTGCTGCCAGTTTGCAGCAAAACATGTTTTGTGTGGTCCCAAAATTTGGAAATAATGCATACTTTTAGTAGTGAGAATATTTTATGCAATGGAATAAAATAAGGGGTGAGAAATTAAGTTTTTGTGTTTGGAAGAAGAGGTTGCTTGTGGAAAAACTAAGGGTTATTTTATTACACAGCACCAAACCTGGGTTTCCTACCAAGTGTACATGCAAAAAGGAAGCTGCAATTAATCTTGGCTCTCTGTCAAGTTACCTATATGATGCATGTGTTTTTGAACATCTATTTTAACCTACACAACTTATATTTTTAAGGGCACACAAATCTTTGGTGTACTAATTAAAATGGTAATGTGTGAATGGGTCCTATAAATGCTCTTCAGCTGTAGAAATATGATATTGAGTTCTGATAGGAAAAGTAACTTTAAGACATTAATACATTTTAAACATGTGTTAATATCCTAATTATGTTTGTGACTGCACAGGCTGTAGATCCAAGGGCTCTGCCATCTTAATGCACTTAACATTAAAATGGCCACGAACGTGCTGGAAAACCACCAGGCACCTGTCTTCCTGGGTGCCCAAAAAGATTATGCTGGCAACTAAAAATACATGTGGCATAAACTGCCCATTTATCCCCATCACAGCTGTTGTTTTCGTTGTCTAGTTGGGTGACACTCTGAGATAAACAGAATCAAAACAAGAAGAATTGAAATGACTAGAAGAAATGGCAGGAAACAGGAAAGAGAGAGTGAAAGGATAATGTTCGCTGCAGCTATGGTATGCCTGCCTCCAAGATAATATGATTGTAGTGAGTAAACCCAAAGATTCTCCTTTCTGACACCAAACCTGGCAGATTTCCCTAAGATTATCAGGTTAATTAAGCAGGTAAATTTCAGTGGTAACCACAAACCAGCATTGCAGTCACATCTGTTCAATTTTTCTATGCATCTTACGTTGTGGTAGTGGTGGTGGTGGTACAGAAGCTCCTGGCCTTGAGGTTTGAGACAGACAGGCATGTGCAGTTGTAAAGCACTGCAAAGTAACGACCCTTCCCTTATGGCTAACTGCTGCTTGCCACAAACTGCTCACCTTCCTTTTATTTTATTTTTTTAAAAAACTTCGGTCCTACCTCTCTCCAAACTCAGGGTAGCTCACAATAGAATTAAAATATTCTTACTAAACTATGAATTAGGACTGTCATTCTGTTAAAGAAAACTTAGTCAATGTTACCTGCTTTAGTTAAATGTGCATATGAATAAAACAATTGTTCTAAAGGGGGGGACCCTTTGTTTTTAGATGATACACTCATCTGTCGCAAATTCCATGCTAAGGCTCATTAGGACAAGGATCAAAAATAAAACTGCCAATATTGTGCTGTCTTTATACAAATCTATGGTGCAACCACACTTGGAATACTGTGTCTAGTTCTTGTCACTGTGTCTTAAACTGGATGTTGTAGAACTGGAAAAGATTCAGAAAATGGCAGCTAAAATGATTGGGCTGCAGGAGCTATTCCGCTATGAGGAAAGGTTACAACATTTAGAGCAGGCATGAGGAACTTCCATTCCACAGAGTTTCCCCATAAGCCCACAGAGGTTCCCCATCTGGCCTGCCAGTGCCAGCCACTTCCCCAGGCCCCACTCCCTCTCCTCAACAGGCAGGAAAAAAGCTCTTATCTTTGACTAGCAGCTGATTGGAGATAAGAGCCTTTATCTGTTGTGTAGTGAGAAAAGGAGCCTTTGTCACCCTATAGCCATTAAAAGTTCTTACCTCTTACCTCCAATCAGCGGATAATGAGAGGTAAGCGCTTTTCCCTGCTCCACTTTCCATGTTTGGTGTTTGTGTGTGCTCAAATGGGGTGAGATGTGAGTGTGCGTTTGTGATTTATAGTGTGTTTTACCACCGTTTGATCCTTTTTGTGCTTCTGGCTTGGAAGGACCACTCAAACCTTAGTTTGCTGGTTTAGAAATAACAGGGAAACTATGGTTTGATTAAAACAAGAAGAAATGAATGAAGCTCTACTTGAGAGATGAGGCAGTGGCTGAGCTGATGGCTTAATGATTTGGAGGATCATTTGAATGGAACTAGTTTGGTGGTACAGATGTAATAAAAAAAATAAGAATGATTAAAACAGGAAATCATGCATTAAGCCCTATGTCTAAGAGGAGGAAGAAATGGGAGCTCATTTGTGACTCATAATTGTCCAGATCATAGCTTGGTGGTATATTCTCTTTTTAGTCTTTGGATATGCAGGTTGGTGAAGTTCCTTATTGGACAAATAGCAGGTTCATTCCAGGAAACTATAGTTAACAGCTTTGGAACAAAGCCGGCTTTAAACCATGGCTTCATATCCTGGCTTAACCATAGTTTTCCAGTTGTAACAGGAAAGTGAAGTTTAAGTGAAGACTTTCTGACTCACTTGCCAGGTTGTGCAAAAAAAGGAGCGAGTTGGCTGCATGCAGAGACATGAAGCTTGTGATGGTCTGAACACAGCCATAGATTATGTGATTGTCTGGTTTATGCTTTCTTTCAAATTGAATGTTTAGGTGCGTTTTTATTGGAAGGCTAGTACAGGTCTTTTAAATCTGTTAAATCTTGGGTTGAAAAATGGTCAAGATGTTACTTTGGTAGAGTAGCAATCTTATTTGCCAGGAAGATAACACAGTGGGGTCCATGTTCTCTGACCACAGCTCTTGGCCACTGGAGCAAAAATTCACCATATAGCAGGGGTCTCCAACATGGTGATCACAAGGTCAGGCTGAGGTGCCTGTCAAGCTGTTTCCCCCCTCTGCAAGTGAATGGAACAATTCTTCCTTGCCAAAAGTGGGGGGGCAATGTCCCCCCCCCCCAAGGACCCGTGGAGCAACAGGGTCCTTGCAGGGGGTCCTTGATTAGGGGTGACCTACAGGGAGCCCTCCAGCCGATTTTTGGCAGGGGGGCTTTTTCTGTCTGTATTAAAGCCAATGGATCATTGTCCATTGACTTTAATAGGGATGGGGAAAGCCCCCCCTGCCTAAAGTAAGAGGGACCAGAGAGAGAAGGAGAGAGAGAGGAAGAGGAGGAGGAGAAGCAGCAGCAGCAGCTAGAGAGCGAGAGAGAGAGAAAGAAAGGCCAGAAAAACAAAAGGAAGCAGGGGGGGAAAGAGTAGTCAGAGAGAAGGAAGGAAAGAAAGACAAAGAAAGAAAGAGACAGAGAGAGCAGACGGACTGACAGAAAGAAAGAAAGAAAGAAAGAGGCGACAGAGGGAGAA
The DNA here is from genome assembly GCA_021292165.1 of Shinisaurus crocodilurus. Classification (NCBI taxonomy): domain Eukaryota; kingdom Metazoa; phylum Chordata; class Lepidosauria; order Squamata; family Shinisauridae; genus Shinisaurus; species Shinisaurus crocodilurus. Next base: position 104,174,089 of record CM037876.1, read on the forward strand.
GAGGAGACAGGCAGAGAGAGAAGATCCAGAGAGAGAGAAGGGAAGAGAGAAAAGTGCAAGAGATTGAGAGAGAGAAACCAGAGTGAGTAGCACACACACAATCATACACACACACAAACACGGATAGCGGTGTGTGATCACAACATTTTTTGTGATTGGCCTCCATCTTCCTACAGCAGTTAATGTGTGGTGATTCCTAGGGCACTTTTTCAAAATGCCAGATGTGCCCACAGCCCCCAGAAGGTTGGAAGCCCCTGCCTCACAGTAATAGATAGTCTAGAATAGATTGAGCCAACAGCTGTCTGTGTGCTGTTTCAGCCAAGGCTATCAACATGGATGGACTTTGCTTAGCTCTCTGGAATAAGCTGAAGGCTGTCTAATTAGATTTGAGCCTGACAACCTGGGAGCTTTCCAGATTCTCCCCTCTCCCCACCTCAAAGAGGATAAAGTGTTAGGGCAATTACTAGTGCTTACATTTTTAATAAACATAAAAGGTGCAGCTTTCTCACTGTCTTTACTGACTTAGAAAGGATGGGTTCAATGTTCAGGTCGTCCTATTCCTATTTTTTAAAACATTTTTTGGCACCATTCCAAGGCTTGTCTGGATACAAACTTGAATATAGATGAGAAACAGCAAACTTGAAAAACAGTTTGAAAACCCAAAAAGACAACCCAAAGGTAAGTTAAAAGATATGTTTGAACTCTCTTTGGGAAACGGACAGTGTACCTCAAGGAGAGATCATTCCACAGCCTTGGACCAATAAACATGAAGGCCCTACTTCTAGCTGCTGCAGTTGTTGCTTTCTGTGGAGATGGCACCCAAATTCCTTCCTGAGAAGATGATCAAAGTTGACATGAGGACAATGCCAGGAGAGGTGGTCTCTGAAGGAAGCGCTACAACAGTGCAGTCTATAAAAATATTGAACTTTTTGTGAAGCTTAACAGACATTGCCTACCATGTTGTAGGTAGCTTTTATTTGTAGATTTAGGTGTGAGTGGTCACCGGATTGAGACTCAAGTTAGTGACATATATGGGCTAGGCTTTATAGCAGAGCTCTTCAACCTTGGGTCCCCAGATGTTGCTGGACTACAGCTCCCAGAATCCCTTGCCATTGTCCGTGCTGGCTGGGTTTGCTGGGAGCTGTAGTCCAGCAACATCTGGGGACCCAAGGTTGGAGAGCCCTGCTTTAACAGAGTTAAGGAACACATTGCAAGAAGGGTCATATCAGCAAATTAAGTATGAGATGAAGGGAATCCGCCCCACCCCCACCCCATTCCAGTATCTCCAGGTAAAATATGCAGTTAATCAATTGTTGTGTAAAGGGACTGTTCAGATTTTGAGAATATGATTCTCAGAAACCAAAAGGACACAGAAATCGAAAGGGCCAGATGACCACCCAGCCTTCTGCGGGCTGAATGACATTCCCCCCCCCCCAATATTATTTGGTTTCCAGCTGATGCAGCATGTGGATGATCCTCCAAGTGCTTTGGCTGGCACCCAGCAACACTGCATGCAGGCTTCCCGCACTGTGGGAGACCTGCCCATAGCAAGCCATCCCAGCTGATGCGCTGGCCAGGACCCTGCTTCGCTATGCATGGTCTCCCCCATTGATGTGTCAGTCGGGACCCAGCTAAGATTTACCATTAGATGCAGTGGTGGTGATTGGTTATGTTAAGGCCATAGTGTACATGGCAGGCATAGAGCTTATAGTACACCTGTTAACAGCATCTCGTATGGCTAGAAGAAAGTTAATCCACCTTCTATTGATGATTGGATCAATAGAATATGGAACATGGTCTATGTGGTGAAATTGACAAATCTGGTAAGAGTTAATGAGGGAAGTCAGCAGGATAATAGGTTTATTATAGAAGGAGTGTGCTTCATATTGGAATAATAATGTTGTTGTGAGGATAAAATGGAGAGAAGGAAGAGGATTATGTAAGCCGCCTTGGGTTCCTTACAGGAAAAAAGGCGGGGTATAAATATAATAAATAAATAAATAAAAATAAAGTCCAAGACACGATAAATCCTTATTTATTTTTGGGTGAAATTTAAGATACAGATAAGAAAGGGGTTTTTTAGTGTGTGTTTTAAAGACTGGGACATACTTGCTGATTGTTTACATGAAGGTTTGGATATTTATTGGATATATAGGAATTATTGGAATATTATGAGAATATCTGGATATTTATTGGAATATTATTATTATTGATATGTATGTACATGGAGATATGATAAATAACATTATTTTTTAAAATGAAGAAGAAAAAAGATGGACAAGGCTTAGGAACCAAGAAATATGTAACAGACAGAATAGAAGTAAGATCCAGGTAAGCTAAGGTTGGTCGCCAGGATCTGATTGGGATAGACAACAAACAATGTTAATAAGGACAAGCTGAGGTTGTTAGCCAGTGATTCCATCAAGAGGCAAGTGGGATGCATGCACAGCCAAAGGGTGGAAAGTAGGTGGAAGAAGGCAAGGAATGACAGCACTGCTGCCTCCAGGTTCTGGGAGGCCTTTGGGTAAGATGCCCTGGCAGATCCTCTTCTCTGACTTGGTGTACCTCATCCTTTCTGCTGTCTCACTCACTAGCCCCCTTTCTGTAGGCTCAGTCAGAACAGCTACCCAGAGAGCAGAGGTCAAAGAGAATGGAGGATGATGTTCCTTCTTCTGTTTCTGCTCATTCAGAGAAGGTAGGCAAACAGGTGGCAACAGCATGAAGGAGGAGCAGCAGGGCCAAGATGCTCCAGAGGTTGGCAATGGACCATCTCCCCTTGCTGAGGCATGGGCCTTGGTAGGTGTATAATAGTGCTGACCCCTGAAGCCAGACCTGAGTGGCAGGATGGGAAGAACATACAGGTTTTACACAACGGTGGTAGTGCTTGAGGGGTGGACCAGGTAATCTGCAGACATAGGGCTGCAGCAGGCAGCCCTGGAAGTATTTATACACAGCAGGGCTATCCAAAATTATAATGCTAATGTATCACACCTTCTGTGGCCATGGTGGAGCAGTGTCAGTGTAGCTTGTCAGAGGCAAGGTCCCTGGTTCAAGCCCCAACACTAAAATGTGTTGAGAGCTGGTATCAGGAACTGCAGTATGTTTCCTGTTGAGAAATTACATGCATTAATACAGCCTTCCCCAGCCTGGTGCTGTCCAGGTGTTATGGGCTGGTCTTGTGATCCCCAACCAGCATGGCCAATGTTCAGGAATGCTGACCCTTGAAATTTAGCTTTAACTGTTTACGCCTGGATTACAGGTGGGATTCAGTCAGCCACTGATTTCTTTGAGCACTGTAAGAAGTGGTAGTGTGGACTGCTAAGTCCTGGTGTCTGTTGTCCTTTCTATTAATCTTTATGATCTCTGAAGCCCCAGATTAGGTGTGGGAAACTAGCCCTCCAGATGTTGTTGAACTCCAGTTTCCATCAGCTCCAGCCAGCATGGCCAATGGTCAGGAATGATGGGAGTTGTAATCCAACAACATCTGGAAGGCCATAGTTTCCCCAACTCTGGCCCAGATGTTGTAGGCTAGGATCCCAGTTCATTGACTCTCCTGTACTGCCTTTTTACTAGCATCAGGAACGGTGCAGGGCTGTTTGGCGCCCTAGGCCAAATTATATTAGGCGCCCCCCCTCGTGCCGTGGGGGGGGCCTCCGGAGCAAAGCAGCCCTGCTTTGCAACACCCCCCGCGCGCGTGCGCGACCGCGCGCCCGTCCGCCAACCACCTACCTTCCCACCGCCCACCGCTGCTGGCTGCTGCTGCCGCCGCCTCCTCCTCCGACGCGATGGGACGAAGGTAGGTAGATGGTTGGCGGGCGCGCGCGCGCGCGGCGGTTGCTGCGGCGGCGGCAGCGGCCGGCAAGCGGGCGGGGAGGAGCGGCGGAGGCGGCAGGCAGGGCAGGAGCGCGCCGGAGGCGAGGAAGGGGCGCAGAGTTTGCGCCCTCTTCTGCCACGCGCCCTAGGCAGCCGCCTGGGTCTACCTAGCGGTAGCGCCGGCCCTGACTAGCATTATATAGTACTGGTCCAAGTTCAAAATGCCAAATTTGGGAGAGTATTACTGAGGAAAAGCCTTTGGCAGGTCAGTTATGGTGTTATGTTGGGCCTTGTGTTACCTACTCCTCTTAACTCATGAGGCATTGTGCTCAGACAGCAGCTCACATGATCATGCATCAGGATACCAGTGCAGTGGAAACCTCTAGACCTGTGCATATATGGTGGCCCCTGCCAAGGTGCAGCAACAGCCAAAATTGCTGCTGTACCGGACTTCCCCCTCGTCTGGTGAATCTGTGCTACCCAATAGGCTTATTTGATCAGTGGAGGCTGCCAAAGGATCTGTGCACCGAATCTGAAGAGAGACCATCTCAGAACTGTACAGATGCTGTTCTGAGGTACAATAATACCTTGGATTGCAAGTAACTTGGTCTAAGAGCGTTTTGCAAGAGAAGCATTTTTTTAAAATAAATTTTGACTTGATAAGCAAGCGACGTCTTGCAATACAAGCAGTGTAGGGATGTAACTGCTCGCCTCGAGCGGGCGTAGCGGGCTGAAATCGTTTTGATATAAGAGTGTTTTGGATTACAAGCACGGTTCCGGAACGAATTATGCTTGCAATCCAATGTATTACTGTATTTGGAGGAAAGGTAGCATACACATGTGGCACAACAAACATTCTAAGATGGATGTCCACTACAATCCTAGGATCTAGGAAGAGCTGGAATACCAAATCTTAACGAGTGCATAAGCCATGACAGGTGTAAACTTGCACTGTAAAGATATCATATAACATGAAGAAGGGTGGCTTTCAAAATTAGATTGATGCTCCTTGGAGCTGGCAGTGGATCATATGAAGATGAGGGGTACAAAATATCAAGAAGTGCTGCTAGATTTGTGCCAGCAAGTCTACCAAAAATAAATGAATGAATAAATAAAATGTTGGAACCAGCTTGGGAGAATGAGGCAATGCCATGAATGATACTGTTTGGAAAAACAGAAGTGTATCTTAGGGACACCGTAAACCCATTCCTCAAAGTAACATTAGTGGATTAGAAGACAAATTATTAAGGTATATGAGCAAAAATCTGTTTTTATAACATCATGTATATATAAAATTACTTATTTTCCTAGGCATCTGGACATTAGTTATGGCCCAATTGTTGTGGACCATTTTTGTGGTGTCCATTCTAGGGTGGGGGTGGGAGATTTTGTGTATTGTGGATGAACTCTTTTCATATTGTATTATTTTTAGATTTTTATAGTGTATATTTCTATTTTTATTGTACTGATTATAGTTTATATTGATTTTGGTTTTTTTCTGTTAAATTATGCATTTCTATATTGGTATGTATAAGTCGCTTCAAGACTGCTTTTTGTGGTGTGATGTGGTGTGATACATACATTTAAAGAATAATTATAATATATCATTTTTTTCCAGGAATAGCATTTTATAGAATGCAGAAAGAATAGTTCTTCTGTTATGCATCTCTTTATAAAGCTAGTGAGGTGTAGTAATTAAGAGTGTGTGCCCGGAAGTCCAAATTTCAGCCATCAATGAACTACAGTCATTATTATTATTATTTATATTTATTTATCGCCCATCTGGCCGGCAACCGGCCACCCTGGGCGATGTACATAGAATAAAAACAATAAAATACATTTAAAACAATATAAAAATTTTAAAATTTTAACCCACCCCATATTCCCGCCTGAACAACCAGGTTTTTAATGAGCGACGGAAGCTCAGCAGAGAGGGGGCATGGCGGAGGTTACTCGGGAGAGAGTTCCACAGTACGGGGGCCGCCACAGAAAAGGCCCTCTTCCTTGTCCCCACCAGTCTAGCTGCTCTGGCTGAAGGGACAAGGAGAAGGCCATCTGTGGCAGATCTTGTTGAGCGGCCCAATTGGTGTTGCTGGAGACACTCCTTGAGATAGACTGGACCGGAGCCGTATAGGGTTTTAAAGGTCAAAACCAACACCTTGAATTTGGCTCGGCAAGCAACTGGTAGCCAGTGCAAATCCTTCAGCACTGGCGTGATGTGATCCCGCCGGTGGCTGCCTTTAACCAGGCGAGCCGCCGCGTTCTGTACCAGCTGTAGCTTCCGAACCGTCTTCAAGGGTAACCCCACGTAGAGCGCATTACAGTTGTCTAGGCGAGAGGAGACCAAGGCATGAACCACTGATGGGAGCAGGTGATTAGGAAGGTAGGGGCGCAGCTGCCGTATCAGATGGATTTGATACAGCGCCACCCGGCTCACCATGCCTTGGATTGAGAGCATAATTCGTTCCGGAAACGTGCTTGTAATCCAAAACACTCTTATATCAAAACGAAATCCCCCCCAAAAAAAATTTGTACAGAGATTTTTAATTTAAGCTGTACTACAGTACTTGTATTGCAAGACGTCGCTTGTATATCAAGTCAAATTTTTTAAAATAAATATTTAAAAATTTGCTTGTCTTGCAAAACGCTCTCAAACCAAGTTACTTGCAATCCAAGGTATTACTGTACGTGTTAGGCCACTGTTTTATGTTAAGGGGTGGGGGAAATGTACTTGGATGTAGAATTCTGAATTTGTTTCACATTGAACATGAGGGAGATTTGTCAAGAAATATACACATGGATAATTTTTCTCCACTGAGTTGAATGAGGAAGTCATTCTTGGTGAAAGTTTCCTGGGCACACAGGAGCTCCACACCCAGAACAGATTGCAGGATTTGCATCTGTGTGAATAATACATATAAAACGAATATGACTTTAGAACTTGTTCATAATAGCTGTTTATGTGTTTTGGGGGGTTGGGATAGGGAGACAAATTGTAGATGAAAGTGTGTCTTTAAAAAACAGATTTTTTAAAAAAATCTTAAACTTAAAATTGTAGTTTCTCTCTTTAGACATTAAATCTGAATACAACAATGGTAAAGTTACACTTTACCATCTCTTCAAATCATTGGTCCTCTATCAAATTGAGGGTGACTAAATCATGGCATGACATGTGAACTGTAATTTAGTGCCAAACCATGGTTTAGCCATCCTCAGGCTTGTATGCTGTACTTTCCTTCTTCCATCTCTTCACATGCTCTGATTCCCACAACTTCCTGGTTTGAGCACTGTATCATTTGTTACACCCTTGTCAGCAAACTATAGTTTGCACCTGATCTCCAAACCACAATTTGAACCAATTGTTTGTGGAAACCTCTGGGTCCTGAGTTGTCTTTAATCAGACAAAGGCATATGGGCTGCAGTGAGCAAGAGTTCTAGTTTGTTAGCTACTTTGTGTTTCTGGACTGTGAACAGGATTGAGGCAAAGCCATGAGAGCTGAGGTAACATAGGCAAAGGAGCAAAAGTGAAATGGAAAGCAGTAACGCTGAAAGCAGCAACATTACCTTCCTAGATAGTGTAAATGCTCTGTGTACAGGCAGTCCCCGAGTTAAGAACGTCCGACTTACAGACAACCCATACTTAAGAACAGACTTCTGGGTTCCGGGCGCTATGTCGTTTATGTAGAGTACATAGTGTAGTATACTACACAATTTGCGTAAATGCCGATTTTAACCTATAGAACGCTATGCTGTTCCGACTTACATACAAATTCGACTTAAAGACATTCTTAAGAACGGAACTCGTTTGTAACCCGGGGACTGCCTGTAGTTATAAATTAAACAATGATGCATACTGATTGGTTAGGAAACCCGGTCACACACACACACACACACACACACACACATGCATGCACCCTCACTGTCACTGTTTCTCTGCGCCACCCCCTTCCATAGTTTTTCTTGGTCTAGCCCACCTTACTCCATGGTTTCTCCCTCAAAAATAAGATTCTTGGGGGAGAAACCACAGAGAGTAACAGCATCTTTTGCCACTCACAAGAATGTTGAAATCCCAGACTACAGTGGCAAAATGGTCACACTGAGCTATGGTCTGTTTTAGGCCCCAGAGATTCAGCACAGGAAAGGAGGTGTGAGGAAGGGAGTGAGGGGGGTCGCAGGCGCGCCCACAGACCACAGGGGAGACCCCCCCGAGGCCCGCATGTGGGCTGCAGGTTGTCCACATGTTATTTTAAACCAATCCACCCTGGGGGCAAGAAATGTTTTGAAATTAGAAAACCAATACTTAGAGCCTAGAATATTCTGAATTGGTTTTTATTAAAGTAAATTTTGCTTTTAAAAATGTTCTCTCCCAATACAGATCTTTCACTTTTGAGGTTCATCAATGCAGAGCTAACAAGGGGTTACTTCCTTGAACATAATGAAGCAAAGTACACAGAACGGAGAGAGAGAGTGTACACGTGCATGCGAATACCAAGAGAATTGGAAAAGGTAAATTTTCTCAGCATTGTACTTGGATTAACAAATGCAAGGTCTGACTTTATAAAACAAACTTCCAAAACATGAATTTTATTAGAAAAATAATTGATGTGTTCACTTTTCTTTTATTTATATAATTTGAGGGTTTTATTCTGTCTTCATGCCCCGGTGGTCACTCTCTTGTTCAGTTTGTCTTATGTATGGTGATACCAGAATTGAATATGTAGGCTCCACTCCAAAGAGATGATGTGTGGGCCAGAGAGAACAGCATGTGCAGCCAGAGCTTGTTGTTTTCTCTGCAGCAATTCCACTGCCAAAGAGAAAAGCAGTGGTTCAGTTTTTAAAAGTGGCTTGTCTCTGACAGTGGGAAATGCTACAATAAAGCCAACAGGCAGATGCCAGCCGTTGTACTTGTATTCTGTTTCTAGCCTAGGACACACACTATTAGGAATCCCTTTAAATTGCCCTCTGCAGATGGTTTGTGTTTAAATTTAGTTCTGTAGAAGAACCTTATGTAGGTTTTAAGAACATCCTTCATAATCTAAAAAAATGTCTGGAGAGAAAAGTGACACAAATTATTTTTAAGTTAATTTATATCCTGCATCTTCCATCCTAAATAGAGCTGAGTCAGCAAGTTATCGAGTCAGTGGCTAATACACACAGAAAAAATAGATAAAATCATATTAAAACAATAATACAAACAGTAAAACAAATCAGCAGCAGTACAGGAACAAAAATTTTAAAATAGCAGAAACCAAGGGAAAAGGTATCAAATAAGGCTGTTTTGATCTGCTACCTGTATGTGCACAGTGAGGTGGATTGCTAGGTCTCCAGGGCAGTAAATTCCGTGATCTAAGCACTATTGTAGAAAAGGTCCTCTGTCCCTCACAAGGTGATGGGCCACGCAATAGGGCTTCTCCCGTAATGGTAGGTTCATGTGGGATGAGAGAGTTTTTCAAATATCCAGGTACCAAACACATGATAGCCAGCAACTTGAATCAGGCGGAAATGCAAATTGGGAGCCAGTGCACGTGATATATAATATTTGTGTTACATGCTTAAAAGATGAGACTCACATCAGCTGCCTCACTGCTACATTTTATTTCACTTGAAGCTTCCAGACATACTTTTGAAAGGCAGCTTGCATAAAGTACCTTGAAATAATCAGCTTCCCGGGGAAAGGCCATAGTTGGTGTACCAAGCAAAGCTGGGCAAAAGCTCTTATTTATTTATTTATTTATTTTTTCTTCCGATATATATTTTTTATTTTTATATAAGACAAACATAATATCAAGCATATAACAATAAAACCAAACAACAAATACATACATAACCCACAACAACACAAACCTAAGATAGACTTCCAACCCCTATTACAGCAATATAAGCATTTCTTATATAAAATAATAATTTCTATACAATAATTAATTCTAGTTATGGCAAAAAGAAACCACTAGAGGTCTCACCCTACATATAAATCCTAACTCAGCCTTCTATTAAAAATCCAAAGGAAATAAAATTCCATATTCTTTTTTTTCAACAAACCAACATAATTTTAAAAGCAATCCATCCACCCCATTAACCCCCCCCTTTTTTTTCTAGGTAACCCACTACAGATTTTAACTTCCAATCCACTATACAACCCACACATTTTTTTTTTTTTAGCCCCCTAATATTTCCATAACAAAACTGATACATATAACAAAGTTAGCAAATGAAACAATATTCCCAACCCTTCATGAAAAACTCAGTCTATTCTAATACTCTGTGGGGCATTCCAATTAGAAAAAAAAACAACAGAAGGAAATGCGTCAGCCATCTTCTTTCCAATCGTCCTGCATCCTACACATTTTCTGGATATATTTTCACCCTAATAATATATTTAACATATATATGTTAACTAATACATACTTAACCCCGATTCTCATTTTTCAAGTTCCAAATCAACCTAAAGCATAAAATTTTAAACTCCCAATACATTTATATCTTAATATTTAAAATCAGAGCATGTTTCAAAATCAGCCAATAAAGCAATATTCCAAACCCTTTATCTTGCCCAGTAAATCCAAAACTGTCTCTTTCATATCCCCCTCCCCCTATCAAATGGAAATCCCTTAAGAATCAGTCCAAAAGCGAAGAATAAAGTCCGTTTATTCTGTTGCTCCGAGGGTTCCTGCCCTCCCATTTGTATTGTTGAAAAGGACACGTCGTCCATCTTCGATCCAAAAAACTGCGTCACACATATCTTGTGAGATAATATTTCTTCTTCAAAGCCTCTATGCAGATCTGGTAAACTTCCAAAATTGTTACTTACTTCTTTCTTCTTCCGTGACAGACCTGAGTAAGTATCCAATTTCTCTTGATCATGTTGTAATTCCAATTGAGGGTTAACACACCAAACATCCATTTTCAACACCATTTTATTCACAAAGTCTTCCACCTTGTTATCGAATTGCAATAATTTATCTCTTAGTCTCATAAACATTTCCCATGAAACCATCTTTTCTTGTAGATATTTTTCAAAGCACTCTCGGCCGAATTCCTTATTTCAAGCTACTATAGATAAGATTAGGGAACCTCCTTTCAGACATTCCATCCACTTTTTTATTTTTGCCTCCCGGTTATATCTCTTGATGTACTCACATTAAATTTCAAGTCCAATTATGCTGTAGAGAGATTCCTTGCCGTTACAAATCCAGATGTTTCCATTCATTTTGGAAGCAAGCACGGACTTTCCTAATGATCGGTAAACCGACCTCCGAAATGCAGCGCCGTTTTCCCTCTATCTCAGATCACGCCGCAAATCTATCTGTCAACACGGCAGACAGAAAGCAATGTATGACCCTTGAGACGATTTGAGGGTAACGCCAATCTTATCTTCTTCCTTAAGAAGTAGATTTCCCGGCCAGAGGACGTCTCTGACCCAAGAAACGCTGCATTCGTATTCCCCACAGATCTCTCTGTGAGTCTTCTAGAAAGCCATGTTTTGCCCGGAAGTCTTATTTATTTATTTATTTATTTATTATATTTATGAATCGCCCATCTGGCCAGACATCCGGCCACCCTGACCGATGTACAATCCAATAAAATACGGGGGGGGGGGAACACACACACACAGTATAAAACACAATTAAAAACAGTACAAAACTTAAAAATCCTAACCCACCCCATATTCCCGCCTGAAAAGCCACGTTTTTAATGCACGGCGGAAGATAATCAAGGAAGGAGCATGGTGGAGGTCACTGGGGAGAGAGTTCCATAAATTGGGGGCTGCCACAGAAAAGGCCCTCCTCCTAGTCCCCACCAGCCTGGTTTCTCTGGCTGATGGAACGGGGAGAAGGCCATCCGTGGCAGATCTTGTTGAGCGGCCTACTTGATGTTGCTGGAGGCGCTCCTTGAGATAAACTGGACCGGAGCCGTACAGGGTTTTAAAGGTCGATGCCAACACCTTGAGTTCGGCTCGGCAAACAACTGGTAGCCAGTGCAACTCTTTGAGCATTGGAGTGATGTGATCACGCTGGCGGCAGCCTTTAACCAGGCGAGCTGCTGCATTCTGTACCAGCTGCAACTTCTGAACCGTCTTCCAGGGTAAACCCACGTAGAGTGCATTACAGTAGTCTAGGCGAGAGGAGACCAAGACATGACCCGCTGATGGGAGCAGATGATTAGGAAGGTAGGGGCGCAACTGCCGTATCAGATGGAGCTGATACAGCGCCGCCCAGCTCACAGCTGACACCTGGGCCTCCATGGACAGCAGGGAGTCTAGAATGACTCCCAAGCTGCGGACCTGGTCCTTCAGGGGTAGATGTACCCCATTCAGCACCAGGTCAACATCCCCTAACCTTCCCTTGTCTCCCACCAGAAGTACCTCGGTCTTGTCGGAGTTCAGTTTCAGCATGTTCCTTCCCATCCAGCCACCCACTGCCTCCAGGCACTTGGACAGGGTTTCAACAGCCAACCTTGGTGAGATCTTGAAGGAGAGGTAGAGCTGCGTGTCATCCGCATATTGATGACAGCGCACCCCAAATCTCCTGATGATAGCTCCCAGCGGCTTCAGGTAGATGTTAAATAACATCGGGGAGAGGATGGAACCCTGCGGCACCCCACAAGTGAGCGGCCGAGGGTCCGAAGCCTCCTCCCCAAGAACTACCCTCTGGTACCTTCCAGAGAGGAAGGACCGGAACCACTGCAATACAGTGCCTCCCATGCCCAACCCCTCCAGGCGGTCCAGGAGGACACCGTGGTCAACGGTATCAAAAGCCGCTGAGAGATCGAGGAGGACTAGAAAAGAGCATTCGCCCCTATCCAAAGCCCTCCTCATATCATCCACCAAGGCGACCAAGGCCTTGTCCTTTTTGCAGCTCACCTGTGTTACTCACCTTCTCACAGTTAAGATTGGGACTATATTATTTGTTGAAAGCCTTAACCCATTTCTGTGACTTTAGTAATTTGTTTATAAATTGTAGCAAACCAAGTTCTTAGTCTTTCAAAACATAAGAGAATTATATAGCTTGGCTCTCAATAGAAATCCAGTTGAACAAGTATAGAGGTCAGGAGTGTCCTCTAGAAAAATACACTGTGGGATGCAAGGCTCTACTACCAGAAGGAAATCTTTCCCCAGTATGCTTGCAGAAGTGATTACTGCTTGCACATTAAAGGAGGGATGATTGGATCCATCCCTTTTAGGGTTTATCTAAGGATCACTGAGTTGTGATGTCTTGGCTATTCATTCTTTGCTTTTTCGCTATAATGTCAGAAATGGAGGTAGATTTTTTTCTCCCTTTTTAAAGTTTTGGTTCTACTTAAGCATTACTATATTTTATTGAGAATGGCCTGAATCCAGTGGTACCCTACATGAGTGGCAAGGCACTTATGCTAATGTGGAGTTTTTTCGTCCCTGAGTTCCTCTGGCTCCCCATCCCATACCAGCAGCTCCCCACTCTACTTAAAACATCATTTCAGGGGAGGGCCCAACCCTAAGGAGCAGGGTCGTGTGTGTGTGTGTGTGTGTGTGTGTGTGTGCACTTAGTGGCTTGTAGCAGGAGGGAGGAGGCAGGACAGGTTTGTTCAACAAGCAGATGCCCATTTGCCCCTTGTAGGTTCCAACCCATCCTTTTTAGTGATGTATTTTTTAAAAAATAACTAATATCTGTTGTGCCAGTTGGTATGATCTCCACATCCTCCCTTTTTTAAAAAATACTGGCTTCCATTAACATTACCTTCCCCTTCTAATGCTCCAGAATCTGACATTCTACCTTCTAGTTTCAATCTGCCACCTAACATTGTTTGGGAAAGGATTTGTTGAACTAGTACACTGGAAGCTAACTTACTGGTATTTCAACTGAGTTTTATTGGCTGTACTGATGTTGGTATCCTGCTTTATCCTGAAGACTTGGTAAAAATTCTCTATCTTTTCATCTGGCTTCACTTTGTTTTATTGCCATTGTCTAATCTTAGCTTCTGAAATATATAAAAAATGGTTGACATCACTATTTTTGAAATAGCAAGTGACAGGCAGTTTGTGTATTTATGGGTTTTGTCCAGGCACATTTTAACCTTTGTTCTACAAAATATTGTTTGTAACAAAACACAGGACACTATTAGCTCGATCATTGGGTTCATGGACCTTCTGGTTTAACAAATATAAAAATGGAAACAACCTGTCATGGATTTATGAGAGTAAACATGATTTGGGAATTCATTATGTCCATAAGGAATGTTTGTTTTTGGGTTACACACAAACAGATATTGTTTCTCTTCTGAAGATAAGGGTTAACACTGAAACTGGCTTCATTCTTGTGCTAGTGCAAAATTATTTGTACAGCCTTATCCTATGCACGTTTACTTGGTAGTAAGTTCCACTGTGTTCAATCTAACTTGGTTCCAACTGTAGGTGTATAGGATGGAGCCTATAAAAGGGTGTCAGCAATGAGCAAACCTTGATGATGATCTAATCAGTTTGCTGTGCTTCTTTCCAAATATATGCCCTTTTTAAGGGGTAGATATTTTCAAGTGCAAATGTTCAGAACTTTTAGAGGAAGGAAGGAAGATAAATTATTTTTATATGACGCCAATAGGGTAAGATAAACCTGGAATGCCATAGCTAAAGGATATGCATGCTGTCATAGAAAGAAGTATCATGTGTATTACGTTTAGTATTTACTCTTGGAAAACTCAGAAATATGACTGACTAGTACTAGAAGAACCGAAGTTGAGAAATTAGTTGGAAAGAAAGGGGCTGCAATGGAGATATATCTAGAACAGAAAGACTACTTGCCAGTATTTGAAAGCACGAAATAGAAACTTTTTAATTAAAAATATAGAGTGAGATCAATTCCCCTGAAAAGTGATTAGAAAAGCTTTTAGTAGACATGAAGGGGAGCCAAACTCTTTTTCAAAATTCTGTTGGCCATTGTCTGCTTATAAAAAGGAAAGAAGATCTCTTCCAGAAGTTTTCTTTTCAAATTCAAAACAAATACACTTCAGACTGGAATAAAAGATTATCAACAGGAAGTGGAAGTGACTGAAGCAGATGAGAAAACTGAGGTGACTAAATAGTATAAACATCAACCCTGTTGTGAAATAACAGGGTGAGGAAAGCTATATAATCCCCCCTCCCCTTTTTAGGAGGAAACAAAAAGTCAAAATTACTCTTAATTTTCGGGACTGTCAACCATAGAAAACGGATGAAACGCCTTTTAACTTGATTGATTGATTGAATCTTCATGTTTTCAAAACCTCAGTAAAGTTGATTTAATAAAAGTATTGATGGAGGTGTAAGATAATTTGTGATTTATTGAACAAAATCTCCCAATTTGCAGGAAAGGCCATCTTTACTATTTTTCTTTCCTTATTTTCATTCCTTAACACACCAGAAGCAAAATGCTTTCAGCAGTGCTGGCCCAAGACATATTGCTGCCTGAGGCACAGCCCAAAGAGTGTTCCCTCCACACTAGGAACAACATTTCTTAAAAAGCCTTGCTGCGCTATTCAGACACCAGTTCCTGCCTTCACTCTCTCCACCCCACCCCAGCCATTTTTTTTCCTGAGGCTGCAATCCTGTGCACACTTACATGGGAGTAAGTCCCATCAAACTCAGTGACATAGGATTGCTCTGCATATCCCTTCTCCTGCCCCCCTTACTCACCAGCACACACAAATCCCTCTTAGAATTTCTAAGAGTTGGGACTGTGAAGAGAAAAGGAAGGAGGAAAAAGAGAAAGAAAGAACAGAAAGAAGGCAGGAGGAGGGAGGGTAGCTTATGGATCGGTAACTAGTTAAAGAACAGGAAGCAAGTAGTAGAAGTAGATGGGCAGTCATGTAAGAAGTGGGGTAACCCAAGGATCTGTACTGGAAACCGTACATTTTAACGTGTTCTTAAATGATCTGGAGTTAGGGGTGAACAGCGAGGTGGCCAGATTTGTGGATGATACTCAGTTATTCAGGTTTCTGTACCCAAGCTGTCTGAAGTGATGGAGCACAAGTAGGTGAGGTGTGGGTGGGTTATGTTTACCTCACCCATGTGCCCCCTTGGAATGTTTAAATTAGACTCTACAAACTATTTTATATGTGAATGGTACAGACTTGTGAATTTAAAAAAAAGTAGCTGTACAGGCCTGTGGCTTACGCTGGCTCAGCTTGTCTGAGCATGGAAAGCAGGGTCAAGCCTGGTTATTACTTGGATGGGAGACCCCTCCTCTAGTTTCCTGCATTGAGCAGGGGGTTGGACTTGATAGCCTTGTAGGCTCCTTCCAACCCTATGATCTATGAAATCTAGCTGCCCCATCATATCTAGTTTGGCCTTTACAGTGCCATCTTAAATGCATCATCTCCCCCTTCTGGCTGGCTGGTGAAAGTTTTAGTATCTGACATTTCGTTTGGATCTAGAATCTCCCTTCTGATCATTCATTCTTTTCTGCAGTAAAGGTTGAGGGAAAAGGAGTCCCTGCTCCCAATTACCTTCTTCTTTATATAGAATCCCAGGGGTGTAATTGTCTCAACAGGCAAGTCTGTTGCCTCTCTTGGAGCTCTAATTCTGTTGATTTTACTTGATTTTAGAAGTTTGAAAAATCAATATATAACTATCAATATTGCTTTAAATAAGTGTAGATGTGCATCATAAGGCTGTGAAGATGGAGTCATACATTCTGAAAATATTTTCTGGTTTTTATTTAATAAAAATAAGGGTTTCCTGCATAGCAAAACAGAATTATAGCTTCTTCTTCGTGGTCTCTGTGCATCACACACATATGGGTTCTCTGCGCCTGCGCTGAGATCGTTCGGGAAACTTCTAAAGCTGAGGTGAATTGGGCGGGAGCCCCTCCCCCCGCGCGTGTCCCTTAGCGCGGCTCCCGCCCATCTCCTCAGTTCCTCTTCGACTGCCATTGCGTGTAGTCGTCGGGTTCTTCTCTCCTCTCTCCGGAGTAGTCTATCAGCTGAGTTAGCCTTTCCTATCACCTTTTTACTTCATAATCTTCTCTCTCTTCCTCTTTCTTCGACTAATCTATCTCCTTTTTCAAAAAAAAAAAAAAAAAAAAATTATTACAAAAAAACTCTTACTATACCCGTATCTCTCCCCCGATCTCATCCACCTATCTCCTAATCTCTTCTTTATTATTCTAACTATGCCTCTGAAGGCACCTTTTAGAAAATGCCAGCGGTGTGGGACGAAAATCCCACCCGCTGATAAGCACCTGCTGTGCTTGCTTTGCCTAGGGCAAGGCCATAAAATGGAGACCTGCCAGGACTGCCAGGCCTTTACAAAACAGGCCCGAAAACAGCGCCAAACTAAGCTGCGAGCTCTCCTATGGGAGCAGTCTCTATCAGCTAAAGGGCCTGATCCGGAAGAGAGACCTGGGGGATCCCAGTCAGCCAAGAAGCCGGCAAAAGATACTTCTGCGGCGAAGAAGTTGGCGAAAAAGGCCCATAAAGATAAGGCAGAACGCCTGAGAAAGAAAATGGCGGACAAACCTGGCAAGGACGCTGAGCCTTCTACCTCAGCTGCCATGAAGGTCTCAGAGCGTACGGCTCTACTAATGTCGGCGATGACTGGGGCTCGAGATCGAGCTACGGGACCGATTGCCCCCCAGTCTCCTCCGATCTCGACGACGTCTCCTCGAGATCGAGAATCGGGTTCGAAAACCCCAATAAAGCAACCGCCGACTATAACCACCTCCCTGTCGGAGGGAGAAATTGTGGCCTCGCCATCGATGGAACGACCCCGTTCGGGCTCGAGGGGTCCTCCACCACGTCTCTCGCCTCCAGCAGAATATGCTAGGGAAGAGCGGAGGGCGCACGGTCCATCACGTTCCCCTCGGTACCGAAGCCGCGATTCGCCCTCGAGAGATTCTGCCTCCCGATCCGTCTACTCCCGCCGCCGTGATGACAGATCGTGGTCGGGCTCCTATTATTCGGACTCGAGATCTAGGAGCTACAGATCCCGATCCTGAGGCTCACCTGACCGGAGAAGGCGCGATTATTACTACCGGCACCGACGCTCCCCGCCTCGAGAGCGCAGGCATAGGTCTAGATCTCCTACGCCAAGGCAGAGTACGACCGCACCCCGAGCGCCCGTCGAGACCGTAGCCCAACCGACCGCCTCGACCTCGACTGCACAGACGATTCTCGCCCCTGTCATCGCGACTCGTTCGTCGTCGGGATCGGCGTACATATCGGACTCGGACTCAGTGGCCTCCTCCTCCCATTCCACCTCGCCAGATGCATGAGTGGAATCCAAGGAGGCGATCTCCCCTTCGGAGGACATGGGCAGCTTCGCCGAGCATGTCAGCCGGATGGTGACAGCTCTAGGAGTTGAGGCAAAAACCCCGAAAGGGAAGGCAAAGGACGACATCTATGCGATCCTGAAGTCCACCCAGTCCAACCACCTGCTCCTTCCTTTCCTGCCAACACTGCTGGAGACGGTGCAGGAGACCTGGAAAACTCCGGCCTCTACGAAACCAACAGCTAAGAGGCTGGAGTCGATGTACAGAATCCAGGAGGAGGGAGCTAAATTCCTGTTTTCCCATCCGACCCCGAACTCGCTCATAGTTAAATCAGCGCAGTCTCGTGGGGGAAGACAGCACACAACGCCGGCAGACAAAGAGGGTAAGACATTAGATTCTTACGGCCGTAGGATCTATTCCTCGTCTTCCCTCGGACTGAAGGTATCTAACTATGAGGCGCTACTAGCTAGATACCAGATGTTCATCACAGAGAAGCTGGGAGACCTCTGTGATTATCTGCCGGACGACAAAAGGGACCTGGCGGCACAGTACATCAAGGAAGCAACCAGTATCGGTGCTTTACAGATGAACACTGCCCGCCACCAGGTCGATAGCCACGCTAGGTCGATGATCGGATCCGTGGCTTTGAGGAGACACGCCTGGCTTCGCTCTACCAATCTGACTCCCGATGATAGAGCGACGATACAAGACCTCCCTTTTGACGGAGAAGGGTTGTTCAACGCCACCACAGATGACTCCCTCGACTCCGCTCAAAAGGCTCTAGCGACGGCCAAGAAGATGGGACTTGTCCGCCAGCCCCCATCTCAACAATTCAGGCCGAGACGATGGTCCCGATTCCCATACCCCTCCTCACAATATCAACCAGCTGGACAATATCGGGGTGGGAATCGTCGGCCTCAAGCCCCACAACCTCAAGCACCACAACGCTCGTACCCTCAACAGCGCTCGAGGGGCTCGCGGAGGGGGGGCGACTTCACTCGACGGCGCCTTTGACTCCGTCACCGGCCCGACCGACTTGTCTCCTCCAGTCCAGCCTGCTCTCAACACCAGCAGACCGATTGCCTCGTCTCCACCACCTCATGCACCTCTCTTCGGCTCCCGGCTCCACCAACACCTCCGGTCCTGGAGGACCATCACGACGGATCGATGGGTGTTGAGCATAATAGAGCACGGATACAGGATCGAGTTCAGAGTCCTCCCTCCTTTTCTCGGGATCAAGACCACCCGTCCAAATCGAGTGCTCCGAGAAGAGGTGTCAAACCTCCTGCAAAAAGGAGCAATACAACCGGTTCCCGCAGAGAGCTTGGAGGACGGCCTGTACTCCAGGTACTTCATCGTAAAGAAAAAAGGAGGAGGACTCAGACCGATCCTGGACCTTCGCACGGTGAATCTCTTCATCCCACCAAAGAGATTTCGTATGGTCACACTCCAGTCGCTCCTCCCACTACTTCAGAGGAACGATTGGTTTGCATCCATCGACCTCAAGGACGCGTACTTCCACGTCGCCATCCACGAGGACACCCAAAAATACCTTCGGTTCCGAGTGGGAGACGACACCTTCCAGTTCGTAGTTCTTCCATTCGGACTTTCCACCGCGCTGAGGGTGTTCACGAAGTGTATGGCTGTGGTCTGTGCGAGTCTTCGGGCAAGAGGCATCACCGTCTTCCCGTACCTAGACGACTGGCTATTAGTGGCTCAATCAAAATGGGAGCTCCAGCACGCACTGGAAGAAACCCTGTACCTCCTAGAGGACCTGGGACTCTGCCTGAACGTGGAGAAATCGGTCCTTCAACCAGTAAGGGAGATACAGTACATCGGCGCGAAACTAAACGCCTTCGAAGGTCGGGCTTATCTACCAAGCGACAGAGTGCGTCAAGTAAAGACACTCGCAAAAAGAATTTCGAAGCAGCCAATATGCTCCGCTCATACGATTCAACGCTTACTAGGACATATGGCCTCAACAATTGCGGTCGTACGATATGCGAGACTTCGCATGCGACCTCTTCAGACATGGTTCATCAAGGAGTTCAAACCAGAGAAAGACAAACCATCCGTCCGACTATATCTTCCTCGAGCCGTAAGAGAGTCCTTGAGGTGGTGGCAACAGGAGTCGAATCTGAACGCGGGCATACCGTTCCAGTCTCCGACACCGAACCGCATATTGACAACGGACGCATCGTTGCTGGGATGGGGGGCCCACTCAGGCGATCACGTCGTGCAAGGCACATGGACGTCAACACAAGCCGCCAAACACATCAACTGGCTAGAACTGATGGCCGTTTGGAAAGCACTACAAGCCCTAGAGCAATATCTCTCTAACTGCCACATCCAAGTCGTGACCGACAACACTACGGTGGTCGCGTACATAAACAAACAGGGCGGCACGAGATCGACGCGCCTCACAAGACTGACCATGCAGCTCTACGAATGGGCTCTACTTCGAGGAATGTCCTTTGTAGCGATCCACATCGCAGGAAAGTCCAATGTACTTGCAGACACTTTGAGTCGCGTGTCGATGCAATCGCACGAATGGACGCTGGACAGGAAGGTGACCAACTCACTGTTCCAACGCTGGGGTCATCCGAGGATAGACCTATTCGCCACCAGCGAAAACACAAGATGCCCCATGTTCTGCAGCAGGGCAGCCTCGGACCCGAACTCGATCACCGATGCTTTCCTGATGACCTGGAGTGGCGACTTCTACTACCTATTCCCCCCAATCCCACTTCTTACACGTGTGATCGCCAAGATAGCTCGGGACGGAACCAATTGCATCCTAGTATGCCCGCGGTGGCCGCGTCAACCTTGGTTTGCGCACCTTCTCAACCTCTCACAGGGAGATTATCTCCCATTACCACTACAAGACAATCTACTAACACAACACAAAGGCAAAGTGTTTCACCCCAACCTACGTTCTCTAAACCTAATGGCCTGGAGAATCAGATAGCAGCGGATGCAGACCTATCGGACGCGGTGAAGGAGATCCTCTTAGCAGCAAGGAAGCCTTCCACAAGGCTCTCCTACGCCAGGAAATGGACTGCCTTTCTTAATTTCGTCTCACCTTTAGGCAAAGACCCAATGACTTGCTCGATCTCGACCGTTCTCGATTTCCTACACTCACTAATGACCCGTGGCCTGAAATTCTCATCAATCAAAGTCTATCTAGCAGCTCTGACAGCGCATAGAACTGCCTCAACGGGGACGTCCTTATTTGTACATCCATTGATCAAGCAATTTTTGAAGGGGCTTAAAAATCTTCGACCTCCAGTCCGCAACATAGTCCCAGGTTGGGATTTACCCTTGGTCCTGAATGCTCTGACAAAGCCACCGTTCGAGCCCATGGCTAAAGCAGACCTGCGACTGGTATCGTTCAAAACACTATTCTTAATAGCGATTACTTCGGCAAGAAGAGTGAGTGAACTGCACGCTCTCCGAGTGGACCCACCTTACACAACTTTCCACAAAGATAAAGTCGTCCTAAGACATGACATAACTTTCTTACCGAAGATGGTGTCAGAATTTCACCTAGGACAGGACATTATTCTACCAACGTTCTTTCCGTCCCCATCGTCAACGATCGAGAGGTCGATGCACAGCCTCGACGTCCGACGGGCCCTACTATTCTACAAAGCCCGTACGGAATCGATAAGGAAGACCAATCAACTTTTTGTGTGCTACGGCCCCCCAAAATCGGGCCTCTCTGTATCCAAGCAAAGGCTATCCTCTTGGATAGTAGACACTATCGAACTTGCCTACCAATTAGCTGGACGTTCTCTACCAGGGTCCGTAATAGCCCACTCAACCAGGGCGCTATCGACCTCGACAGCCTTCGGAAAAGGCATTCCTTTACTGGACTTATGTAGGGCGGCGACCTGGTCTACCCCCTCTACTTTCATCCAGCATTACCGCCTCAATGTTCGAGCCAGAGAGCAGAACGCATTCGGCAGAGCGGTCCTGTCTTCGGTCACCATCTGACTACCGACACCGACCCACCTCCGGTAAGTCAGCTTGCTAATCTACCCATATGTGTGTGATGCACAGAGACCACGAAGAAGAAGGACAGGTTGCTTACCTGTAACTGTAGTTCTTCGAGTGGTCATCTGTGCATTCACACAACCCGCCCTCCTTCCCCGCTCGGTGTCTTCATCGAGTTCGATGGATACCAAAAGGGAATGGGTTGGGACACCGTTTTTAACTATCCTACTCGATATCGAAGTGTATGCCGAGTTCGTATTTTCTTTTTATGGTATCAAACGTTTGCAATGTTATCCTCGGTCCCGACGGTCGCAATAGGCGGTCTCAGGGAACTGAGGAGATGGGCGGGAGCCGCGCTAAGGGACACGCGCGGGGGGAGGGGCTCCCGCCCAATTCACCTCAGCTTTAGAAGTTTCCCGAACGATCTCAGCGCAGGCGCAGAGAACCCATATGTGTGTGAATGCACAGATGACCACTCGAAGAACTACAGTTACAGGTAAGCAACCTGTCCTTGTTTCGTAGCAACAGTAAATCTTTATATTAGTTAATACATTAAAGGAGAAGTGCTGGACATTCAATGTTTCAAAAAATAAATAAATCATGCCTGGAATTCATATAACTTTCATACTGTAGTTTATGCTGTGCTTCTGTGTGAATTTTAATTGTAAACTACTTTGTGAGCCAATCTTGGCTGAAAAGTAGGGTATAAATAAATATATAGTATTATAGATGCATTTTTATTCACCAGGGCCTTAAATTTTTAAGCAATAGCCCAGATCTCAGTACAAGACAGTATAACACTACTCAATTCCACACTATGCAGGTAACACATAGCAGAAGTGAATTTAGACCAGTGATTTTCAAACTTTCCATCTTCAAGGAACATTTTCCTCATCAATTTGTCTGTCAGAGAACTTGTGTATTGTAGACAGGGGTGATACTAGATGCCAAAAAGATCTGCAGCTCAAGCCCACAGGACAACAGCAAAAAAGCACAAATCTGTGCATGGTAATTTACATATGCTCTAAAGTCTTTCTGTGTGTGTGCCTTTAAATGAACCTGTCTCCTAAGGACACACCTATTTGTAAAAAGGGATGTATGGACAGGGAGAGGAGGGCATTTGATTTCAGAAAAAACCCTCAGGCAGAAAGATTCAAGATAGGGAGGCTGCAGGAGGTGAAGCACATGTGGGCAAAAAGTCAGCTAATCCAGGGGGGATCAGATGCAACAGAGATCATCAGGGCCCCTGTACTTCATTTCAGCAAGTGCCCGTGGACAGCAGGGTGGTGGGGCAGAGGGCCTCCCAGATATTCGGGGCTCCGAATGAAAGTTTCGGGGCTCCAGCCCTAGTGGACCACTCCTTAACACCACCTCTGATTGTAGAGGGTTCTGCAGCATGTTCTACGTTATGGTGCACATTCAGTTCAGCCTGTTGGACCTCAGTGTTGCCTTTCATCAACTGAGTGGTCCGTGGAACGTACTGAATACATAGCTGCAGCTGTGGATTGCTCGGTTTGATCGGTAGTGGTGGGAAAACTTCCTTTTATTACTGTTTTTTTCTCACTGAAGAACCTCAGGTCTCCTTCATACACAGTCTGAAAAACATTGGCACAGACAAAGCTGAACATTATTCTATACCAGTGTTCTCCAACCTTGGGTCCCCAGATGTTTTTGGCCTACAACTCCCAGCATGCCCCAGCCAGCTATGCTGGCTGGAGCATGCTGGGAGTTGTAGGCCAAAAACATCTGGGGACCCAAGGTTGGAGAACACTGTTCTATACATTGCACATGTGAGGGAAAGCGTGCAAAAAAGACAATTGAAATGAATTCTGCAAAAGTGTCTCTTTAGTTCAGAAAGACCATAGTCACCATAATGTGGATACAAGGTCAAGGTTGATGATCTGAAACGGTATCTAAGAACAATTCATCTATTGAGTAAAGATTGGGATCACTGAGCCGTGAAAGTTTGCAAACTTGTGACTGCCTGCATCATATGGAGCAGAGTTTTCCTGAACATCTTCCAAGTACACAGCATGTTTCATAAATTCAACGAGCTAAACAAATAGTTCTTTAATATCCCATAAGAACCCTACCACCACTTCTCTGTTGAGATGCCATAGATTTGAATTATCTTCCCTAGAAAGGCTCACCTTGACCTATGCTTACTAAGGTTCAGGAAAATTGTGAAAACCTACCTGTTCTGCCCAGCCTTTAGAAATATTTAATATTTCAGCCTACTACTGGTGGTTTTACAGGGAGCTCTGTGGTTTAAGACTATGACTGTTTTAATTGGGTTTTTAGTATGTGTGTTCTGTCACTTTGGGGTAAGTGGAAGTGTGATTTTATCAGCTTAAAACTGTTGTATTAGTCAATAAGGAATTTTTATAAGGTGGCATTATTACCCTAATTTCTCTTTCTTGCATTTTTTTTACTCTCTAGTTGATGGTTTTTGGAATCTTTTTGTGCCTGGATGCTTTTCTCTATGTTTTCACGCTCCTTCCACTGAGAGTTTTTCTGGCAATTTTCAGGTTCATCACGTTGCCTTGTTACGGCTTGCGGTAAGTTTTTTATTCTTTTGTAAAAACGCTGTTGAATAATCTCTTAATTTGTTTTTAATTGTCTTTGTTAACCATGTGGCTCTTTAGACTTGATTTGATTTGAAACTATAAACAGTTTCAAGCTGAAAAAACAAACAAAAACAATCCCAACAGTTGGCATTCACTTCTGAACTTTACTCCATTGTGGTTCGCTTTAGCAGTAAACAAATTGTGAGAGAACTTCTAGAACATTTGAACCAGCAAGGTGAACCAAGGACCTGCTTGGCAACTTGTTTTCTAGCTTTTATTTTATTTTATTACCGTAAATTATAATTGATCTGACATTGTAAATCAATGCTTTTCTTTAAAGGGCCAGAATAGATAACATGCTTATCCTATTTCTACCTGGAAGGTGCCTAGACGCATCACCCTTTTAGTGGTGATATGGAAGTTGTTCAGTTCTGAGATTAGCCTTTTATACATGTGAAAAC
Source organism: Shinisaurus crocodilurus (assembly GCA_021292165.1). Taxonomy (NCBI): domain Eukaryota; kingdom Metazoa; phylum Chordata; class Lepidosauria; order Squamata; family Shinisauridae; genus Shinisaurus; species Shinisaurus crocodilurus. Next base: position 104,199,142 of record CM037876.1, read on the forward strand.
TGTATTTTCCTTTTTTATTGACAAAGAGAATTCATACGCTAGATGAAATATGTAGCAAGAGCATATCATGCTGATGCTTATGCTGCAGACTAAAAATTGTTAAATGCAAGATTCTATGGCTAAGAACTTGTAATCTTCTGCAAACATTTTGTATATGTGACGTACAATTTGTATATGTAACGTACATATATTTACATGTACATTTGTAAATGTGGATTACTTTGGAATACAGTATAGTCTTTACCAAGATGGAGATATTATACCAGCAATCCCAGTAGTTGAATTTTACCCTAGTTATTTAAACTCCAGTATAAGGTTCTAAAAAAGCATTAAACAGAATGCTAGAGAACAGCCCTCTCTGTACTTTTATCTGCTAGTCAGTGGAATGTATTTCAGACGTCTTTTGACAAGACTCGTTCAGCACCAGTGGTGATGTGGCATACTATGACGTTTATAATATAAACCCTTTCAGCCCCTCTAAACAACGTCTAAACAATGCTTTTGTAATTTGTTCATTTCTTTATAATAGGAATTACAAATCTACTTACAATCCTAGTCTAGAAAAAATAATTTAAAGATGATGTCATAGATCATTTTCTTCCCTGATTTACAAATTATGGGTGAAAACAGATTACCATTTACCAAGTGGAAACTGACCATGGTGTGATGTAAATTGGGCCTGTGTATCATCCCGCTACAATGTGAGGAGAATTTTGCCACTCCCCTGTGAGCCTGGATTTCTTATTGTGTAAGGAAGTGTGGTAAAATCATCAGCTTATCAAGTGGTTACATGCATACTATAAGTTTCCACGTTGTACAGCATTTGGCTGTAAAGCATTCAACTTCAGTTTCTCCTTGGTGCCATCACTTCATAAACACAGGGTTAGAGGGTAATTCTGAAAAGTCTAAAAAAATTCTAAAAAGTCCTCATGAGAGTAGAACAAAGTTTCTGTTGTTAATAAAACTTGTAAGAAACACCATCAGATTGCACTGTATGGACCTTGGCATATATATTCCAAACATATATGAACACTTGGTGTGTAAATCAAAACAGAATTCTATTCAGCTTGTGATTACCATTTTATTAAATCTCCTGTCGGAAGAAAGATTACTCCGTATATAACCCATTTCATAGATCAATCACCTTACAGATTAACCTTCATAGTCCTGATTATAACAATGGGAGTGCACAAAGTACACCATGCCACAGGTGCCTGCAGTCAAGGTGGTTGTTGTTTTTATTATGACCAGTTGTATGAGGCTGGAGAAAAACCTGACACTGAAGTGAGCCGCTAAGACTTCAACATATCCAAGATATTGTAAAAATCTTGAGTATAATCCAGATGCATCAACATTGGTTTTTGTTTCCATTTGACCTCTCTTGAGATCGACAGTACAAAGGTTCAGTTTACTTGCAGCTTTTTTCAGAATAACATATTCATTTTGAAATCTACCCTAAATACATTTTGATGCTGTCTGATAAGCAACTTGCTTCATAAATTATTTTAATTGGGGAATTTTATTAGGTGCTTAATGCATGAGTTTAAAGCACTATATTATTTCTCTCTTTTATGGTAATAATGCTATTTTATATTTCTTGATCTTTGCATGTTTTTAACAGAAAGCAATTACTATAGAAAAATGTATTCATTCAAAATATATGTAGGTATATTTAACAAATGCCATTCTAGGAAATACAGTAATACCTTGGATTACAAGTAACTTGGTTTGAGAGCCTTTTGCAAGACAAGCAAATTTTTTAATATTTATTTAATTTTTTTTGACTTGATATACAAGCGTCGTCTTGCAATACAAGTACTGTAGTACGGCTTAAATTAAAAATCTCTGTACAAATTTTTTTGGGGGGATTTCGTTTTGATATAAGAGTGTTTTGGATTACAAGCACCTTTCCGGAATGAATTATGCTCTCAATCCAAGGCATGACTGTAAAGTACTGAAATAACTAAATTTATTGAGAGTGGGTGGATGGTCATCATCTTCCTGTATTGTGTGAGAATTCTTCCCTTTGGTTTGTTTGAGCTACCTGAAAGGTCTTCCTATATGCACAACATCATATTCCATTCTATGTAGAAACTAAAAGTGCTCCTCCCTTCATTCTGTTCCCCCCCCCCCAAGATCTCAACAGAGAGATTCAGTATCCTCTATCTCCTTCCTTTGTTTACACTTCCTTTATTCTAGTCTCTTGCAAATTCCTTAAAATAAAAATTATATTCTCTTTTTTGCTTGGAAAGCATAAAATCCTTTTCACTTTTCAGGTTAATCCTTATTCATGACACCATGAATGGTGTGAAATGCAAATAGCTAACTGCATATAGCCTTATTTCAGCATCCAGTCTCTTGGGCTAGATAAAAACAGTATAGGGAGATTTTAGAATTGTTTCCTGTTCTTTTGTACTTGTGTATCTATGAGTTTTGACAGATTATTTATGGAGAAAGTAGGTTCATGTAATTGTTTTTTTGTTTTTTCAGGGCTGCCAGATACATTTTTATTATTTGAGCTAGATATTTAGCTAGTTAAGGGTTTTTGTTTGCTTGTTTTATTTTATTTGTAGCTTTTGTTAGTGAAGAGCCATACATGAAAACTTAGCAGTATCTTTTGATGCCTGAGAATGTAAGGGTGCTTCCAGATGGAGGGTTTCCGAGTGTCAGGCATATTGCTTCAGCACACCTGACTTCAGCATGTCAAATGAAGCTGTGCCACTCCCTGCTGGTCCAACTAGCAAATTGGGATGCAGCAGGATAAACCAGTACTTGTGGTATGGTCTAAAAGAGCAGCAGTTATGAGAAACTTCCAGGTTAAGAATACATCGCTGTACTTTCTCCCATTGCTGATTTAGGGCTGCAGCATTAAAGCTGCTCTCTGGAAAAGCTGTAAGGTGTTCTTTTCAGCAAAATGTTATTCATTATTTATTTATATTTATGGCCTGCCCTACCACAGTAACTTTTGCCATGAAATGAGGCCTGATTGATAACCAGAAAATAGTTGATTCTTTCCACCATAACCTTCCTTATTTCTTTTGGGGAAATATATATACTTTCTCCTCTATTAAGATTTTTTTTCTTTTGTTCCAAGATTAATGCATTTTCAGTAACTTTGAATATAAGTTCTATCACATTTACTGTGCTCCCATAGGCATAAGTTATTATAACCCAATATTTAGATAAATTTTATATCCCCTATAACGTTTATATATACTGTTGTCTGCAGCAGTATATTTTGTGTGTGTGAATAAACATATATATTCTCCTAACTGGAGACTGCAGACCTTTTATTCTTTTGGTAGATAGTGACCTGGTTCGCAAAATAAGCCATCACAGGGCACGATTTCTATAATCACCACCCAGGTGCAGGTTGTCGCGTTGTCCAGACCTGGGCAGCATGGCTTGTTGGAAGAGGAAACAACCCTCCAACAACCCATGGACTGTTGTAGGTTTATTAGAGGGCTGTCTCCCCCTCTAGCAAGCCATGCTGCCCGGGTTCAGGCAACACAGAAAGCCACACCCAGGCAAGTGATTATGGGAATCGCGCCTAGCACACGCCACAATTTAAATAAACCTAGTTTATTTCAATCGTGTGAACCAGTATCTCAACTATTGATTTAATTCCACCCAAAAGTGATAAAGCAAGCTTTTTAGAAATGCAAACCTTCTTCTTTATTTCCTTTTTGTCTCATATTTAAAGTTTGACTATAGTAAATTTGAGTGTCTCCAAACTTTGATCTATCTCCTTTTTGCTGAGATTCAGGCTTGATTACCCAAAAATTCTTAATTAGGCAGATGTGATTCATTCCTTTCATCTCAAAGGGGAAATGCCCTTTTCCTGCTGCAATCTGTATGTGCTGAATGAGGGAAAAAACTTTCAAATTCACTTTCCCTCTTTTCCATGATGGTCAACATACGTAGTGTAGCAACATTACAACCTTCTTTCTCTCTTTCTCTTTTATTTCTTGTAAATCAGACTGAAGGGGAGAGCACTTTCACTTCCTTTATAGGATGGAATGTGATGTCACATGGAACTTCTCCATGGTGAGTATATATCCTGATTTTTCTTCTATGCTATCAGCTAAAATGTTGCTTCCACATAAATTGAAGGTTGTACTGTCAAAAAGGGAGCAAATTATTAATAAACATCCTTGTATTTGTACACTTCTATAGGTGAGAGACACTTCAGAGAGAAGCAAAAGCTATCTGTCATTTGCAGTAGAGCTTATTTTGAAAAACTTAGAAAGATAATGAAATAAATAGTTAAATCAGAGTACATTCTCATGTTAAATTTAAGGTGAGGTTGTCCTGTGAATTTCCAGAGAAACCATGTAATTTTGCCTATTTTGCAGGAAAATTTCTGTATGGTTCTTTTTTTCTTTCAGACCATTGATGTTCCACAAAAAGTTGTGGGCAAATGGGCTAGTAAAAATTCTTACGGGTAATGACTTTTTATGAGCATTGTAGGTTTGTGGCAAAAGACTAGATCAGTGATGGCGAACCTTTTTGAGCCCGAGTGCCCAAACTGCAACACAAAACCAACTTATTTTTTTCAAAGTGCCTTAAATTTGGAAGGAAGGAGGAGGGGGCACTAGCTAATCGCGCCCCGCTCTGTCTCAGGGCATGGCTCTTCACCGGGCGCACAAAGATTCGGGCACGCGCGCACTGTGCTTCTGAGCTGTCTGTTCGGTTAGAAGGAGGGCCGGGTGCCTGCGCAGTCCGCTTCTGGGGGTGGAGATGTTGGAGTGTGCCTGCCTGTGGAGGCCAGCGAGGAATGAGTGGAGCGGAGTTACTATGGAAACCCGACGCTGAATGCAGAAGGGGACGGTCTTTTCGCGATCTGGCAACCAATGGCCCGAGTGCCCACAGAGAGGTCCCTGCGTGCCAGCTGTGGCACGCGTGCCATAGTTCGCCATCACTGGACTAGATCAACTGCTAATGAAATGGAAATAGCAGTGGCATGAATCCAAAGATGTGCAAGTGGAACTCTGGTTATGCAATGGAGCTTTCTTACCGCCTCCCACTCACTGCACCCTCCTGTGCAGCTTGAAAATCAACCCTTGACGATGGCAGGGAGGGCATGCCTTAGGATATGGTGTGGAGAGCTGCAGCAGGAGGAGGGAATATGCAGAAAATTGGTGAATCACTTTGCTCAAGTAGAAGTGCCTTCCATTGATGCAAGAGCACCTTTGTATTCAAGCCATAGTTCAGAATAAACTCAATCTAAAACAGGTTTAGTTTAAAACTTGATGTGCAACGCGGATGAAGTGTTTTTCAAACCATAGCCCTTGCTTTATTGCATAATACATAGTATACAATGGCCTTGTTCAGACAATTGTTCCTGGTTTCATAAAACATGCTTTTATGAAGCCATGGTTTTATGAAGCATCAGGGCTGAGCCTGAGCGTTCCTCCCTTGCTCCTCCCCTCGAGCCTGCTTCGGCACTTCATTCCTGTCTTGTATTAAGCCAGAGTCTCCCATTACATCTGAACAGGGGAACTCTATCTTAATGCCAGTTTGCAAACTAGGATAATCCTGATCCTGACTTATTATCCTGCTCTGTTAACTTGCACTAAGCCAGAGTTCTGTGGTTTGGACATAATTAGAAACTTTGGCTTAATACTATTGCAGTGCACTCTATGTGAGGCTACCTTGAAGACTGTTCAGAAGCTAAAACTGGTGTAGAATGCAGCAGCCTGGGTGCTGACAGATAGCACTGCTAAGGCTCAAATCATCCCAATCCTAAAGGATCCACACTGGTTGCCACTTTGCTTCAAAGCCCAATTCAAGGTGCTCATGTTAATGTAGAAAGCCTTAAATAATGGGTCCCAAGTATCTGAAAGAGCACTTCCTCCCCTATAGATCAGCCTATGTGCTGAGATCAGCAGGGGAGGTCCTGTTATCAATATCTCTCCACCCTTGGAGTTTCATGGGGAAGTGGTACATGGAATGACCTTCTTTGTTGTGGTCCCGAGGTTGTGGAATTCCCTCCCCTCTGAGGTGTGTCTAGCATTGTATGCATTTCATTGGCAAGTCAAGACACACCTCTTTACCCAGACCCTTGGAAGTGGATGAAGGATATTAGATTGTGGTGTTTTCCCCCTGTAGTAAAGCTGCATACTGTGATGTGAATTGAGCTTTTGATGGTGGTTTTACGTTGTTTTATATTGTTTTATCAATATGTATGTAACCTGCCTTGGGACCATGAGATGAAGGCTGGGCTATACATTGAGATGATGATGATGGATGATGGATGATTGATGATAGAAACCAGCAATGAAGTACCAAGTTAGTGTGTGAGGAGAGGGAGGAGTGCTCATTTCCTGCTTTATAAACCTGTGGTTTATAAGATTGACCTTGTATTGTGTTTGCAAAAGGTTTTGGTATAGCCTATGGCAGGGGTCCCCAACCTTTTTGGACACATGGGCACATTTCGGAATTTGAGAAACTGCTGTGGGCACTGCCACAAAATGCCTAATCAGTGGATCACCGCTTTGGCATCAACCCGTCACATCTATTGATCTTAGGCTGAATCTTATTCAGCAAAAAACCTTTGTGTTGTGTCTATTGGACACTACAATGTCTCTTTAATAAGGGATTTTCTAATTCGGCTGATTGCTGGTGGTACAATACAGCTAGTGTTTCTTTTAAACATACGTTTTTAGCAATGTCCAGTAGTTGCTTCTTTGTAGAAGGAGGTTATAACACAGTAAATTTTGTACTGGAGCAGTCTTTAATATTCACTGATGTACACGTTCTTTTAAATTATTTAATTATGGAAATTAACAGATGGAAGTGGAAATGGATTCTCTGTGCCCTTTTGACAGCTAAAAGACTGATATTACAAACACTCACCTTCTATAATGCAATGGATTCAGGACCTTACAACGCTTCTGATATATGAGTGGGAGGCATATAGACACCAACTTCAAATGGATACTTATTTGGATATTTGGTCTGCTTTCGTTGAAGTCTATGTGTAATTGCTAGAAAGCTGTATGAATTTCATACAAATCCATGTACGTATATTAAAAAACCCAGAAAAAAATAATAATTCTGGAGCCCATGGGCTCCACACTGGGGACCCTTGGCCTATGGAATTGTGCTTGTGGAATTGTGAGTTTTTATTGTCAAACGCTTGCTAGGAAGCTTATTTTTAATTCAACAGAGTAGTACCTCTATTTCATTGGTCCTTTTCTCCCCCAAATGTGACTTCCACTTTGTCACAAAAAAAGATAAAGCCAATTATACTAAAATATAGTAAAGTATAGTGATGATTTTAAATAATGGATGCTACTGTCTCTTACATCAGCTGGCTCAACGAATTATTTTTAAGATAAATTTCTTTGGGAAAGTGTTTGAAACTTTATTAATTATCATGCATTTTCTCATTTTACCTTGTTTGTTTTGAGACAGCTCTCACCGTGGCCTAAGGATAAGGTTGGTGTTGGTTTTTCTTTTTTAGCATGTTGTGCTGTCTATGCGCATGTGATTGTGTGGTTCCTCAAACAAAGAAAGGAAGTCACTAGCTTGTTTTAAATATTTCTTATACAAAATGCATGCTAAAGTATCGGGCAAACAAGAAACCTCTTCCCCAATGCCCTTTCCACAGATTATGTGTCTCCAGGCAGTCTAGACTCTCTTGAGTACATCTGTGCGATGCATGTGTTTCCAACCTAAGATTTTAAGGGCACATCTAAAAATATAATGTGTGAATGAGGACACATTAAGGGTGCCCTTAAAATCTTAGGTTAAACCTGTAAATTTAATGTCTGTGTCTTCTGGTGCTTGTAACTGTTCGAGGACGAAGTCAATGAGGCACTCTATGGCCAAGTGTGTGAGACCAAGCTTCTTTTCTCCTCCCCATGCATGCTGGTAGCACACTGCCTCGTTTCCATAATTACTCGAGTCGGGCGCTGGTTGCCATGTCATCCGAACCTGGAGAGGTGGGCAGCAGGGATGGTTTCCAAACCACCCCGCAACCCATGGCTTGTTCTAGGGTTGTGGAGTGGTTTGGAAGCCAGCCTCGCCAGGTTCGGATAACACAGCAACCTGTGCCTGGCGTGGGTAATTATGGAAATGCGGCAGCATGCGACCAACACGTGCGGGATAGGGGGGGAAAGCTACCATGGCTTCTTTTCCTTCCCTGATGGTATGAACCTTGCCTCTGTGTGCACCATAGCTCTGTTCACGTGTTTTCCCTGCGTGTAATCTTTACATTGTCTGCAGAGGAGAGTTTCCATGGAAGCTCTCCCCAAAGTTTTAGAACCCTCCACAGATAGGAGAGGCTTGCCTCTGCAAACAGTTGCCCTCCATGTGTAGAGGAATGATGAGAATGGCAAGGGAGAGGGTGGAGCTAACATGCTCATCTCTGCTCCAACTCCTTACATGTAGAACTTACATGCGAGGAGAACACCTGAATAGAGCTAATGTTATTATACATGTTCTTCAATAGCACTCTGCTTTTTCAAATTCCAATTTTGCTTTACTAATACCTAAAAACTCTTCAACAAATATGTGTCAATAAAAAAGGTGTTTATACCATTTAGAGTGGGGGTGGTAGAACTCTGAGCACCATCTACCAGTAGCTTGTTTGGCTTGGCTCCACCTCCCCCTTACCATTTGCCAGATTATGCTAGTGCAATGGAGCCCTATGTTTCTTGGTTGCTCTTGTTCCAGTTACTGACTGAGCTGAGAAGTGAGCATTCACAAGGGTTAATTTCCCTCGCTCAAAAAGCTCCTGGTTTTGAGCAATCCCCTCCCGCTCTGCCTAATCGAATGTAAATTAATGAAATTAGAATTAGAAAGCAAGCCGCGTTAATTTTTCCCTGTTCGTTTTTATCTGTGTTACAGCTATTATCCACCAGGTGGACAGCTATTATCCACCAGGTGGCGATTCAGATCATTTCAGATTCTGAAATAATGACAGAGCCACCGGGTGGATTCAGAATTTATTTCACCTCACTGTTTTTGGCTGGGTTTTTCCCTTTATTTTCATAAGCAAGTGAAAGCTGACCCCCCGCGAGATGGGCTGTGAGACTTTAAATTGATCCTTCTCGAAATTTTCGAAAAAAATCGAATCTTGATGAGACTCGAAGAAACTCCCTGAGCCTGCGAACAAAGGAAAATGCGTACTAAAAAAAAAAAGTCCTTCCAACTCGACTGCACTGTCCTTGCTGCCTATCATGTACTTACACCCTCACACCCACCTCACTGAATCAGTCGGACAGCAGTCACCATTGTTTAAGAAATATCTGAAGTCCAAATGGAAAATGATTTAAATCGTCTAAATTAGTCTTTTCTTCTCGGAGATTTAAATATCTGATGTAAACTGCCTTAAATTAATTCAGTCCTCACAGCCCATGCCCTTTTCTAAGGCTTGAGGACCTAATCTGCATCTGATTACTTTCCAATATGCTTTTGAAACATTAGGTGTTTTTTTTATTTTTCATCCTAATTGACAGACAGTATACCTTAATACAAATGTGACCTCGGATAAGGGATTTTGTGGACATTCCAGGAGAAGGAGAGGAGAGGAGACAGGAGTTGCCACAATGCGAGCTATCCTGGTGGCTCCTCTGCCTCCTTTTCTCCCCCTAAAAAGCGCTGCACTTAGATGGCTGAAGTTGGCTGTCTAAGCGCTTTGCAGGGCAGGAGGAGCGCAGAAGTGACCTTCACCTCCGTGCTCCTCCTGCCCTGCATAGGATGCCTGTTATCCTCCAAGTTTGGACAGCCATGGGCATCCAGATTGGATTGCGCCCTAAATGAATAAACCATGGTTTGCACTAAGTTGACAAGATATAGACCCCTGTCTTTAATAAGGAACTTTTTGATATCAATTCCAAATTTCATCTTGGTGATGGAGGAGGGGGCACATGCAAGGAGTTGGGTGTTGCTGAGGCAAACTCATAGGTGGATGTGAGCACCCGGGATTGAGATGAGGCACTTTTCAGAAGTAGATTCAGAATCTTTGATATTACACAACATTGAACGGATGGATTTGGTATGGGCTGATCCCATGCAGAGTGACCCTAAAACTTTTCTTTCTTCACTGAATAATATTCAATACAAATGTTGTGTGTGTTCGTGGTAATCTTATTTGTGGTCAGCACTGCCTGTTAGACGTTCTTCTTAACCAGCAAATGGAGTCAGTACGCTAACTGTGTGAAACATGTATAGAATCTGTTTAAAATGGTGTCATATAATAAAGGCAGCTCTGAGGTCTGCAACCTGTTGGGAACTGGATGATCTGATAGAAGCCTGTGGAAAACATTGATTTACATCACAAAGTAGCCATATAGATCCAGCAATTAGTAATAATGTTTCCTTAGAGAGCAATTTGACCAGCAGTAGTTGTCTTTTTAAAAATAATTTGTTTGTTCCTGCTAGGTACAATAACAGCTCAGCTAGGAAGGTCTTATAAAGGTAGACGCTGCTCATGTTTGTCAGGGGAGGGAGGGAAGAGGGAATTTCATAGTTATGGGCTGGACAACCATTGATAGGACTTCTTTGCATACTCTAGTTAGTCTTAATTGGCATAGAGTTGGTCATCGGGGATGTGTTGTTAGTAATTTTTGGAGATTTGTGGTAAGGCTTGGAATCAAACTAGATGTGACTGTGGCAGTGTGTGTGTGTGTGTGTAAACACAATCTACCTTCATCACATAGAAGCGAGTGGAGTGCTGATTTTTCTTTTTTTAAAACAACAAAAGGGGTGTGCCGGTGAGGAGTGCAGATACCTCTGCCTGCTGCTTACTTCCCTGTAGTTCCTTCCTCAAGTGAGTTTCACTCAGCTTACCGTAGGTCACTTCCAATACTGGAGCTCAGATGAGGAGAAAAGCACTTGGGGATAAAAGCTGTGGCAAGGTAAGGTGTGGGAGGGCTCTGTGTGCATTTTGCTGTTAAATTCAGACCACACAACCACCCACCCACCCTTATCTAGATGATTGAGGACAGTGCCACATTGACTGGGTTTGCATGACACATTAAACCTCAATAGGTTTACAGCGCAAGTCTACTTAACCACCCTACTAAACCACAGCTTGCAATAGGGTTTACTTACCCTACTGAGGTTTAGCGTATTGCACGACACGCTAACCCTACCACAAGCCGAAAGGGGCATAGAGCCCCTGGCCAGAGCGGCAAAAAATGGCTGCTACTCTGGGCACGGGGCTCTGGCCAGTGACAGTGGCCAAGTGCCCAAGCGGCACTTAGCACAGCTGTCATCAGCGTCCCCTTTCGCCAATCCCACTTTCCTGGCATCTGCTGCCAATCCCGCTCTCCTGGCATCTGCTGTGGCACAGGGGATCCAGGCACCTTGGCCTTGCTTGCTCTTGGGAGCAAGCGAATCCAGATTCCTGGATCCCCCGTGCCGCCGCCGTTGCTGCCACCGCTGTCCTTTCAGCTGAAAGGACAGTGGTGGGGGTGGGATCCAGCCATCCAGGCCTGTAGGCCTGGGTGGCTGGATCCTGCCTCCGTTGCTGCTTCTGTCCTTTCAGCTGAAAGGACAGAAACAGCAGTGAAGGTGCCTCTTCCCATCACCTCCCTAGCCCACTCATTGCATACAGCACCGCTGCCATCCGCCTCTGCTGGCAGCCCCCTTCCCAAGTGGGAAGAGGGCGGGCACACGGCAGATGCCCTGGCGCCTGCGTGCGTGTGTCAGGGGGTCTGACGCACATGCTCCAAACCCCCCCTCACGCACGCCGACACAGCGGCGTCTGCCACACGCCTGCCCTCTTCCCACTCAGGAAGGGGGCTGTTGGCGGAGGAGGACGGTCGCAGCATTGGGTGCGGTGAGTAGGGCTCGGGGGGGGGGGTGCCGGGAGGATGCACCTTCACTGCCGTTGCTGCTTCTGTCCTTTCCACCGAAAGGACAGAAGCGAAGGCAGGGGAGGGATCCAGCTGGATCCTACCTTTGCTGGTGTCCTTTCCGCTGAAAGGACAGCAGCAACAGAGGTGGATGGCAGCAGACAGTGACGATGGTGAGTGGGGCTCGGGGGATGGGGTGGGCCAGCCAGGGTGGGGCTTGTTGCCCTTGCTCAGCGGGGATGCAACCCCGCCGAAAAAGGGCAAGCATCCTCTGTGAGAGCTGCCCAAAAGTGCCACTTGGGCACTTTTGGGCAGCTATCATCCCCACTCCTTTCCCCTTAGTGCTCCCATGGTGTCTCCTGGGATACCAGCTGGAGGACTGAGGGGAGAGCTGGTGCCTCTGGACCCCCGCTGTGCCTGACCATTAGTCAGGCACAGCCAGGGCCTGGGGCCACTTTAAACCCACAGAGGTTTCAGAACCTCTGTGGGTTTAAAGTGACATGTGAACCTGGCCATTGTGTCTAGTTTTGCTCTTAGAAGAGCCAGCATCTGTAGAAACCTTTATAACCCAAAAGTGCCCAGGAGGCAATAGGCTGGGCCCTGGAGCACTGGTGTAATTATCCACTGCCATTAAGAATACTAACAAAAGCTTCTGAACAAAAATAAAAACATCCAAAGTTCGAAAATACTATTTCCTCTAATAAATTGAGTTTAGACTATACTGGAGTTATTCTATGCAAAAAGCTGAGATTTTAGTAGTACTTGCATTTGTATGCTAAGGGATAATCTTACTTTGTATTACTCTTGAGCATTTAAAGAAAAGTAATTAATCTCATGTTTATGCATTTGAATATTTTATAACATTTCTATTTTAGTGCGACCTTTGGTCTTACAAAAATTATTTCAGTTTTATCTTGCTAATATGTGGCCAGAGTCAAATGTTAATGTTTAGTTAATTCTTCACCCAAATGTGTTCATACCTATCTTTTGAATTAATGCTGACAGAATATAGACATTTGATAGATCGACTAGCTGCCCAGTATTATCCATTTACTTCCTTTTGCAGCATGCCTGAATGCTACAATTAAGCATCATTGCTCATTTCATCTGAACTGGGAAACTTTGTTTACCAGCTTCAGAACAAACCAGGCTGTTAAACCACAATTTGGCTGTTTTAAGATCTGGCTTGTTCTAAAGCTGGTTACCATATTTCCTCCATTGCTGCCACATGTTTTCCCCCAAGAATCCCAACCTTTCTTTCCCAGTTTACCAACAGAATTGGAGCAAGAAATTTCAGAAATTGGGAAATCAGAAACAGGTACAATTTGTAGGAGACCCAATCACACAACAAACTTGCTTGCACATAACACTAACCCATGATTTATTTAACCATGGTTAACCCAGGGTTTGTTGCCCTATCCAGAGTTTGTATGGCATGTGATAGAACAAACCATTGTTTGTTTTCTCAATCCCTGGATTGTTTGTTTCTCTCCTCCTTTGCCTGCTCCCTCCGTATATCCAAAATGCCTTTGCGGGGCTGTGGTACTGGTATACAGAGCGGCTTTTCTTTCTTTTCTTTTTTTACCACTCTTTCCCACTCTTTTGCCTCTGTAGCCTGGTGAAACAACCCATGAACAACCCACAGTTCTGGGTTCACACATAATGACAACCCATGGTTTAAACAACCCAACAACGAACCATGGGCTCTATTTCTGGTTTTGTTGTTCTTAATAAACCATAGTTTATTAGTGCAGCTGAGTTCGCACATCACTACAACCCAGAATTCAACAATTCATGGGTTAAATAAACCATGGGTTAGCATTATGTGCAAACCAGATCAGCATCTGGAATTTGTATGGGAAGATTTTTTTGTTTGAATTCTCTGCTTTACTCCATGGTCTCCCTTTAGAATATTTCACTTCCAGAGCTCATTCCCTATAAATGTAAAATTTATTTGACTTCCCAAGTGCAAAGCTATGCCACGAGCAACGTTTTGTTAAGCATCTACTTGCTGATCACATTTTGGATATTCTGGGTCAGTTCTTGGAATGCAGAATGACCTTGTTGAATTCAGAAAGCTTGTGGAGGTTTTGTGCTTACAGCAAAACAGTTTGCTTGTTCTCCTCTTGCAAATCACTTTGAACATCCTTTTAATATGAGAAATGGAAAATGAATATGCTGAGTGGCCCAGTGCTAAAGAGCTAAGTATAATCCATCAATCCTAGTTTGACTGGTGGCAAAACCTGCAGTAACATGCAACATTTGTTCTTAAAACAGAATAATATCTATATCTATATCATTTTATATATAGCCAAAAAGGCTACCAGATCAAGTTACTTATGATCAGTAAAACAGGACAGTCCCTGTCTGCAGGCTTACAATCTAAATGGCACTACACAAAAGTAAAAAAGGATGGAGAAGGAAGAGGAAAAGAAGCAAACTCAGGTACCAATTCTTAAAGTTAAATAGTGGTTCTTATAATGGAAACAGTTCAAGAAGAGGAGCAGCCAGCCCTGCTTCCCATCTCTCCCTTGCAATCTGATGGAATGGCTACCATTTGGTGAAAAAGTAGCTTTATAATCAGTGTCTTTGGGGCTTACATGTTTACTTTGAAAAACAGATTTCATATTAGTAATTTGTGGCTATAGTCAACAAATGTATAAAATGTACTGTTTACTTGTGTACTTTATGTATTTCAGTGATAGGCGTTTGCTGCAACCTGCTCAGGTGTGTGATATATTCAAAGGAGTTATACTGGTAATCTGCTACTTCATGATGCACTATGTTGACTATTCTATGATGTACCACCTGATAAGAGGACAGTCTGTCATTAAACTCTACATCATCTATAATATGCTCGAGGTAAGTAAATAGGCATCAGAACTATGGTCAAAGCATGATTTCTTCCTGGACATATCAGACAACAATTTCATTGTGGTAAAAGTCTTGTTTGCTAATGTCTTTTCTGCCATGTTAGAGGTAAACTTCTATTTTTCTTAAACAATGATAAGCAAGAAATACATATGTATGTAACTATTTTAGTTAGATTACTAAGTAGCCAAATTTTAAGTATATTTAGAGAGCGATTCTATGGCCCTTAGACATCATAGGATATTTCTGATTCCCAGATCCAAGGTTGGAGACTGAGCTCTGGCCTCAGAGCTGCAAATCAGTGTTCCAATCCCCCACCCCTCACAGCTGGCACAGAAAGAGCTGTACCAGCTGCCTCTCTGAGGTGAGGAAATCAATCTTGGAGAGGGAGTAAAGGGGGTCTTCTGGGGGGCGGGGCGAGGCGGGGACGAGACCAGGTGTGATGAAAGGGTTAACATCTAGCATTGCCAGGCAGAGTGGATGCGCCCAGCAACCTATCGGGACTCACCTGTAGAAAGTTCTGATGGGGGGGGAGCTCTGTATATATGTGCCTGTGTGTGTGAGAGAGGAGTTAGTTAGAGTTGGAGAGTCAGAGTTAGAGTTAGAGTGTTAGAGAGAAGTGAGTTGGAGGAAAGTGAGTTAGGGGGATTTTAGTCAGTCAGATAAGAGTCATAAAGTCAATTCAACATAAACTATTGCCTTTATGGAAAAGAGATTGTTCCTGTTTAAAGAAATGTTTTACTTAAGAAAATAAAGAACCATTTGTTGGGTTACTGAAGAGACTGATTTATAACTGCTACTATCCTGAAGCTCACCCCTAATCACTTGGTACAGCTGCTAAGAGTAAGATAAACCATATCTACCCAGCGTAAACACCACAATAACCAGCAATGGTATTTTAACAGAGTTTATCTCCCACAGACAGATTGTCCGCTCAGGTTTGTCTGGGAGTGAGAGAAGACTTGTGACAGAACAGTGTGTTAGTTTAAAATAGGGTGAACTAATACCCTGGAGCTACCATATCTCAGCCACTGGGTTAGTGAAGAAAGTGAAGCCAGGTGGTAGTAACAGCCAGGTGGTAGTGAGATAAATAAAAGTAAATAACCGGCCACGTTATCGTAACACCAGGGCCACCAGGATATGGACTATCTTGATGGTGCTCCAGCCTCTTCCCCTCTCCTTCTGAAGCGCCTCAGCTAGATGGCTGAAATCAGCTGTGTAGCTAAAATGCAGAGCAGGAGGTACGGGGAGGCAGAGTTCGCCTCCGCCGCTCTTCCTGGTCTGCACTGGATGCTCATAAGCTTCTGAGTTGGGGGACTACTTAGGAGCATCAAGGATGCAATCCATAGGATTGCACTCTTAATTTAAAAACAGGACAACACTCAAACCAAAAATATGATCTAACGCAGCAATAGATACATTCATAGCCCAATTCCTGGGACCATTATAAATATTGCTAGGGATCATAAAAGATACTTCAGGTGTGCCCAGAGATTTTAACATGGCTTGTGGGATTTTGACTTTATTTCCATGAATAGCAGACCCCTATGTCATAAAATAAACTGCTTTTCAAAGTCCTTCAACAATGCAACTGATTAGCTATATTATTAATATTAGTAGTAGAATTACCCTTCCTTTGTAAGTGCATGATGGTATAGAGGGAGTCATCCTTGTAGTAACCCTGCGAGGTAAATTAGGTTGACAGTGACTAGTCCAAGGCTGAGCGTGGAACTAAACCCAGGTTTCCCTAGTTCAAGTATTCTTTTCTATTCAATCCACCACACTGGCTCTCCATGTTCAAGAAATGCAACTCCAAAGCTTCCTTGGCCTTTTAGGATGTTTTAAAGATGTTTTTAAGATGTTTTAAGGATGTTTTTAAGATGTTTTAAGATGTTTTTAGGATGTTTTAAGATGTTTAATAGTATATATTGTGTTGTTTTAGTTTAGGTATTTTATATTTTCTGTTGTTCCCCGCCTCGATCTAGATGGAGAGGCGGGTAATAAATAAAATATTATTATTATTATTATTATTGGCCCTGCACAACTAGTTCAGTGGTTCTTTGGACTGGGGCTGATAATAATTACTATTTCTTGAGTCAGGAGTTACAAATCTCATCTCTGGAAGCATTTAGTATTATTTAGCATGCAGTTATCTCTCTCTCTCTCTCTGTCTCTCTCTCTCTGTCTCTCTCTCTGTCTCTCTCTCTCTGTAGGTAGCTGATCGTCTGTTTTCATCGTTTGGTCAAGATATCTTGGATGCTCTTTATTGGACAGCTACAGAACCAAAGGAGAGAAAAAGGGCACACATAGGTGTGATTCCCCATTTTTTCATGGCAGTGCTGTATGTCTGTATCCTTCTGTGTCAGAATTACAATTCCTTTTCATGTTTGAGCATGCTAATATAGTTTATAAAGCACCAACCAAATATTAGTCATTTGTGACCTTAGAAAAGAACAAAAATGAACTTTTAAAAATCTGAAATGTCTGACTCACCACAGGTGTTTTCAAGCCTGTACTACATGAGCCCTAATAGGACTTATGAAGTAAGTTTCTGTAAACAAATAGTTTTTAATAGATTCTGTAAAGTGTTCTAGTTCAAATTAAGAGCTTGAAAGTGCACTGTAACATCTTCAATTTGAATGCACCTTATTTCTTTCCATGGGATGGAAACACATCTTGAAAATGCTAAATATAAAACATTATGGCTGTTGGGATGTGTGAGGATTTTGTTCGGGGCAGTGGAAGTCTGGTGAACTCGCCAGGCTCAACCCCTCCGAACTCCGTCCCTCCTACCTGTTCCCTGGCTCGACTCGTGTTCTCCAGAGTCAAGCTGGGAAAGTGACTTCCGGGTTCCCAGCAGTACGTTTTTTATGTAGAAAATGGCATAAGATACACCAAAACCGGCCACAATTTGTGTCCACTTTTACCGTATCTTACACCATTTTCTACGTAAAAAACGTACCGCCAGGAACCCGGAAGTGCGCCAAGTGGCTCAGGTAGTGCTCGCTTTTGGCTCAGCTCGGCGGGCACAGCAGCAGCGCTTGCCGAGCGCCCAGCAAGTTGGGTGGTGGGCGGGTCGCCCACCACTAGTTGTAGTCTTCACTCTGGATGGGTAGGCTCAGGTGCCCATGTGACAGTGCTCTTGAACTGGTCAAAAGAGAAAGAAAGAGACCCATAAGAGAAGTGTACAGTATTTGGTTTTAGTGAAAGAAACCTGTATTTTTCCTTAGAATTGTATGTCTTATATACTGTTGCTGGTTGATAGGACTAGTTCATGTTTATGTTGACTATTTATTTCTACCTTTCCTCCGTGGAGTTTATGTGATACCTCTCAGATCTGTCCACCTGGCATCCACAATGAGGCCACCTTATTTGGACTGGCTTGGGAGTTTATGAGTATGATGGCAGTCATGGGCCTATCGCAATGGATATGAGGCCCAACACATATTACAAGTCACACCTTGGATCTGGTGTTCTGTTCTGGGCTCGGTGATGATGATCTGTGGGTCGAGGAACCAGCAATAGTTCTATGGTCATAGACAGATAATTACCTAATCAGTGTTGACCTCAAAGCTACCTGTAACCCTTGCAGGGGTGAAGGACCTAATTCAGTGGTCCAGTCCCAGAGACTGATGTATTCGGAAGGTTTTCTGAAGTCCTTGGGGGATTATCCTGCAGCCTTAGCCATTGGCTGTGTGGAGGTTCAGGTCTCTGCTCGGAATAGGAAAATGATTCAGGCCCTATAAATGATTACTCCCAAACACCCTTGGCCATGTTGTGGCTCCTTCGTATTCTGAGGAGTTGAGGGCAGTGAAACAATTGAGCAGGTTTTCAGCGCTGATGGCTGAAAACCTGCTGTGAGCATGAGCAAACATATGTAAGAGCCCATGTTTGAGCTTTCTCTACAGCAGTGATGGTGTTGAAGAAATCCCACTTCTTTGCCATCATTGCGTTTGCACAGTGCTGGGCAGTGGAGCTGTTCTGGGTGGTGAAAAGCCCTCTCCTCCACTTAAATCCGGTGGATCTGGTGATGGAGCTCTTGAAGAACCACTTTGACCAATTTGCAATGTCTTTTGCAGGTAAAATCACTCATATTCGCACTGAGTTAGATGCCATAGTCAAGGGTCAATATTGGAAGCAGCCAATTTGTGGTGGATTCCATTCAGCTTGTAAAACTGGAGGATGTAGACAAGCTACTTTTTTGAGTTTAAGACCTACCACCTGTTCTATGGACCCTTGCCTGTCACTAGTAAAAGTATCCAGGTTGGGTTTGAAGACCTGGCCTTTGGAGCTAGTAAATGCCACCTTGAGAGTGGGTGTGGTCCCTGCTGTTTTTAAAGAAGCAGCAGTACGGCCCTTACTAAAGAAACCAATTTTTGACCCTCAGAACTTGGACAACTACCATCCAGTCTCTAAGCTTCCCTTTCTGGGTAAGTTGTTGGAGAAGGTAGTGGCCTCTCAGCTTCAGGTAGTTTTGAAGGAAACTGATTACCTAGATCCATTCTAATCCGGGTTCCATCCTGGGTTCAGGACTGAAACAGCCATGGTCATTCTGGTGGATGACTTACACCAGGGACTAGATGCTGTGAGTACTACCCTCTGGTCCTTCTTGACTGCTCAGTGGCATTTGATACCACTGACCATGATATCTTCCTGTCCTGACTATCTGGGCTGGGCTTAGAAGGTATAGTAATATAGTGGATGGTCACTTTCAGAAGATAGTATCTGGAGCGGTTGTACCTAGCCATGGTTCCCATGCTCTGGTTGCCTCCAGACTAGACTACTGCAATGCACTTTATGTGGGGCTGCCTCTGAAGATGATTTGGAAGCTACAGCTGGTGCAAAATGCAGCCACCCAGATGCTGGTGGGGACCAGAAAATCTGAGCACAACTATAATTTTGTGTCACTTGCACTGGCTACCAGTTTATTTCCAGGCCCAATTGAAAGTGCCGAACTTAATTTTAAAAGCCCTTAAACTGGTTCCAAGCTGTTATTTGTCTGACCAGCTTCATTTATTCAATCCTACCTGTATACTAAGATCTGTTTCGAGGGTTCTTGAGTGCCCACCGTTAAGATCAGTGAAATTGATGTGCACTAGAGACACTATCTTCCCAGTGGTGGCCCTGAATCTTTGTAACTCCCTTCCAATAGGCCTACACCTTACCCCTCCTACTCTTGCATTTAGGTGGGCTTTCCTCTTCAAGGCTGCCTTTGATTGATACCATAGCTTATGTCAGCAGAGCAGCTTAACAAATTAATTCTGAACTATTGTAATACATGATCTCTTTTAAACTGTACCTTGTGTCTCACTTTTTTGTTGGTTTGAGAGGACATACTGTTTGCCACAACCAAAGATCAGAAGTTACTGCTCACTGCATATGAGGAGGGGTGGCGGGGGCGGGGAACATGTGAGGAGCCCGAGACTCATGCCTTCTCATTCTTGAAATGCCAAACCACGGTTTTGTTATGTCTGAACAGCCTCATACTCATGTGGATAAATGTTATGCATGAAGTGCACTATAGTATTGTGTTCAGCTAGAATGAACCCTGTGATATAGGTTATCGCTCATTTTGTATTACCTTTGATATTGATGATCTGTTCCCTCCTTTTTTATTTATTTATTTATGTATTCATTCATTCTATTTATACCCCGCCTTTTTTCCTGCAAGGAACCCAAGGCGGCTTACATAATCCTCCTCCTCTCCATTTTATCCTCACAACAAACCTGTGAGGTAGGTTAGACTGAGAGTCACTGACTGGCCCAAAGTCACCCAGTGAGTTTCATGGCTGACCGGGGACTGGAACCTGATCTCCCGAGTCCCAGTCCAACACTCTCACCACTATGCTATACTGTCGTATTTATACACTTCCTTGATCATGTTGGATATTTTTGCTGCTGATCTTTCTATGTGGGTCAATTTTTCACTTGTTTTATCATTTACATTGTTTTATTAACCTTTTGCTGTTTTGTTTTGTTTTTTACTTTTTATGTTTTTATTTATTTTGCTGTAAGGTATTTTGGGAGCCCTATTCTGGAAGAAAAAAATATATAAATATGTATATATTTATATTCATTTAAATATAAATAAAATAAATTATAGGGCTAGTAAAAAGTGCTCCTGTGATTGCAGAAATTGCTGGTGGCTGGATCCCACATAAAACCTGATAAACACTAACATTGCCCCCACAATTGTGTGTCCATACATGGCAAAGGAGGGGCAGCTGCTCATGTGCTAAGTGACCTGACTGTGTAAACCAGGCCTCAATGTTTAAGGCAAATTCAGTGTGTTTGTTACTCATCTACATAGCCACAAAGCTCACTAGGAGACCATGGGCTCTCTCAGGTTGATCTACATCACAAGGTTGTTCTCTGGAAGGAAAAAATGGGAGAGGGGGTAAACATGTATGCTGCCCTGAGCCCATTGGAGGAAGGGCAGGATAATAAATACATTTTACCTTGACTTACTTGACCCCCCGGAAAGTGTGGGTGGGGGGGAGGACCATCTCACACATTTATTTATTATTAGCTCTTAATGTTCCCCCTGATCTACACCACCCTAGTAACTTTTCTGGAAGTATTTTTCTCATCTAATGCAAACCAATAATGAATATTGGCGCTAACAGCATGACAAGCCTGGAACTGCTAACTTATTGGCAACTGTATGTGAAGCAATTATTTTAGTTTTTTCTAATCTACCCACCATATATATTCTTTCAAACTGTACCAAGAGGGTTTTTTTCAGATGTGGAAATTGGCTCAGAAGTAATCAATAGTATGAAGAATAAAAATATATAGCTGTCATACTTAAATAAAATGAGCTGTCATTGTGGTCAGGAGAATGCCCTGTTATATTAGAATAATGTTGCTAAAATGAAATTAATTCAAAAACCTGTAGTATAAATGTAAGAAATCCACAGTTAATGTAAAGATGACTGTTGTGGTTTGATTGCTGTTTGGTGACTTATCTATACTAGTGTAGCCACCCCCTCCCCAGAGTCAGTGGTAGCACAGCAGTATTGGTAATTGTTAAAACTTCTTTTCGGATGATTGATATAATACAGTGAGTATGGGTAATGTAACTGCATGCCTAAATCAGTAATTAAGAAAAAAAATTAAGAGTTATTGCATAGTATAGCACAGTAGAATTTGAAAGTCTGCTTTGATTGTTTTTGGAAGAGGAGTATCTTAAAAGTTCGAAAGAATATGCATATCAGAGTTATACTATCCTCTAAAAGCCTTTTCCTTAACATACTGACTACAGTTTTGCATGCTATCCTTATAATGGTCCAAGCAACGACGCTCAATGTAGCCTTCAACTCCCACAACAAGTCACTTCTTACTATCATGATGTCTAACAATGTAAGTGTTTGATGGATGTAAATGCTGGCCTCACAGGGTTTAATAAAATGTCACAATTACACTCTGACTTTCTAAGAAGCTATTATGATGTGGCAGTACTTCTATTATCTTACATATCAAACAAAATTAATTGCCTTTTAAATTGACCTTTTAAAAATTCTGAAGCATAGAAATGTCACTTTCTTTATATTGCAGTTTGTTGAAATAAAGGGAAGTGTTTTCAAGAAGTTTGAGAAGAACAATCTGTTTCAGATGTCAAACAGTGGTATGTATATTTGGGGTGGTAATTCAGTACATGCTACCAATCCACTATGTGTGGTGTAGTCTTGGTGCAGGTGTGAAATCTGTGGGTGGATTTGATAGAAATACGAGGTAGGTGGTATTGATTCATAAAGATCTACATAATCAGAATTTGTAGTGTTCCTCTTTGGTATGGCAAGGTCTATTCATCCCCCGCTCCTTCCATATCTTCTTGATTATTGTGCTGCGATATTGGAAGTGTTGATAGAAATGGATCAGGTTGGGGAAAGCCTGTTCTCTCTTGAACAATGGTACCAAAAATGAAACCATAGATTAGTTATGTAAATGTGTGCAGTTTATGCTTACATGCAGACCGAGATCTTACTGTATTTATCTGAAATATTTCAATCACACACCCCCCACTCAATGGATGCTCAAGGCCACTCTGGGAGCCTGTTTTTGCTGTAAATAAATAAATAAATAAGGGAGCCAACCTAACCTTCCTGGGATGGGAGTTCCATCACTGGGGTGATGCAGAAGACCCTGCCTCAGGTCCTTACCAACTTCACCTCTCCAGGTTGTGGGACATGTAACAGGGCCTCAGATGAAGAACATAGGTTCTGGGCAGGTTCATAAAGGAGGAGGCAGTCTCTCAGATACCTTGGCCCCAAGCCATTTATATGATCTCAGGCTAATAAAGTATATTTCAACTAGCATCATTGAATTTCTTTTATAGATCTGTATTCTATTTTGTATCTTAATACTTTGCTCAGTAAGAGTGTGCATTTGTCCATACAAGTCTTTTAATTGTAAACCACTAAGTGATGTAAACAATGCTATACTAATTAACTCACTAGCTCAGCTTACCATCTATTAGTGTTCTAGATAGCTAGAATTTTGTCTGGAATAGTGCAAAATGGGGCAGAGACTTGATCTTATTTTAACGTGGGAAACTAGACAGAATATTTTTAAACATGGGCACTTATATCATTACAATGAACATGAGTATAAAACCATCTTATGAGATGAAATCCAGTCTTCAATAGATCTCATTAACCTCATGTTTCACCTGCTACTGTACTCAAATTTGATTGTGTTTTAAATGCACAGTGCTGTTAAAAAATATTGGACAGAAGCCAACATCACTGCTCATATGATGGAGCTTCCAAACTCTCTCTTCCCCCTTGCAGTTCCCTGAAAATCTGCTCCAGAGAGTCCTCCTCCAGTTGAGGATGCTGCAGGGAGGAGGGGGTAGCACCCTCCTCCAGTTTCACTGATGGAAGCAGTTCTATCAGTGGAAAACCTTCATGGGATTCCACCCACTGAAAATCAGTTGTCACTGTTATATGATAAATAGTTGTGAAGGCCTAGAAGTCCATTCCTGCTTTCATAAACTAGAGGCTGTGTCTGCAATCCTATGCACACTCTCTGGGAGTGACATGGACCTACTTCTGAGTAAGCATGCAATGGTTTATCCATTCCCCCCACCCCAATAAATTACAGCTAGCAATAAGGATTAAACCAAGCCTGTTCACAATGTGGTATTGTAGAACAGAGCCTTTTCGTGTCAGATGTATGCCCTTCCCCGAGGAAGAGTGAAATTGTACATTATTCCAGATGTGAATTGAACAGATGAACGAATAAAGCCAACTTATTCCCCACATTAGCTTGAATTTGTTTAAACTATAGAACAGTTGTGGGTCCATTTCATGCTCTTGCCTAAATAGAGACAAGGTTTTATAAGTAGTAATGATACATTAATACAGATGGCATCCCTGCAATACCTATTTTGTAGAACCGGTGGTGCAATCCACAGTAATATTTATTTCAGTGGTGACTCCACTGGAATAGTTAGTAGTTAAATTGTGACTTTTACATCATGTTGTATTTCAGTACGAAGTTGATTTAAGTAACAACAGAAACCATTAAAATGTAAGATACAGATTTTTCTCAAGCTATATATCCTGAAGAGGCATAAAAGTATATGCAGTTGTTTTGAACTATTCTAGGAAGTTGCTTCCAAAGGCAGGTGGATGACTGGAGCAAGGAAAAAGAACCCCAGTACCAGCTGGATATAAATGGCTGTTTACAGCGCACAACTGTTCAGGCACTGTCAAACTGATGTCTCTACAGTCCCTTTCCACTGTGTGCCTTGTCATTTTAGTTTGTCAGCCTGAAGGCAGGGCCTATGATTTATACTTCAATGAATGTGAGTGCTTAGGGACACAAAGATTTTGTCTAAAAAGCCAGAGATGATGATGATGATGATGATGATGATGATGATGATGATGATGATGATGATGATGATGGGAGGAGGACTTTTCATACCGCATCTAAAGATGATTAGAATGGATTTGGGGATAATGGGGTTAAATTGAAAGGCAGCTGAACATCTTTTCTGCCCTGCCCGAAGCAGCTGAGAAAAAAACTTACTTAATTTGGTTGAATACAAGGGAGAAGGGTTTCTCTGTTTCCACGCACAGACTTTGGTACTATCTAACCAGGGAGGTTTGCCACGACAGCGTTAACAACATGCTATTTAGGTAGGCATTTGACCTTTAGAAGCTGGCCTTGCCAGTGTTAGAGGGGGTCCCGTGCCCCATCCCAACCACTCCTCAGTGGCCATCTGACAGGGTTAGGATTGTTCTGCCTGATATTACACGTATTAACACTAAATTCTTGCTGTCTTCACACTTCACAGGTGGTACGCCTTTCTGATACGCTTTCTTGAATTATAAGCAGCATTTGCACGTAACACTAAAGCACACTTTAGTGCTATAAGGAGCCTGAACAAAGGCTGAGGCTTCCATACTCCCCTCTCCTTCTCCCACACATGACTGGGAGGAAGAAAACAGTAGTACATTCAATTTCACTTTGCCCAGTTCCTGGCTTGTCATTACATGCAAACCAGGAATTGAGGTTTAAAATAAGCACTAGTCTATTGCTAAAAAAAATATATCCATGGTTTGTAGCTGGCTTTATCAAAGATAAGTCCTGTCTTACTCTCTTTTCCTTCTTTAGTCTAAGTACTGCTGAAATCCATCCATACAACTTTAGTTCTGAATTTCTCCTTTTTCGATACAGTACTCAGTTACAACGATTTTCATTAAATTCTATATTTTGCCACTGAGTAGATGTAAATATGCTGATAGGCAAAGATCATGTTTTGAAATCATAAGGCGTGATCCCAAAAAAAGGTCCGCTGTGTTGACATGGCCTTCCCTGTTGTGTCCCACCCAGTCCCAATGCACCAGCACAGGCAGCTCCAGGCTTATACAGAAGTTAGATAATGCATGGTTCAATGGCTTTCCAGGTTTCCTGATGCTGCCTGGTTGAGGGGGTTTTCAGCTGCTCTGCTAGCTGTAAAACCTGTTGGCCAGAAACAGGGCAGTGATAACCTCTGGGTTAGGTATGCCTTGGGTTTGTCCAGGACTAGAGATGTGAAGGCCCAGAAAAAAATACAGAAGGGGGGGGGGAGTGTTTTTCCTTGTTTTTTTTCTGAAGCACCATTTTAGTTTTTTCTAAAAAATTGAACAGCTTTGGATTATGAAATATTTTCATTTAGAATTATGAATAAAATATTTAAGGCAAAGTGTGTATATAGTGTTACGCATCCTTTACTCCCCCTTAAATGATTTCTAAAAGTATGTAATAAGACTTTTATAGAAAGACTAGAGATGTAAAATTTCTGGAAATAAAGAAACCATAAGGGTGAGGTTTTTTTTAAATCCTCTCTGTAAGATTCCCAGGATATTTCTTCGATTTCTTATTAAAATTATTGATCGAATGTATCTTAGCTGACAGACATTTAGGGATCCTCCAAGTCATGCTCAGTTTCCCAAAATGTGAGTAGAGTCACCATATCATAATATGGAAGAAAATGTGCATTCTTGACCGTTTGGGTTTTGTTCTACAGAGTTTGGTGTTTCTGGGCTTGTTCTGGCTGTAGCAGTCAATTAATGTAGTTCTAATCTAAAACCTATGTGTGAAAGAAACACTGTTAGTTACTCCACCACTGTCACAACATGTGCCAGAACAGCATGTGGGTTATCCCATTTGTTTGTTTGTTTGTTTGTTGTATTTATGAATCACCCATCTGGCCGGCAAACCGGCCACTCTGGGCGATGTACAACATGATAAAATATAAAATACATCTAAAACAGTATAAAATTTTAAAATCTTAACCCACCCCATCTTAGTTTCTATTCTTTTTTAAAAATTGGGTCTAAAGAAATCACTGCCACTGTTTTTAATAAAGTTCTCAATTAGACCTCACCATTAGAAAACGCAGCCTCAGCTATGAAATCTTTTAACTGCTGTCACTGCTGAACCCCCTCTACCTAAAAGAAACTCAGTAGCTTGGTTCCATATGGCATAGGCATAGATCATAGAGTTGGAAGGAGCCTACAAGGCTATCGAGTCCAACCCCCTGCTCAATGCAGGAAACTAGAGGAGGGGTCTCCCATCCAAGTGATAACCAGGCCTGACCCTGCTTAGCTTTCCACGCTCAGACAAGCTGAGCCAGCATGAGATGACACCACCATTAAAGACAGCCTTTCAAAATTAAATATGGTTGCTTACTTACCATTCCTAAGCTAAGTCTTTCCTGGCTAAATAAAATCTCACTAGCTTTTCTTTCAGAACAGATTTCCCTGAACTCCACCCTACAAGCAGGAACAGGTTTAGGAATTTCCCTAAACTTCCTTCAGGAACAGATGTTGTACACCAGTCTTCCTCTGCCTCCAGTTCTTCCTGCTTCTTCTGGCATCTAGGATGATTCAGATGTTTCAGGGACTATGTGCTGAAGTTACCTCTGGTCAGACATAAAATAGGAACGTAAAATGTATTACATATAACTTGCTCATAAAATTACACATTCGGTATGTTAAATTTAAATGTATAGTTTATTCAGACAATAATTACAAATTTACAGCATGTACTTTTAAAGGTCTTTAATTTTAATGATAATTTTATGAGCAAACCAAGTTATACATAATATAATTTCTGTTCCTAAAGCAGCCTTCCTCAACCTGGTGCCCTCCAGATGCTTTGGACTACAACGCCCAGCATTCCTGACCATTGACCATGCTTCCCTGAGGCTGCATGGTGACTTATTTATTTATTTTATTTATTCATTTTCTATACCGCCCAATAGCCGAAGTTCTCCGGGCAGTGTAGAACAAACAATTTTTAAAAATACAATAAAATACAGTTAAAAATATAAACAATAAAAATATTATAAAAATTTAAGTATCTCTTATTTTTCCATTCCCCCCCCGAAAAAACCCAACAAATTCCCTGCCCCCCCCCTTTCCACGGCTTCAGAATTTCCGGAAATTTTACATCTCTAGCCAAGATGTAGTTGGTTTCAGTTCACACGCAGCGGGAAAGGGCAAAGTCACATCAGTTGGAGCTCTTTGTAAATTTTGTGGAAACACCCAAATATGTCCCATTAGAGCAGCAACATACATTCCCACTTGCTCAAGGTCATCTGGCAGCAATGTAAACCTGCTAAGAATTTTTTGTGTGTTTCTCACTGAATTCTTAACAGCTTTGCAGAAGTGAAACAGTAAATTCTTCTCTTCCCCCTCCTCGAAACAATCTATGTGAAATTATGGAGGCTGTGCATGTATGCTGTGTTCTTAATGGATCTTCAGTATAGCAGGCCACTAGGAAAATTGATAATTTTGTAGAATTAAGAGTTTATTATTCTTTTTAGACATCAAGGAGAGATTCACCAACTATGTGTTGTTACTGATCGTTTGTCTAAGAAATATGGAACAGTTTTCATGGAATCCAGGTAAAGTCTGCTTCCAGACAATATAGAAATGAAAAATAGAAAAACTGCAACATGTTAGTTTGTATTAACTGCCAGCGACAAATAGATAATTTGGCTGTACCGATTTTGATATAGAAGTAGTTGAATGAATGACTATATTTATTACGGTCAACGACCAGAACCCAATAATAAAGCAGTATCAAAGTAGTTCTCTTTATTAATTCTTTGCTTGCTATCGTTGCACTGTCACTAACCTTCATTATTTGAGTTCTCCCCCATACAAAATTTGAATTGTGTTTGGTTTCTGATGTATTAATAGTTATTTAACTATTTAATTCTGGTTAAAGTGTTGCATAATAAATCCTATATAATTTGACATATTAACAAATTAAGTTCTGTTGTAATTTGTATTGAAGGACCTGGCATTGTCACCTACTGTCCTGTTAGAGAATCCTCATTGTTAGTCAGTTAATAGTCTGCTACAGTAGATTTTACACTTATTTTAAATACACCAAATAAATATTCTAATAATAGTAGACAGGAGACTTTTCCAGTAGTATAGAACCTAAAGTTGTAATGGCTGTGTAGTTCAAGCCAAATGCTGAGAACCCTTATTTTGTGGCTTCTGTTAGAAAGTAACTGCATGTACCAAGGCTCCTGTGCAGACAGGACCTCAGATATGTAGAGGACTTTGGTAGTGCCAGCGAGCATGATCCTGATCCACATTTCATCTGTCCACTGATTTGATGTCTGCACAAAGGTTTATGTTCCATAGAGTAGAGAAAACTGCTGTTTGCGCGCTGTTTCCTTCCAAAGGTTGATTTATTCACATGGGCCACAGTCCAGAACCCCCACTTCTCCCCTCTTACAGTGTCATTCTTGTGACACTTCCTACAGTGTCATAATAGCTCCTCCCTGCCCATACAGAGTTCCACAACAAATATGAAATAGATGCTTAAGAACTGAAAGGTAGACATTACTGGGGAAAGCAGGCATGTGGCCTTTTCATCCCCTCAGTACTGCTCTATCTCTGGAACAGGTCATACAGGACAGCTTGACTGCTTTCTTGGGCGCCCCCCCTTGCTCCATGAAGCAGTATTCCTTCTCCTCCCCCACTGTCATTGGCCAGTGGCAAGGGAGAACACACATGCCAAGAGAAGAAAGTGTCTATAGCTGAGAAGAACGTTTGGATGGGGAACATGTCATGCATCTGTGCCTCATCTCTTTCTTTCCGTTGTCAGGAGCTGCCTTCTCAGGCCCTCTCCTTTCTCACTGAGGCACAATGAGCCATGGAGCTTTGTAAGACCATTGAGTGAAACAGGCTCCAGTTCTCCTCCTCTGGTCCTAGAGGGAGAGACTATGTGACAAAGTCATGCTGAACCTTGGACCTTCTACAGCCTAATTTAAAAGGAGAGTTTGCCCCTGCTCCAAAAGCCCTGACGCACCCTAACATCCTTCAGAAAGTAGGCATTCATAGTCTATTCTTCAAGGCAGGATATAAACAAACAAACAAACAAACAATCTGCTCTTGTTCACACAAGGCAGCAGGTACTAAGAAAGACAGTTGTTCTCCTTGCCCTAGCAGTCTTTATGAGGCTTCTCCCTCTTCCTACAGTAGGGACAGAGCCTGCTCCCATATGTGTCTCAGAGGCACTTTGTGGTTTCCTGCCAAAGCTTGTCCCTCAATAATCTTTTAGGTAAGGGGATGAGGAGGAGGAAGTGGCAGATCCCTAGGACACTCCCTCTGTGAATAAACTTGCTCATGGCTACTTCCCTCCATCAAAAATGCAAAATATTCCTCAACTCTTCTATATTTCAAAGTGAAGTTTACTTCAGCCCCCACCCCCGCTTCTACATAAGGGCTTTTTAGTTTCATCCAGGTGATTCCATACACTATCTCAGGTTGGTTGCAAGGTATCAGGCAGGGAAGAAGGGGAATGGTCTGGGAATAAAGGGAACCCACTAACAAGTAGCTTCAAGGCAGGCATTTTACATCAGCACATTTCCCAAAATTGCTTGCCACTTTTTGAGGTTAAAAAGCAAGAGCTAACTTCCTTTGTGTATCAGCCTCCTGGCTTCACACATGTCCTTCACTCTGAAAAGTTTATAACAACATATAGAAGACTTCTGTTTCATGGTGCTCATGCTTGGGCGGTCATTAAAAAAATTCCTCAGGGTTTCATTCTTGATTTTGCCAACTCCTAGTTGCTGAGTTCCTTTGTGGAATCTGAATTTGGTGTTACAAGCTCTGACTGTGAGCTCTTGGGAGGAACATCCTTGAAACTCTTATCTGTTTCTTTTAGCTATAACATCTGCTCAAAGAGTTTCAGAGCTTGGAGTGCCATCTGTGGGCTGAGGCCATTTTATTTTAAATGGGATTATCTTCTCACCATATGAACAGAAGAAGAGCCATACTGGACCAGGCCAAAGGCCTATCTAGCCCAGCATTCTGTTCACACAGTGGCCAATGAACTGCCCACGGGAAACCCACAAGTAGGATATTAGTGCATAGTACCTCCGGCTCATGTTCCCCAGCAACTGTTATAGAGGGAAATATTGCATCTGGTACTAGAGGCAATATATAGCCATCATGACTAGCAGCCACTGATAGCCTTACCCTCCACAGATTTGTTTAATCCCCTTTTAAAGCCATTCAGATTGGCAGCTATCACTTCACCTTGTGGTATCAAATTCCATATTTTAACTGTGTCCTGTGTGAAGCAGTATTTTTATCTGCCCTGAATCTCCCACCATTGAGCTTCATGGGATAATACTAGGTTCTGCTAATATTGAGAGATGGAGAAAAATGCCTTCCTATCTGCTTTCTCCACACCATGCATAATTTATACACCTCTATCACATCTTCCCCTACTCACCATTTTTCTAAGCTATACAGTCCTGGAGATTGTAACCTTTCCTCACAGGGGAGTTGCTCTAGCCCCTTGATCATTTTGGTTGCCTTTTCTGAACCTTTTTCAATTCTCCAATATCCTTTTTTAGGTGCAGTGACCAGAACTGAAGTATGGTTGCACCATAGATTTGTATAAGGGCTGTATGATATTGGCAGTTTTGTTTTCATTTTATTTTTTAATTATGCTCATCATGGAACTTGCCTTTTTTACAGCAGCAACACACTGGGTTAATATTTTGATCAAGCTGTCCACCACCACACCAGACCCGTTGTTCATACTGAAAGTTAGAGCTCAGGAACTAATCCTTCTGTTCTTTTGTCCATATCCTACAACCCCTAGGGAGTAGAAGTGGCATTTGTTAGATGCCATCTAGAGCCTTAAATTCTGTATAGACCACAGTAGACCTCATAGCCAACATCACCAACAATCTCATGGCCCACCAGGCCTGCAGAGAAAGGGGTCCACTGCCACTCTTTCTTGGTGGCCATTAAAGAATATGTAGCCCTAATCTGTTTCTCCATTTTGGCCTTGATGGTATCCTGGCACATTCTGTTAGAAGGGTGACTCTTCTGCAGTTCTTTTTGGGAGAGAGCTCCCTTGTAGAGATTTGCAGAGCAGCAAGATGGGTCTTGGTCCACACCTTTATGAAGCATTATTGACTCTTTTGCCTTTGTCCAGGGTGCCTTTGGTGACACAATCCTCCAGAAAGTATGACTATCTGGGTGTGGGAGGAGTCATGTCTTCCCTAGGATGTACTGGTTTTGAACATGTTTAAGGACACCCTGTTGATGGAGGAAACAAAATTCTTATCTGGTTGAATATCTGCTCTCCTCATAAGATAGATGTCATTCCGCCTACTCTGTGTAGCTCCATGAATTTTCAAGAACCATGTCACACTTTCCAGTTATGTTTTTGTTCTTTGCTGGTTGAACTGGCCCAGTTCTCTCTGTTCTCTGCTGTTCATAAGGAATATCCCGGTTGTCTTTTCTTGTTACCATTTGTTCTTATTTAGACTAATTTAGCTTTATTCCTAATCTGAAATTTTAAGGGAGAGTCTCTCTTCCCAAGACAGACCTTTAGCCCCTCCTTCTGTTCCCAGGAGTGGGGCCCACCCCCAATCTCAAATGGCAGTCTTATCTACCGTATGTGAAGAGCAGAAATTTCTTACCTTGTGTGTACATAATTTTCCTTAGATAGTGGAAAGACGTTTGTGTGGGACAGTGCAGAGCCTTTGGCTTACAGCCAGCAACTAGCTGTGCAAGATTTGCATCCTGTGTGGTGTGGGAAGCTTTGCCATTTTTGTCTTAATAGTTCAATGTTTTTAACATGAAGACCTTTGTAACTTCAGCTTTTGACAGTACATACTTACATTTCATAGATTTCATAGATCATAGAGTTGGAAGGAGCCTACAAGGCTATCGAGTCCAACCCCCTGTTCAATGCAGGAAACTAGAGGAGGGGTCTCCCATCCAAGTAATAACCAGGCCTGACCCTGCTTAGCTTTCCACGCTCAGACAAGCTGAGCCAGCGTAAGCCACAGGCCTGTATTTTTCTGACATTGTTTTTTTGTTGTTGTTCTGTATCAAGTTTGTGCATATAACTTTCCTCCTCTCTTTACAGACCATCTTTGGGTATTGTTTCCAGATGTTTGTATGGTGATTGCATCAGAAGTCGCAGTGGACATTGTGAAACATGCTTTTATAACAAAATTCAATGACATCACAGCTGATGTAAGTATATAGTCCAACTGCTAAACATTTAAATTTGAAATTTATTGGGCCTGATCTTTGCATTGGTGCAGTGCATCAGGCTGTTAAATGGAATGGTAGGCCTTTTTATGCCTCCTGTATCCTAATTCAAGCCCTTCCTCTCGGTTTGATGCAAGTTAACCATGTATACACATAGACAAGGAGACAGAGGAAAACAGAGCTACCTATGGGGAATCTGTGAGTAGATCATTCCCTGAATGTAATGTAGAAAATGGCTTTTTAAAAATAAAGTTGGTATTTTACATTGCACTTGGCATGCGTCTGCTGCTAAAAGCAGTATCCCCATCTTCTTTGTAATATATAGGGCCACTTATTACTCCTGGAGAACTCAAAACCTTGCTGACAACTTTGTGATATTTTGGTGCTAGTGAAGATATTACCCTGCCCTGGCTTTTGAATTACTTGGTATTGTGATGTCATCACATTTTAGCAGAGGTGGAGAAACACAGTGGGATGATTTCACAACACAGGGAAAGTGATCTTACACATCGCGTGGGGGAAAACTCAATATGGGGATGTTGTTTCCAGTGGCAGATCCTGCCCTTAGCTCCGTGCCTTAGTGGCTAGACTTGCCTTGTTGCTGTGTTCTCACCATCACTCTGCCTTTCCAGCCTCAAAGAGCCCACCAACTTGTTTGGGCAGAGTGGCTGCTTTATTCTCTGACCCAGTTAATGCTCTTCCTGAGAGGAAATTCTGTGTAAAGCCAAGTTTTTTGTCTTCTTTACCCCTTAAGTGGATGACTAGGCCACCACCTAGTTACCCACACACAGTGCAAGATCCATTCACAGATCTACAGCCCATCCTGGATTTCCTTCTCACAGGCCTTGAATGGTAGGCCTGTACTTGCTTACAGACAGTTCCCCAGCCTAAAAGGGTTACTCACCAGCAGCAACAGGCCACATAATGAGGATACAAATGCAACGCTGGATTGAGCCAACGGAATATATTTTTTCCTGTCTCATATCATAAGAACCTGGTTACTATGCTTGCTCTTCTCTAATTAGTATTTGAAGATAAACAGTGATATGGCACTAAGTGTGCAAATCTTAACTTTATTTTTATAGTTAAAGTTTGTAACAATAATGATCCTGTTGCGGATATTAACTTTGATAATAATGAAAGGAACTGTGCGTGTTGTTCTCAGGTGTACAGTGAATACAGAGCCAGCCTTGCATTTGACCTTGTTAGCAGTCGACAGAAAAACGTAAGTGGTTGAATGGAAAGGGCCTGCTCTTGTACTAACAGATGCCCCTGCTTTTGTTCTAGAAAGTGGAAGCCAATAGTTAATTAGAAAACAGTTTATTTTCAGTGGTTAGGAGAAGCTTACTTTGCTGTTTTGCACAGGGAATTATAAGAATGTATTCAGGTTTAATAAGATTTACTTGAGGTTTAATTTTACATTAAAAGCAGTTTGCTTTCTTTTTTAACATTCTGTTTTAAAATGTAGTAATCTGAAGCAATCAAACTAAATCTCCCCCAGCATTGGCATCCTTGTGCTTTATTCATTACTTTTACAGCATAGATCTATGGAGAATCACAGTCAAAGAGCATAAGTCACTAGTATGTAACTTTGTGTGAAGTTGGGCATACTTTATTCAAAAACACACCAGCCCCCATGAGAGCATAACATAGTGTCTAATATTCTTTCAGGCACTAGGAAGCTCTCTCTCTCTCTCTCTCTCTCTCTCTCTCTCTCTCTCTCTCTCACACACACACACACACACACACACACACACACATACACACACACACACTCATTCACTCACTGTGGCTATGTTCATCACAGTAAACCATTAATAAATTAATATATGAGGTCGCTATCCTAGTTTGAAAGGCTTATTCTGTAACTGTCTGTGTGTGGCTGTTACATTTCATGCTTTCCTTTATTTTTATGAAGTTCAAGGCCTTCCATTAGATAATCTAGCAGTAGTATCCAAGCTGACTTGATCTTCATTTATAGGTCAGTGAATTTAAATTGCATTAATTTTAATGAGATTAACACACAAACATTATATATTTTGTTAATTTGAGGCTAGTTTCACCAATTGAAAATACACTTTTGTTCTTTTCCAAATAGATACCTTAGAGAAGGTTGATATCATCTAAAATGTGTGACCAATCTCACTGGACCTTATTCTATTACTTTTATTTTCTACTACTTTATTTTAAAAAACTCAGGTTCAGTTCTTTTCCCCCAGGCATATACGGATTACAGCGACTCTGTTTCCAGGAGAATGGGTTTTATTCCTCTCCCGTTGGCTGTTTTAGTAAGTCATGTATTGCTTGACATACACCCCTCAATAACTGGTGAAAAATTTTCCAAATGATGAAATATTAAATATTTTCCCAAACCTTTGGATTAGTATATCTGAAGGGGGAAATTAAGTGATATAGACACAGATTGTGCAATCTATCTAAGTACTGTGAGATAAAAATTGGGGTAAAAATGACACATACTCTTACTTAGCTATCTGTTTAAATTCAATGTCTCTGTGGACTTTATCGCACTAATTTGTGAAGCTGTTGAACATGGGTTTAAATTTAAGCTCAGATGAAGCTGTCTTTCTTAGTCATGTATGGTCAAAGAAACGAGAATGTTCCATAAGCTTTTCATGGGAACAGTTGAAAGCGGTAAAAGCAGTATCTCTCAAAGTATTAGCTGTGCTTATACAGAACACAGATAATATGGCCCAGATTCAGAGTATGACACACGGAGACAACCTTTTTACCTAAGCGAAAGCTGCCTTCTTCTGTTCCATGACAAGCTGGTTTTAAAGTTCTTGCTTTAATTTAAAAAGATAGTATGCAAAGTATGGGGAGCTGCTGTGGGTGGTCGTGGTGAAGGAAACAAGATGGTTGCGCATGAACTCATACATGTGAAAATAGTCATTCTTTTTCCTGGCCAGTATTTATATCTGGATGAGCTCCACTCAGGGCCAGTGCAGATATCTTAAATGTGGTTAAGGGTGCAATCCTATGCAAGTTTAGATAGCAAAAAGGCCTATCACTCCCAGCATGGGAGTTACAGACCTTTTTTCTGTCTAAACTTGCATAGGATTGTGCCTTAAGAAACTGTATGCTCCCCCCCCCCATTAGTCCCTAACTTGTCTTGCATGCAAATTTCCCCCACTCTGCTCCTGCCTGCTCTTGGCACTTGCCTTACCCGTGGCTTAATCAGAATAAGCCAGAAGTTGCTAACCAGCTTCATAGGCTGCACTTTGCAACCCTGAACCAGTAAGGATAGTGAGGATCATTTTTATCTGAAAAAGGAGGCTGGGAGGAGTGACCCCATGGCCCATTTTTAAAAATGGTTAAGAATAACGTCATGTTACTGGAATCATAACTCTGTATATTGCAAGTGATGATGCAAGATTTGTTGAAAATAATTATTTACTAAATATCACAAATTATTTTAAATAATTTAAATAATTAGTAGAAATATTTTCTTTTTTTTTTTTTGCTGCATGCTAGTTATGACTCCCTTTTTGTAAACTTTCTTAACCTCTGTTAAAGTATGCCCCTATTGTTTTAACACGTATTTCCCTCTCTAGCTCATCAGAGTTGTTACAAGTTCAGTAAAAGTACAAGGAGTCTTGGCTTATGTCTGTGTTATCCTCTTCTATTGCGGGTAAGTGTGAATCAAACCATTTGTGCAAAGTTTACCTTCATTTAGGAAACTTGAAATACGAAGGTTTAACATGCAAAAAGCAATATAGAAGAATAAAGTCATGATTTTTGGCATGTTTACACTTCGTTCTTAACTAATATAGTAGTGCAGCAGGGCTGGCAACAGCTGCTCATATGCATCTTAACAGCGGTGGCACCAGAAAGGGGAGCACAGCAGGGACAAAGTGCATTTCTGGGTTGGGGTGCTGATTGCAAGCTTTATTAGATTTCTGAAAGAGAAATAACAGTATATTTCACATTGGTGTTTCCATCCTAAACATAATTTCAATGAATTAAGCCCTATTATTTTGAATAAACTTTCAAATAAGCATGCTTAGGATTATAGCCATAATTTAATTTCCAGTTTATGATTCAGTTATAATTTTGAGGTACTGGCAATAGTATTTTATCTGGCTAGTGCAAGGCTGGAAAACTTGTGGACTTCCAGATGTTTTTTCCTATGACTCCCATCATCCCTCACCACTGGCTATCCTGGCTAGGGCTGATGGAAAGCATCTGGAAGGCCGTAGGTTGCTTACCTCTAGGCTAGTGAATAAGAAAAGAAAACCTGTTTCATTTCCCCTACAGACGTGTGAATGTGAACAGGCTTGTCACTCTTTTCCCCATTGCCTTCAGCAGATGTGTGACAGGCCTCCATTCCCATTGTCAGTGGCTTGGAAGTTGGAAGCAAACCTGTCAGCTATTTTCCAACTCCAAAGTTCTCTTCCCCAACTCAGTTCTGTCACAGACAAATGGATGTGAGCCATGGGGAACCTCTCTTTTTCATATATAGCCAGCTTGGATGGCTTTGCCATATTTGACAATCATATTGTATGGAAGTCCGTGTACCGCAGGTGGTTCTTCTGAAGTCTCCTGCTGTGATCTTGGGTAAAGAATCAGCACTTCTCCCAATACCTCTAACTAATTTTTAGCTCTGGTTTTCTGCATGGT
The DNA here is from genome assembly GCA_021292165.1 of Shinisaurus crocodilurus. Classification (NCBI taxonomy): domain Eukaryota; kingdom Metazoa; phylum Chordata; class Lepidosauria; order Squamata; family Shinisauridae; genus Shinisaurus; species Shinisaurus crocodilurus. The sequence goes on from CM037876.1 coordinate 104,236,502, forward strand.
AGAAATTCCATAAGCAGAATTATCAGGTGGTCAAACCTGTAGAAATACTGGTTCATTTCAGTACAGACCTTTTCCTAAACATTCTCTTTCCTCTCAGATTTTTCTTAGTAAGGAGGATTCACATTGAACCACCTTATTTCTAGAACCATCTTATTTCTGGAACATGCACACAAAGCCATAATGCATTTCTACATATAACTAAAGCCCCTTGAACTGATCCCGCTAAAGTTAGTCATGACTTAGGCACATTGAAAACCATAGGAATTTGCATTATTTTATTTATTTATTTATTTATTTAATACATTTTTATACCGCCCAATAGCCGAAGCTCTCTGGCCAGTTTACAACAGTTAAAATCACAAAATACAATATAAAATTTAAAACCACAGATTAAAAACAAACAGCAGAGCTAGCAGCAGCAGTTACAATAACGGAATTAAAAACAATTACAAGATTAAAATGATTAAGATGATTAAAATGATTAAAATGCCTGGGAGAACAGAAAGGTCTTCACCTGGCGCTGGAAAGAATACAAAATAGGCGCCAGGCGAACCTCTTTGGGGAGCTCATTCCATAACCGGGGTGCCACAGCAGAAAAGGCCCTCCTCCTGGTAGCCACATGCCTCACTTCCTTTGGCAGGACCACTGATGCAGATCTTAGTGTCCGGGCAGGAACATATGGGAGGAGATGATCCTTCAGATACCCTGGCCCCAAGCCGTTTAGGGCTTTAAATGTTAGCACCAGCACTTTGAATCGGGCCCGGAAACAGACTGGCAGCCAGTGAAGATGAGAAAGCATTGGCATAATATGTTCTCGTCGGCCAGTCCCGGTTAATAATCTTGCTGCCCTATTTTGGACAAGCTGAAGTTTCCAGACCGTTTTCAAAGGCAGCTCCACGTATAACGCATTGCAGTAATCCAAACGAGAGGTTACCAGAGCATGGATAACTGTAGTTAGGCTATCTCTGTCCAGATAAGGACATAGTTGGTATATCAGCCTAAGCTGATAAAAGGTGCTCCGTGCCACCGAGTTGACCTGTGCCTCGAGTGACAGTTGGGGATCCAAGAGCGCCCCCAAACTACGAACCTGATCCTTCAGGGGGAGTGCAACCCCATCCAGAACTGGTTGAATATCACTTAGCCGGGCAGACAAACCACCCACTAACAGTACCTCTGTCTTATCTGGATTGAGTCTCAGTTTATTAGCCCTCATCCAGTCCATTACTGTGTCCAGGCACTGATTCAGAACAGCCACTGCCTCACCTGGATTAGATGAAAAGGAGAGATAGAGCTGGGTGTCATCTGCATATTGATGACACCTCAGCCCACACCTCCGGATAACCTCTCCCAGTGGTTTCATGTAGATGTTAAACAGCATAGGGGATAAAATAGCACCCCATTTTGGCATAACTGCCAAACAGAGCAGTAATCCCCCAGCACCACCTTCTGGAATCGGCCGCCCAAGTAGGATCGGAACCACTGGAGCGCAGTGCCTCCAACTCCCAACCCAGACAACCTATCCAGAAGGATACCATGGTCGATGGTATTGAAAGCCGCTGAGAGGTCCAAGAGAATCAACAGAGTTGCACTCCCCCTGTCCCTCTCCCGGCAGAGGTCATCCCACAGGGCGATCCAAGGCAGTTTCCGTTCCAAAACCAGGCCTGAATCCAGATTGAAATGGATCTAGATAGTCCGTTTCATCCAAGAGTGCCTGGAGTTGACCAGCAACCTCCCGCTCAAGCACCTTGCCCAGGAATGGGATATTAGCTACCAGCCTGTAGTTATTAACATCATCCGGGCCCACGTTAGGCTTTTTGAGGAGTGGCCTAATCACCGCCTCTTTCAAAGAGGCCGGCACCACTCCCTCTCTCAAGGAGGCGTTTACAACCTCCTGGACCCAGCCAGCTATCCCCTCCTTATTTGATGTAATAAGCCATGACGAGCAAGGGTCAAGCACACAGGTGGTCGACCGGACTTGTCCAGTTAGTCACAATTACCTTGCTTTGTTTTAGTAAGACTTAAAGTGCAGTCTTATGCATACCTGAGAGTAAATCCCTTTCAATTCAGAGGGACTTGTTTCTTGATAAACATAAATAGGAAACATGTATAGTTAGTCAATACTAACTTTAGCTGGACTGGGGCCCATATAACTAATTCTAAGTATATAGCCTGCTAAATAAGTAGTGTGTTTGTGTAAAATTATTATATATGCTACAAAATATTAGGTGATTTGACAACCACCAATCCACCTGGATGTTTAACTGTCCAAAGGCTGAATGCAATGTTAGACGTTTGAGACTGGATCCAGATTTAGACGTATGCAACTGGGTTGCTGGAAGCAGATGCCCTGCCCCCTCCTACCCCGGCAGCCCCTCCAGCCCCCTGAAAATGCTACACAGAGGGACATGGGACCCTGCTGAATGGGGTGAGCTGTGGTGTTGGGGAGGGAGCCCCCCGAATCAGCAGTGGCACCTTCCTTAGCAGAGCCCTTCTGTCCTGGTAGTTTGGCTTTAGTCCTCTGGTCATCATTTTAGAGTAAGACATTAATACTCAATGGTAAGTCCTGTGACAATTGGATATCTATTTTATATATTTATTTACTGCCTTTAAAGCATTTTTTCACAAGATAAATTGCAATCAGAACAGTACAGTATGGACCTTTTGAACCAGCTTTTGTAACGTGGGGAGATCCAAAAAAGCCAGTTCTTGTTGGAATCCAATCATACATATGTATGTATTGTTTTCAGGTTAATCTCGCTCAAAGTACTTAACAGCATCGTTCTGTTGGGAAAGTCGTGCCAGTATGTCAAAGAAGCAAACATGGAAGAGAAGTTGTTCAACCCTCCTCCTGCCAGCACCCCAGGCAAACCTCTTGGTAAACCACAAAGCAAGTACAAGTCCGCTCAAGGTGAGAGGAACCTTTTTGCTTCCATTCAATTCCGTTATAACTCTTGAATATATTTTATACTTAATGAATATAAAAATATTCATTATTAAAAGTTATCTAAGAATGTTTTCTTTGACCCTAAAACCAGTGTGAAGGATCCTAAAGGAGCCAAGTTTTAGGAAAATGTGACATAATTTATTAATTACTATTTTAGTATTTAGTCATATTAATTCAGTGAAGTTTACTTGATACTCCTTTGAGTTCTGATAGAGAATCCAGATCTGAATATTTCTGTAGACTATAAATAACTTAGAAAAACCTGTTTAGGTAAACTTGTAAAGCACCATCGAAATTTTAATCATTTGTCAAAATGAGTCATCGGGTGGGTTTGCACGACATGCTAAGCCACCCTGCAAATAGGGCAAGGCGGGTTGTTTGTTTGTGGAACAACCCATGGTGTGCCCAACAGACAATTGGGTTCACTGTGGGTTGTTTTCCCCCTCAATCCTCCAGCAGGTATCCCAGTGTCCTTTGTGGGAGAACCCGCCTTGTCTCCCCTTCCCTGCTCCAATCACTACCCCTTTTCATTCACCGCCTTTTTTTTTTTTTACATTGCCTCAAAAACACATAATTGGGGTTGTATATATTTGTCGATCTTTCAGAGGTGCACAAATGCGCACTTACGGCTGTCTGATATATGTAGCCTTTACAGTAGACCAATTGCTAGACATGGCTAGTTACCCATGATGGGTTGCCGTGTCATGCAAAGCCAGTCATTCTGTTCCCCTGCTAGTGCTTAGGAGATCTTTGTGCATCAGTACTTAATAATCCAGCCTTATATTTAAGCACTACCTTAGGAGCCATGGTTGACTAGGAATTGCATGCAGGTGAAAAAGCGGGCTGTTGGAAGAGGGCTAGAGTGCTCCACACCTCCTCTGTACTCAGCACAGAAACCGAGCAGGCTGCTAGAAGAGGGAAGCCCTCCTTCTCTGTGCCCAGCATAGAAATACAGTTCTCCCCTTCCACCCTCTGCCAGCCCCTAGCAACTTTTATGGGTTTATGTACAAAACTGTAATAATAGCAACTTCCGCCATACCCGAGCTCGCTTATTTATTGGAGTTGGCAGAAGGGGTCTGTATGAAGATTTTATAATCAAAATAAGGTATAAAAATGCTTACATAGCATCAACCTCAGTATGTAACACTACTGTCAACTGAACAGAGAAATGATGTGGCAGGATTTTTTGCTATCTATAACTTACTGAGTTGCCTTATACACCTGTTCACCTTGAACATATTTTAACTCACAAACCCTGCAGCACAATGACAAGCACATTTGTGTAATAAATCCCATGCCTAGCACCATAATAAATGTCTCTTTTTTTCACCTTACAGTACAATTCTATATGTATTTCCTTGGAAGTAAGCCCCACTAAGGTCGATGGATTGCAGCCTTAATCTTCTGATTTCTGTTTTCCATGCAGGAGTTTCTACAGATGAAAACCTGTCTGCTTCTGTGACTGCTCAGCCTGTACACCAGAAGGAAAATGCAGCACCACAGCTTGTGACAAGCAACTCCGATCAGTTCCTGACAACTCCTGATGGAGATGAGAAGGATATAACCCAGGACAATTCAGAGTCAAAACACAAATCTACAAAGAAAGATTTGTTGGAGATAGACAGGTTTACAATTTGCGGAAACAGAATTGACTAGACTTCTGTAAATAGACGTGCTTAGGATACTGAGCTGTTGGGACAGCAAGTGCTATCAAGATGGACAGGTGCCAAGTAGGCACCTAAATATTTATTTAAAAACTTAAATTATTAATGGCAAACTTATTACAGTGAGTAACTTGGCCTGATAAACTGGACAAGCTTCAGATCTTTAACTTGGATATTTTGGGAAATGTGGTGAGTTATGAGAGAGATCTACAGCTTGGCAGAGCTACAGCATCACTTTCCTGGAAATAACATGTGAAATATATTTAAATCCATTTTTGCTCTATGAATCCATGCTTCCAGAACATACCACTTTTTTTTTGGTCAAACTCACTTCAGTAGAAGGAAAACTTTGAAAATGTATTTGCATCTTTAACAAGAAGCATCTCTTTCCACTCACTTTCATAAGCAGCTGCAAAAAGATTTAAAATTCTTCACCTGCCAAAAGCCTTTTTCATACTTTCAGTAGAATAAATAATCAAGATATTCTTGCCACAAGAAGATTGCTCAAGATGTATTTCAGCTAATCCAAATAAATGATCCTTAAAGATTTACTACATAATATTTTTGTCAAAATGTTAAGCCAGTAACCAGAATTTGATCACAAAATGGAATAGTGGAATGTGCATGGTAACTGGGCAAGAACAGGGTTCCCCCCCCCCTTTCTGTTCAATTTGCACTCTATTTTAAACATGAAAAGCTTGAGTTTATAAATGTAAAGATGTACAACCTTGGCGGAGGAAGAGCAAAATCAGGTTGTGGGATTGCACTTGGCACTTAAAGATGTTCTGTTGCAGATATGAGCTTTGCATTGAAATGGACAAAATAAGTTCCTTGCATTGTATGTGTCAATCAGCTAAAAGGAACATTTCTTCTATATGGCTGGAAAAGCTGCACATGGCGAAAAAGTGAGAGAGAGCATAAATAGATGTTGGATTTTAGACACACTTTAAGTAGAATAAGGGTGCAATCCTATGCATGTTTAGACAGAAAAAAAGCCCTAAAGTTCCCAGCATGCCCCAGTCAGCATGGCTGGCTGGACGGATGCTGGGAGTTGTAGGACTTTTTCATATCTTAAACATGCTGCATAGGGTTGTACCCTAAATGTAGCTTTCTGAAGTGCTTGTCTTTTGAAATATAAAGCAGTTTTACTAGGGGTGCATAGGACTTGGGAAACTGTTAAAGAGAAGCTCAAAAAGTGTTGAAAAAGGAATAATTGACATTTTAGCTCAACATGATGAGAGAGCATGCTGCATTCAGGATGCTCTCTTGTTATCTGTCAGCGATGCCTAATGAACGCGCAATGCAATATTTAATGTCTATTTTAAACATGATTTTGGGGGGCTGAATTTTGTGTGTGTGTTTATTCCCCAAAGTTGCAGTTACTATTACTGAGATAAAATCAGTGTGAAGTGATGATATCCTCATGAGCAGGCTACTAAAAGTTATAATTTATAGGTTGGTGTTTTCTGCTCTGAGGGGACCATCCCCCCCCCCTTTCTATCAGCCTATTTTCTTGTTTTAGCTTGGAGAAGTGGCCAAAGTCAGAAACGTTGTGGGAGTAGGAACTTTAAAAGAAAGCTTGAGACCTACAAAAATGATTATTTCAGATATGTGTTCATTTGGACAAATTTTATTCATTAAGATTTAATTCAGAATATTTGTAAATTCGTTGTAATTTAATTTTTATTTAATTGTTGCTCAAAGGAAGCTTGGAATGATTTTTCCTGTAAAATGATATTATATATGAATTTTATAAGTGCATCTTGTGTGATACAATAAAAATTCAATTTTGTAAATTTTGTTTAAAAAAAAACAACCTTCCAAGGCTCTGCCTCTCCTGCTGGAATAAAACTGAATACTGCTATGTGGAACCTGATTCTTAACCACTGGGTCCAAATCACCTAGTATGGAAGTGTAAAGTGCTTCTGTGTACACATGGAAGGATGGTGCCAGTCTAGAGGGCCTCTGACCTGAAGTGGGGAAGCTTTGGGAGGGGGCATAGGTGCCTGCTGCCCCTGTGTGGTAGTTTGAATCCTGGCCAAGACCTTATAAGTGAAACTAATGTTATCTTTTGCTAAAACTTTGTAAAAACCAACCTACAGTACGAAAATTATATGATGTTTTCATATTAATCACTGGAGAGTTTTCTTTGCTGCTGGAAGGCAAAAGAATTTAGAAGCTGACATGAATTTACTACAAAACTGAACATAAGTTAAATGGATAAAACCAAATCTACAATTTAAAAAACACCTTGCTTTACGGCATGGATTTTCTGGTTCTTTGTGACTCTACTTCAGTCATGAGTATTGAAACCCTATAAATGTTACTGCTCCACTAGCTCCTAATATCATTCTGATGCCTTATGAACTTCTGTGAACTGGAACCAACTTTAATAAATGCATGCCCTGCCTGTCCATTCACATGTCCCTGGTGGCTGAACAGGCCAATACAATTTCTTAGAAACAACTAGAAAATAGCAAACATCAAATAATAAAATAGACACACCCACTATTAAAATTCAGTGCAGGAAGGACAGGTTAATAGCTTAACACTTCCATACTAAATCAGCTCAACCAAGGCATGTCTGCATCTGAGGACACAAATCCTGAACAGGAGTGGTTTCACAGATGTGGCTGAAGCAAGCCCAAAACATATGGGTCCCATTTCACAAAAGGTTTACCACACTGAGAAAAACCTAAGTGGTTTGTGTCCTCAGAAGCACTAAGTCTTCAAGACTGACAGTATCAGTAATAGCTTGTGCTATTTTAATGGCTCGTTTTCCACAATGAATGCAAGGGTGTCTCAGGGAACATATGTCCGAAGACATTTCCAGTACACTACGCCATGGGGATGCTACAGTTTAGATGGGCCCTTAGTAGCCTACTGAGTCATTAGTATCATTAGAGAGTTTAATATTTATCCTAAATCACTTTTCTTGCAACTTACTGCCATGCATCCTCATTCACACACGTGTGCATGCACGCGAACTCCCATGTATACATATGAACATGGGAAATTAAAGGACCTTTTCCAGAGGTGTATACACACAGCAGATTTATGCACTAACGAAGTGGGGAATAGCTTATTCTAAAGTGGGGAAAATTTGTTCAAATAACTGTTCAAGTCCAAAATTACAGATGTTATTTCTTACAGATTTTATCCTTAACACACATGTGTTACAAAAGAGAAAAACAACTTGTTTAGTATGCCTACCCACTTTTACCACATGGGCTAGTATACTAGTTCTAATAGGCCTAACACAGAAAGATAAAGATTGAGGGAATTAGTATTTGCCAAATAAAGAATGTAATGACAGGAATGGGAAATGTGTGGCCCTCCAGATGGTGTCTGACTGCAATGCCCATCCCTAGCCAGCATGGTGTGTTGTGGATGACGGTAATTGTAGTTCCAACACACTGTGAGGGTGCCATGTTGGGCAAGGCTGATGTATGTGCTTAGGAACTTAATATGGTCTCATACATTGATGGATGTTTGTTTAAATTGGGTGGGCAACTTATGGCTCTCCAGGTGTTTTGACTATGCTGATGGAAGCAGTGCACCAACATCTGGAAGTCTGCAAACTGCTCATCCCTGTGTAGATGAGGAAAAGAAAGCATAAGCGGTTATAATTGCCTGGCTTCAGAGGAAGGGGAAGCCAAAGGACATCACTTTCATAGCTGGTCACAAATAACTGGGAAAATACTGTGGGCATAGGCTACTCTGAGAAATTATCTTATTATTCTTCAAAGAAGTGAGCAGCTGAGATTTATTTTCCCCAAGAAATGTCTTTCAAGAGTACTAAAACCTGCACAGCCAAACTCATTCAAGCCAAAAGATATTCTCCAGCATAGTAAGACATCATATGCATAATTCAGGTTCTGCACTATGGGGAGATGAATATTAAATTATATAGATGAAGTTACATATCTGTCACAGGTGGTTGGTATTGGAGTTCCTCTAATCCAGAATACATTACTTCTGATTACTTTTCCACTTTTGAGTATTGGATCTCTTACATTTTAATACATTTTCTATCTTACCACATTAGCTGGTATTTGAGCAGATAGATAATTATTTAGGCAAGGGTGGGCAACCTGCAGCCATAAGGCTGCATGTGGCCCTTGGTCTAATTTCAAATGCCCTCCGCAAGCAAGAAATTCAGACCTCTGGCAAGCACAATCTGTCCCTTCCCCTGCAGCCCACTGTCAAGGAGGAAGAGGGAGTGGCAGAAAGAGAGAGAAGGGGGTGGCCCCACCTACATTTGGCTCTGGCTCCGACTACTACTGACATTCAGCCCACAACAGATTATGCCTCAGAGAATGATCCTTGACCAAAACAAGGGTTACGCCAGTGCTTCTCAAATAGTGGGGCGGGCCCCCCAGGGGGGGCGCGAGGCTCCGTAAAGGGGGGCTCGTTTGACCTCAGTTAAAAGTTTTTTTTAATATTGTGTTCCTTTAAATCTTGTGCTCCTTTAAATCTTTTCTGCTACAGTTAATAAAGCTATTCTTTGTTGTAAATTGATCCACATTTCTTTCTTTTTTTATTCTCTTATACGTTAATAAGGATACAGTGTTATGCAGAGGTGTACTTATAACGATTTTATAGACAAATGATACTATTTACAGTCGCGCGGGGGGCGTGAAATGTTTTCTTCTTCCTAGGGGGGGCATGACAGAAAATAATTGAGAAGCACTGGGTTACGCTGACGTAATGGTTTTCAGACTTTGCACCCTTAGGAACCCCTTTCCACAGTGACATGTCTGTCTGCCACAGAACCCCTGCAAATTCCAGTCCAGTCTAACAAGATGCACTGTCACCCAATGTTAACTGTGTGTGCCCTACAACAATGGGTATGTATTGTCAGGCAAGACGTTAGAGAAGCTTGTTCACCATTACTGATCTTCTCACTGAAGGTTTCACAGACAGAGTTGCCAAAGCTTAGTGTTTTCGCTCCTCCGCAGGATCTCCAGAAATGGAGACAGAATCAAGAGTATAAGGGGTGTTCTGCTTGGCTTGAGAACTTTTGCTGTTAACTCTGGTCTTGTATTCATCAGGCTCCACCCTTGAGCCACCAGGCACAAGCAATCTGCATTCTACCCCATGAAGTGCGTCTCTTTCTACAAATTCCTACGTAACCTTGTCATAGACAGTTCTTATAGATTTATAGATTTCATAGATCATAGAGTTGGAAGGAGCCTACAAGGCTATCGAGTCCAGCCCCCTTGGTAAGGCTTAGGCTGTTGGCAATCCCTAACCTCTGCAGTGGGACTGGAGGACCTGTTTAGATGGTCTACCCTTGGCACTTGGTGGATCCAATTGGTTTTCAGAGCGCTCTGGGGGACTTTCCCACTGAAATCTCTGGTGCTCCTGCTGATGCCCTGGTCAATCTCTCGAACCCAGGCAATTGACATAATCACTCCCAGGTGTCCTCTCTCACTGGAGCAGTGAAACACTTGGAAAGATACCTGGAGCATAACTGGAGCAAAACTCGAGTCCAACCATGCCCTTGCTTGCTAGAGCCCATTTGAAGGTCTAATCGGCACTGCTAGTGGTAACAGTCTTCTTAACCAATGCTATCCAGTTGAGCTTTCCTGAGCTGTAAAGGGCTTTCTCTATCTTGCCTCTCAGGAGCATTCAGCCGAGTCCTTGGAAACCCACTCTGACTTTTTGCTAAGCATTTTGCAGATCAAGTTGCTCACATCATCCTTTCCAAATTAGACTTCACTTTAGAAAGAGTACAACTGCAGATGTTCCTCGAGTTGAATCACCCAAGCTGAACCACAGCCTACGTGCCATATATTGTGGCTTGACATGACCTCCCCAGCCACCCACATATGTGTTTGCAGTTTCAGCAGGCAACAAAAGCAGGTGGTTTAGCAGGCCCCTGATGGTCCACCATATGTAGCTGGTAGGCTCAGTCACAAGTTGCGCAGGTCAGGGTTAGAAAAGGCCAGCAAATGGGCAGGCTGCAGAGGGGGAGACATGACAGGTTTAAAAATTACGGACAGTATCATGAGAAAGTATAGACATTTTTCTCCCTCTTCCATAATGCTAGAACTTGGGGTTATTCAATAAGTTGATAGGTAGCAGATGCTATGTATAAGGCAGATCAATCCTATCCACGTCTTCTTCAAAGTCCCACACTGATTCCAACTACACGTACACACAAAATGTGTCCATTACGTCATGACCTCAGATTGTTCACCATGTACACTTCATAGTTTGCAAGAAGGGAGCAGCTGTGCTTAATCTAGCCAACAGGGCTTTTTTTTTTGCTATAGAATGGGATTGTATGAAGTTGGCCTGTACCAAGAAAAGGAAGAAAGATAACCTGGACACGTAATTGGTGATTGATCACAGAGACGGAAAGTCAGCTGACATGACTGCAATCGGATAGCTAGTTGGCCCTGTGCATTCCACCTAAGAAGCTGTCCGTGGCCTTACACATGAGTGCACTGCTGTAAAAAGAGCCCATGTGTTTGCCTAGTGGATTGAGCAATTTCTCCCAATAACAGGATTACTATTCAGTTGTAGTCTGTAGCACAGTTATGTAGACCTCAGGGGAGCAATTCATGTTTGACGAGGCTGAATTGGCCTGACTGCCTGGAGGAGGTGACAGAATATTTTTTGTGATGGAAAGCAATTCTTCAGTTTTCATGCAAGACTGGGGTCCCCTCCCCCACTAAAGTGGTGGCCGCAACTTCAGCATATATCTTTCAAACCATTTATTAGAGCAGGTATATAACAATATCCACATGCCTTTGACTACCACAGTGCAATTAAGCATGTGCATCACTTAAGCACTTGAGCAGTCCTACAGTTGAGAAATTGTAAGTCCAGTAGGGCTTACTAATATCAGCAAGTCGTCCCTTGTGTATTAAGGAAAGGATTAGTATACCAAAACCATCGAGACCTTTTATCTCACCTCTGTGCTTTTCTCATCATGATCTCTAGAATCAACATTGATACTTTCTTGGTGGCCTTGCATGCAGGGGTACAGCTAGGGCTGGATCCTGGGGCCAATGTCCAGGCCCTCGCAGGCCGGCCCCTCCCATGACTACCCAGAGAGCAGCAGGGTAGCAGAAACAAACTCCATTTTATTCTTGTACAGGCAGTCTCCGAGTTAAGAACGTCCGACTTACAGACAACCCATACTTAAGAACAGACTTCTGGCTTCCCCGACGCTACGTCATTTACGTAGAGTACATAGCCTAGTATACTACACAATTTGAGTAATTTACGCAATTTGCGTAAATGCCGATTTTAACCAATAGAATGCTATGCTGTTCCGACTCACATACACATTCGACTTAAATACATTCTTAAGAACGGAACTCATTTGTAACCTGGGGACTTCCTGTACTCATGATAGTGCTAAGATTTAAGTAAGTTTAATGCAAAACTGCACATGTTCAAAATATTTATTTTATAAGGGTTGGCAAACGTTCTAACATATCAGGAATATAAAAGCAGTTGTAAAGCATAGAATGGAAGTAGTGCGGGGCAGGGGAAGAGAAATGTTAGTTGTGTGCTTCACAACTGAAGTAATACACAAGGCCATCTAGGGGGTGGTGGGGGCATAAGACCATTGAGCCCAAGGTCTAAAATTTCCTAGTTGCACGACCACCGTCTGCATGAAGAACAGCAACAGAGGCCTTTTCAGTGGCTGCCCCTTATCCTGAGAACTCACTTTCTCCCATGCTGTCCAGCAGGGATGGGGACTCGGACTCGAGGACTCGACTCGTGAGTCGGACTGAGTCCCCCCTCTGACTCGACTCGGACTCAAGTCCCAATATTTTTAATGGGACTCGAGACTCGACTCGGGACTCGAGGCCAAGGACTCTTCAACATCCCTGGGCTGTGCCAGAAGGAGTGGAGAGGAGCGCGATCACCGGTGAAGAGCGCATGGAAGCGAGGCGTGCCGCTGCTCGGCCACTATGGACGGCTATCAGGAGCGCAGCCCCAACGATGTGTTGAGATTTATTTTGATTGATGTGTTGTTGTGGGGGGTTAGGGTTAGACATTTTGGTTTTGGCTGCCTCTGCCTGCCAGTTTGGGGTTCCCAGCCTCCTCTGCCTGCCTGGTCTCTTCTTAACCAGTTCCACAGTCTGAATTGTCCAAGACAAAGGCCTCTGCCTGCCTGCTTTGGGGTTCCCTGCCTCCTCTGCCTGCCTGGTTATTTTGGGTTTGTCTGCCTGGTCTGTTCTTGCCAAAATCAGTTGCAGAGTTTTGAAATAAAAAGGCACACTTGTGCCTAGAATTTATTTAAGCCACACATCTGAAGCAGCCTTATTTTGTTGGGGGGAAAACCCCATTGATTTTAATAGGGACTCGTGGAGTCAGTTTTGGGAGTGACTCGGGACTCGGGACTCGGGACTCACCATTTTGGACCAAGGACTCGGACTCGGACTCGGACTCGAGACTCGAGTCCAAAGACTCGTGACTCGACTCGTGACTCGAGCCCAAGGACTCTTCAACATCCCTGCTGTCCAGCTACACTCAAAGTAGGTCCAATCTAGCAGCAGCAACTCGACATGCCATCCTGATGTGACAGAATGGAAGGATAACTTTGCTGCAGAGGAGAGCCATGCTGATATTCAGCAGCTTTAAAATCCCCTTCCTCCACCCCAAGGGAGAGCTGCACTCCAGCACTAGAGTGCTACACAACCTCCAAAGAATGAAGACAGTATTTTCGTTTGTGTATACAAGTTTTTGCTCATGCGCAATATCAAAGTGCATCTTGGGAGATGTCGTTTAGAAATCTACCACTTGTAATCCTTCTGCATTTTCCCACTGCTCCTTCTGGCTTTTTTCTTACCACAGAAAAAAGATGGACTAGCTGCACCGGAAACACCCCCAGTCTCTCAAAGTGGGTTTGTGTAGAATAACATCTCACATACACACTGCAGAGGAAAGGAACACTTTCTTCATGCAAATTGGGAACCTTCTAGAAGTAGGTCATTCATATAAACCCTTAAGAGTCAATTAGGATTTAATTAAGCTCCAGACGATAAAGCTAATAATTAGGCAGATGAAGTGACTTTGGTTACAGACAAAAATAAAATAAACCATCCCATATTTTAGAGAAGAAATGTCTGGTGTGAAAACACAGGACCAAAAAAAAAGAGTAGATTTATCCACCAACAATAGTGGTTGATACACTTTACAACCCCAGGAACGTACTTTGGTATGAATGTGTCATGGTGCTGGGCCATAGAAAGCCTAATGAGCCAGGAGAGCAGAAAGCAGGAGACATGAGTCTTGGGACTCAGAGCTGAGGGGGATCCAGCAGGTGGGTGGACACACAATGGAGCAAGCCCTTACATATGCAAAAGTCAGGCCTAGCAGATGCAGTCAGGATAGGAATGACTGTTGCCCAGGAAACAACCAAACCTGACCCAGGAGCTTTTATAAGACTACCTGGTCAAGAGGGAGATAAATGGACTACTAGGGTAGGCAGATTCTGGTCCCTGGAAGGACAGGCTAGGCCTGGGAAGAGTGAAGGTTCTTGGTTCTAGCCCTAGAAGCTCCTGACATAGTGACAGATCAGGTGCTTTCTTAAGGCATCATTCTGTATCAGTGACTCTGAATGCAACCCACAACCAGCCACGGATTGTGAGGCCTGCCCGGCGCTTGACATCCTCCGTGGTTCTGCAGTCTCAAGCAAGCAGCAAAAATAAAAGATCTATTTGAGCCACCAAGTGGGACTGGCAGGCCGTCTTTGGCTTGGTGGGTTACAACAGGGCCAGTTCCAAAGAACGGAAAAGTCAGGCACATACTAGGCTCTCGAAACCCAGCAAGGTCCCCTGCCCCAACAGTGCCACCATTCTGAATTTGCACGGAGGGCCCAACAATGGTGAAGGCAGCACAGAAGCAAGTCAGGAGCAGCCTGAAAGAAGCCTTGGTTTGGGCTGTGCTCCCTCGCAAATTCTGAGGTTGCCACTTCCAGGTTATGGGTGCTCACTGAGAGACACTTACTGAGGGCCCCACAACCCCACATGCCAGCAGTGAAGGAATGCTGGTGCGCTGTCGATTCCGCAACCCTCGCTTCATTTCCCCAAGAGTTTGGCAGGATTTAATTCCCCCCAGTAAAGTGAAAACACCGCCCTCAAGCAAATTGCAGTTACAGTATAACTCTTCAGATTTAGATTGAGCATAGAAGAGGGGGGAAATTGGAAGACCTTATTCAAAGTACTCTTTGTAACTATAAATAATGCACCTTTGTATCCCACTACAAGTGGTTTCCTATTCACTTGACCCTATGCTGTAATAAATAAATGGTTCAGTTACGTCCAGAGATTCATTTTAGAAGATGATCTGTTTTTTCTCATGGCTATAATTGAGATTCCATTTTTTGTTAGTGTAATGATGATATCTGATGACAGACAAGGGAAGAATTAATTCTGTATCAAATATGCCAGATTCCTTTTTAAAGATGTGGGAGGGGGTGTGGGTGGAGATAATGTAACAAACCTGACCTGAAGAGGGAGAAATGTTGTATACAAAAAATACAAGCCACTAAAGAAGTAAAGCAATGTGGACATGACAGGTATTTTAAAAAGGATGAGAAGTAAAACTTTAACTTTTGCACTTCTGCCATTTTCTGGGTTATTTCTGTTACACAAACTTCATATACAGTTATGTCTACAGTTGGCATGTAATCATCTAGCAGACTGTCCGCGACACCTCGCTAGGCAGTGAGGAGATTTTTGTATCACTCCTCTGCTTTCGGGGATTTCTGAGTGGCTATGGATGTGTGGTAGGATTATCACCACTTTCTGAAAACCTATGGATAGGTGGTTTACCGTGCACATCATAGTGAGCTACTAGTTGGTAAATAGTTCTCTGTAGAAACACAGTTGGAGGGTTCGGACAACACAACAAGCCAGCCTACCCAAAATGCATCTTGACAGATGATCAAGTGCATCCCTGCCTCCCCCTCCTCAGTCCTCCTGCGGGTATTCCAGGGGACCCTGCAGGCACACTGAGGTTTCTCCCCACGACACTGGTGGGGAGGGGGGAGCGGGGGAGGGGAGCAGAGATTGGTAAAGCCAGCTTGCAAGCTTCAGCCATCTTGCTGAAGCCAGCTCACTTATAAGCCATGGTGGGTTGTCGTGTCGTGCGAACCCAGACACTGGGTAGTATCCAATGTTGGTCCTATGCAGTGTAGACCCACTGAAATGCATGGGACTTAAATTCGTCATGACGAACTTAAGTCTCATTCAATTTATTGGGTCTACTCTGCGTAGGACTAACACTAGAAACTACCCAGTGTCAAACCAGTGCCCAAATGGAGGGCCAAACTAAATCAGAGAGGGGCTGATAGATTTGTTGATTCAAGTGTCTTCCCCATTCACATATAAAGTGCTTTGTTTTCTTTCATTACATCCAGAGATGCACTTGGCGTGAGTGGAGGTGGCTTGATGATGTCACAAGGGCCAGCCAACCACAGCTGTGGATATCTGGCTTCTGTTGGGAACAAGCAGAAACCATTTCTCCTGAACATAAAGCTATAGGGAAAATTGTGCATCTGATTAGAACAGGGCGTGAATACAGTTCTACAGTGGCTTGACAACTCTAATTATTTATGTCTGCGTAGTGGTGAGAGTGTTGGACTGGGACTCAAGAGATCCAGGTTCTAGTCCCCACTCGGCCATGAAATTCACTGGGTGACTTTGGGCCAGTCACTGACTCTCACCCTAACCTACCTCACAGGGTTGTTGTGAGGATAAAATGGAGAGGAGGAGGAGGAGTATTATGTAAGCCGCCTTGGGTCCCTTTCAGGAAAAAAGGCAGGGTATAAATATAATAATAAATAATAAATCAACCACCCAAGGCTTTTCTCTCTCCCCAAGGTTCCTGCTTGAGAAGATAAAAGGCACAAAAAATCAAGCCCATTCAACAGTGAATGGCTTGAACCACCCCTTTAATTCCTTACTACAGGGGTATGGAATCTCTTTCAGCCTGAACAATCTCAGTTTCTATTGTTCTAAATCTGTTATTGTATTTTAAATCTTTGCACTTCTGCTAGGTTTTATTTTGGTTTTTATCTTTATTTTATATTGTAGTTTTAAACTTCTAATCTTTTATATTGTACTTTATCATGTTTTATTTTATGGTTTTAATTGTTGTGAACTGCCCAGAGAGCTTTGGCTATTGGGCAGTATAGAGATGTAATGAAAGTACATAAACAAATAAATAAAATAAAATACCCCTCTGTCTGGAAGCACCCTCTTACTCTGATAAGAAATGAGTCTATCAACAGAGTTATTTCAATTTCCAGCAAACTGTAAATTAAAGTAGTTTTATTCTTAATGGAAAATAAAAATGAAGTACTCTAAAAGCAACAATGTATGTAACAGGTTTCTTTAGTAGTGCATTCCCAGACAGAAGAAATAAAATCTTACTTCTTCCTGCCATTGTACTGAGGGCTAATAGCTTGCTGTGAAGCAAATGGATGGGTTTAAAAACTAGACCTATTTACATTAGAAATAAAAATGAAAAGCAGGGCTATATTTGTCCTTTTGATTTTGCTGCATTCCCTTCTAAAAAGAAATAATAGTGATTTCTGAGCTAATGTATTTAGCTTGAGATTTCTGCTTAAAATGTTTTAAGACTGGTGTGCTTCATATTTTGAAAGGAATGCATTTTGCTTAGGGACATGTGATAAAAGCGTGGCTAGAGCTCCCTTAGCTTGTGAATGGGGAACTCAATGAGACATTGGGAGGGTTCTCACGACACCCTAAAGGTCCCCTTGGGAATTGATGATCGGACACAACAGGGGTAGGGTGCCTCCTCCTCCCCTCTCGGTCCTCCCAGCGGTATCCCAGAGGACAATGTGGGAGCACTGAGGGGAGCAGAGCAGGGATGACAACTGCTGAAAAGTGCCCCAGCAACACCTTTGGGCGGCTGTCAGAGGCTCCCTGGCTAGTCCCTGTTGCTCTGTGCTGCCACTGTTCAATTGAGCGGCGGCAGCGCTGGCCAATGGAGGGGGACGGACGGACGAGGCAGCTCATCCCTTCCCATTGCCCAGTGGAGCTGCCACTCAGCTGAGTGGTGGTTCCACGGGGCGACGGGGAGGGGGCACGAGCTGCTTTGTGCTGGGCTTGAAAGCTCAGCACAAGGTGGCTCGTCCCTTCCCGAGTGTGAGGGGTCTCTTTCCCCTCACCCTCCTCCCAGGGAGACCGAGGGGAAAGCACCTCCTCTCTGCCCTGCCAGCCAGCACAGTCGGTCACCTTGCAATTGTGCTGGCCAGCGGGTGGGGGCATGTGCTTTCCCTTGACCTCCTCCCAAAGAGACTGAGGGGAAAGTGCCTTGTAAGCACCTCCTTTCCCCTCCCGCCAGCCAGCAATCACGATTGCGCTGGCTGGCGGGTGCGCATTGCTTTCCCTTTGGCCTCCTCCCTGGAAGACTTGAGGTTGAAAGCACTTCCTCTCTCCTCCTGCCCACCAGCGCAATCGCAGTGGGCAGTGTGGTGGTGAGGCACCACCATGCACCACTTGCTCAAGCCCCGTACAGGGCTTGGGAAGGCGGTGCACGGCAGACTCCAGCGTCAGGGAAGCTAGTGACAGCCGCCCATAAGTACCACTTGGGCACTTTTCATGAGGCTGTCATTGGCGCTCGCAGTGGGCAGCTGCTTGGCAAGAGCGGCACGGGGATTGTGCTGCTCTTGCCAAGCAGCTCACTTACTGTGGGTGTTCCGCCCCCCCCCCATGGGTCATGTCGTCCGGGTTCAGACAACATGGCAAGCCATGGAGGGTTAAGCAAACCCTACAACTGGCAAATTCCCACCGCCTAGCTAAGTCGCCTGGCGAAGAATACGAAAATATTTCCCCTTTGTTCAAGATCAGTGTGAACCAGCCTTCTCTCTCCTCCCATCCTGATGCCCTCCAGTTGTGTTGGACTGCAACTCCCATCATTCCCAGCCAGCAATGTCCATTGCTGGCTGGGAATGATGAGCATTGCAGTCCAACACATCTGGAGGGAATCAGGATGGGGGAAGGCTGGTGTATACTTTTATCCATGCCATGAACACAGTGATCTTGAATATTTATTTATTTATTTATTTATTTATTTTTGCATTACAGGCCACTATTTGGGGTTGCTTGTGCTTTGTGGACCAAAAGGTGTTTTCTTACCTTTTGGGCATCACACGAGAGGGTACTTGGTACACTTCCAAAGTGAAACTCTACTTCTTTGGCAGTCTAATGCAGCTGCACTGCACTGCACCCAAAAGAATGAACGAGCGAGGTGAACGGAACAGAGAAGCATTGCTATGTTGGTATTGGCACAATGGAAGCCAAACTACATAGGCAACATTCCGCTGACGTGTCCCCCCCCACCACTTTTTTTTTAATGAAAAGCAGCCCCAGAGGCTTGCAGATGAGCTGAGGACTGATTGTGTGCATGTGAAGGGATGGGCTGCTGCTTTTTCTCCTCAGGGCTTTTTTCAACTCAAAAACAATCCCCCCCCCCACAGCTACTTTTCTGCTCATGAGGAAAAAGATGTGGGGGAAACAGAATGTAGGGAGAGAGTTAAGCGTCCTATCCACTCTTCCTCTGTTCTCGATTTAAGCTTCTCACAGCTGCTTTTTATTTTTTATTTTTTTAAGGAAGTGGACAGTTACCTGTGACTATGTGTAATGGGTGTATAATGTGTGGCCCTGACTCATAATAGTTTTGTCAGGTATGAAGGTTTCACGAAAGACACCTTGCGCTTGCTAAACTATACAATCACGTAGGAGACGTTTAGCTCTTCTTTTTGCCGATGCCTCGTGTTTCTTTATTATCAGTCAAGGTTGTCAAAGTTGAGAAAGTGCAACCTGCTCCTTCAATTGTAGTGGAAACCTGAAAAAACAAAACCGAAAACACCTTGAACTGGTCAGCATTTTTCATCTACTGCAGGAGTGGGCAACTAAATTGGAGTGGAGGCGGGGCTGGATGCCATGACCCCTGATGCCACTTGCTGGGTCGGCCGGGCTTGTTGAGCTTTGCTGAGTGCCAGCCTCCCCCACTGGGGGAAGCTTCACCCATGCAGTGCCTTCCCCACTGCAGAAAAAGGGGGCGCAGGAGAGTGCCCTTGCAGCAGAGTTGCAGTAAATTCCTAAACGTGTCTGTCTTCCAATTGTTTACAGTGTCAGTAGCAAAAACCCTTTTCTCCCCCCCCCTTCCATAAATTAGGCTGCTGAAACAACGCTTTGGAGTGAAACGGGATTTTGTGTGTGTGGAACTACTGTGAGCTCAGTTCTGGCACTGAAGCAAATTCCTGGGTTTGAGCCTCCCTGATTTTTAATTCCAGGTCTATGACATGTATACTTTCCCCCCCAAACGACTATTTTGCCTCCAGCTCCAGATGGTGGACCTTGGGGTTGTGGTAAAGCCCTCCTTCTCTTTTCTTTCCCAGGGTAGCTCCAATCTGTCAGACAGAATTGTTTTGTAATTCTTGCCCTTAGTTAATGGTATAATTGAAATAGGAACACACATAACTTTAGGAATACACAATAGATTTTCCCCAAAAGCTTTCAGAAAGAACTACAACCTTTGTAATATTCTTGAAATTTTTTTGGACATGAATTGCCCAAAGGAAACATTTGGGGTAGGTTTTTGGTGGGCACAAAAATGGAGGGCTCCTACTGCTACTCAGTCATTGGCATTGCTCTATCAGAGATATTGCACTTTTTCTTTGCGTACTTCTTGTTATGTTCTGTCCACACGTGAGCAATGACAGACTGGTGCACAGGGAAGGGAAATGTCCAATTCACCTAAGAAATGCAGTGGCAATTTTTAAATCATTCCTACCCCCACAATCAGTCTGTTTTTAAAATGCCTGTCCACATGATAAAGGAAAGGGCCCCAGCTGTTGAAATATAATGACGGAATGGATGAAATGGATGACCTGCTGTCTCTATAGCTATATCTCATATATATCTCTGTTCCTCTGTCTATATGTTTTATTTGTTATGAGCACACTTATCCTCTAGTACACCAACACATTATTATTTATGTTTTAACTACAATACAGAATCCGTTATGATGGGAGATGTAGTCCAACAAATTTGGTAGACCTCCTACTTCCTCAGTCTTATCACACACAAATTTATCCCATCAACCTGCCAAGAGTAAAGGGAGGGGTACATGTGTAGCCTGAGTTATCTCACTGTATCTTCACAACAATCCGGTAAAATGGGTTGAGCTATGAGAGATCGCCAAAGTTCACCCAAGTGAGTTTCATGTCTGAGCAGGAATTGAATGGAACCTTCTTTCATCCAAATCCAACTTGCTTTCTGCTACACAACACTGACTCTCTAACCACCAATCTTCTGGTTAATGGCCAATTATTCATGAAGGAAAAACTCCACAATTCCCCCACCGTCCCAGGGATAGTGTGTGGATATTTTTGAAGAATGCATGTTTATATTGAATCCAGGCCCACAAAGAAGGGGCTACATAAGGAGTGTGTGTGTGAGCACTGTTTGCATGTGGTGCGGCCTGGGCCCACTTGGCAACCTCTGTATCTCTTAGAAGCACACACAGGTGACATTTTGTTGCTGACACCTTTTGTTACCTGGGCTACTGGAATGTTTTTGGCAGTGCTTTTTTTCTGGAGAAAAGGGTACCGGAACTCTTGGATTACATTTCCTCGGGAGTAGATGGCGATTAAATTGTAATGCAATTAATGGAAGAAAAGGTGCTGGAACTCAGTTCCGGTGAGTTCCACCAGAAAAAAAAGCCCTGGTTTTTGGACATCCTGTATCATCTCAACAACTTACAGTGCAATGCTATACCTATCTACTCAGAAGTATGCCTCATTGAGACCGATGGCGCTTACTCCCAGGTAAGTGAGTATAGGATTGCCTTAGTCAATCAGCGTTGGAAATGGCATTGCCACAAATGCATTAGAGTGTAGGACTGCACTCTTCCTCCAAGAGCTGGGAGAAGAAGTATGTATGGTGTGAGGCCTGCAGGGAGGGAGTGAAGATCAAGTTTGTACTGGATCCAGAAAATCCTATTGTCCCTGACTGAATTCATTTTGTTTACCTAGGGATAAATATGTAACCGGTATACAGTGATAATTTTGTCCCTCCCCCTTCTTTTTTTGGGGTATATTAATTAAAATATCATTGAACCTTCTAATTTGCTTAGAAAATCTCAAAATGACTCAAAGAAACCCAACAGCTGGCTAGGGCTGGATCTTGTATTTATTAGTTGTCCTAATTAGCCTTTTTCTTAAGGCTTTCATTCTCCATCTCATGTTTTAATTTGCTCCAGGACTAAAAAGAGGTGGCAGCAGGGAGGCAGATTAAAAGAAAATGAACTGTACTTTGAAAGACTGGTGTGCTTCTGAGTCTGCCTTTAGAAAACAACGCACACTTATAGTTGCAGTGATCAATTTAGTATTCATACAAGGTCACTTGTCATAGATTAAAACACTCTGTATCAGGGGACAGCACAAATACAAATGAAACACCAAAGATTTATCATGCACCAAATGACTAAGGTTTCCCTCACGAAACCACTTTGGGCATGGAATCTGCCCGTTCCTCCAAATCAGTGTTCTCCAGCCTTGGGTCCCCAGATGTTTTTGGCCTACAACTCCCAGCATGCCCCAGCCAGCATAGCTGGGTGGGGCATGCTGGGAGTTGTAGGCCAAAAACATCTGGGGACCCAAGGCTGGAGAACACTGCTCCAGATGAATGCTTGTTTTCAGGTATTGCCTTAGCCCAAGGTGGGGAACCTCAGGCCCACGGACCAATTCTGGCCCTCCTGTGGTCCCAGTCCACCCTTCTAGAGCTCCCCAGATAGCCACGCCCCCTTTCCCCAGCCCACTTCCCCCAACCACCGATCGTTTGGTGGTTTCCCAGCTTTTCTGCAGTTTTCCCCCCCATTCAAAACGGTTGCGATCGTGCCTCTCCTAAGGCTTAGTTACTGGCAGCAAGTGCTTTAAACTAAAATATGCTGGATTTTTTGATAATGTTTGCTCCACCTCTTTAGCCTTCAGCCCCACCCATCACTGGGATGTGGCTCCTGAGAGCTTCTCCAAAATGGAATTCAGCCCCCGGGTTGAAAGAGGTTCCCCAACTCTGCCTTAGCCTATTGGGTTGGCAACCATGGATTGATTTGAACCCCACCTTTCTATCAAGAAAAATGGCACTCAAGGTGGCTTACAAAGTGTTTACCATCAAAGTAAATATGATGAGTTGATGACCTATACAACTTCAGTGTAGACCAATAGGAGTCCCCTACCAGAAGGTCATCAACCCACTCAGCTCTTGCTGGTACACCAACACAGGATCTTTTCCCTGGAATGCCATACAACTCCAGGTATCCCACATTCTCACCTGGTGGTGGCTGCCCCACAGCATGAGACCTTAGAACTGGATTGGACCTGAGTAGATCCAATACATAGCTCCTATGATACAGGAAACATAAGAGTTTCCTGTATCATGGCAAAGAGATTTTAAAGTTGAGCAGTATGGAGGAAAGGATGGGGAGTACTTGCCTAAGCAAAGCTATTTTCCCAGTCATAATGTTACATTAGTAATGACGCAACATACTCTTGTTGTGTACAGTACAATTTTAATCATGTAACGGGCAATGCCAAATTATAAACAGGAAAGCATTATGGAGAGGGTTCCACCCTTTAAGGCAGCCTAGAAATAAATTTAAACAAATAGATAAAATAAATATTTTTTTTTCCTGCCTTAAGTGCAGTTTTGGCCATTGTCAGAAGAAAACCATACTGGCCCAGTTTGAATCTTATTTGTGCCAGTGAATATCAGAAGTAACTGGTCAATTACCATCTACTAAGGAAATTTCAACATTGACAATATCCTTAAGAACTAAAATAGATGAGCAGAGGTCCCACCATGGTGCATCCACTGCTGGGCTGCAGCACCTCAGACTGTAGGGGCAAGGTACTAATTTTGGGTTGATCCCATTTCCTTTTCCCATAATTAATGAATGCAGGCTTGGACTCAGAAGATCCAGGTTCAAACCATTACTCAGCCATGAAGTTCACTGGGTAACCTCAGGGTGATTCACAGTGCCTCATCATCATCTATTTTGCAGGCTTGGTGTGAAGATTAAGTGGGAAAAGTCCCATGGGAGTCTCCCTAAGGTCCTTGGAGGATGGGACAAAAATTAAATATATTTCATATGAAAACACTCAAATTTCCTATTCCCATAGTTAGAGTTACCTATGGTCTACAGCAGGGCTCTCCAACCTTGGGTGCCCAGATGTTGCTGGACTACAGCTCCCAGAATCCCTTGCCATTAGCCATGCTGGCTGGGTATGCTGGGAGCTGTAGGCCAGCAACATCTGGAGACCCAAGGTTGGAGAGCCCTGGTCTACAGGAAATTCTTGTGAGGCAGCATCTTGTAGAATTTGATTATAGGTCACTGAAAAAAATGTATGGTAGCTGGAATTACCCGTAAAGTATGTTGTGCTGTGAAAACTCACCTCTTGTGACACTTCGACTTGTTTTAACCAACGCTAGATTGCTTCTCCACCACAATTTTATATGCCCTTCCCCTTGATGCATAGCAAGCTTTTCTCTTCCTTGTTACCCAATAAAGTATTTGCAGCATTCCGTGTGTCAAGGATCCCACAGGAAGTGTGATATCCAGTCGACCTAAGTTAGGTGTGTGTTTTTCGGATGAGCAAGTTCTTTTGAATTAAGACTACAGAAGAGGGGAAATCCTCCAATTAGGCTAATAACACATACATTAGCTGGGAGATATTATCCTTTTGGAGACAATTTAGATCAAAATAATTTCATAATTCCATGACGATCAAAGAAGCCACGGACTAAATTTTGTCCCAGCCAATTACAAGCAGTGACGACCTGCAAACTTGGAATGCAAGCGAGACAGCATGCATATGAAGGTTAAACGAGACAGATTAAAAATGAGCTTCTGTAAACCTCTTAGTGCTATTCAAAAAGCTAATCATGAATGACATTACAGGGCTTCCCAGAATGGACTTAGGAGGCAGAGAAACTTGCAAGAAAAGTTTTATCTAATGCAAGAAGCATCACAGCACTTTAAATTGCCAGCCCACTCGATCATTCCTTTCATTAAACAAACGTAAACGCACTGGCCTATGTTACTTTCCCCCTTATATTTTCCCAATAAAATATATTTATTTTTGTAATATTTTAGTGCCCCGCTTGAGTCAGCTGTAAAACCAGGAAGTCCCAGGTTCAGATCATCTCTCTTCCATGAACTCAGTAGTCCCAGGCTAGCCACTGTATATCTAAGCCACACAGCTGCAATGTGGGATAATAAGAACACTGAACTAGCTTACTTGGGGTGCTTCCAGACGGAGGGCTCAAAAGGCCTTGCGCAGCTATTCTCTCCCCCCCCCTTAACATTTTCCTTCTGATAAGAAAAAAGATGGAAGAAGTGGTGGGAAAACACAGGAGGACAACAAATAGAAGATGACATCACCTGGACCTCCCACATAATTTTGTGGCTGAGGCGGCACAATGGCACGATAAAACCTTCATCCTGAAGCAACCAGTGTAGTTGTAAGAAGCACTATGTAAGTGGTTACTATCATTGTCCTCATCCTTTCTGATCCTGAACATGGATGGTTCAGTATCACCCAATTGGGCCACCCAAAAAAGAAGGTATACAAGCGACGTCTTGCAATACAAGCACTGTAGTACGGCTTAAATTAAAAATCTATGTACAAATTTTTTTGGGGGGGATTTCGTTTTGATATAAGAGTGTTTTGGATTACAAGCACACTTTCTAGGTAAATTAAAAGAATGCTCCCCAACATGTTCACTGAATGTGTGGAGGGAGCAGCAGGGCTGCGCCCACTGGCTCGACCGCCAATGTGCCCACTGGCTCTGCCCCCAACTGCCTATGCATAGGATAAATTGTACAGTAATACGCTTGGGATGCAAGTGACTTGGTTTGAGAGCGTTTTGCAAGACAAGCAAATTTTAAAATATTTATTTAATTCTTTTTTACTTGATATACAAGCGACGTCTTGCAATACAAGTACTGTAGTACGGCTTAAATTAAAAATCTCTGTACAAATTTTTTTTGGGGGGATTTCGTTTTGATATAAGAGTGTTTTGGATTACAAGCACGTTTCCGGAACGAATTATGCTCTCAATCCAAGGCATGACTGTATTGTCATGATTTGGCAGAGTATCTGGAGAGATTGTAAGACAGCCTTCCCCAACATGCTGCCCTCCAGATGTGTCGGACTACAACTCCCATCATGCCCAGTTGCTAGCTGATGTGATGGAAATTGTAGTCCAACACATCAGGAGGGCACCAGGTTGGGGAAGGTTGTTTGCAAGAGAACACACCAGTCTTGTTTAAAGCCACAGCTGGTGACAACAACTGTTCGTTAAAATGTAATGCTGTTATACTGAGAGCTGGACTTTGTTACATACTGGAACCAACAATTTAAACAAAATTTCGTGATGCATTGTTTAATATTTTGAAAATTCACGTTTCTTTAAATGAAATATAAAATTAAAATATTCGCAACTTCATTGGCTTTTGCTCTGTTGTGATCATGTAAACGGGCATTTTAATTGGTTGCTAGCCTATTGGCTGTTCTTATCACAGTGGTTTTCTTCTTCCTGTAGCCTGTCAAACTGGCAGAGCTACAGTACACATGAAGCTGTGTTATACTCCATGCAGGGGCCCTAAGGAGAAAAGTCTGGTTTTTTTTTTTTTTTTGTGAGGGTGAAATTCAGTACACACAAGGCTCTATTTTGCAGGTTGCTTTTATATATGCATTCGGGTGCAGATCACCTATTCCTTGTCCTAGTCCAATGCGGCTGAACAGCAGGGAGAAAATACACCTTCCCAAATCACAGCTCAAATTAGATACCATTCCTTGAGTCCCTCCTGAAGCCCACAAAGCTATGAAGCAAATATCCTCAAAAAGAATAGCCAACTAGAATGTAAAACACATTCGGCTTTGTATCCGATTTAGGCAGCTCACTCCAGGAAACTCGCACTGCTGTTAAAGTTAATCATAGAAACTGAAGCTCAGAGGAGGGGCCCTGTCAGGTTAATCCCCACAATATGTTGGCCAATCTTGAGTCAGCTCTTGTATCAGTAAATCTACTCTGTGTGTGCTGTGGAGGGATTCCACAGGAGACATTATTCCCCTGCGCTCTTCAAAGGTAGTGAATACATTACATTGATCGTTTGGCTTTATTATTTATTCTGGAGCGGCCTTCTAAAGCTTTACAGATTTGTTTTCATTTGGCATACTGTATGTCCGGGGCTGAATTAAAGTGAATCCAAGCCTGATGCTCAACCATATTCGGGCCTCTCTCATCCGTGACATGGAAAACATCGTCCTGTGTGCTCCCCACTTCCCCAACTACGGAGAAGTGCCAGGCACAGCAGCGCTTGGGTATGGCTTCCTTTATCTGAGAGAGCAAGAGAGGCATGAAGCATTTCTCTAATACAGTGTTCTCCAGCCTTGGGTCCCCAGAGTTTTTGGCCTACATAGCTGGCTGGGGCATGCTGGGAGTTGTAGGCCAAAAACATCTGGGGACCCAAGGCTGGAGAACACTGCTTAATATTTGCTTTATTTGAAAATATACATATATACTAGAGCATACGGAGGCAAAGAGCAGGCACCCCAATAATGTGGCATATCTGCTACCCAACCCCAGATCCCCAGTGTGGCCCTAGAGGCTTCCAGACTTCAGCTAACTCGCAGCTTGTGCTCTCTCTCTCTCTCTCTCTCTCTCTCTCTCTCTCTCTTCCAAACACAAATTGCTGTGTTCTCGCCCCCAGCCCCACACCAGCCTTTCCCCTTAGCTGGGAAGGTCACGCCTTCTCCAAGCCCTGATGGCAACTTCCTTCAAAACACTGGAGAGAGATTTCCAGATATCAAGAAAGACCCTATCCTAACAATTACCTCCCATCAGCCAACTCTTCTGGGCTATTAAGGCACATCTCCTGAATAAAGGCAAGGTCACAGAAGCTGTAATGCTGTAAGTGGGCGGGAGGCTGTTGGGAACGCCATGTCAGTTGCCCGAAGCCAGACTTCCCCAACATGGTGCCCTCCATTTGTCAGACTGCAACTCCCACCATCCAGTGGAGGCGGGTGACTCCAGTGTCAGCGAGGCTGCATATCTGCTCCTGATTTTACTCTGAATTTTTAAGGAGCTCTCCATGGTGCCGAACCTATTTTTTTTAAGGCTAGAGTTCAGCACCATGGAGAGCTCCTTTAAAGTACAGAATCTAATCTGGAGTGGGTATGCAGTCCTGCTGATATTGGAGTCACCGGCCTCCACTGCCACCACCCCTGACCATTGGCCACGCTGGCTGGAGCTGATGGGAGTTGCAGTCAAAACTATCTGGAGGGCACCGGGCTTCCTTCTAAAGGAAGAGCAGAGTATAAGTTAGATAAAATAGAAGGCACACATTCTGCCATCAGTCTCAGGGTGAAATTTGACATCATGCTGCCTAAAATGGCAGCTGCACTTTCTAGTTCCCCCTCCCCATCTTTGCCATTCTGCATTTCCTGACTCCTGATCTACATCACCGACTGTGTGTCTGTGTCTTGAATGCATGCCTGCATATGTCTCTTTGAAAAAAAAAAATGTGAATCCCTATCAGAAAAAAACCTTTCTAAAGGAGCCAGAGTTTTGACAGCTGTCAAAACTGAGAGCTCCCGTAAAAAGAGGCTGGCTCTCACTTTTCCACCTTCCCATGCACCTAGAATCTCGGGAAAGGGTGGAAAAGTGAGAGGACCCTCAGAGGAGCCAGGTCCAAAAAAAAAAACAAAAAAACCCCCTTGAGGATCTTGCCATGAAGGGGGTGACTGGCCATGCCCTTTTTGTCAGCAAAGATCACTCATGTCTTTGGTTTCTCTTGACAGCTTGCCTTTTGACAGCTGTCAAGACAAAACAAAGGCAAAAATAAAGGTCTTGGCAGCCTCTCTGGGTCAATGCACTTTAACAGCAGACACCCCCCTGGACATTGCCCAGGCAAGGCAGGTCATGTCGGAACTGTGCAAGTACGTACTTGCGCAACTCCAATTAAAAACAAAAAAACTGAAAAACTTTGCACACATTTGGGGTGCATTTTTCCCCCTAATAAAGGGGTTGATGAACCAGTGACAGCCCCTCCAATGTCCTGCTTGGGCACTTTGAAAGAGCTGTCACTAGCTGTCAAATCAGAGATCGCTTTTCACGATCTCCAAAAAAAGGGGGGAAAGGGGTAAAAGGACAAAAAAGCCATGGTAAGCGCAAAACAGCTTGCAATTGCTGCGGCGGGCACCTACACTGCCTCTTGGCTTGAGCCTGACTTGCTTCTACCTCCACCTCCCGTCACTACCTTTTCATACTAGCCCTTTAGCAAAACTGTATCGTTACAGAATAGGGACAGCACAGGTTAAAAACTGTGGTGGCATAGATTTCATAGATCACAGAGTTGGAAGGAGCCTACAAGGCCATCGAGTCCAACCCCCTGCTCAATGCAGGAAACTAGAGGAGGGGGTCTCCCATCCAAGTAATAGCCAGGCCTGACCCTGCTTAGCTTTCCACGCTGACAAGCTGAGCCAGCATGAGCCACAGGCAGGGAAAGGAGATGTCTTTTGATCTGTAACCTATCCCAACCTCACTCAGTGGGGGTAACTAACCTTTATATTATCTTCAGGATGAGGCCAATGGGCTCAAATGTAGCCCTGGTTGTTTTGTTTTACATTTCCTGGGGACATTCATACATTGGGTGTGGTGGATTTCAGGTCATATGATAAAGACAGCTTTTTAACCACCAGGCTGGTACAAGTCAGGCCAAGAGCTTTGTTGTTGTTGTCGCCATCTTTTTTTCATCCTCTCCTGCCAGCAAAATCAGATCTCACGGAGGATATTCACATCTGGTTTGCTGCCAGATATGTGTGCTCTTTTTTTCCATTTTAATTTCTCTTTTTCTGATGTCCCAATATGTCAGGATGTCAAAGCCTGCAGGCAGAAATAAAAACACAGATTACCAGAAATCATGAGGGGAGAACGTCTCACAATAGCGCACATGCATCGTGTAATCCCTTGTCATTTCACATCTTTATTTAGCTGTGAAATCTGCAGAACAAGCCCAGGCTTTCTCAGAAGATGAAAAGCGATGGGTATCATTTTAAATCTTCCTTGATGAGTTGTCGCTTCTATTTTGTCTGTTTGTGAGAGGGCAAAAAGGGCACAACGTAAAAAAAAACGAGACACGTGTGGATGAGACTCCCCAAGGGATTGCAAAGTCATATGCAGCTGGGTAAATTTCAGTTCAAATGAAGGCATTACTTGCCAAAATTGGGCCACAACGTGGCACAAAATCAAATGTTTACAGTTGAATGTCATGTTCATTTCTGAGGCCAGATGTGAAGCAGATAATTTTTCTCGTGAAAGTTTGCTATTCCCGACCCCCTTTCCTCTCGAACAAGGAATTAGCTGGCTGGAAGATAAAGTTAGCGTACAATGTCTTTACTCAAAGAGGTCAAATAGTTTGCAATAACTTGCTGAAGTTTCCATTCTCAGCGGATAGGATCAGGACTAGAAAGCTGAAGATGTCTAAATGGAACATGCCTAGCATGCGTTTAGTGCTATTTAGCTCCTGATTATTATATTTTTATACTCCCTGGAGATTCTGGATGGCACACTATAAAATACTTATGAAAACAGGAATCCCAATTACAAGAATCCCAATTAAGAGGGAGCTTGGGAGGCCATGTGCAAAAGGCGATCATGGACCCCCTTAGACAGCAAAGCGGTGGGAGGTACAATAAGAGAGCACTCCAGAGTCTTCTAGCTAGACAACTTGTATAATCAAGCCAAGCTACATGCCCCCCCCCTTTTTACAGCCACAGAAAAATAGTTGCTACATAGCAGGGGGTGCAGAACCTCTTTGAGCTCCAGGGCCGAATTCCATTTTGGAGAAGCTCTGGGGGGATACAGTCCAGTAGTGGGTGGAGCTGAAGGCAAAAGTGGGCTGGGCCAAAATAGAAACCCCCCCCCCAGCATATCTTAATTTAAACCACTTTCTGCCAGTAACTAAGGGCACGGTCCTATGCACGTATAGACAGAAAAATGTCCTACAACTTTCCCCAGAATGGCTGGCTGGGGAATATGGGGAGCTGCAGGGCTTTCTGTCTAAAGATGCAGAGGCTTGTGCCCTAAACCACCTTTTAGAATGGACTGGAAAGAAACTGCACAAATGCTGAGAAACCACCAAACAACTGGTGGTTGGGGGAAAGGGGCGTGGTCACCCGGGGCCGGGATGTGGGGCCCAGGCCTGAGGTTCTGCACCCCTACACAGCTAGGGCAGCCACTTACGCATCACCAAAAGAAGAGAATAGAAGAGAAGACTAATTTGCATAGAAATGGCATATGCCGATTTATATGTATACCGTAGATGCAAATGCATGCATAGTTACTAGAATTTAGTATCGTGGTATGCATGGTAGCTAATGGCAAAGGACCAGTTGCAATGTTTGCCCTTTTTTGGCCAGCAGTTCTCCTGACAATATTCCAAAGAAAATATTACTTCTCCATGAGGCCAAGAGATACATGGAACAAGATGGGCCATTCCCAGGACCAGTGGAAAATGTGGAACAGTAGCCAGGTAGAACTGGAGTGGTTCTCTATGTCCCCAGAGGTTAGCAACCTGCCATCAATAGTCTCCACAGTGACAGGGGATTCCAGGGAGTATATTGGAATCTTGTGCCTGTGTGCAAACTGAAAGTCCATGAAATTGCTGGAGGCTCCTTAGTCAATCATCACTGTGCTCTGTAACAATGGTTGGTTTACAGGATGCAAAGTTACAGCCGCTACAAGTGGCTGGTACGGAGGGTAAAACAGAAAACAGAGGTCTGGTAGGGCACTCTCTTCCCAAACCTATGACCCCATCTAGGCTTGGGACAAGTCATTTCCCAATGTCACAACATGTAGACCCTTGACAGGGCAGGTATGGCGTAATGACCAGCCTTCTTACAATGCAGACATAGACCAACCCTTCTGCGCCGTTCTTTCTCCTCTGACATCAGTCAGGGTCAGGTGCCAACCAGCTGCATGGGTTCCTCTACAGCTAAAAGAGCCAGCGTGGCGTAGTGGTGAGAGTGTTGGACTGGGACTCGGGAGATCCAGGTTCTAGTCCCCGCTTGACCACGAAACTCACTGGGTGACTTTGGGCCAGTCACTGACTCTCACCCTAACCTACCTCACAGGGTTGTTGTGAGGATCAAATGGAGAGGAGGAGGAGGATTATGTAAGCCGCCTTGGGTTCCTTGCAGGAAAAAAGGCGGGGTACAAATATAATAAATAAATAAAAAATAAATAAAATAAGAGGAGTCACGTATGTTGTGGGCATCCCGGAACAGGCAGCTAGAATGGATGCCCTATGAGGTACAGGTGGCTGGTGGCTGAGGCAGTGACTCTCCAAATATCCACCTGTTCTTAGGCACAACTGGATTAGGTCCTGTAGGGCTGCGGGTCTTTCCGTCCTGGCCAATTCATCCACGATATCGTCAGCTAGTCCTTCCTGAAAGTGGCTCATTAAAGCGCCCACATTCCGCAGGGGCAGACCTGTGGTCTTCTCCCAAAGGCCCAGGCTCCCCCATGTGTCCTGTCAGAGGTGGCTCCGTGGCTTTAACTGTCTCAAGGAGTTTTAGCTCCTCAGAAGAGGAGGAGGAGGATCCCTCCAGTGGAGGCATGACACTGAGGAATCTAATAATTCCATATTTAGAGCAACATTAGGGCAATAAAGAAAACATGAAGGTACAGATTCACAATGGAAAAACCAATGTTCAATTATGTATGCTGATTATTAAGCACATTTTAACAAGTTAGAGTCTTGTGGAAATAATAACACCGTGAAGCTTGTCTGCGCTGAGTTTCTAAATTAAAAAGGGGGACTAAATTCATACTTCAATTTGAGAGAATAATTTTTTCACCCATTGTTTTCAGTTACTGTCTTGAAGGAAATAATCTGCTCAGTCTCTTGTTCCTAATTTAAAGTAAGCTTTTCAATTTATGGCTTATTGCTGCGTTTTTTCCAATACATTAACTATGAACATTTTAAACATATCTCAGGCTCTCAGACAAAACTGACTCACCAAGGTAACATTTTGGCTTCTTTCTGTTCATATTCATTACACATTGACCTGGTTCACACAATCAAAATAAGCCACCAGGAAACAGCCCTCCAATAACCCTACAACAGCCCATGGGTTATTGGAGGGTTGTTTCCCCCCCTTCAACAAGCCATGCTGCCTAGGTTCCATTGACATGACAAGCCATGCCCGAGCGGTGATTATGAAAATCATGTCCCACATGCGCCCGGCATACGCCACAATTTAAATACGCCACTGTGGCTTCAATAATTGTGCTGGTTTGCATGATCAAAATAGGCTGTGGTTGTGGACCTGGCTGGCAAGAAGTGATCTGATTGCCGTTTTAGGACTAACACTGTCTGCCTTAATCCTGCTTCCTTCCACAGATATTGCAGGAAAAAATGCCACATGTTCTCCTTCCTCTCAAGGATACTGACCTTCCTGGAGAGCTGCCCTAGAACCTGCTGCTAGTTGGGGAAGTTTCTGTGCACTCCTGGACTTGGCCCTGAACCTATGAATGTTTGGTTACCAGTATATTGCAGATGTATTCTATTCATGTTTATATGTGCCACACTGATTTGATAATACCCTGTATAATCTAATTTGCAGATTTGCTGACTTTCGCTTTGTTGTATTTTCTGAGCGGTTGGGTGCACCCTGCACCTTGGTCTTGTATTTGTTTCCAACTGTTGCCTTCATTTGTATTGTTCCTGAACCTGGATGCCCAGGTTTTGGCAGTGGCCAGGAGTGCATTTGCACAGCTGAGGCCAGTGCGCCAACTGCGCCCATTCCTAGAGATGTCTGAACTGGCCATGGTCACACATGCCTTTCTTACATCCTGTTTGGGCTACTGTAACATGCTTTATATGCAGCTGCCCTTGAAAACTATTCAGAAACTTCAGCTGGTTCAGAATACTGCAGCCAGATTGTTGACCAGGGTCAGTTACAGGGAGCCCGTGGCTCCTTTGTTACAACAGCTTCACTGGCTACTAGTCTGTTTCCAGGCACAATTCAAAGTCCTGGTTATGACCTTTAAAGCCCTGTATAGTTTCGGACTGGGCTAGTGGTGAGTTTTGTACCGGGGGGGGCATCTTGCCTCTCCTTGGTGAGCAGCCCCCCCCCCCACCGATCCTTGGATCCTCCGCAGCGCGGAGGGGCTCTCTGCCCGCTCTCTGCGCAGCTCGTGCGGGCTCCCGTCATGGTTTTGGCGTAGAAACCAGGGCAACAGGGCTTAAAACAGGCCGTCTTTGGTTCCCCCCGGGGGGGGGGCGTTCCTGGGAGCGGGGAGGGGAGGAGTGAGGCTCTGCTGGATTCCGAGGAATCCAGGTGGCGCCTCAGCCTCTTCCCCTTGCGAGGGAAAAAATTAGACGGCTGAAATCAGCCATCTAGATCTTTTTGAGGGTGAGGGGAGTGCAGCAGATACCCTATCTGCAGCGGTCTTCCTGCCCTGCATAGCATGCCCACAATCCTCCGGGTTTGGAGGGTTGCGGGCACCCTCATAGGATTGCACTGCCCATCAAGTTTTTATTTATCTATGATTGTAAGCCGCCGTGAGCACCATTTTCTTGGTAGAAAGGCGGGTGACAAATCCAATCACTCAACAGGTGTCTGTTTCCCAAATTACAAATCAGTTGTTAAGGAACCAGCACAATGTCCGCACTGGGCTGTTCAATGGATCTGTGACTTAAATGTGCACGCACCAGTCTAGCTTGTAACTTAGGCCTAGCACATGGACATACAGCAGAATGGGATGGCAGAATCTTGTGGTTGTGGAGAAGCCTACATCACTTCAGCCAGGGGACTGCATGTAAAAAATGGACTGCAAATAAAACAAAACGCGGGTACATCAGGATAGAACAATGTTCTCCAACCTTGGGTCCCCAGATGTTTTTGGCCTACAACTCCCAGCATGCCCCAGCCAGCATAGCTGGCTGGGGCATGCTGGGAGTTGTAGGCCAAAAACATCTGGGGACCCAAGGTTGGAGAACACTGGGATAGAAAGTCTAGTAGAGTGCACTGCTCGGTAGAGCTGGTTTTCCACTTGCAAACACGGGCTTTTTACAGAGAGCAGATATTAAAAATGACACTCCTAACCTGCAGTCTGAAGTAGCAGGGCCTCTGACCACTCCACTACCATCTCATTCCATTGTTGACCAAGCCTTA
Organism: Shinisaurus crocodilurus; assembly: GCA_021292165.1. Classification (NCBI taxonomy): domain Eukaryota; kingdom Metazoa; phylum Chordata; class Lepidosauria; order Squamata; family Shinisauridae; genus Shinisaurus; species Shinisaurus crocodilurus. Next base: position 104,271,363 of record CM037876.1, read on the forward strand.
CGAATGGTCTAAAAGCTGCAGATTGAAAACAGCAGGAAACAGAGTGTGAGTCAAGGAAGTACAAACATGTTCCTTTGCAGTTTCTACACAAAGGTATCCCATGACAAGGAAGAAGAAAAGCCAGGGTAAGTTTCAGCTTGGCTCTTTGCTCAACCTTATAGTCAGTCACTCTGATTCCAAAACTAGAGTAATGATTAGAAATGAGGACAGCAGCCAAGGGAGTTTCACAGCTGTAATCTTGACAGGAAATCAGAGCAGTTTCATAAGGGCTATTCATTTTCTTGTAAACCCAATGTAATGGTTGTTTCACCTGTTTCACTTTAAAATAAGTTGTTTGGCTGCGAAAGCGAACATTAAAAATGTTGTTCTTAAACCTCAAAGGATAGCATTTTTAACAAGTACATCCAAGTGATAGAAATCCAATGCTCAAAATGACTTGGGACCTCTGGATGAAAAAAAATAAATGGAGCTTTAAGATTTCAGCTTCTCTGCCATCAAAAGTTGGATATTACAGAAAGTTGCCGTTCCATTTGTTGTGCTCACTGAAATGCATGGTAAGTGCACAAGAGCACCACACATGTTCACATAGTTGGATAACAGATTTCTCCGTGGCAAAGATTGGCTTTCATCATTCCCATATAGGCTGTCAAAGAGCCATTGCTTTTGGCTCAGATCCACCTTCCTGCAACTGTCTTGTTTACCACAGAGGAGTTGCTTTCCACAGGAAATGTAAAGCTACAGGTGACTGAGGGTTGTGTGATGCTGTTGTTTTCCTAGTGGTTCACTATCTGCATTTTTAGATTTCTCTTTTCCTAAATCCACAGTTGGGCAACCGCTTTGTTAAGATAACAAAGAGCCAGTATGGCATAGTGGTTAGTGTGTTAGACTGGGACTCGAGAGATCTGGGTTCTAGTCCCCACTCAGCCACGAAACTCACTCCTTGACTTTGGGCCAGTCACTGACTCTCAGCCTAACCTACCTCACAGGGTTGTTGTGAGGATAAACTGGAGAGGAAGAGAATCATGTAAGCCGCCTTGGGTTCCTTGGAAGAAAAAAGGCAGGATATAAATGTAATAATAAATAAAAATAATAAACCAAAATGCCGTAAAAGACTGCAAGCCTTTGAGTTCTCCATAACGTTTCATCAGGCTAGATAGTACAAAAAGCAGGGGTTGGGGAGGAAACAAAAAAAGTACAAAAATTACAGCAGATGTTGTGGCCATGAGATCTGCAGCTTAAACACACTCTCGGACAAAGATTGCAAACCAAATGAATATAGTCTCCAACTGCCCAGAAAATGCCAGGACCATCACAAAAACCCTTAAGCCATCACTTCTGACTTTGTTATGCAGAGTCCCGAATTCCCCTGCCTCCCACAAGCTACTTTAAGCTGCTCTTAAAGGGGCCATGGGCAAAATTGAAGCTAAGCTGAAACTTTTAGCTTAGCTGCAATTTTGCCCATGGCCCCTTTAAGAGTAGCTCTGCTTAGGCTCAAAGGCCGCCCAGAGAGAGACAGTAAGCAGGGAGGGAACAGACACGAGGATGTGTGTGTGCGCGTGCGCGTGCGCGTGCATGCACACACGCACATGCTCTACCTGCTGCCTTTGCTGGGTGAAAAGAAAAGGAGGCTGCATCCGCTGGCCTGGACCGAGGGAGAGGTGAATGAAGGAATTTATCACATGATTCCTACCTTTATATTGCCAAAGATTTTATTTCCTAACAGAGCTGACTCTGTGCCTCTAACAGGTGAGGTACAGTGTCAGAAGGAAATGCAAGACACTTCGCCTTCTCTTCGAAGCTCCATGTTTGGGGGGTGGGGGTGGGGGGGTAAGCTTCACCTGCTGAATTTGTGCCAATCCTGACAATTTTAAAACAAAAAGAAAGGGATTGCCCTGCAAGCACTGACCCCCACCCCATGTAAAACACCAGATATCAGCAATTAAGGGTTTAAGGTTAAAAAAAATTACACAAGCCACTTATAAAATATTATTAAATAATATATATATATATATATATATATATATGAGAAGAAGTCCTGACTGACTCATCAACACCCAGCTCAAACCGTTTAATCTAGGAACGTGAAATTGTGAAGGAACATAGTTTTTATGACGTAGACACCCACTAAGGAAGGATTTTTGGAAATTCCATCCCTAAGGGGATGAAAAAAGGGGGCAAAATCACCCCACTCTCATATCTCCTATGGGAAAAACAACAGGGGAGCAGTTATGCAAATCGGCCTCATCTCATAATTGCTGCAGGAGCCAATAGGAGCAGTTATGCAAATAGCCCATACGCCACTTAGAATGTCCGTATGAATTCCTGCAAGGGGCCAATAGGGCTGGGTATGCAAATCTCCGCTAGGCCATTTATAATGTTCTCTGAGGGGGTGAACAGGGAGGGAAACTTTCTAAATGACTGCCTGACTGAATGACTGTTGTGTGTGGGGCGTCGTCACATAGGCTCCATCACGTTTTGACGGATCTACCCCAAACTTGGCACGGTCACTCTTCATCACCTGTAGACTCTCAGGATTAACCTGATTTTTCTCTAAGATCAGATATTTCTGTCAGAAAAGTTTTCTGCTGCCAGCACCCAGCCTAAACATTAAACTTTCAGTCAGAGACACTGTATCTTTTCCATTGTACCAAATCCTAAAATCCACGCGAGCGCAGCCATGGGCAACAGCTAGTATATAATATAATAATGTAATAATTATAATACATAAGATATTATATAATAATATACTTCTGGAAAAGTCATCCTAGAACTGGTGCTGCTACCACCTCTTCTTCTAGCAAGGAGCAGCATTGCACAATTATCCCTCAATTACACAATACTTCTTCACACAATGCATAATCAATTTGCTGCCACAAGATGTGATGGTCAGAGTTGTAGATCTATTTTTAAAGCAGTGTTGCTTTAAAATATACACACTTTCCTGTGAGTAAGTCCCATTGAACGTAATAGGACTTCTGAGTACACATGCATAGGATTGCACTGTTTACTCTGTTTTCAGAGCAGTGGTAAATTTTACTTGGCTCTACCTGTGTACCCCATGTGAAAGTCTTTTTCTAACACATGCTGAAGTGCAATGGAGAAAGCTCTCTACAGTAATGATTAGGATTATTTTGCAGGGATTCTGGATTTTAAAAAAAATGCATTAGAAGGGAGTTAGCAGTAAACACACCTTTCTCAAGAGAAAGAAGAAAAAATCCCAACTACCTCAAATAGCAGCAACAAACATGATCATCATTTCATTTTGGCATTATTGTTCAATCACAGTGTTGTTCTTGTTTTTTTTATAAAGTATAATAGAACCCACATGTTTTTTTCTGAGTGGAGAAAATAGGAGCTTGCAGGGTGGGCCTCTGAACCACTTTGCACATTTAGAGATATCTAAATATCTAAAGTGGGAGGGAGATCTTTAAAACAAGGAGTTTGCTGCACAATGTGGGGAAAGTAGGCTGGAAGTTATACTTGACTGAAATAATGGCATATTCCTCCCCTGTTTATCCCTTCCTACCATTTGTTGTCGCCTCTTTATTACATTTTAGATTGTAAGCTCTTTGGGGCAGGGAACTGGTCTCTTATACTCGGTAAAGCACCATGCACATTGATGGTACAATAATAATAATGACAACAGCAGCAATCACTATCATCATCATGGGTCTGGAGATCAAAGTGGCTTGGGTGGGTGTAGCGGTGGATCCAAGCCGGGTCGGTGCCTCCAAGTCGATTTTCGGGGTTGGCGCCGACCCGACTCTATTTTCTGAGTGGCGTGGTGCGCCGCTCGATTGGGCTACTCCGGCCCGTTCGTCGCTTCCGAGACGCGACAGGACCCTGCGCAGGCACAGAACACGCCACAGGGGTCCAGCGCACCTGCGCAGGGTTCCGTCGTGTCATTTCCGGTCCTGGAAGTGACGCGACGGGATGGATCGGGCCGTGCGGGCGGCTCGCCGCGGAGTGGGCGAGTTGCCCCGAAGAAAAGGTAAGGCCTCACCGGGCGTGAGCGGGGCCAATTTCGGCCTCGTTCTGCCCCGGCGAGGCTCGATTATACAACTCTAGCGTGGGTGGCTAGGGCATTTTTCTATTTTCTTTTGTCTTCCAGCTCGGGATCTCCCGAGTCCCATCCAGATCAAGGCCATGGCATTGGGGAGACTTCTGGTCTCCACGTTTGTGTCTCTGTGATCTGTTATGGGTTATTAGCTGCTTCAGGCTGGTGACTGACAAGCCAAGTTGATACAAATGCAGTAATACCTTGGATTGCAAGCATAATTCATTGCGGAAACATGCTTGTAATTCAAAGCACTTGTATATCAAAGCGAAATTCCCCATAAGACATTTGTACACATATTTTTTAATTTAAGCTGCAATAAAGAATGATAGTGTAAAGTCTTCATTTTTCTTGACCGTACTACAGTATTTGTATTGCAAGACGTCACTTGTTTATCAAGTTAAAATTTATTTTAAAAATTTGCTTGTCTTGCAAAACACTTGCAGACCAAGTTACTTGCAATCCAAGGTTTTACTGTATACATAAAATACATACGGTAAATAGGCATGCCTAGATATTCAGCCTTAGTTACCAACACATTGAATTAAAGGATGCATTTCTGCACAAAGAGAAAATTTGTAGTTGGGCCAAATATAACATGGCAAATACTGACAATATAATAAGAGATAAGGATAAACACTTCATAACTATAGCCTTTTACCTATTATTGCAGGGAAATTTAGGAAGGAAGATCAGAAAAGGAACATATAGATCTAGCATCAGAAAGAAAGTAGTACTTCAAACAGTAGAGTGGTTTGAAGGCCTGAGTACAGGACACAGGAGAGGAAAGAAAAATACTGAGGGTTCAGCACCAGTCATGACTTTCAGTTTTCAATTTTGAGATCCAAACCCTGAGAGGGAGGAGACTGAGTCATGGTTACATGACTGTTTGTTTGTAATGAAGACTTTTCACTCATGTTGGATTTATTTATTTATTTTATAATGTTTATTTTTATAATAATGTTGTATTTCTTGTTAATGTTGTGTGTGTGTATACACACACATATAGTTAGTTGTATTTATTGATTTGGGGGTTTCTTTTTCCCTCAGGCTTCCCTAAATGCAATACATAAATTCAAAGATTTCTGTGCTTAAAATACTGCAGTTTTGTGTGCTTCCTCTAATAACTTTTGTACCTGACCATGCCCTTGGCCACACCCTCGTGTTGTCTGGCCACGCCCTCTTGATCACACCTTCATGTTGCTTAACCATACCTCTTACAAATTCACCTGTGTCCCTATTTTCATCTGTGAAATGTTGGAGGGTATGAATGAATTATCACTAGTAGGTGTTGCAGGTATCAGATTACACCTAGCATCCTGGGACAAAGAAGCAGCAGATGACCACTGGTCCCATTTCTGAAAATATAAAGGCCGTCTCTTAACCCAGATTGGAGCAACTTCTTGCAGATTTAGAATTAGGCCTGCTTAAGCCTATTGATTTCAATCCATTTAGCGATGTCAAATTAGAGATATTTTTAAATACGTTCAGCGATATATAAATCTATTAAATAAATAAATATTTTTGCATAGCATTGGGCTGTTAATTAAATTTTAATAACATTGTATCAAACACACCACTCCATTTTCCAGCCTACATGCGTAGCTACTTTCCAGCCTACTGTGATGAACCCTCTTGCCCAGTGCTTAGGGGCAGAGGGAGGTTGTGGGCTGCGGCAGTGCCACTGCGCATGTGGGGGTGAAGTGGCATGCCCTGCTGATGCTGGGCCAGCCAACACCGGAGGAAAGGACCCAAGCGATTTGGGTACCTGAAGCAGAAAAAACAACTCTGCCCCCAAGTCCCATCGTATATACATCATAAGGGTGCAACCCTATAAGCATGTTGAGACACAAGAAAGTCCAGCATGGACTTCTTTCTGTCTCAATATGCATAAGATGGCACGCTGCTAGTATGGGATAATGAATTTGAAGAGGTGACCTCGAAGGTGGGCTGGAACAATGTATGGGATAGACGGATTGTGAAAGTTATGTCAACTAGGATGAAGGAGAATTTCTATAAAATAATATGGAGATGGTACCTAACTCCAGTAAGATTAAATAGAATAGATAACAATTGCTCCGCACTTTGCTGGAGAGGATGTCAGGAAATAGGTACATATGCTCATATGTGGTGGGGTTGTAAAAATGTTCTGGTTCTGGAATTTTGGCGAGAGGTTTTTACAGAAATATCGGAAATTACTGGTATTAATCTAGAGGTCTGTCCTAAACTTGCTTTGTTATCAATAACTGATAAAGTCACTTGTGCCCAAAATATGAAGGTAACTGTGGCTAGGTTAATGATAGCGAGGAAATGGAAAGTACATGTTTTTTCTAATAACTGATTGGTATAAGGAAGTTTGGGATATAGCCCTAAATGATAAACTAACTTGTAGTATCAAATGCAAAAAGGAACAGTTAAAGAAGAATAATTTTATGGATATAGCAGAAAAAAAGGTGGGGTATAAATATAATAAATAAATAAATAAATATTAGACTATGTATTAATAAAGGGGAAGGGGAGTATGCCTTGTCAGGTTATGTTATATTTTTGGAATGTGGAATTTAATTGATCAAGGGGATGGAAGTATATTACAGTCATGCCTTGGACTGAGAGCATAATTCGTTCCGGAAACGTGCTTGTAATCCAAAACACTCTTATATCAAAACGAAATCCCCCCCAAAATTTTTTTACAGAGATTTTTAATTTAAGCCGTACTACAGTACTTGTATTGCAAGACGTCGCTTGTATAGCAAGTTAAAAAAAATTAAATAAATATTAAAAATTTGCTTGTCTTGCAAAACGCTCTCAAACCAAGTTACTTGCAATCCAAGGTATTACTGTAGTTGGTCCCTAGGCGGGTGGGGGGTGTACCTTATGATTTATTCTAGTTGTACGTTTTTGTATTATTATTATTATTATTATTATTAATAATAATAATAATAATAACCCGCCTTTTTTCCTGAAAGGAACCCAAGGCGGCGTACATAATCCTCCTGCTCTCCAGTTTATCCTCACAACAACCCTGTGAGGTAAGTTAGGCTGAGAGTCAGTGACTGGCCTAAAGTCACCCAGTGACTTTCATGGCTGAGCGGGGACTAGAACCCGGATCTCCCGAGTCCCAGTCATGCCTTGGACTGAGAGCATAATTCGTTCCGGAAACGTGCTTGTAATCCAAAACACTCTTATATCAAAACGAAATCCCCCCCAAAATTTTTTTACAGAGATTTTTAATTTAAGCCGTACTACAGTACTTGTATTGCAAGACGTCGCTTGTATAGCAAGTTAAAAAAAATTAAATAAATATTTAAAAATTTGCTTGTCTTGCAAAACGCTCTCAAACCAAGTTACTTGCAATCCAAGGTATTACTGTAGTTGGTCCCTAGGCGGGTGGGGGGTGTACCTTATGATTTATTCTAGTTGTACGTTTTTGTATTATTATTATTATTATTATTAATATAATAATAATAATAACAACCCGCCTTTTTTCCTGAAAGGAACCCAAGGCGGCGTACATAATCCTCCTGCTCTCCAGTTTATCCTCACAACAACCCTGTGAGGTAAGTTAGGCTGAGAGTCAGTGACTGGCCTAAAGTCACCCAGTGACTTTCATGGCTGAGCGGGGACTAGAACCCGGATCTCCCGAGTCCCAGTCCAACACTCTAACCACTACGCCACATTGGCTCTCGTATGTAGTTTGTAATAACTAAATAAAATTTATTTTTTTTAAAAAAGATTGCACGCTGCTTGAAGTTACTATTTGCTGCCTTTTAATGGTAGTCCAAACCTCCACTCTGCTCAGCCCTGTCTAGGTAGTAGTTCCCTGAATTGCTCCACATTCGCTTTAAGCTCACAATTCTTACTGGGCAGACGCAGAATTACTTGTGCTCCGCTGAACTCAGCAAGATCCGCTGCCTGTGATCTTCCATATCAGAAAGTATCTTTATATTCACCAAAATGTGCGAGCTTGCACAGTTTTGGTGATCTCTGAGTTGGCCCTCTAAAGGTATTAATTACGCTATGCTGGCTGGGGAATACTGGGAGTTGTAGACCTTTTTTTTTTTAAGGTCTAAGCATGCATAGGATTGCACCTTACGTCCCTCGGAACTAAAGAAGGTTTACTTCTAAGTAAAGCTGCAGTCCGTTGTACGCTGATTTGGAAGTAAACCCCACTGAACTTAATTCCGAGCAGGTTGCGCCTAAACTCGACTGCGCTTCTCGTAAGAGTTAAGGCTGCAGGCTGCAGCGACTTCCGACAGGGCCGATTGCCCAAAGGCTCCCTATTGAATGACCCACCCGCCTACCCACTTTTCCAAGGCGCGTTCCCCGCCGAGGCCGAATAAGTAACGCGTGGAGGAAGGGCGCGCTCAAGTGAGCGCGTGCGCGGCAGGCCTGAAGGCAGGCAGGCAGGCAGCAGATGTGCACGCCGGGCGGAGACGCGGCTGCAGTAGGAGCAGCAGCGGAGCGGCCGCTGCAAGCGCGACTTTCGGCGGTGGGAGTACTTGAGGCGAACGGGTGCCTGCCTGGGTGAGTGCTCTCCTTCTGCTTCGGGGACCGAGGTGCCCCAGCCCGGGCTCCTCGGCGCTGGCGGGTGCTGCCCCGGAGCGCGGCTGCTGGTGGTGGGGCGATCGGGGCCAGTATATACCCTATCCTGGTAAAAGGGGCGGTGGTGGAATAATTGGGACTCTGCGCAAAAGACCCTCCGCAAGAGGAAGGCTCGCGCTAAGAGCTGCAAGCCCGAGAACACCGGATACGCGAGGAAGCGCCGTAGAACTTACTCCCGGGTAAATGTGGACGAGGCTTGTGCTGCAAAGGCTGCGCTCTTCTGCATACATACTGGGGAGGCAGACGCTCCCGTTGAACCCGGCGTGATTTTCTCCCGAGTCAAACGTACCTGAGTACTACTAGGTTCGGGCTGCCTCTCTGCTCTGGAATAGCGCTTTTCTCTTTTTGCAAACCGCGCCTACGCTCAGCTTGCCAGAGAGGAAAGAGGTCCCGGGGGAGCCAGTTCCCCAGGCGGCGTGAGCGCACCGTCACAGCCCCGATCCCTCGAAACTGGTGAATTCAGTGGGGCTTTACTCTCAAGTAAGTGAGGCTAAACTCTCCTAGGGGTGCTTGAGTGGTACAGGCGAATACTTCTGTAGATGGATGGAAGAGTAGGTTCTGGTGCCTGCTGCAAGGGGGAAAGCACAGTGGCGTGGAACTAGATCTCCCTTGCAGCTGTGATCGGAGCCCATTGTTCCCGGTGCGAACATTTCAGGGAGGATGCAAGGAAACTTAGCCCTTAATTCCCTTTAACCGCACCTTTTGTAGTGGGTGGCAAATACGTGGTGTTTTTTTTAAACCACCTTTCAAGTGCATGTTTGCAAGGCTTCTGAAGGTTATGCCTCCACCCCTAGTAACTGTGAGCAGAGTAGGGGGACCTGAGAGAGTATTTGGTGCTCTGTATTAGGTTAAGGCAGTGATGCCTGTGTGGTGTTGGATGAATTCAAATTAAATTTGAGGTCACTCTAAAACGGTGGTTTTAGAGACTCTTATCTGTGATCAGTTGGCTCTGAAACAAGCATAGCAGTAAGGGGAGGCGGGGAAGGGATGTGATCACCTCCTGTCCCCTTTTTCTTGTCCTGTAAATTTGTATGTGTAGCAGTAGCAGGTGTGGCTGGCCAAGAATTCTCAGGTGTGCTTGGGTTTCATAATTTTGCAGATAACCACAAACTCTGCCTCTCCCTCACACACATAGTAGTCAGTCCACAGAATTGTTGCCTATTGTCGTTTTTATACAAGTCTCTCTGTTAAAGGGAGACTTCTTGAGTGATGTGTAGCAAGCTGCTTGTCTGGAAGGAATTTCTTATTTCATCAAGCTGCGAGTCCGGCTTAGATTAAGGAGAAAGCGATCCTATGGTCCCAGGAGAGCATCCCAGGGGCCACAGGATTCTTCGGCGTCCCCCCTTGGAGGCTGTAGACACTGCTGCAGCCTGGGAAGGGGGACTCCAGAATCCGAGCCCACCCCCTATCCCGCCCAGGCAGAAAGAACCGTGCCAGCTGCTTCCTAAGGTCAAAATCGGCCCAAGAGAGGTCTGCAAAGGGGCGTTCCGGTGAGTAGGGAGAGGAGAGACCAGGATACAATTTTTTCTATGGCCTCTCCAGCCCCAGTTCCACCCCTGCCAGCACAACTATTCTAGATGGGCTCAGAGGCCCACCTAGAGGGAAAAAAGGGGGGGAAAGGAGGCCAGAGAGGCAAAAATTTACCTCCATCGCCCATCCTGTGCTGCTGGCCAAGCATTGGATACTCGGCAGGGCATTGGGCCTCAAAGATCTGAGGCTTCCTTCTGCCAAGGGCGCAACCATAGGATTGTGCCCTTAATTTCTTAAACCTATTAGCTGATAGTAAGGTTAGTAGGGTGCTCATTTAACTTTCTCTGAAAAATCTTCAGGAGACTGTTGTTTTTGATTGGAATCTTTTCAGTCAAAGCTTCATCACAGACATAGTTTTGGAAGTGAAACTTGGGTGTAGGGGCACTTGGTAAATCTGAAATGTATTTATTTATCTTCTATAATAAAAGAGGATGTCAGACTGTCACCATCATGAAACCCAGACACTTGAAACTTGGTGTGCATACTAAGGGGACCCTACATGTGTGCACCTCCGGGTTGTTTGGTTTTTAAAGCACATTATTTTTTAATATGGCCGTTTTTGAAGTCTGCAGTACCACCTTCAATGGGCAGACCTCCCCATTCAGCCTATACATTGCAGTCAAGATTTTTTGAAGCCAAGGCGTAGTGGTGAGAGTGTTGGCCTGGGACTCGGGAGATCCGGATTCTAGTCCCCGCTCGGCCGTGAAACTCACTGGGTGACTTTGGGCCAGTCACTGACTCTCAGCCTAACCTACCTCACAGGGTTGTTGTGAGGATAAAACGAAGAGGAGGCGGAGGATTATGTAAGCCGCCTTGGGTTCCACCTTATATAAAGAGTGGGTACAGTCCATGCATCTCCTGCTTTCCACTTGCCTTAATTGTATTAACAAAAGGCTTGGTTGATTACTATGCTAATGGATAAGTGGTGATGTGAACATCCACTGTTTAATGACTTTTAAAAAAAAAGTTCCTGAAAATGTGAGGTAGCAGTTACCAAGCTGCTGGCTGACCAAGTAGTCCGTGGAATAAACCAGATCTCCTGTGGCTTATGCTGGCTGAGCTTGTCTGAGTGTGGAAAGTTAAGCAGGATCAAGCCTGGTTATTACTTGGATGGGAGACCCCTCCTCTAGTTTCCTGCATTGAGCAGGGGGTTGGACTCGATGGCCTTGTAGGCTCCTTCCAACTCTATGATCTATGCAATCTATGGAAATCCCCAATTTTTCTGAATTGCATTCGTATTACTTTGTTATCCAACCTTAGTGTCACCTCCATTTTACACTGTAAGCTCTATGAAGGGCAGGGGTATGTCTATTTTTGCCTAGGATTAGCACACCAGTCGATTGATCTGTTAAATGCTATCAATTGACCATCTATTATTTAATCATTTTCAGATCTTCCATGATGCCAAGATTACCACAGTGTAGCAACTTACATATCCTATCTATCTGTCTAAAATTATTTATAGACTGCCATAATGAAATCCTTAATTTCATTATGATGTCATCTGTTGGCAACTGCAGGAGCGGGGGTTGCAGGAGTCAGGAGGGAAGAAAGCAGGCAGCGAACGAAAGCGTCTCTTCCTGGCCCTCTGCTATATCTGTTGGCATCTCTAAACAGAAATGTTACCTAATATTGAAGTTATAATAATTAACTAATTCAGTAAAAGTTAATTTCATTCTTTAACAACAACATATATGCTAATTACAAAAAATAAATTGGTTGGGTATTACACCTGTTAATAATTAAAGTATCCTCCCCCCCCCCCCCGATCAAGTTAATACTTTAAAATATGTGACCAAAACGTTCTTCACCACTCAGTTGGGCAAATCTTTCCGACTGGTTAAATGCACAACCTTGTTTTTGCCTCTTCTCATCAGTCAGACGCCAGGAAGCTCAAGTGACCCATGTAGTGCATAACTCCTTCCTGACACATAGTTTAAGCACAGACTGAAGCAAAAAAGTGGATTTCCAAAATTGCTCGGTAAAATTGGGAAAAACAAAGCCTTCTAAATTAGTCTGCCAAAGTTACTAGCCACACATTAAAAGCAAAGGTAAAGGCTCAAAACGCTCAATCCTAACCTCAGCTGGACGCTGAGTGGCCCCAGGAAGCGGTGGAAGTGCTTCTCTGCCAGTGGACGTGGAGGTACACTGGCAGGATGACACTCTGGCAGAAAGCCATAGATGTCCTGCCGGCAATGTCCTCCAAGATGGGGGATGTGTCATTGGCGGGTGTGAAGGCGCCCTGTTCCAAGTCCTATCTTTTCCCCCATCACATCCAGAGAAACAGCAGGACTCCATGGTAGCCCTGATGTAGCTAATTTCCTCCCATTGACTACAGTGGGAGGGATGATGTAGATGTAGCTAATTTCCTCCCATTGATTACAGTGGGAGGGATGAAGAAAAAGTTCCCCCTCCTGCCTTGCCTGAAGAGCAAAGGCAGGACAATGGAAGTGGTGGTTGCTCTGTCCATGGATTCTTCTTTCCTTCCTGACCTACCACGAATGAATGGTAGAATTCTTTTAAGTCATTTTTGTATGAAATAAAAAAAAAAGTATCAATTCTCTTCCCTGTATGGCTGTCTGGAGGGATTCCTTATGCACCGTAGTTGTGTAGCACTTCATAAGCCTGGAATAATGGGCAAATTACTCACACAATCATGCTTGAGAACCTGTTTCCTCCTCCAAGTGTTTGGTTTTTCTTCTCTCCCCTTCCCCTCAAAATGAATCAGAAGCCCTCCTTCAGTTTGTACTCTTTTTGAAATTTTCTGGGGATGGTATTATGTTGCTTAATAATGTTTCATGTCTTGCTGCACAGTGCTCATGGGGAGTGCTTTATAAATAATAACTGACTTTATTCCAATTAGCTGAATTATAATCCAGACATTTTGGTAGCTCACTGAAATGCAAACCAGCTGCCTGTGTGGAGATGGGCAAATTTTGCTTCTGGAGTTCATTTTTGGATTATCACTCTTTGGGCGCTTTTGCTGTGCTTTAATAAGCCAATTATCATGCAGTGCTCATCATTTATAAAGAGCATCTTCCCGTCTTGAAAGCCTCTTGAGAACTATTTTTGAAAATGCCATTGAACCCTAATCATTGTGTTAACTCTTTTGAAGTGATTTCCCCTAACACTTGATTGCTCACCTGGGACTCCACCAGGTGCTGCTGTTTCTGGTTTTGCTATTTATTTATTTTTATTTTTTTAAAAAATGTATACCACAGGTATACATGAAAAAAAACAACCCCAAAACTTCAGCAGGTCTCCAGGGCAGCTTGCAAAAAGTTAATATTACTGTAAAACCAAGTTGAAACAAGGACATTAAAAAACCAGGTTATAGCAGTATAAAAGCAGTGCTACTGTGCATCCGAGTCCTTGAAGTTTTGTTTATAAGGTTTAATTTTCTCCCTATTCCTCCTACGTAACAGGTTGTAGCTGTATGAGTTTTGGACAGGCCTAGGAGAGGCTTTGTTAGTTCAGATGCATCTGCTGTGATTTGTTAGTCCCTACCTTTATTTGCTATTCTATATTAAATTGGTAGAAAGGCCCTCATTAGGTGCATGGTAACAATAAAACAGAGTTATGACTTTGAAATAACTCTAACCCACCCCAAGTTTTGGGTTATTCATTTCCAGTTTTTTTCAGGGAGAACTTAAGGAATGCTTAAGCATGTTTACATTTGCTCCTCCTGGGTTACTTTTTGCATCTCCCATTCCTATCTTCTCAGTGTTGAGGTTCTCAGCTCCTTGGAGCAGGCACTTTCCTCTCTCTCACTATGTTACCATCTAAAGCACAATGGACATCTATGGTGTTATGTAAATTATTGACTAACCTATGAATCAGGATTCAGGAAGTCATAGATCATAGAGTTGGAAGGGGCCTACAAGGCCATCGAGTCCAACCCCCTGCTCAATAATGCAGGAAACTAGAGGAGGGGTCTCCCATCCAAGTCATAACCAGGCCTGACCCTGCTTAGCTTCCTACCTCAGTGGGAGCAATAATAACACTGACTTACCTTACAGCAAGGGTGCACAACCTTTTCAGCCCCAAGGGTCACATGTGATTCTGGCTCTGGGTTTGAGGGCTGCATATATATGCACGCACGCAGATGCACACAGGCATGTGCACACATCCCAGCAGTCCTGATAACAGATCTCTCTTTCCTCACTGCTGAGGGAGGAAATTTGGTGGTGGAGGGGTTAGGGCAATTCAGGCCTTGGGGGGCTGTATGCACACCCTGGACTGCAGGTTGTGCACACCTGCCTTATGGGATTGTTAAGACGACAACTTGATAATGAATATGAAGCGCTTTGAACACTCGACAGAGTATGCAAGGATTAAGTGCTGTTTAATATAGAAGCATAGGTGTATTAAGAAGCATATTAAGATTGTTTGCATGTGTTTATCATTTCAGAGAACTTAGTTAATATTTTATGAAATTAGAAGTTAGCAAATGTATATGCATTTCAAAGCTCTGGTATTAAGACTTGGTGTGACAATGCAATGGCTCATTTTGATTCTTTGGTATACCTGCCATGCTCTTGATTCCTTTGAAGGTCAATTAATGCCTACTGGTATGGATCAAATGTGTCAATGTCATTCACCTAGAAATAAGTAACTAAGAAGTGCTATTAGCCTGTTGTATAGAGAGCACTGGAACGCTGATGTAGTTTTTGTACTAAAAGGTGGAGACAAAGCAACCCTTGCAAAATCATAGGAACATATGAATTCCATTCATAATTGCATACTCCATGAGTCTCTAGACACTGAATTACTAACTAAAGGAGCAATCCTATGCATGTTTAGACAGGAAAAGGGGAGTTGTAGGCCTTTTTTCTGTTTAAACATGCATAGGATTGTACCCTAAATATCTTATCAGTTAAAAATTAGCATTTACATGGCCCATTTCGCCCTCTTCATTTTTACTAGTATGAAGTAGGCGTACTGACTCTAAAGACTGATTTTTCTGTGAGCATGTGTCATACATATTAGCGAAAATGCTATTTTCCTTATTTTCCTTACAGATTTATCTAGAAGCCTTGGAATCAAGAACATATAATGCCTCAAAAACTTTATCCAGGTAACTGGAGAGGCTGGGTAAGTAGAGCGTTCATAGAATAAATTAAATATAATTACTTAAAACTCAAAATTACCATTGGGGTTAGGCAATTTTTGACGTGGATTATTTTTTTTCTGGGTAGTTTTTTTTCCATATGTAATGAAGTTTAAATTCCATTTGAAAACAGTCTGGACTACAGTTATCATATGCCTGTAGGCAAGGGCTTGTCTCTTCTAGTCTTTGTACACCCAAGTATTTGAGTGTTTAATAACATCATCATCATCTTCATCATCATCATTATTATTATTGATAAAATTAATATAATCATCGGAACAGGCAGTGCATCTTCGCATACTGAACGTCTGGTTTGTTTGACTGATAAATGGTTCCCAATGTGTTATCTCTTCTATGTCTGTCATAGTCAGTGAGACACACTTGCTGTGTTCGTACAACATGCCCACGGTGGCTACAGGGAACCCTAGAACAAGCCATTGCTTCAACTTCAAAGCCAAGGCTGAGAAACACTGACTGGGTTCACACAACATGCTAAGCCATGGTTGCCAGCTGCCATGGCTTACCACGTTGTGCGAACCCAGTTAGTGTTTCTTAGCCATGTCTTTGAAGTCACCCTTCGAAGCCATAGCTTGTTACAGGGTTTACTGTAGCCACTGTGGCTTGGCATGTTGTGCAAACCCAGCCACTGTATTGGGAAGGGAAGAGCTGCAGTGTTTCAGGCAGAGTAGGGAGGGGGTGCTGTGTGGGGGTGGGAACTAAACATTTTCAAGGACACTCCCCTAGAGCAAAGACACAAGCAAAAAAGGTATATTGACCCCCCCTTTCCCCTGTCAACTGCAGCGGGGGCTTTGGCAACCCTCCCCCCTCCGCCCCATCTCAGTTGTTCACTCCTGTTTACATGTTTTGGCTTTTGTAGAGGACGGAGCAGCTGATAGTTGCTGTTCATACTAGTTGCCACTGCCAGTCAAGTCTCTATTGTGTTGGCCATTGCAAACACAGGTGTCTATTTGGAAAACAGGCTTTCCATGTAAGGTGTGTGACTGAGTTTTGAGAGAACTTGGTGAAGAGGCCTGGCTGTGGCGAGAGATTTCTCCTGTTCCTGTAGGATGATTATAAGATGTCCAGTTACTTAAAAGTGCAGCTGCCTCTCATTCTAACCTCTATTATTTTTGGTAGGACTATTTTTAGGATCCATCCGGATTGATCTTTCTGGTGCCAAAAATACTGTAAAGGCGTGACTAAAATGTCTTTTGAGGGGAGAATAGTGTTATGTCAGCTTTGGAATGCAGCAAGGTTGAAGACGAACATGCAGCTAATCCCAAGAGTGAAATCGATAGGTAGCTTCTATACTCTGAAAAATTAACTTCAAAAGTTATGTCAGTTGTCTTTGCCTTGGATTTGATGGATCATTTGCTGAAGTGGACAGCTATCCACAGGTTACATTTTTAACGTGAAACCTGAAAATGTAAAGTGTGATGTTAAGTAGTTATGATTGGCTGCAGGTCCTTGCTGGGTGTGCGTTCGGCAACACACTTGGCTTTGGCTCTGTGTAATGTGGGAAACACCCGACTTGTACTTGGGCATCTTATATTATTATGAGCAAGTGCTGTTTCTCATTTTACAGTTTCTTGTGTGCAGATCCACAGGGTATTTGCAGTTGTTTTCAGACTGTGTTCCAGTGCAACTTGCCCCTCCCGCCACCCTGGCTTATGAAAACCTCCTCACAATAATTGTGAAGAGGTTTCTTCCCCAAAAGATAGTGTAAACAGGAGTGAACAACTGAGATGGGGCAGAGAGGGGTTTGCCCCTCTGCCCCATTGCTGATTTGAACCCTGTAATGCAGTGCTGTGGGGAAGTGTTACTCTACATTTTAGTTCACCTTTGCTCTGTTTCAAAGACCCAGTGTTGTGTGAAAAAGTTGTGGGCCATTTCCCCTCCCCGTTAATAGAGAACAGTTCATTTAGCCATGCATAGGAGCACGGACCTGTTCTGTCCGATTGGCTTGCCAACAAGGTAGCGCGTGTTAAAATCTCACAGGAGATTGCCTACACTTCTCACACAGTTGTTCTGCTCCCTCTTGGGGCGAGATGACACTTATTAAGCAGCTGTTTTCTCATGTTTTGCTAGAGATGGAGCACTAATCGACTTCTGTGAAGAGCTGCCAGAAAGCATTTAAAAGTGAGCGCACGTTCTGGAGTAAGCCAAGGACCGAGGAGAGACTGTCGCATTTCGCTTGATAGATCCTCTTCTTGCTGCTAGATGCATATGTGCTGAAGATTTTATTTCCTCCCGGTCCCCTCCTACCTCGTTTTATGCATTTTGGTCAGCCATGGCTGGGGAACTCTGTATACTGCTCCTTTTATTGCTCTGCGGGAGAACAATTTCCGAAGTGCAGCCTTTACACCAACCGCCTTCTGAAACTTTGGATTTTGGGTTTGTCCCTGCAAAGACCTACGATACCAGCGCATACCATGAACCTGGAGCAATAGGGATTTTGTTCCGAATAGTTCACACTTTCCTCTATTTGGTGCAACCAAATTATTTTCCTCAAGGTATGTATCCGATATTAAACGTCCCCAAAACATGTGTAGTGGGTAGAGACTTCAGTTTGATACGGCAAGTCTGTATCACAGACTGTCATTCTGCAGTGTGTGTGTAGTGTGTGTTGGGTGGGTGGGCGGGCTGGCTGGAGGGGTTGTTGTCGAGGGAAACGTACTGTGCCAAAAATATCCTCTTTGAATGACCTGCAGTTGCCATTATGTTTTGTTTTTTTTAAAAAGTCCACAGATCAGGTAAAAAATTGGGAGGGGAATGCACAAAACTCTAGAAGTTTGGAAACAACATTGCCTGGATGCTCCGAAAAAGTGAGTGGAAACAGGATGGCATTTGTGGAGAAAAGGGCCGGCGTGGAAGCACCCTTGGTCTGTTGCAGACGCAGTTTTCTTCTTGTGCACTTCTAAATATGTGGATCAGCACAGTGTGTTTCAAACTTCCTGAAATTGAGGACGCCATTCAAAATTTCCTGTACCATCATGGGATGACTCCACTCTCCCCTGGGGGCAGTGGGTTGCGGTGGTGGTGAAGGGATATAGAAAGTCTTGTGCATGAAAGTGTGATTCTTTTAAAAATAAATCCTTACTATACTACGGGTAAAGACCGATTTGGTGGAATTAGTCTGAACACATCATTGCTACCCTGGAAGTACATTCTGGAGTGCGGGTTCTAACTACTTTTGCCATGCTTAAAATGTTACTTTTGTCCACATCGTTATATCCTCTTGCATGCGGTTCCCATTGATCTCCCATCCAGATTACTGTTAATCAGGTTTTCACCTGCTTATCTTTAGCAAGGTTGCAGTATCGGGGGCACCTCCGAAACCATTCAGTGGGTCCAGAAGTGTGAGAATGTTTTCAATTGGAATGGGTGGATTTGAAGATTATTACCGAAGACCCTCTTCCCCTCACCCCCCAGCTGGTTTTAGGGCCAGGCTGAGTGAGACATTGGGAGTTCTGTGAGCAGGTATCTCAGTTCCTCTTAAAAGCAGCTGCAGAGGTTAGGGGGGTTTAACCGTTTCCACTCTACACTGTTCTCCTGATCTAAATGCCCCCCTAACCTGCTCTTTACCCTCTTAGGAAGAACATACGTGCCCATAAAGGGGCAAAGTGCAGCTTGTGGGGGTGGTATTTAGATGAAAATGGCATAGGGGGCAAGGGCTAACCCCTCCTCCCCCACGACACAGTCCTCATCCAATCAGAGGACCATGCAGCTGCTTTTAAGAGAAATTAAGCGGGGATCTCAGCATTTCTGCTAGCCTGGCCCTTAGGCATTCATCTGAAGAAGAAACTGAGCAGCTCCTTCCTCCAGTTGCTGCTTTAAAGTTCCCCTTCAGATTCTGGGGGAATGTGGGGCAGCGAAAGAGGGAGCGAACTCTCAGCATCAGCTGATGCTCATTTTCTAGCAGCAGCAACAGATCTACCCAGTATTCCTCATCCTACTGAAGTTGTCCTGTGATCTTCTCCTGCTAACACCCCCCCCCCCCGCCGCTGCTGGCTTTGCTGATTCACAGTATGAGAATCAATGCACTGTGTGCTAGCAAAGCCTTCCCCAACCCGACATGCTCCAGGATTGTTGGACTACAACTCCCATCATCCACCACCAGCAATGAGTTGTAGGCTCAACCCATCTGGAGGGTGACGGGTTGGGGAAGGCTTTGCTAGCTTGAAACACAGCTTTGTGGGCAATCGTCTCTTTCCTGCTTTTGTCCTTGTAAAAAGTGCCTGGCAGAAAGGGTTCTTAAACTGTCAGGTGCACAAGCTATGGAGGACAGAGGATCTCACAGCAGAATGGATCCGGAGGCACTTGCTTCCCAGCAGTAGAGGTTTGGCACTGCAGCATTTTGGGTCGCCATGGAAGCTTAGAGGTGGTGAACAGGTAGGAAGGCCATGTGAGGCATCAGTTCCTTCCATGCCTATGACCCTTTCTGTGGCTGGCTAGTTTTTAGGAGTCTGAGTTACCCTGTTTGAGTCCTCCTCCCATGTCAGTACGGGATTTGTGCCCCCAAACCATGATCCTGGGCTGCCCTGGGGATGTTCTATGTGGTTGCCTGCTGAAGAGATGACTGCCGGTGAACTGGTGGGTTCAAAAAGTGTTCTAGAAGTGGGGTAAAAGCCTTTGAGAAATACAGATTTAGCATAAACGGTTCTGTTACTTGTGCATTCCATGTGCAGCTATAATACTAGTTTTCCCTGAGTTTAATCCTCCTTCCTTGATTCAGGTGATATTCTGTATCATGTGCCCTGCTTGGTCACTTATGATTTCTTCTTGAAAGATTATTACGGCAATACTAACTACTCCAGAAAGTTTTTAATGATTTTCCATCTCTCTCTCTCTCTCAAGAGTTAAATAACAAGCTATGCCAGATTGCAGGGAGGGTTGCTTACTGGCCTTGATCCTGTGGCTTTAACAGCAGCCTGGCATTTAGAATTTAGCAGCTGACACTTTTCTGAGCATGGAGATTAGTGGTGGGTAAAGCCTCTCCTGTTAATTTGGCAAGTTGGTGTTAAAGGCACAGCAGCAGGGCTAGTAAAAAAAATAATGTGGCAACCCTAGCTGCTGTGAAGGCCCAGAAAAATTCAGGAAAAAACAGTCCCCCGTCCCCGGACCCCTTCTGTGGTTTTCTGAGAATTGGACAGTTTTGGATTATGAAATATTTTCTTTTAAAATGCTGAATATGGGGCAGTATCCAACAGTGCCTGCATGCCAGTGGGAGCAACCGCTAGTGCAGTGGGGTGCTGGTGGATCCTGCAGTGATAGAAAACAAGGAGCTCCGCTGACTTGTCCTGTTAGGTAATTTCCAGGATTACTGTTGGACGCGCTAGTTCCTGTTGGGCAAGCAGTGAGTCCCGCTAGCACAGCAGAAATGGTGGGAGTGCAGCAGCACCAGCAGTAATGGATACTGCCCAAAATGTTTAAGACAAGTGTTATATTGTCTGTATATAGCAGCATATATTGCTACCTGTCCTCTACTCTTGCAAAATAGTTTTTTAAAAACTGTGTAATTGGAAGACTTTTATGTAAGACTAGAAATGTAAAATTTCTGGAAATTGTTAAGCTGTGGGGCGAGGGAAATTGTTTTTTAATCCTATCTGAAAAATTCCCAGCATAGGTATTTCTTCCATTCCTTATTACACTTGTTGATCTAATGCATATTTTACTGATAGACATTTAGGGATGCGCCATGTCAAGCTCAGTTTCCCAACCTGACTAGAATCAGAATATCATAATATGTGAAGAAAATGTGCCTGCTTGTTTTGTTCTACAGAGTCCTGTGTTTCTCTGGGCTTGTTCTGGTTAGATGCTGTAGCAGTCAATTAATGTAGTTCTAAAAGCCACATGTGAGGGAAGCACTGTAGGTTACCTTGCCACTGTCTGTGGAACTCACGGCCACAATTTCTTTAATAAAGTTCCTAATTAGACCATAACTGAGGGAATGCTGCCTCAGTGATATTTTTTTTAACTCCTGCCACCAAAATAAACCCTCTATATCTAAAAGAAGCTCAGGAGCCTGGTTCCTGTGGTGCAGGCATTGGGTGACGCTACCACTAGAGACAATCTTTCAAAATGAACAAAAAGTGAAGCACAATCCTGCGTCTCTCCGACCTTGTTTGGGGGGACATAGGAATGGGTCTGGAAGGTGCTGTGACCTCGGAAATCCCTTCCAAGGCTGCAGCACTACAGAGCGCACCCCCCCTGTTGCTGAATGTGAAGACTGTTCAGTTCCTCCGGCGGTGGGGGTGTTCCTGGGCGAGGGGAGGGGCGAGGCTCCACTGGATTCTGAGGAATCTAGGTGGTACCTCAGCCTCTCCTTGCAAGGAGAGGTAAAAGATCTAGACCAGTGTTCTCCAACCTTGGGTCCCCAGATGTTTTTGGCCTACAACTCCCAGGGGCATGCTGGGAGTTGTAGGCCAAAAACATCTGGGGACCCAAGGTTGGAGAACACTGGTCTAGATGGCCAAAATCAGCCATCTAGATGTTTTTGAGGGTGAGGGGAGCATGGTGGATATTCCATCTGCCATGCTTCTCCAACCCTCGGTAGGATGCCCATAATCCTCCGGGTTCAGAGGGTTACAGGCAGCCTCATAGGATTGTGTTGTCCGCTGTCCATTGATGCGAATTATTTACACAAGGGGATAAAATATCACTCCTCTAACAATAAGTTGAGGTTGCTTAAAGGTTCTGAAATATGCTTGGTTGCCATTCCTAATAGGTAAGACCAGATTTCCCTAAACTCCACCCCAACCAATTCCTCATAACCGGAAAGGGAAGCTGCGTACCAGCCTTCCTCTGCCTCCAGCTCTTCCTGCTTCGGACTTTTAGCGTGATTCAGACATTTCAAGGACTACATGCCAAAGTTCCCTCTTGTCAGACATAAAATAGGAACTTAAAATATATTATGTATAACTTGGTTTGCTCATAAAATTATCATATTTGGCATGTTAAATTTAAAAGTGTAGTTTATTCAGACAAGAATTACAAATTTACTGAGTTTACTTTTAAACGTTTTTAATTTTAATGATAATTTTATGAGCAACCCACCTTATACATAATACATTTTATGTTTCTAAATTAACTGGCAGTGCCATCCAATGTGGCTGCCCATAACCCTCTGAACTCGGAGGAACATGGGCATCCAATGGAAGGCAGGAGAAGCGTGGAGGCAAGGATTGTCTCCATGCATCCCTCACCCTCCAAAACACTTAGAGCACCAATTTCCGCTGTATAAATGTTTTCCCCCGGCTCGGAAGGAGAGGAGGCTGAGGCACCGCCTGGATTCTTCATAGCATGGCGGTGCCTTGCTCCTCTCCGCCATGCCCCGCAGCACTGGCTCCAAAGTTGGTCTTGTGACTTTGGAGCTGCAACCATGTCGGCTGTGGGGGCAGAGGGAAGGCGCTCCGAAGTCTGACCTCAAAGCGTTTATCCCGCCACTGTCACTAGATGTGACAGAACAGCCTATTGGTCATCCCACCTATGTTTCCTTTTTAAAAAATTAACGTTGAAACTTGGGTCTATGAAACTCACTGCCACAGTTTTTAATAAAGTTCTTAATTAGACTTCACTGCTAGGAAATGCCTCATTTCCAGAATAGACAGGATCAAGTTTAGGAAGTTCCCTAAACTTCCTCACGAAACAGGAACAGATGCAGTACACCACTCTTCCTCTGCCTCCACTTCTTCCTGCTGCTTCTGGCTTCTAGATTCAGATGTTTCAGGGACTACATGCTGAACTTCTCTATGGTCAGACATATAATAGGAGCCTAAAATATGTTATGTATAACTTGGTTTGCTCGTAAAATTGATTTAAAAGTATAGTTTATTCAGACAATCATTACAAATTTACTGAGTTGACAAGTGCTTTACTTGCTATTCCCCTCTGTTTTTAACCACTAACAATCACATTTGAGGCAGGTGTCAAGTGTTCTCATAGTAATGGCTTTGTGGGGAAGGACTGTAGGTAGCATAGTGGTAAAGCCCAAGGTTTGCATGCCAAAGGTCGTAGGTTCAATGCTCGGCATCTCCAGGTATGGCTGGGAAATACTCCTATATCTAGGGCTTTTTTTCTGGTGGAACTCACCGGAACTGAGTTCCAGCACCTTTTCTTCTATTAATTGCATTACAATTTAATCGCCATCTACTCCCGAGGAAATGTAATCCAAGAGTTCCGGTACCTTTTTCTCCAGAAAAAAAGCACTGCCTATATCAAACCCTGGAGAGCCATTGCCAGTCAGAATAGAGAATATCGGGGTATAACGCGGTATAAGGCAGCTTCCTATGTTCTTATATGACCCGTCTATTTCATCAGATTCTGTGCATGGTGTTGATGTTAATGTTCCTTTAAGTCACAAGGGGCTTAAACTGATCATTTGAAACACCTGGAGGCATGGTTTGTTTGTTTAAAATGCTTTCTTAACCAAATTGTTTTTCTCCAATAAAGCAGCTGCGTATAAAATTGACTTTAATGCATCCAAAGTATGTGTGTGTGTGGGTGAGACCTACAGTATAAGCATTTTAAATTCAAATAAGAGGAATTTGGAAACATAAACATGCAAGTTTATAATGTTTTCAGGATGACTTCAAGATGTGGCCGGCTTCATAAGTGGTTGAGTACTTTCCGTGATCCTTCAGTTATGACTTGTGTACAGATCTCATCATGCACAGTCCTTAACTATTTAGCAGAATAATAAGCTTCTTATGGCATAAGTTGGTGTAAAAAAAATGGAAAACCTTCAATGGTTAAAACTACAACAAAGTTTTGAAGGGAGGGAAACATCCATCTAACAATGAAATATTCTCCCTGTTTCTTCAATTTTCCCAGCTTCAATTGAGTTGTGTTCAGTTGTGATGTAATTGCATTGCTTCTCAGTGGCTTATAAACAGCTGATGTAATTAACCTTGTAGGGGTCTTAGGTTCAAACAACATGATATATGGATTTCTGTGATTTTATTTTTATTTATTTTAACATTTTCTATAGTGCTGTTCATGTAAAATGTCACAGCAGTTCTTTCCTCCATAATTTTCTTTTATAATGCATTAATCCAGGAAGGCTGCACCCATTAGGATAAGAAAAGCAGGTGTGCTTTTGTCCCAGTTGTCATTTCTCAGTTGAGTCTCCTTCCCCAAACTCCTTTTCAATCCACCAGGAATGGGGGAAGATAGTTTGCTTGTATCTTTTCCCTGTAGGTGAGAAGCAGCTTGGGTGTGTGTGTGTGTTTGAATTGAAAAATGATCAGTAGGGAAACTTTTTATAGGTGTATAGATATCATGTAATTTGGCAGGATGAAATCCAAGGGCTAGCAGACTCGAGCTCACTTCCCTGGTATCAATACTTACAGATATCTCATGTGCTGAATTATCTAGTTACTAATCAGGAACTTGACAGAAATTTAACTGGGTTTGATGCTCTAATAATTCAAAGGAATAGGTCTAATAAAAAAATATTGCTTCGTGCTTATCATTTCCTTTAATAGTAAACTCAGGTAGTTGAGTGCTTGAATGGGGCCATTGAGAAACAAGAGGGTGGTATCAGCATGCTCCAGTGAAGCAAAATATTGGGGTGGGTGGGAGCAACCTCCTAAAAAATGAGCCCAGAGAGGACTGAGCATGAGCTCAGTAGCCTCCAGGAGCCACAGAATGTTGAGTGTTGGTTGGCATACGAAAAATGGAAAACCCAGAAGAAGGGGGAAGATTGAACTGGCCTCCTTGAGCCTTTTACAGTTTATAGTATCCTGGAGTATGGCTGGATTAAAACCTGCTATAGGGTGAGATACCCTGTAACATTTTATAAATGCTTTGGTTCCCTGATGTGGACTGTAAACCCACCATTATGGAATTGTGATCTTGGTCGAGTACTTACCCAGTAAATATGGAATTATATGTGGTTGTTCCCACCCCTACATTCATCTGTTAGTATAAGAAAAGCTGTATATAAATTCCTGACTATGTAGTATTTAATGTCAGATTGGCTATATAAACCATTCTGTGTTGAAAGAGACATGGTCATATTGGGATGTGTTTGGTCACACAAGAAAATCCATAGGTTTGTGGAGAGGTAGTAGACCACATTAATTAGTTACAAAATACATTTTAAATCCAGTGGCTGTAGTATTAGACTATTTTGAATCTGGGACAATCCCTTCTATTAGAGAAGACCTAGTTATTAATAGCTGCCAAGGTACACATTATAAAAGCATGGGAATGCGGGAATGCTCCAGAAATTCAGGGATGGTATGAGGAAATGATGATGGATAAGATTTCCTTTCAATTAAATGGGATGGCCAACCCGTTACAAAGACTTACTTATTTTTTGAGGAATGGTTCCCCTTTCTGGTGTCCACACCACACACTCCTCAAAATCCTTGTGCAAGAAACTGGAAAGGTTAAGGCCCATTTCTGCCTACTACTTAGTAATGTTTCTCCGCCAAAAATCAAGTTGCATTGTTTTTCCTGCTATGGTAGCAATTTAGAAAATTCCTTTTAAAGTAAAGGTTTCTGTTTGGTTTTTATTCTTTTTCCATTTATTATTTTGAGATGTTAAAGAAAATCAAGCATTAAAAAATAAAGTTTCAAAAGTATTACTATTTCCAGGGCAATTAACAATCATACAAATGAATTAAGAACAGAAATCATAACAGAATAGTAAAATGGGAGAATTGTAAGTTGCACTGTAAAACTGATTTAACTAGAAAGTAAAAGGCTGGGACAAGTAAAAAAAAATATTCGCCAGGGGCGGAAAAGACAAGTGTAGTCCTCAGGTGAGTATCCCCGGGGAGAGCATTCCAAAGAAGGGGGCACCACAACTGAGACTGCCTTCTCCCCAGTTGCCACCAGCTTTGCCTCTGAAAGTGGAGGCACCCAGAGGAGGGCCTCCAACAATGAGCAGGGAGGTTCACTTGGGAGTAGGATGGACTCTGGCCTGGCCACTGCTGGCATGTATCCCTCAGGCAGTTTCATGGGTAGCAATCCAGCTCTTGAGCTGAAAAAGTGACCCTCACCCCTGGAATAGGTGATCCTTCAGGTACTCAGATCCCAAGTTGCAGAGGCCATTTTGCCAGTGAAGCTGTTTAAGAATTGGCAAGGTATTTTTCCACCTGCTGGAGCTGGACCCTGTTATCAGCCCTAGTGGCTGTACTTTGAAAGACTTAAGCAGCTACTCCCCATCTGCTCTTCTGCTTAGACGCAGCTTGTCTAGGCTGCTTTGTGTTGAAAAGAAACACACTCGCTGGGGAATGTGTCGTTGGAGCCCTAGGTTTGCATCCTTAATACAACATCATAAAGAGTAGATTCACTTGCCATCTTGATTAGTTCCTTGAGATGCTAAAATATAGTAAATTGCTAAAATATAGTAAATTAATATTAGGTCTTGCAGTTTCTTCCATCTTTGCTTTTATGAATAATCCAATTAATCATTTTGACTGCTGTGAATAAGAGAAGAGCTGAATAAATATAGATCTGAGACCGAAGTGTGAAAGTGATAGCTACTGGATATTGAGTTTGCTGCTAATTCAGTAAAATCTGTGCCTAATGGCGTGTGTGCGTGCGCGCGCAAGAAAAGAAAGGAATGAAACTTGGAGCTAGTCAGTGCTCTGAAGTAAACTTCCTTGGCATATTTTACCATAATGTTCTCTTTTAGGGGAGCTACTGGAGTTCTCAGTGGCTTCTGCCCCACCAGCAAATGGTTCATGTGGATTTGAGTAATACCACTTAATTGGCTAATCCATAATCTCTTTTGCCATATGTTGCTCTGTTTCTCATTCTGAGTGTGTTAGGCACATGCAGGGTTTTTTGGGTTGCTTTCTAAATAAAGTTTGAAATACAGCTGGGTTTGAGCAAAGTGATGGAGGCCTGTTTATTGTCCAACTCCCCAAAAGACAGCTCAAAACTAAGGCCCAGATCCAGAGAATTGACAACATCAGAGGAGCTGTTACTGTGCTTAAGGGCAAACAATATTTAATGCAAGCAGGTTTCTCCAGGGTGATGTGACAAGGGAACAATCTGGGATTCTGCATGCATGACTAGGTTGCTAAGTATGGACCATTGTGCCTTTGAATTTAGGCTTCTGCTACAAAACTTAGTTTCGTTTATTTATATCCTGCTTTTCTATTAAAATAATGATCAAAGCATCTTTCAATAAAATAAAACAATACAGCATTAAAAGGGAACTACAATAACAAGACATCATTAATACAACATTAAGTTGCATTGTGTGTTCTGTACTTAAAATATTTGGTTGACAGCCAGTTGAAACTTTGTGTCAAGAAACATCATGTCAACCTGTATAAATTATGCAAACTGAATAAATTTCAGCCTCGTCCCAAGCCGTATAGGGCTTTATGGGTCATAACCAGCACTTTGAATTCTGTCCAGAAACAGACCAGTAGCCAGTGAAGCTGCTGTAACAAGGGAGTCACATGCTCT
Organism: Shinisaurus crocodilurus; assembly: GCA_021292165.1. Taxonomy (NCBI): domain Eukaryota; kingdom Metazoa; phylum Chordata; class Lepidosauria; order Squamata; family Shinisauridae; genus Shinisaurus; species Shinisaurus crocodilurus. Next base: position 104,299,094 of record CM037876.1, read on the forward strand.
CTGTAACCGGCCCTGGTCAACACTCTGGCCACAGCATTCTGGGCCAGCTGAAGTTTCGGAACAGTTTTTGAAGGCGGCCCACAGGGCTGTGGAGTCGGTAGATAAATGTTCCGACTCCTCAGTTTTTTGTACTTCCGACTCCGACTCCTCTGTATTAATATGCGAATGTATTTTATACATTCCTTGAAGGAAAGAAAGGCAACATACATGTCATTACCACAGGACTACTGGCTGGGAAGCCAACAGTCTACTGTATTGAACAGTTTAAGCAAAAGACAAACACAATGAAAACAACAAAGTTTTATTAATTTTTTTTATTAATTTAATTAATCAAGTGGCTGGATAGTAGCAGCAGGCATAAACATCAGGAACAGGAACTTTACCAGTTCAAAAATACAAACCACATTATTTGGTTGTTCTTCTTCGTGGTCTCTGTGCATCACACACATATGGGTTCTCTGCGCCTGCGCTGAGATCGTTCGGGAAACTTCCAAAGCTGAGGTGAATTGGGCGGGAGCCCCTCCCCCCGCGCGTGTCCCTTAGCGCGGCTCCCGCCCATCTCCTCAGTTCCTCTTCGACCGCCATTGCGTGTAGTCGTCGGGTTCTTCTATCCTCTCTCCGGAGTCGCTTAATAGCTGAGTTAGCCTTTTTTTCCTATCCCTTTTCCTTACGAATCTTCTCTTTTTCTTCCTTCGACTAATCTATCTCCTTTTCAAAAAACAAACAAAAAAAAAAAATTATTACAAAAAAACTCTTACTATACCCGTATCTCTCCCCCGATCTTATCCACCTATCTCCTAATCTCTTCTTTATAATTCTAACTATGCCTCTGAAGGCACCTTTTAGAAAATGCCAGCGGTGTGGGACAAAAATCCCACCCGCTGATAAGCACCTGCTGTGCTTGCTTTGCCTGGGGCAAGGCCATAAAATGGAGACCTGCCAGGACTGCCAGGCCTTTACAAAACAGGCCAGGAAACAGTGCCAAACTAAGCTGCGAGCTCTCCTGTGGGAGCAGTCTCTGTCAGCTAAAGGGCCCGATCCGGAGGAGAAACCTGGGGGATCCCAGTCAGCCAAGAAGCCGTCAAAAGACACTTCTGCGGCAAAGAAGTTGGCGAAAAAGGCCCATAAGGATAAGGCGGAACGCCTGAAAAAGAAAATGGCGGACAAGCCTAGTAAAGACGCTGAGCCTTCTACCTCAGCCGCCATGAAGGTCTCAGAGCGCACGGCTCTACTAATGTCGGCGATGACTGGGGCTCGGGATTGAGCTACGGGACCGATTGCCCCCCAGTCTCCACCGATCTCGACGACGTCTCCTCGAGATCGAGAATCGGGTTCGAAAACCCCAAACAAGCAACCGCCGACTATAACCACCTCCCTGTCGGAGGGAGAAATTGTGGCCTCGCCATCGATGGATCGACCCCGTTCGGGCTCGAGGGGTCCTCCACCACGTCTCTCGCCCCCAGCAGCATACGCTAAGTAGGAGCGGAGGGCGCACAGACCATCACGCTCTCCCCGATACCGAAGCCGCGATTTGACCTCGAGGGATTCTGCCTCTCGATCAGTCTACTCCCGTCGCCGCGATGACAGGTCGTGGTCGGGCTCCTATTATTCGGACTCGAGATCTAGGAGCTACAGATCCCGATCTCGAGGCTCACCGGAACGGAGGAGGCGCGATCATTACTACCGGCACCGACGCTCCCCACCTCGAGAGCGCAGACATAGATCTAGATCTCCTACGCCAAGGCAGAGTACAACCGTATTCCGGGCACCCGTCGAGACCGTAGTCCAACCGACCGCCTCGACCTCGACTGCCCAGACGATTCTCGCTCCTGTCGTCGCGACCCGTTCGTCGTCGGGATCGGCGTACGTATCGGACTCGGACTCAGTGGCCTCCTCCTCCCATTCCACCTCACCAGACGCACGGGTGGAATCCAAGGAAGCGATCTCCCCTTCGGAAGACATGGGCAGCTTCTCAGAGCATGTCAGCTGGATGGTGACAGCTCTAGGAGTGGAGGCGAAAACCGCGAAAGGAAAAGCAAAGGACGACATCTACGCGGTCCTGAAGTCTACTCAGTCCAACCACCTGCTCCTTCCCTTCCTGCCAACACTGCTAGAGACGGTGCAGGAGACCTGGAAAACTCCGGCCTCTACGAAACCAACAGCTAAGAGGCTGGAGTCAATGTACAAAATCCAGGAAGAAGGAGCTAAATTCCTGTTTTCCCATCCGACCCCGAACTCGCTCATAGTTAAGTCAGCGCAGTCTCGTGGGGGAAGACAGCATACGACGCCGGCAGACAAAGAGGGTAAGACATTAGATTCTTACGGCCGTAGGATCTATTCCTCGTCTTCCCTTGGGCTGAAGGTATCTAACTATGAGGCGCTGCTAGCTAGATACCAGATGTTCATCACGGAGAAGCTGGGAGACCTCTGTGATTATCTGGCGGCGCAATACATCAAGGAGGCAACCAGTATCGGTGCCCTTCAGATGAACACGGCCCGCCACCAGGTCGATAGCCACGCTAGGTCGATGATCGGATCCGTGGCTCTGAGGAGACACTGCCTGGCTTCGCTCTACCAATCTGACTCCCGATGATAGAGCGAAGATACAAGACCTGCCATTTGACGGAGAAGGGTTGTTCAACTGCCACCACGGATGACTCCCTCGACTCCGCTCAAAAGGCTCTAGCGACGGCCAAGAAGATGGGACTTGTCCGCCAGCCCCCATCTCAACAATTCAGGCCAAGACGATGGTCCCGATTCCCATACCCCTCCTCACAATATCAACCAGCTGGACAATATCGGGGTGGGAATCGTCGGCCTCAAGCCCCACAGCCGCAGGCTCCACAACGCTCGTACCCTCAACAGCGCTCGAGGGGCTCGCGGAGGGGGGGCGACTTCACTCGACGGCGCCTTTGACTCCGTCACCGGCCCGACCGACTTGTCTCCTCCAGTCCAGCCTGCTCTCGACACCAGCAGACCGATTGCCTCGTCTCCACCACCTCAGGCACCTCTCTTCGGCTCCCGGCTCCACCAACACCTCCGGTCCTGGAGGACCATCACGACGGATCGATGGGTGTTGAGCATAGTAGAACACGGCTACAGGATCGAGTTCAGAGTCCTCCCTCCTTTTCTCGGGATCAAGACCACCCGTCCAACTCGAGTGCTCTTAGAAGAGATGTCAAACCTCCTGCAAAAAGGAGCAATACGACCGGTTCCCGCAGAAAACTTGGAGGACGGCCTGTACTCCAGGTACTTCATCGTGAAGAAAAAAGGAGGAGGACTCAGACCGATCCTGGACCTTCGCACAGTAAATCTCTTTATCCCACCAAAGAGATTTCGTATGGTCACACTCCAATCGCTTCTTCCACTACTCCGAAGGAACGATTGGTTTGCATCCATCGACCTCAAGGATGCGTACTTCCACATCGCCATCCACGAGGACACCCAAAAATACCTTCGGTTCCGAGTAGGAGACGACACCTTCCAGTTCGTGGTTCTTCCATTCGGACTTTCCACCGCGCCGAGGGTGTTCACGAAGTGCATGGCTGTGGTTTGTGCAAGTCTTCGGGCAAGAGGCATCACCGTCTTCCCGTACCTGGACGACTGGTTACTAGTGGCTCAATCAAAACAGGAGCTCCAGCACGCTCTGGAAGAGACACTGTACCTCCTAGAGGACCTGGGACTCTGCCTGAATGCGGAGAAATCGGTCCTTCAACCAGTAAAGGAGATACAGTACATCGGCGCGAAACTAAACGCCTTCGAAGGTCGGGCTTATCTACCAAACGACAGAGTGCGTCAAGTAAGGACACTCGCAAAAAAGATCTCAAAGCAGCCAATATGCTCCGCTCAAACGATTCAACGCCTACTAGGACATATGGCCTCAACAATTGCGGTCGTACGATATGCGAGGCTTCGCATGCGACCCCTTCAAACATGGTTCATCAAGCAGTTCAAACCAGAGAAAGACAAATCATCCGTCCGCCTATATCTTCCTCGAGCCGTAAGAGAGTCCTTGAGGTGGTGGCAACAGGAGTCGAACCTGAACGCGGGCATACCGTTCCATTCTCCGGTACCGAACTGCATATTAACAACGGATGCATCGTTGCTGGGATGGGGGGCCCACTCAGGCGATCACGTCGTACAAGGCACATGGACGTCCACACAAGCTTCCAAACACATCAACTGGCTGGAAATGATGGCCGTTTGGAAAGCGTTACAAGCCTTAGAGCAATATCTCTCGAACTGCCACATTCGTGACCGACAACACTACGGTGGTCGCGTACATAAACAAACAGGGCGGCACGAGATCGACGCGCCTCACAAGACTGACCATGCAGCTCTACGAATGGGCTCTACTTCGAGGAATGTCCTTTGTAGCGATCCACATCGCAGGAAAATCCAATGTACTTGCAGACACTTTGAGTCGCGTGTCGATGCAATCGCACGAATGGACGCTGGACAGGAAGGTGACCAACTCACTGTTCCAACGCTGGGGTCATCCGAGGATAGACCTATTCGCCACCAGCGAAAACACAAGGTGCCCCATGTTCTGCAGCAGGGCAGCCTCGGACCCGAATTCGATCACCGATGCTTTCCTGATGACCTGGAGCGGCGACTTCTACTACCTATTCCCCCCAATCCCACTTCTTACACGTGTGATCGCCAAGATAGCTCGGGACGGAACCAACTGCATCCTAGTATGCCCGCGGTGGCCGCGTCAACCTTGGTTTGCACATCTGCTCAACCTCTCACAGGGAGATTATCTCCCATTACCACTACAGGACAATCTACTAACACAACACAAAGGCAAAGTGTTTCACCCCAACCTACGTTCTCTAAACCTAATGGCCTGGAGAATCAGATAGCAGCGGATACAGACCTATCGGACGCGGTGAAGGAGATCCTCTTAGCAGCAAGGAAGCCTTCCACAAGGCTCTCCTACGCCAGGAAATGGATGGCTTTTCTTAATTTCGTCTCACCTTTAGGCAAAGACCCAATGACTTGCTCGATCTCGACCGTTCTCGATTTCCTCCACTCGCTAATGACCCGTGGCCTGAAATTCTCATCAATCAAAGTCTATCTAGCAGCTCTAACAGCACACAGAACTACCTCAACGGGGACGTCCTTATTTGTACATCCATTAATCAAGCAATTTTTGAAGGGGCTTAAAAATCTTCGACCTCCAGTCCGCAACATAGTCCCAGGTTGGGATTTACCCTTGGTCCTGAATGCTCTGACAAAGCCACCGTTCGAGCCCATGGCTAAAGCAGACCTGCGACTGGTATCGTTCAAAACACTATTCTTAATAGCGATTACTTCGGCAAGAAGAGTGAGTGAACTGCACGCTCTCCGAGTGGACCCACCTTACACAACCTTCCACAAGGATAAAGTCGTCCTAAGACATGACATAACTTTCTTACCGAAGATGGTGTCAGAATTTCACCTAGGACAGGACATTATTCTACCAACGTTCTTTCCGTCCCCATCGTCAACGATCGAGAGGTCGATGCACAGCCTCGACGTCCGACGGGCCCTACTATTCTACAAAGCCCGTACGGAATCGATAAGGAAGACCAATCAACTTTTTGTGTGCTACGGCCCCCCTAAATCGGGCCTCTCTGTATCCAAGCAAAGGCTATCCTCTTGGATAGTGGACACTATCGAACTTGCCTACCAATTAGCTGGACGTTCTCTACCAGGGTCCGTAATAGCCCATTCAACCAGGGCTCTATCGACCTCGACAGCCTTCGGAAAAGGCATTACTGGACTTATGCAGGGCGGCGACCTGGTCTACCCCCTCTACTTTCATCCAGCATTACCGCCTCGATGTTCGAGCCAGAGAGCAGAACGCATTCGGCAGGGCGGTCCTGTCTTCGGTCACCATCTGACTACCGACACCGACCCACCTCCGGTAAGTCAGCTTGCTAATCTACCCATATGTGTGTGATGCACAGAGACCACGAAGAAGAAGGACAGGTTGCTTACCTGTAACTGTAGTTCTTCGAGTGGTCATCTGTGCATTCACACAACCCGCCCTCCTTCCCCGCTCGGTGTCTTCATCGAGTTCGATGGATACCAAAAGGGAATGGGTTGGGAGACCGTTTTTAACTATCCTACTCGATATCGAAGTGTATGCCGAGTTCGTATTTCTTTTTATGGTACCAAATGTTTGCAATATTATCCTCGGTCCCGACGGTCGCAATAGGCGGTCTCAGGGAACTGAGGAGATGGGCGGGAGCCGCGCTAAGGGACACGCGCGGGGGGAGGGGCTCCCGCCCAATTCACCTCAGCTTTGGAAGTTTCCCGAACGATCTCAGCGCAGGCGCAGAGAACCCATATGTGTGTGAATGCACAGATGACCACTCGAAGAACTACAGTTACAGGTAAGCAACCTGTCCTTTTAGAACAAAAACAAAGCTTATCTATATGAACCAAAAACAAAATCTGTAAAACCTAGAAATGGTTTATATTAATCTTGAAATGTAGTTATAGGCTTAGCAAATGCAAATCAATTCAATGTAGAGTTCTAAGGAAGAGAATTGCCTCAGCCAGATCCTCTTTCATAGAGGCTCTTAAGTCAGACTTTATTATTTTTAGGGCTGAAAATAATCTTTTGACACTGACTTGGGTATGTGGCATTGCAGTAACTATTCTGGCCACATCACTAAGATCTCTGGATAAACAAGGATGGCTTCTTCAACAGTAAGTTTTGATGAGCGATCATACTTTTCAACTTCTTTTAGTGCTTTATAAAACTCCTGTTGGAATTTTTTTATTTGGACATTTACTGGTTCTGTAACGCTTATGCGACGTCACTTTCCTTTAGCAACTTCCATTTTGTCTAAGAAGGAATCAAAGTCTAATTCTTCGTTTGAAGAAGATGATCCTGAGTTACCACTATTGCTTAAAAGAACTTCATCCTCCTTTGGAGGTATTTCAGGTCGTAATCCCTTCATGCGAACTGCTACATCATAGAGGGCCTTTTTCCCAGTAGCAGTCTGTTCACTGTTCAACAAAAGTCGGTTCATTGGGTCGACATAAATAGCCGCTAACAAGATTTCATTTTCCAGCAAAAGACTCTCTCTTTTCATCATTGAAGATGCAATGCCCTCAGCTATTAACCCTCCATTTTTGTTCAGGCGATATAACAGGCTCTTCCATTCCAAGAGGAATTTACCCGGGGTTAGATCGTCACATTGCAACCTCTTGGTGACAGTGACGGGGTGAGAAAGAAAGCTCTTCTAGCAGAGAGAGGTAGTTGGGCAGAAGCTGCTGCCTTCTCCTTTTTGTGTGCTGATCTGCTGCTGAAGATAGGGCAGTGGGAGGATCCAGGAAGGGGCATTTATTATAAAACATGATTTCCCTAGTAGAATCCCATAGTCATGTTTAAAGTTTAAGCTAACAATCGGAGTTTACAAATTTTTATAGCCTTAACTGAATGACAGCAGTTTTTCCAATGGTTTACAGCTTCAGTCTTGAACCCTCCATTCCCTTCACTTATACAAGTGTCTCTAGTCCTGCAGAAAACATATTTACTTAATCCCTTATCAGTGAGAGGCTAGGTTACCCATGGGCGCTGCGTTCCCTGTAACAGCAGAACACAACACTATGGAAAGTATAAATATTGCCGCTCCTAATTGTGCGTTGCGTGCCATATAGTGAAGCACATGAAAAGCATGCTTCTTCACGGTCACTTAACGTGTTAGTTTTGCGGTTACGTGAGGCACTGCATGCATTGGTCTTTATTCTTACAGTAGAGAAGTCATTAATTATAACTTTTTGTGAATTGGGACATTTAAACTTGCTTTTTTAAAAATTCCAATCTAAATTTAGTAGGAGTCGGAGTCGGTGCATTGTTTGCCGACTCCGACTCCAGGTACCCAAAATTTCCTCTGACTCCTCGACTCCAACTCCACAGCCCTGGCGGCCCATATAGAGCAGGTTACAGTAGTCTAAACGGAATGTAACTAAGGCATGTATGACTGCAGCCAGATCTTCCAAAAGGTGTGACTTCCAAAAGGCTTTTGGCCTTGACAAAGACTCCTGAGCAAACAGCAGTCATGGAATAAGAGGAGAGGCCCTCTTATGATAGGTAACTGATTAAAGAACAGAAAGCAAAGAGTAGATTAAATGGTAAATTCTCCCAATAGATGGATGTAAACTGTGGTGTCTCACAGGGATCTGTATTGGGACCAATGCTTTTCAACTTGTTCATAAATGGTCTGGAATTAGGAGTAGTGAGGTGGCCAGATTTGCTGATGACACCAAATTACAGTGGTTAATACAAAAAGGGAATGCAAAGAGCTCCAAAAGGATCTCTCCAAACTGGGAGAATGGGCATCAAAATGGCAAATGTGGTTCAGCATAAGCAAGTGTAAAGTGATGCACATTGGGGCAAAAAAATCCCAACTTCGCATATAAGTGGATGGGATATGAGCTAGCAGTGACTGACCCAGAATGTGATCTTGGGGTTGTGGTGGTCAGCTCGATGAAAATGTCTACCTAGTACGCAATGACTGCTGTATAAAAAGCAAAGTCCATGTTGGACAGAATTAGGAAAGGAATCAAAAATAAAACTGCAAATATCATACTCCCCTTACATAAATCTTGGAATATTGTGCACAGTTCTGGTCACTGCACCTAAAAAGAATATTGTAGAGTTGGAAAAAGTGCAGAAAAGGGCAACTAAAACGATCAAAGCGCTGGAGCAGTTCCCCTATGAGGAAAGGTTACAACATCTGGTACTATGTAGCTTAGAGAAAAGACGAGTGAGGGGAGACATGATAGAGGTGTACAAAATTATGCGTGGTATAGAGATAGTGGATAGGGAGACACTTTTCTCCCTCTCTCATAATACTAGAACCCAGTGGGTCATCCCATGAAGCTGATTGGTGGGAGATTCTGGACAAATAAAAAGGAAGTACTTCTTCACACAGTGCGTAGTTAAATTATGGAATTCACTACCAGTAGATGTAGTGATGGCCACCAATTTGGATGGCTTTAGAAGGGGATTGGACACATTCATGGAGGGTAAGGCTATCAGCGGCTACTAGTCCTGATGGCTATATATAACCTCCAGTAGTGGAGGTGTTATGCCTCTGAATACCAGCTGCTGAGGAGAATGAATGATAGGGTGCTGTTACATACACACATGGGGGGGTAAAGGGGGGGGATCCTCCAATGGAAGTTTTTTTTCTTTTTTAAGCCCCTGCAGGGGTGAGAGGAGAGCGATTTTAAGGGGGAAAGTTTAGGAAGGTTTAAACCTCCCCATCTGCTCATGGTGCATGATCTTTATGCAGGTTTTGCATGCTTGCTTCGAGGTAAAAAAAAACACCTGTGAGTATCAGCCACACGCTATCTATTTTACGTATTTAATGTAGTATCTCTTTACATTAGCCCTTATTTTCTTATATTACAACTTAATGTTTGACAGTGTCCATCTAGGATCTGTAACTTGTTTGTTTGCAGTGCTGCTTGGTTATTTTAAAGATTTTTGCACATATACTCTGATGTGAGCTATTGATAGATTAATCTAGTCCTATTCTGGTAAAGCAGTGGTCTTCAGACTGTGTCCTAGGGAACCACAGGATTATTCAGAAGCCTATACGAGCAACTTTAAAAAGATCAGAAATTGTGGACAAGCTGGATATGATGGGGGTTGTAGTCCAACACCTATGGAGGGCACCAGGTTGGAGAAAGCAGCTTCAGATTGTGCATGTAGTTCACATGCAGTGACTGTAGGCCAGTGCCCCACATAATCTGTGCACCCTGGGACATGACTAGACTTCTGCATTCCGCTAGCATTCCGCAGGAACCATGCAGGGGTTCTCTTAAATTACAAGGCTTGAAAGCCACTCTGGTAAACATTAATGCAGGTTGATAAATGGCTAATTTCAGAAATTGTCAAGGGAAAGAGCCTCATTAGAAGCAGCAGCAGCAACAGAACATCAAGCAAATTGCCGCTTTCCTGAGGACACAGTGCTGGAATTTTTTAAAAGGTTGTGCACATCATGAATTAAATATTCTAATTTAATAGCTTCAGGAAGGGAGATACTTTAACTAGCTTATAGGGGAAAATCAGGCATGGATTCAAAGCATGTAATCAATTATCTCTTTAAAATATTTTGACAGATATATGCAGTGGTAAAATGAACTTATGGTGAGGTCTGTCTTCAGACAGAGGTGTAGTTTTCTGGCAAGCTACTTGAAGATGTGCACATCCTGAATATTCCTCGTAATGCAGTGTTTCTCAGTGGCAGGATGGCTCTGAGTAAGGGTCATGGATCACTGCAGTGTGTGCATGCGCGCACACATGTGGACATGCTTGCAAATAATTTTACAAGTGGCTCCAAGTGTGAGAATTCAGAGTCCCTAATTCAAACCTCACCGAAGTCATTCATGAGCTCTTTAGATAGCAATAGGTCTCCTGACTTATGCTTGCCATCTCCCTTGCCATTATCTAGGTCAGTGTTCTCCAACCTTGGGTCCCCAGATGTTTTTGGCCTACAACTCCCAGCATGCCCCAGCCAGCTATGCTGGCTGGGGCATGCTGGGAGTTGTAGGCCAAAAACATCTGGGGATCCAAGGTTGGAGAACACTGATCTAGGTAAAGCACACCAGTCAACTGAACAATCAGTTGGCCACCTATTATTTGACCATAGTTAAATATGGTCAATATTCCATGAAGCTGTACATAGGTGGCAACTTGCCTTTAATTTCTTTTCATTGTGCTGTCATTTGTTTGCAAGTGCAGGAGTGAGGGCTCCTTGCCCGCGATGCCTGCAGCAGTGGGGGGCAAGCCTAGCAGCATAACAGTGCTTCTCTTAGTGGCCTCCTATTATAAAACTGCAGGTCTTGTCCCTCTCATATAGAATCATAGAACAGTAGAGTTCGAAGGGGCCTACAAGGCCATTGAGTCCAACCCCCTGCTCAATGCAGGCATCCAAGTCAAAGCATCCCCGACAGATGGCCGTCCAGCTTCACCTTGAATGCCTCCAGTGTGGGAGAGCCCACTACCTCCCTAGGTAGTTGGTTCCACTATCGTATTGCTCTAACAGTCAGGAAATTTTTCCTGATGTCCAGGCGGAATCTGGCTTCCTGTAACTTGAGTCCATTATTTCCGTGTCCTGCAATCTGGGATGATCGAGAAGAGATCCTGGCCCTCCTCTGCGTGACAACCTTTCAATTACTGGAAGAGTGCTATCATATCTCCCCTCAGTCTTCTCTTCTGGAGGTTAAACATACCCAGTTCTTTCAGTCTCTCCTCATAGGGCTTTGTTTCCAGACCCCTGATCATCTTTGTTGTCCTCCTCTGAACCCTTTCCAGTTTGTTTACATCCTTCTTAAAGTGTGGTGCCCAGAACTGGATGCAGTACTCAAGATGAGACCTAACCAGTGCTGAGTAGAGGGGAACTAGTACTTCACGCAGTTTGGAAACTATACTTCTATTAATGTAGCCTAAAATAGCATTTGCCATTTTTGCAGCCACATCACATTGCTGGCTCATATTCAGCTTGTGATCTACAACAATTCTAACTTAAGATCCTTCTTGCTTGTAATATTGTTGAGCCAAGTATCCCCCATCCTGTAACTGTGCATTTGGTTTCTTTTTCCTAGGTGCAGCACTTGGCATTTATCCCTATTAAATTTCATTCTGTTGTTTTCAGCCCAGCGCTCCAGCCTATTGAGATCACTTTGAATTTTGTTTCTGTCTTCCAGAGTATTCGCTGTTCCACCCAATTTTGTGTTACCTTTTCCCTCAAATTCTTGAGCTCCACCCATCTGATTCTTCCAAATGTCTCCTATTCCTTTGCTGTCCCTTATGCCTGGAACTGCCTCCTAGGACACCTACTTAATTCCATCTCTTTTCCTTCTAATCCCTCTTCAAAGCCACAGTTATTCTGCAAAACATTTGGCGTTACTCTAGTTCTCACCTCCTACAGAAAATAAGCTCAGTACATGTAACCATATTTGCACGTACTTTTCATCTGTTTTATTTATTAAACAAATGTTGCTTTTCTTGTGCAATGTAGCAGCAGACAAAGAATAAAAATATTGAATTCCATGATACTGTGATCTTAAACAATAAACTTATGCAGAAAGGAGAACACTTAATGTTTTGAAAGTAACTGTAGCCTCCATCTAAGAGACAGACTAGAATGTTATCCTTCCTTCCTCTCCTATTTGTCTCCCCACTGTCAAAACAGACTGTAAGCTCCTCAGGGAAGAAAGCGGCTCTTCTTGTTTGTGACTTGGTGAAGCACCACCAGGCGCTCTGCATTTTACATACCGGTAATAGGCAATACACTGCAACTCCATTGGAATTGCAATTGCTGAGAAGTTAGAAGTCTTTAACTGCTGCAGCAGGCAGCTTTTCCTCAGGCAGGTGATGAAGTGGAAAGGGTGCATAGGAGCTTGCGAAGAAATAGTCTGGAGTGGGTTTAGAGGCTGGGCTGTTATATTTAATGAGGTTTTTAGGTTTGTGGGGCAGTGAGTTGTAGACAAGGATTGTGTGATTTCATAATGCTTGAGAAATACTACGTAAAACTATTATCTTTTAAGATTTCTGAAACAGTTCCACAGCCGATATGAACTGTTGAAGGGCCACAAGTTGTCAATCTCTGCCCTAGAGAGATCTAATTTAGCATTTTTTGTTTACATGTATTTAGTAAACAACACAGCTAAAACAAAGTACTTCAAGTTATTTTTTTCCACAGTACACTACACGTATTTGACCTGAAATATTTGACGGTAAAAAACACGCTTTATATGAGTTAAATATTATATTATGTTGAATTTTTATTGGAATATTTGTAAAAAAGGTTGACACACTCATTAGTTTTAACAACCCAAAGAACTGTGCATGATATGTTGAGAACCAGTCATCTATTTCAGCAGAGTTCAAGTCTCTTCCCCTAAAGTTGTTGGGGCACCTTCAGTTTCGCTGCCACTATTTATTAGTTCCATTTCACTCTGAGACATATACGTATTTCAGTGACATATATGTATGCTAGGGATAATCACCTGAAAAACATTAATTACAACTTTGAAGCTGCCAAGCTTGCTTAATGTTGTATTTGCAATTAGTGTACATTAACTTTTACTAATGAACTTACCAAATGGAAAATTTCCTGCGGAAAAATAAAGCACTGGAAAATTTTCTGCCCTGCATCACTGATTCCAGCCCATGCTAGTTAATAATCAAAATACTTCTTGGACTGGAAATAGTTTCCTCTAGTAGTAAAGAAATAGTTGATAAAGCTGCCAGAGCAAGTGACATAAGTCAGTGAAGCATCACAAGAATGTTTTGAGGCTGTGTGAATTTACTTGGGAGTAAGCCACAGTTGGATTAACTACAGGTGTAGCATAAGATAGAGCATCTGCTGAAATTCTCCTTTTGTTTAATTATAGGTTTGCAATCATATACCCACTTATGTGGGAGTAAGTCCAGTTGAACTCAGTGGGACTTACTGCTGATTGTGCTGTAAGGTTGCAGCAGTCATAAACATACTGGGGAGCGATTCCCAGTGAAGGCCGCAGGACCTCTGACTAAACATGTATAGATTTGGCTACTCTATGACAAGCCTTTCAGCCTAATTAGTGGAGTGGAATGGAGTGGGCAGTTTAAGCATGCAGTCCTCTGCATGCTCACTACTAAAAAGGACTGAGTAAACACACAGAGGCTGTAGGCCTCCCTCCCCACCCGCGCAAGTAACCAAATCACATCTTCCACCCAGCCCACCAAAAGCAGTTAAGATATCTGGGATGGGCAGCAGAGTAGCAAGAAAAAGCAAATATCAAGGCCCATAGAAAGGAAGCCATTGGTTTTCAAGCTTACTGAAAAGTAAAGCTTACTTTTACTTATGTGCTAAGAATACCATTGGGGAGGCAGTACTTCCAGCTGCTGCTGCTGCTGCAATGGGCCTTCTCCTTGCCAGCAGTAACTACCGGTAACACATGGTTAGCAGTAACTAACACTAACAAATCTCCAGGGCCTGATGAACTGCATCCTAGAGTAATAAAGGAACTGGCAGAAGAACTCTCAGAACCACTGTCTATTATCTTTGAGAAATCATGGAGGACAGGTGAAGTGCCAGATGACTGGAGGAGGGCAAATGTTGTTCCCATCTTCAAAAAGGGCAAGAAGGAAGAACTTGGGAACTATAGGCCAGTCAGTCTGACATCAATCCCTGGGAAATTTTTGGAGCAGATAATAAAGAAGTCAGTCTGCAAGCACCTTGAAAACAATGCAGTGATTACTAGAAGTCAGCATGGATTTGTCAAGAACAAATCCTGCCAGACTAATCTGATCTCATTTTTTGATCGGGTAACCTCCCTTGTGGACTGTGGGAATGTGGTGGACATAATATATCTGGACTTCAGCAAAGCTTTCGACAAAGTGCCTCATGATATCCTGATTAGCAAGCTAGCTAAAAGTGGGCTAGATGGAACAACTATCAGGTGGATCCACAATTGGCTACAGAATCGGACTCAAAGAGTGCTTATCAATGGTTCCTTCTCAAACTGGGGAGAGGTAACGAGCGGGGTACCACAGGGCTCGGTCCTGGGCCCAGTGCTCTTCAACATTTTTATTAATGACCTGGATGAGGAGGTACAGGGAATGCTTATCAAATTTGCAGATGACACAAAGTTGGGTGGAACAGCTAATACTCTGGAAGACAGAAACAAAATTCAAAGTGACCTCGATAGGCTGGAAGCGCTGGGCCGAAAACAACAGAATGAAATTTAATAGGGATAAATGCCAAGTGCTGCACCTAGGGAGAAGAAACCAAATGCAGAGTTACAGAATGGGGGACACTTGGCTCAACAATACTACAAGTGAGAAGGATCTTGGAATTGTGGTAGATCACAAACTGAATATGAGCCAGCAATGCGATGTGGCTGCAAAGAAGGCAAATGCTATTTTGGGCTGCATTAATAGAAGTATAGCTTCCAAATCACGTGAAGTGATAATTCCCCTTTACTCGGCACTGGTTAGGCCTCATCTTGAGTACTGCGTCCAGTTCTGGGCACCACACTTTAAGAAGGACGTAGACAAACTGGAGAGGGTTCAGAGGAGGGCAACAAGGATGATAAAGGGACTGGAAACAAGGCCCTATGAGGAGAGACTGAAAGAACTGGGCATGTTTAGCCTTCAGAAGAGGAGACTGAGGGGAGATATGATCGCACTCTTCCAGTACTTGAAGGGATGTCACATAGAGAAGGGCCAGGATCTCTTCTCGATCATCCCAGTTTGCAGGACACAGAATAATGGGCTCAAGTTACAGGAACCAAGATTCCACCTAAACACCAGGAAAAATTTCCTGACTGTTAAGAGCAATAAGACAATGGAATCAACTACCTAGGGAGGTAGTGGGCTCTCCCACTCTGGAGGCATTCAAGGTGCAGCTGGACAGCCATCTGTCAGGGATGCTTTGACCAGGATTCCTGCATTGAGCAGGGGGTTGGACTCGATGGCCTTGTAGGCCCCTTCCAACTCTTCTTTTCTATGATTCTATGGGCCATCCTACCTCTTTTTTCAGAGGAGCTGACACCACTTGGTCCAACAGGCAAGGTTAGAGAAGCGAGTAAGAGCCTGCACACACACACACACGCACACACACACACACACACACGGAGGCAAGGCTGGAGGAAGTACGCTTGGAGGAGCAAGCGGGGGCACACACACTGGGCTGAAGTACATATTACTTTAAAGATGTAGCTAAGGGCTCTTTTTTACTCCAGGGTAAGTGCAGGGGTCCCAATCAGATGGGGGTTCTAGATGGGGGGCTTTAATTCTCTCCCCACTGCAGTCCCCATCTAGATTCCCCCCTGCCTACAACATAGATTGCCAAATAGTGATCCATTTGCTGTAATGGAGTACTATTTGGCAATACACATTGAGGCGCAGGAGGCGTGGGAAGCCCGCACACTGAGCTCTTCATTCTCCATCCCCTTCTTCTGATTGCATGGGTTCCTGTTCCTCCCACTTGGCCAGAAAGCTCTGTAGTTGTGTGTGTAACACAGAGAAGGTTGGCAGTGACAAGAAAGGAAGGTTGGGGGCCAGAGCAGTTTCTGGGGGCAGTGGGAAAGCTGGGCTGAGGTAGGAGGCTTTCCAAAGGGTGGGGGCATGGTTGGACTCACTGGTGGGTTCTTCTGAAGCCCCAGTATGTGCCCGATGCTGCTGCCCTGTAATGCCAGCCCCGATTGTCCCTTTCATGTCAGCCGCTGTGCTCTGGTCCCTATAACTGTGTCAGCTAGGAGCGGAGCCTTTACTGCTTTAGCTCCCAGGTTCTGGAATGTTTTGTCTGTTGTGAGGAGAGGCGCCTATGTCCACGTGTAAGGGCTGCAAAACCTTTGTGTTCCAACTCACATTTGCCTGAGTTCTTGGCATGTTCTTGGCTGCTTTTAGCTATTCTGGCAGTCCTTCCTTTGGATTTGTTTTTAATTATATTTATTCTGTGTAAGCTGTTTTGAGCATTCCTGAAAAAAGCAGCCTAGAAATCTTTTTAAAATTTGACTGAACCACCAGCTTTTACTGCGAAACATTTCTTGTTTCCTAGGTTGTCACTGTTAAATCCCCTTGATTGAACTAATGATGAAACAGAGGGTAATTTGCATTAAGTGTATGAAACCTAACCAGTCTTGACTTTTCTGGTCACTTAGATGAATATTTATAACAAATGCAATCAGTTCCAGGAAAATTACAAGCAATTTCTGTCATTCTTCTAGGCAATTCCTAGCGGGGGAAACTGTGTGTGTTTTCTCCTTGAATATAAAAGCTGTTTATAAGCTGAAATAATTACTTTAGTAGTGGAGTGTCATGGGTTGTGGTGGCATGTTGATGACAGTATTTGATTCAAATGTGACTATAGAAACTATAATGTTTGGTCTCTGTGATTCCTAGCTTGCCTTGGAGTGTCTTTAAGGCTTCTGATTTGTTCCCATGGAAACCAGGTACTAGTCGAAATGAGATGATGATAATCTGTGATTTTTTACAGTAGGATTTGCCTAGCAAGTACTTCAGTTTAGTTCACTTCTTGCTGAAGACGTGTGAAGCATTGTTAAGAGAAGCATGTGAACACAGAGTGGTTCTTAAATTCCTTACATTGTCTGTCCTTCTTTATTGTGCACATGTCTTCCTATAAAAGAATTAAGTTTCCTTCTAGCTTGTATGGCTGCCAGGATTCAACAGAGAATCTGCCTACATTACCTTCTTTCAAAATAAGGACAACTGTTGCCTTGTTCCAGTAATCCAGAGAAGCTTACGCATGGTGTGGAGAAAGCATTTCTCTCTAATTGTACTTGAATTCAGGGGCTCCAATGAAACCAATTTTGTCAGTAGATTTGGGACAGATAAAAGAAAGTAATGACTGAACCTGCTAAAACACTGACTCGATAGATATTTTTATAGCTGTGCAACCCTGGAAGGGCAGGGAGCTCCTGTCTCCACATGAGATTCAGTGCAAAGTGTTAAGATGCAAGGTGCCAGCCCTTCTTTGCTTGGGGTGGTATTTCCAATGAATTGGACTAGAGGAGCTGTGCAGCTTTCATGAAGGCTTCTCACATGGAGTTGGGAGAATAGGAAATTCTTTTGCTGGCCTTGAGGATGGCAGCATCTGAAGGGAATAGTGCCCTTGTTATATGAACAGAGGGCTGAATTTCATTTTACTGTTTATACTTGAGTACATGCCTTCTCAATCGTGGCAGTTGCACATGTTCATTTTGGCGCAGGTGTCTCTTAGAAAGGAAAAACACACATACCCTCAAGTGGCATCCCAGTGACCACCTGCAACTTTTCTTTTTTTCTTGAAGTCATGGACCGACTTATTCCCATGTGCGTATACCCTTCACACTTTAAGGAATGTGCATGTGCTTTTGTACTCAAGTATATATCCCAATGAGAAATAAGTAAATTGGCTTAGATTCTACTGCAGGGCTCTCCAGCCTTGGGTCCCCAGATGTTCATAGATTCATAGATTTATAGAGTTGGAAGGGGCCTACAACAAGGCCATCGAGTCCAACCCCCTGCTCAATGCAGGAAACTAGAGGGGGGGGTCTCCCATCCAAGTAATAATCAGGCCTGACCCTGCTTAGCTTTCCACGCTCAGACAAGCTGAGCCAGTGTGAGCCACAGGTCTGTTTTATGTGTGTCCCTCAATAATGTTTTATGTTGCTGGACTACAGCTCCCAGAATCCCTTGCCATTAGCATGCTGGCTGGGTATGCTGGGAGCTGTAGGCCAGCAACATCTGGGGATCCAAGGTTGGAGAGCCCTGTTCTACTGGTTTTGTTGCATAGTGATGATTCCTGCAACTGGAACCTCCTCTCTTCCTCCATTTCCCCCCCTCCCCCCAGTTTTGCAATAAGCGTGCTAATGAGGCTATCCTCAGATAATTGAACCAAATTAAGTAGTTTATAGGTGCCCAGGCATTAGCTATCTCACCATATGTTAAGCCAGCCTTCCCCAACCTGATGCCCATCAGATGTGTTGGACTATAAGTCCCACAATGCCCCAGTCAACTATGCTGGCTAGAGGATTATGGGACTTGTAGTTTAACACATCTGGAGGGTACGACGTGTGACAGATTTGTCCTTGTTTAGGGATATTATGATATGGGATTTTTGTATTTAGCATGATATGGTTGTTGTTGCTACAGATGTTATCGACCTATTTCATTAATTAATGTTGACATTAAAATATTAACAGCAATTTTGGCTGATTGCAACAAGTTATTATAACTTATAATAACTCATAATAATAAGTTATTGCATCCTGTTAGAACCGATGTTGGGGTCTGTAAGGACAGTTAGAATGTCTTGCAGTGCTTGTATTTTCTTCTCATAGTTAAATGATTTTATGAACTACTGACATATGTTTCTCATGAAACAGGAATTTCTCTAACAATCAGTTATTATTTTTTTCAAAGTTCTCAGTTATGATTTTGGGAAGTAATATATTTACTTCATTACTTGTCAGCTTTGCTGAGCCACATTTCCTGTCTCCTAAACAGGATGCTACCTGCTTCCCTTTCGTAGGTCCTGTTTCATAGGTCCTATTTTAAATCTTAAGTGTTCCTTCGTTCTAACTTCCCAGAATATTTTATATTCACTTATTTGCATCATAACCTGTACATATGTAAACAATAGCCCAGTGCTTTCTTACCTGAAGCACATTTTGCTTTTTCCTGAGTTTAGCTGGGAAAATTTCATCTTTCTTATAGCAGGTTTCTAGGTCAGTGAAAACTCACAGCATGTCAGCACAAATGCTTCTGTTAGAATCAAACTGATTCAACCTATATACGGCAATACATTTTAATATATTATTTGTTTCTTTATGAAAAGTATACACTTATGAGAGAGATAAGCTTATGAGAAAAACATGGAAGATCAAATAACACTATTTTGGATAAATATTTGCAAGGTAGCCTATTACACAGGTTGGTGCAGGAGCCTTGCCAGATGCAAAGGCTTCTGGTGCAAATATTTTCTGGCTGTGTTAATCTACTGGTTTTCCAACCATGTGTGTCCCTCAATAATGCCAAGTAAACTTTACTGAAAGATGGCCTGCCCACTGCTACTACACTTCCCCTGCAACGGGCAAATTGTACATTTGGGGTATTCACTCTGTTGATGTGGGATGGTAGTGAGATGCAGCAGGCCTCTTCTGCACCCTGTGTGGAAGAGTCCCTAGAACAGGGCTCTCCAACCTTGGGTCCCCAGATGTTGCTGGACTACAGCTCCCAGAATCCCTTGCCATTAGCCATGCTGGCTGGGTATGCTGGGGGATGTAGGCCAGCAACATCTGGGGATGCCAGGTTGGAGAGCCCTGCCCTAGAATCTTCTGGAGTACACTGGAGTTCCATGTCTAATACTCAGTAGACAAGACAATATGGAGCAAGTTTTGAAAGTCACCGGCTTTAAAAAGAAAAAAAAGTAAAAGTAATAGGGATGTCTGTTCAGAGGCTCCTTCTGGAGGCTTTTGAGTTTTCCTTTACTACTGCAAGTTAGCTGGAACTCCCTAGAAAAAGGATTAAAAGGCAAATGAGCATTTCCTTCAGTAAGGGAAACTACACGCTTCTTACTCTGTTCATAGTACAACTAGTGTTTGAGGGAGTGGGGTAAGCACACAGGCTGTAGTGTAGTAGGCTTATTTGCTTTTGTAGTTCAACATCCTGGGACTGAGTTACACTTACACATGATGCAGAGATCTGTATCTCATTGGCCCAGCTTTGGTTTTTAAATGAAAAGCATCCTTAGAAGGCTGAGAGCAGACATGGAAGACTGGCAGGAAGAGGGGTAGCTTAACCCTTTCCTCTTCTGCCATTGGCCCACTGCTTTTTTCACTGTGAGGATGATATGGAACTCCTTAGGTAGTCATAATCTTTGGGTCATGGTGACTGGCAAGAAGCTTTAAATGAAAGATGGCTTGCCCACTACTGCTACTGCCCAATCTATGAAGCAGTCTTGTCTTTCCTACGGGAATGTGAGATTCCAGTATCTGCATTATATTATTACATGCTCTTACTGGCTTATGCTTATATCTTGGAACTGTTTCAGGGAGGGAAAACCTCACCTGCTTTGGACACCAAATTTTACCTTTTCATGTCATCTCTGCGTCTTTCTTTCCAGACTCACTCCAGATGGCTTTAGGCTTTTGTCTTCTTTTAAACCAAACTGCTTAATACTTTTCTCTGAAAATCTAGAGGTAGAATTCTATATTTAGCTGGCACGAATCAGGTTCTCTGTTAAGTCTGATTCAGCCATTCATTCAGAAGTTTGATTGCAACTTGAAAAGAAGCTGAGGTTCAAACTACATGTTACATTAAAGAAGTATCTATCCGCTCTGCACATGGAGGGGAGGTTTAATCCTTCTTTCCCCAGTTACAATGAAGACTTTTTTTCTAAGCCCTATAGCTGTGGCAGGGGATTATCGGTAAAATTGCAGCTGGGGAGGGAAGTATTCATTAATTAGTAACACTTATATATTTTATCAGCTAATGAGCCATGGAGCTGGTGTACAACAATTTAAAACAGTGAAACCAAGATAATTACGGTAAAAACATTTAAACTACACATTTTGAAAGCCTAAATTGAAAAGATGTGTCTTCACATCCCTTCTTAGGCCAAGAGAGTGCTTCCGCTGCTACTTGAGGATCCAGGGACAGTATAGGATCAAGGAGCACTTCCAAGCTAGAGGACTGATCCTTGTCTTGTTGGTTTAACCTCAGCTTGTTCACCCTCATCCAGCCCATTATTGAACTCAGGCAACATTCAACGGTTTCGACCGCTTCCTTGGTTTTAGGTGACACAGGGCAATAGAGACAGAAGTGTGGCCTACTTTAAACTCTGACTGGATGCCTACTTGTCAGTAGAGTAGTAAGCATCTGGGTGATATCCCCACCTGCCTGCCAGCCAGCCAGCCAGCCAGCCAGAATTTCTGTCTTCAGTTTACCTCCCAGGCATTACAAATTACCTTTAAAAACAGTTACTCTCCAGCTCTCCAGCACCAGTGAGCTGTTCCTTGGCCCTAAAATAATGTAGGATAACACAGTTTGATGTGTTAGAATACATCACTGTGGTCTTCTGGGATTATGACCGAGGTGTGTTTGAGTGAGTAGGCCATGTACAGACATTCTGAGTGGTTTAAATGGAGCTGGGGCTGGGAAGAGTAGGGTGGGAAAGGGTCTTTACTGATGGCACCCATGCAGAAAAATAGTGGGTGATTGAAATGGCTCTCTGCCCTTCCTGCAACTAGTTGGAGCTAGGGGTTGCACATGCATGCTGCCTTCATGCTGCCAGTGATGAATATCCATGGCATCAGAGTTGTGCAGAGATGCTAGCCCTCAGCTGGGACCCAAGGTTGGAGAACACTGGCCTAGCAGAAGCCCTCACCACAAAGCATGGGGGAGGGAGGGGGGAATTGGGCTTGGAGGATGCGCTTCGACGGAGTCCAGTTTACCTCCCTCCCCCATGTGAACTTTCATGGGTCTGATTTTGTTTTGCTGCTGCTGCTTAAATTTGGACTGGATCAAAATCTGTATTTGGTGAGGAAAAGTTTTGATAAGGAAAGTTTTACTTGTGTTGCCTTGCTGCAGTGGAGAACATTCCACTTCAAGTTCTATCTGGGTTGTCTTCAGCTTGATGAATCTCTTGGCATGCCTCTTTCTTTGATGCATCTTAAGACTAGCTCTTACATGTAGGGTAGTGAAAATCATCTGTGAGGTTTTACACATGTATGTTTTCCTGCTATTTTTGTTATGCTTGGGTGAAACTGGGTACAAGCCCATACAGTGTAATGTAAAATGATAATTCTGACTGAACTGGGCCAAAATTGATAAATTAAAACTTAGTACAAATTGAATATATGTCACAGTCAGTGTAAGTTCAGTGTGTGTGTGTGTGTGTGTGATAAGCCTCACATTCTGGGTATTTTCTAGTGTAACACTTTGAGAGCTTATTTAAATATTTGGTATTCAGCTGCTGTTGTCTCAGGTATCTTAACAAGGGATCTTTTGATTCCTGGCTGTTCAACATTAATGACCTAAGGGAGGAGAGTAATCAAATTTACAGAAGATAAATATCTGGGGGGAATTACAAGCACCTACTATCTTGCAATTTTAGCATAAGCGCTCCCCCCCCCACAAATACTTGTGAGTTGGGTATTTCACTATAACAATGAAATTTAATAAGAACAAATGTTCAGTTTGGCAGGAAGGAAGAGCTGCACACACAAGTATAAGATGCAAAACAAGATGGTTGGGCACTAGCACTGCTGGTTTTGCCATTATGGATGACAAACTTTAATGTGAACCTACAGTGTGATGCCATGGCAGAAAAGACCAGTGTCACTTCAGATTGTGTTAACTCAGGTGCATAATATCTGAAGCTTGAGAAATAATTATAGTGCTGCCATGTTCCGCACTCACTTGGAATGTTATATTCAGTTCGAGAATCACAATTTGAGAAAAATGTTGACAAATTAGAAAGGATGTCAAGAACAGTTACAGGGATGATTGAAAAAAGGTAGAGCTGAAGGAAGCTGGGCATTTCACCTTTGTGCAGAGTCTAATGGGAGATAAATCTACAACAGCAAAAATGGATGTCAGAAACTGTAATTAAATGTTTTCCATTTAAGCATGAAACTGATGTTCAAACTCACTTGTGTACACAGGCAGCAAAATGCATGAGAGTGTGATGGTCACATCTGAAAACCTATGTTCAGACTGCGTGCTTTGTACCACCACCACCCTTGTATGTCCTTTCAAATAGGGAAAGCAGAATGTGTGGGGGGCCTCAAGATTTGGTCTCACTTTGTATCTTCTGCCTTCTGACAAAGAGAAGCTTAGATTTTTCTTACATTTGTGCTGTATGGAAGATTGTTCAGAGTAGGCTGTAGTGTACTCTGTATTTCTGTAATCAGCCAGTAAAACACCAGCATAAAAGTGGATGTAAAATGTTACTTTAAAGGACTTTGGCAGATAGAAAAGGTCCTCACCTGGCATCGGAAAGGCATTGGTGCCATTTGATGCTCCCTGGGGAAAGCATTCCACAACTGGGGTGCCACAACAGAGAAGTCGCTCACCTTGAGATGCTGCTGATGCTGCTGTTTTTGAATTATTATAATTTTAAATTGTAAGATCTAAAGTCTCTGGTACTTTTTCTGAAAAGTGAGTTCAAGGAGTAGCTTGACACTTTATTTTTATTATGTTTGTTACACACACACACACACACACACACACTATATATATATAAACTGTCCTTTAATCGTGTTTCTGGGGTGGTTTATATTGTCAGGATTCTCAGCCCTTGTGTGTATCCACAAACAACAAGAAGACTCAGGAGTTCATCAGCAAAACACTTTACTGAGGCTTCTAAGCAAAGCACAGCTCATATTTACAGAACAGTTGCACAGATCCCCATACAACCGGCTCAGTCCTTCATGTTGCAACGCAGAGAGCTGAGAGCCGAGTGGCAGAAGAAAACACAGCTCACTGATACGCTCACTGCCTGAAGCTTCGACCTTGAGCAGATAAAATTAGCGCTTGTACACACAGGTGCATGTAGCCAGGCTGATGTCATGTTTCTTTCTGCCCCAAGGACAACTCAGCAACTTCAGTAATTGACATATATAACAACAGGGTACAATAAATTGGGAACAGGTCTTCCTTCAGGTACTTGGGTCCTAAGTCAAGTAGGGTTTTAAAGGTAGGCACCAGCATTTTGAATTGTGCTTGAAAAGAGAGTGTAAACCAGTGAAGTCCTTTAAGTACTGGCAAGATGCGTTCCCAACTGCTAGTTCCAGTTAGTAGCCTGGCAGCTGTAGTTTGGATTAGCTGTAGTTTCCAAGCAGTCTTCAAAGACATGGGTAGCACCTTACAGTATTCAGTCCTGGAGGTTACCAGCTTGCAGATACACAGCTAGGCGATCTCTGTCCAGGATGGGCCACAGCTGGCACACACAACACAGGTGATGAAAGGTGCTCCATGCTACAGAGGCCACTTTGGACTTGAGTGACAAAACTGGGTCTGGAAGCACCCCCAGGCTCTGAAACTGCTCCCATAGGGGGAGTGGGGCTTCTCCCAGAATAGGTTGATCACCATCTCCCTGAACAGATGGACTACTACCTATGCGTAGAACCTCTATCTTGGCAGTATTGAGTATCAGTTTACTGGAGAACTCTTGAATATCTCTTGTTAAAATCATTTTGTAATTTGTTAGGGTAATTTGCTAGGGAGAGAATCCAAGCAGGTAAATCATATGAAGCATCCATACGTTTTTAGAAACCGTAGCCGACTGAAACAGGCCATCTACAGCAGCACCCTCAGCTGAACTCTTGCCCTTAATCTGTTGCAAATCCCGACCAGATGGTGGCCTGGAGAAAGAACGTTAGTTAGCCATAATAGGCAAAATTAATGATGATGACTGAAACCTATAGAACTGTAAACAATGTGATGTAGTTATTTTTTAAATGCCTTCCTCAAAATATTTGTTGTAGGACACAAATAGTGTCTCAAGAGCCTCTGATTTGATACTGTGTACTTTAGTTAAGCAAGCGTATTGTAGAAAACTTTGTCTGCCTTAATCACAGTTCCTATAGCAGTGGAAAAACTATCACCACTTTGGGGTGGGGTTGGGGCATGTGTTTTTTTTTTTTGTCTCCCCATTGAATTAAAACATTCAGTCAATTGAAG
This sequence comes from Shinisaurus crocodilurus, assembly GCA_021292165.1. Taxonomy (NCBI): domain Eukaryota; kingdom Metazoa; phylum Chordata; class Lepidosauria; order Squamata; family Shinisauridae; genus Shinisaurus; species Shinisaurus crocodilurus. The sequence goes on from CM037876.1 coordinate 104,324,286, forward strand.
TAATTGCTCTCTCCCCACTCCATTCTTGTAATCATGATCAAACTTTCCAGTGCCAAGGTGAGAGGCTCCAGGGAAGGCGATCACTTTATGTGATATGCATAGGCTTGCTGTAACTAAGGCCTGAAATGGTAAACTTGCATACAAAAAATAAAACAAAAATCCCCAGGACACAGAAAACTAGCATGTCAAGGAGAAAGGATCTATCCTACCTGCTCCTTCACATGCTAACTTTCTGCCTTCAGGGATTTTTGGGTATGAAGGAGTATTCAAATCATGTGAGCTCTTACTGCAGTAGAACAGTCGAAACAGGTTCACCATCTAAGTGAGAATGTGGCCAAAGTATCAGATTATTATTTTTTTAATGTGCAGATATACTTTAGCTGCTTCACACATTGCATGGCAGGAAATCCAGGTTTGTAACAGAGTGTACACTCAACAAGGAGTCAAAGCCAATCCAAATGTACCTGTGTTATGCACTTGTTTGCAAACAGGTTTGTCATTATCTGTTACATTTTTTAATTGTTACATTTATATCCCATCTTTCCTCCAAGGAGCCCACGGTGGTGTACACGATCCTTCTCTCCCTTTTATCTTCATGACAATACTGTGAGGTAGGTCAGACTGAGAGTCAGGGACTGGCCCCAAGTCGCCCAGTGAGCTTCATGGCCAAGTGGGGACTAGAACCCAGATCTCCCGAGTCCCAGTCCAACACTCTAAACACTACGCCACACTGGCTCCCAAGTGTTATCATGCTCCACACTTTTAGATGTACGCAATGAGGCTTTTTAATATGTGGTCTGCCACCAAGCACCAACCCTTTCCAAGTTTTCAGTTAGAAAGAGAAAGGTTTATGGATCTTCACTCCAGGAGTGTGAGATGCCCGGTACTCCTGCCAATTTGAGGCAGCAGCCCAAGCAATGCTTAGACGCATGCAGTATGGAAAGGGCTTGTGTTGGTCCTAGATGTCTACCTGGACAATGGCTGAGGTACTGTTTAAAGTTTTTAGCCCTTCCTGATAAAGTTGAGCTTTCCATTTCGTATCTCTGTTTACTGACCTACCTTGCGCAGTTTTAAGAATGACATATAGATCATGTATGTGAAACACTATATATGAAGTGCTATATAAATGGTTGTTGTTGTTGTTGCTACAGATGTTAATTTTTTTACAGTTACTAGTACACTTTCATGCCATCTTGGCCAGTTTCCTCATTTATTTCTTGTCTACAGGTATCTCAAGTTCTGCAAACCATTATGCCTCTCCTCCCACCTCCATACTTGTAGTTGGTTAGTAGTACTTTGGAATGGAAAATCCTGCTTCAGCGCAGGCGATTGGGTTAGATGACCTCAGACTCCAGGGCACGAGGGGTTTTAAAAGCTTCTTTACTGATATCACCAGTGCCATATCTGGATGGAAGACGCTGCATACCCTGAGCAGGCATTGTGTACGAGACAAACTGTTTACCTTTCATCTCCTCATGTAAAGCTTTCCTGGCAGGGAAATGATGTTCCAATTTCTTGTTGGTACTTAGTGTCTGGAGAGATTATCACTAAGCCTTTATTCTCTCTTGCTATCTTTTTAGTTTGTGGGTGGTGTGTTACTGTTGCGAGGCAAACATTTTTTTTTTTTTTTGGCCCAGATTCCTCTGAGTATTTGAACGCTGAGCTGATATTTGAAAATGCAATTGTTAACTCAGATAAAGTTGACTTTCACACCTTCCTAAAGACGTTCATATAAATATGAAAAGTGTTAGCACTTCATCTGATGAGGCAGATGGCAGCCTTGAACGTGCAAGGAGACCAGGAAAGCGACTGAGTAAAGAATTAATGTAATTAGTCCTGCGAATAAGCTTGAGAAGGCAAATCCCCTTTAACCTCTGTGATAAAACATATGCTGTGTCAAAGCCTTGGATTATTAGTCATTCGAAACAGCTCCTACATCTGCTCTGGCGTAGAGTAAAAGTAATTTAGTTAATTGGTAAATACATGATGTCATAGTTCTTGCAATAAAGCCACTTTCTGGGATTTAAGTACTCGCCAACAGCTTGTAGTTCCGTTGTTTTCTATGCATGCAGCAGAGTGAAGTGGTAAGATAAATAGACTGCAGGTGGAGGGATATAATTTTTAAACGCTCCATGTATAAACACCCTGCTAGAAGAAAACTAGCTTAGCAGGGAGAAAAGGTTTAAGTTGAGACTTCTGTCTGCTGTGCTAGTTGTCTTTCTGCTGCATGTATATATCCAGCTTCTGTCACTGCTATTCAGTAAGGTGGCGGACAGGCCTTGGTTTCTAGATTGTGTTTGGGGCTGTGAGAAAGTTCCTCATGTCAAGGAAAAAGCTGGGCTGGAATCTTTGGCCTCATCAAATTATAGGGATTGCTTTTGGTTCAGTGAGGAGGGATGCATAAAGAGTTGAACGTCAGTGGTTATTTAGGTAAGTCATCCAATCACTCAGGCATGGTCTACATACTGTATACAGCATAATGAGGTGGAAAAGTCTTGAGGTGGTAGAATGAATCCCACCATTTCAGTGGCAGGTATAGATCACATTTTTTAGTGTTTCTCATGCATGGGGGTTGCTATAGAGATGCACACCTGGGCATGTTACCCAGATCTTTTGAGATCCCCCAGTGACATCATCTGCCTTAATACAAGCCTGCCTCTTCCCTCTCACCAGCCTTGCAGTGACTAGTAGGAGACATTAGGACTCCCTCCCCTGGCAGATCAATAGGGAGTATAGTATGAAGGCAGAAGCCTTTTAAACTATGGCAGACGCTGCCACCTTTCCTTCCACAGTCTGCTGATTGTTTTGTTTTCTCTCCTTACCTTTCTACTCTTATATGACCACTGCTGGGAGCTTGCTTTCAATAGACATTTAGGAAAGGAGGGGGAAGGGCAGGAAGAGTTCCCTGGGGAATACTGGTATTTCACACGGCGTCTGATTTTACTGCCCCAAACTGGAACTTTTGGGTTCTACAGAAGCCCAGTGGGTTCAGCACGGCAAAGGATTTAATTAGCTTCCACAGTCTTTCCCCAACTCTCCATCTTTAACTGCTCCCACTGTGAAGGATTGAGGCCTATTCAGGCTTAAGTTTGCTGAAGCCTGAAGGCCCAAACACTTCCCTAGATTTGTTGAAGCCTGAAGGCCCAAACACTTCAGGATGGGAGGGGGAGTTAGTGAGTTTTTAGTTCACCCAATAGAAGTTAAGAATTATATCTCCTGTTCAAAGTCACCTGATTATAACCTTCCAATCCTGGGAAGGCTATATATATGTGGGGTGTGGTCAGCTAGAGAGAGAGAGAGACTGACTGCTGAGGAGAGAGGTAGTCTGAAGTTAAGCTAGAGAACCTTGTATTATTTGTTTGTTTGATTTTATCATACTTGCTTTTGAATTATAACCACTCTATTAAGTAAATACCCTAATATAATAAGTAAAGTGCTGTTGTTTACCCTGGTTTGTTGGAGTGACTTATTCACCACGTCTAAAGCCTACACCCATGCTACTGGAAGCAGGCAAAGGATTTGATCTCCTGGAATGGGAGAGGCTTTGAGAAGAGGCAGAGATCTTCCAAAGGCAGGTCGAGGGGTCCCTGCAGTAGCGGAACCTTGACACCCACATAGCTGCCGGCAGCAGATTATACCAAGAGGAGGGTTAGGACTATATGAGGTCATGTTCCGGGAAGTGCTGGGGAGGCTGCGCTGCGTGCGGAGTGCCTCATGGCACCGCCATAGGAACATGGGAAGCTTCCATATACTGGGTCAGGCCATCGGTCCATCTAGCCCAGTGCTGTTGACACTGACTGGCACCGGCTCTCCAGGGTTTCAGGTAGGCGTTTTCCCAGCCCTACCTGGAGATGCCGGGGATTATGCCCGGGATTGAACCTGGGACCTTCTGCATGCCAAGCAGGTGCTCTACCACTGAGCTACGGCCCCAGTGGCGCTTTTAAATAAGTTTTACTGAGCAACAACAAAAAAGCCCTGAGCCACCTCACCTTATGAATTAATTAAGGTATGTACCATCACCACCACCCCCTTCCTCTGAAGAGCTGCTTGGCTTGGGGAACTCTCTCTTCCCCCGCTCCATTTCCAATCAGCATTCTTCTTTTCCTCTTCTTTCCTCCCTTATTCTATCCTATCCTATCCTATCCTGGTCTTTCTTTCTCTTCTTTATTCCATCCAGAGCAAGTCTTGGAATTCTCAAGAGGGGAGGGGGGTGGGAAAGAGGTGTTTTGATTGAATTGTATTGGACTTCAGACAAACAGACAAGAGGATTCATTTTTCTCCTTCTCATCCAACTCTTTGGGAAAAGTGGGTTCACATGGCTCCAGAGGAGAGAATCTGGGGGTTATTTTGTTTGTCAGTTGCCATTATCTAGCAATGGAATGACAAACTTTAATTAAAAAAACTGCAGTTAATGGCAGAGGGGGAGGAGGAGAGATAAATACTGCTCACTTGTATAATCCTTTATATGTCTATGCAGAAGTAAGTCCTATTATGTTCAAATTGTGCTTTCTCCCAGGAACGTGTACATAGGACTGCAGCCCAGGTTATTTTTTACATCCTGATGCTCTGCGTGTTTACTCAGAAATAAGTCCTGAGTTCTGAGCATGGTACTGCAGGCTTCATAACTTGCCCACCCCACCCCATTCCACTCCACTGACTTGGCTGCCCTTTCAGCTCAGTCCTGTGCATGTTTTGTCATTTGTGTTTTGCCATGGACTCTAGCTTCAGTGGTGAGGGAAAGGCACTTTGTATATGTTCAGAGGTACTTTCTCCATACCTTAGTCCTTGTATTGAAAGCAGACTCCTTGGCTCAATTGTGGTGAAGTCCGGGCACAAATTAAGTTACGGGGAGGAAACGAAGAGAGTGTGCAGGTTAACGAGAGGAGGCAGCATCTGTTTGATGAAGCACTGCTGGAGGATGGGAGAACGAGGAGGGATTGTTGCTGGAGGGGAACAGAATTCATGTGTTCTAGTTGTGGTTTTCTTGCAACAGGTGTGGCCGGTGCTTGATATCTAAAATGGGGGAACACTGATGCTTTAATCTGTGTGGGGTATATACCATCACTACTAAGTGTGTGGGGAGGGGGTAAGCAATTGCTCAGTGGTGAGAACAGCATTCTGCATATGCTCGGAGGTACTCTTTATTTTACGATTATTTTTTGCTAACATTAATGAAATGTAAATAAATTTGAGTAATTCTAAATTTGCATGCATGCATGCATAAATAAATAAATGACATCTGGAGTGTCTTTTTTGCCCTGAGTGCTCTATAGTTACTATGAAGCACCAAAAGGGTCAAAATTAGCTCAAAAGCAGGTTAACTTTGATCCTTTTGGCCCTCCGCATCCATCCTGGATGCCATTTTTTATTTTTTAAATAATTTTTCAGCACCGGGGGTGGGGTGGGCAACCTCTCAAAGTTGCCCACCCCTGGTATATACATGTGTATTTGCATACATATGCAAAGTTATGTCATGGGTCTGGGCCCTGGATCTTTCAAGTACCTAGCAATGGCCTGTCTACCCTATCAACATCTTGCTGGCCTCTATGGGCCCAATGAGAGTTGTTAAATAAGAATGAGAAGAGTTGGGAGCAGTGTCACCCAATCATACTCACTGCCTCTCTTCCAATCATACTCAGTGCCTCTTTTTCATGCTTGGGTGAAGTCCACAATGTTGATGATTGTCACAAAGTTGAAAATTGACTTTTAGGAAAAGGCACTGGCTATCGAAATGTCATCCCCCAAACTGCCTGCCTTTCCATTGGTGAGGAACACTCCATTGGGAGCCTGTGGGTGTGCTGGTATGGGGTGGATTCCAATTTCCATGTCTCAACAGGGACCCTCAGATTTGTTCTCTAAAAAGCCTGACAAAGGGGGTGCATGAGACTTCCCCAAAGGCCTTGGATCCTAAGAAGTCTTGTAAGAACAGTAAGACGAAAGCAGCCCCGGAAGCTGCCGGGGCCATGAGTCCAACAGCATCGATGCCGAGAGTTGAGATGTGAGTCATTGGCGATGACCCTCTAAGAATTACAGGGGGGGGCCCCGAAACTGCATTGGATTGTTCACGTGTACTTTAAAGCTTTGAGCTAATTTTGACCCTTTTGCTGCTTCATAGTAACTATAGAGCACTCAGGGCAAAAAAGACACTCCAGATGTCATTTATTTATTTATTTATTTATGCAATCAATTTACGATTGATTGTGCCTAGAAGCATTTCTTCCTACCTCTGAGATGTTAGGGGACAAGGTCCCAGATGTTGAAAGTTTGAAACAGTAGCATTATGTAAGAAAATAAGCTTGTGGAAATGGAATGCAGTGAAGAGGAGCACCCACCCTTACTCAGACATCCTTGGTCTAGCTCCAGAGGGATTCTCATGGGGATCTGTGCATTTAAGGTTCCCTGTCATCATAGCTTGGCATGGAATATCAAGAACCACTTGGAACCCCTCTGACTGGTTGTACCTGCCATATTTGAATGAGTGGAGCTGGGAATATAACAGAGCCTCACCTATCGTAAGGTATTCCAGCAGGCATGGTCATAGAAACAGTTGAGTTCACATGTGACTTGCAGCACAGATCCTTGACCCTTTTCCTCAGGAATCCTCAAGCACTGTTGACATGAGTGAGAGTTGCTCTAGAAATGCACTAGCACCTTTGAGGGTAAATCATCAGATTTCATTGTTGCACCCAAGAGACTTGGATTTGTAAGTATTCGAAATGGGATACTGTCAAGGTACCTGTACCAGGACACCTTGATCAGCTCCTTAAAGATATTGTGCCTCTTTAAGAGCCCCTCCTGTATCAGGATGCCAATTCTCTGCCTTTTACCTTCTCTTCCCAGTAACGTGGGATTAGGCCTTGGGCGTGGTGCAAAAGACACTCCAAACAACTTAATGTTAACAATAACTGTTTACTTCAGTAAATTTTGGAATAGTAGATTCACAATAACTTAAGGTAATTACACAAATAGAGCTGTATACTTTCAAACAGCAGGTATAATAGAAATAAAAGAAATAATAACGCAGTTCTCTCTAACCTAGCTACTCTTTCACCTGTAACCTTAATAGAGATTCCTTCCCAACCTAGCCCTGGCTGTTCTGCATTTTTCAGTGATATTCAGTCTCTGCTTCTCTGTCTGTCTCTGCTTCTTGGTGCCTGCAGTTTCTCTGCTTCTTGGTGCCTGCAGCTCCTCTCCTCCACACAGCTTCTCTCTCTCTCTTCTGCTGCTTCTGCCTCCCCTTTATATACACTCTCACAACTTTAGGAGGCTACAATCAGGTGACCTCAAACTGGGGAAACGAAACTTAACTCTATTAGGGGGTAAAGGAGACTTCTCTCAATGAGGGGGAAGAGGAAACTTTATTTCCATGAGGGGAAAATGAAACTCATGAATGCCCCCCTCCCATCAGGAGATGTTTGGGCCTACAGGCTTCAACCTAACTCAAGCCTGTGTAGGCCTCAATCCTTCACCGATACACAGTGCAGTTCTACACACAGAGGTGACAGGGATGTGATTCTGCCAAACTCCTCCCAATGTGTCAGTGAAGAAAGTCGAATACTAGAATAAGGCTAAACTCCAGTGATGCTTTTCTCCCTGAAATCTATGTTACTTATACTAATTAGTTAACTAGTACTTCATATGTTACTTATACTGTACTAATTTGTTAACTAATACTTCATATGTTACTTATACTAATTAATTAACTAATGCTTCATATTGCATCCTTCCACTCACAGGAAGAGGTGAGTGAGCACAGGGAGTGATAGAGATCAACTGCATTTATAGACCACAATAGTAGTGTCATCCTTTCAAATGCCGTGTGGTGGAAATTATGTAAACTTGTATTTTCATGTGCATACTTTGGTAATTGTGGGTGGCTGGTGTTTCTTTGAGGATTACAATTCATCAATTGGCTTCCTTACATATTTTCTATGTGGAGGAGTGTGTATTTTTATGCCACACAAAAATAATCTCTTTGTCTTGCTCAGGTATTCTGTATTGAGCAATGTGGTTTTTAATGGGTTCATTTGTAAATTGGGTGTTTCTTTTCCCTCTCAAGACCTCCTCTCAATCTTGCTACAAACTGAGAAATTAACAGTATGGTTGTCAGCTTCATAGAATGATTACCTGTAAACCTTTTAGCAAATGTTGTTACCCGTTGTATCTTGAAGAACTCATATCTCTGAATGTCAAAATGCATGTGAGATGACCCTGAACAGATAAAGTTGGGCCCATTATTTTGCCACTAACTACCAATGATATTTGATTAGCGTTTCATTGTTAGAGTAGTGCTTTTTACAAAAAAATCTTTCTGTTGAGATTATGCTCTCTAAAACATGGGAATGTTCTTGCTTATTTTCAGATCTTATGAAAAAACTAGCACAACAAACATTGGGAAATAAGCCGGGTGATTATCAAAAGGTAACTTTCCTACTTCTACTAATTATGATTTTCATGTGAATGTATGTATATATTTGGAGCTTTGTTTGGAGCTTTGTTTTTAAACCAAGCACTGTTTGTTAAGTTTGCTACATCTGCTTTTTGTTTATCTCATGAATAATAAGTTTCCAGATTTCATTCTGCCAAAACTGCATGGTGTAAGGTTTCATAAATGTTTCCTTTTGCTTGGCTTCCATGTAATTCATAATGAAATATTTTCCAAAAGGATTTTGAGGAATTTTCTAAATCAGTATAAGTTCTTACTCCTTTTTGCATAGCATTTTCTGTAACATTCCTTTTAAAACTGACAATTTGAGTGGCTGATGAAATATCGATGTACCAAGATTTTCGGGCGAACTGACATATATGAACACACTAGAACGGGGCTCTCCAACCTTGGGTCCCCAGATGTTGCTGGCCTACAGCTCCCAGCATACCCAGCCAGCATGGCTAATGGCAGGGGATTCTGGGAGCTGTAGGCCAGCAACATCTGGGGACCCAAGGTTGGAGAGCCCTGCACTAGAAGTTTCCATGGTTGCAGATATTATATATGGAGCCCCTGTGTTCAATAGTGGTCCAGATGTTGGAACAGACAGTAGCATTATGTAAGAAAATAAGCTTGTGGAAATGGAATGCAGTGAAGAGGAGCACCCATCCTTACTCAGGGGTGTTTATGTTCTATTCCTTTTTTCTTTCTGTTATCAGCTCCTGAAGCCTCTCTTCACACACCACACTTTCCATTTTAAAGTAACCTTTGAGATAGCAGGGGCGTGCACGTGCAAAGATAGGGTAAATTTCATTGAGTTATAATCTGGTGGCTTTCAAACTGTTTCATGAGAGCATGGAGAAGATCAATAATGGCAGACAAATGTGGCTGAAAGACTGCTTGCCCACCACTTTTCAGTCTTTTCCTGTAATCAGCATTGAGAGGGGCGTGTAGGGGTGTTGTAGGGGGCACACTCTGCTTATGAAGGGTGACAGTGAGGCTCAAAACTGAGTGTGCTCTCTACAAGCTGCTCCTGCATCCTCTGCAATGTACAGGGCGGCATGGCAGGTTACAGAAAGTGTTCCCTGGAGGTGGAAAACGTGAAAACACTGCTGTAATTTATTGAGAAGGATGGCTGATTGGGTTTAGTGATCAGGGTGACTGCTTGCAGGCTTATTTACTCCTTCAGTCCCTGGGTTGTAGGAAAACTCTGTTGTTTGCTCTGCTTGGAAGTAATGGGTATCTCAAATTGTGGAGCGGGGAGAGGGCTAGAGATGTGAAGGCCTGGGGAAAATGGGGGAAGGTTCCCAGGGACTCTTTTTGTTCTGGGATTTTTTTTCCCAGGCCATCACATCTCTAGCAAGGGCACTTCCAGCTGCCAAACTGTGGTTTGTGATTGGCTCAGTGATGTCTGAATTATACCAGTCCCCATGAATAGGTAAAGAGAATCACCAAGTCTGGAGTTCATGGCAATCTCATTAGACTGGGAATCACATCCAAGTGAGTTCCTGGGGTCATTTGATTTATCTGGACAAATTGATCCTTTTCAGCTCTGGACACTGTGTGCTAAACCTGATGAAAGTTAGAGCCTATTTACGTGCTGGTTTCTAGCTGACACTCTATCTAGTCACTGGTTTACCTTAGGAAGTGAACCATGGTCCCTCTCACCCATCCTGACTAATCAGGACAGTTCTGTGTGTGATTTTGGCGTTGCTGAGATATAGCTGTGATTTATTGAATCACCAGCTGAGGCAAGGTGACTATAAGGTGTGGCTGCAGCATAGAAAACTTGGTCCAGCATGAACCATTACCTTTGCTTGTTTGTGGGTGTCTGGGTTACTTTGGAAGAAAGGAAAATCCAGTTTGTACATGAAAACCAATCTGAGGGGGAGGGGGAGGGGGAGGGGGAGGGAAGCAGAAGATCAACATATAAATGTCAGTTGTATAATTCCCAGCACCACTGAAGCACATAGCTCTTCACTGGTTATAGCTATCGGTGTAGATACCAGCAGGTCATCGGCTTCATTTGTAGCAAGCAAGTCATTTAGGAAACTGTAAGAGATGTGTAATTCCTTCTTTCTGGTCCTTCAGTTTTAAAAGTTGTGTTAATGCATTTTTTAGATCTTTGCACTGCTGCTGGCTTTTATCTTAGTTTTTCTCTGTCATCATTCTGTTTTAAACTTAAGGTTTTTATATTACGTTTTAGTATGTTATTGTATTTTATGGTTTTTTGTTTTGTGAACTGCCCAGAGTGCTTCAGCTAATGAAATGTAATTCTCCCCCCCCCCCCCGTCAGTCCCCTGATGATGAACTCTTTGCTCAAAATATGCTGGGATTAGACAACTGGCATTAATAAATTAGTCTCCTGTACTGTGTGTCTGCTTTGTAACAGAGATGCTGTTGAAGTTCTCCTGAGTCAGGCTCAGATACAAACTTCAGGGGCTCATAAAAGCCCACCTCAAATGAGAGGGAAGCTTTTAAAGACCCCAAATCCTTCTCTGGCGTGGTTCAAAATCCAAGCCAGAAGAGGAGGGAGGCGTGTCATTTCCCTCCCTACTGGATTCACTGGGCATCTGCAGTGCACTCATGCATTCCATGGGATTATGGGAGAACTATAGTTCCCACAGTTTCCTGGTTTTGCACCCCAAGGTGCTGCTGCCCAGGGCATCAGGAAGATAGAAGGGGAGGAAAGAGACAAGCCATTGGATTGGATTGGAAAAATTATCTGAGTTAAAAAAAGAAAGAAAGAAAGATAAGGAAAGGAAAGGAAAAACTCACATAATTTCCAAGTTAAGCCAAGGAGAGCTTTTGAGAGCTCTCTGTTTGGTGGTGCTGCCTTTTTTGTTTGTTTCATTAAAACATATGGGGAGTAGAATAACTGTTCCAGTGTGTAACAGTAGTTTTTAGCTCCGATAGAAGATGTTTACATGGGTATGTAACCTTGTTCAAATTAGCAAGGGACACTGTAATAAACAGAATATTGCAACTACTACACCAGGGAGGGTTGGTGCAGTGTAGAGACTGAGCTGTGAATCAGTTCAAATCTTGCCTCAGCCATCTTAGACAAGCCACTCCCTGTGAGCCTCAGCCCCGAGTCTGCAACATGGGTATGACAGAACTTAGAAGGTTGCAAAGATTACAAAAATATAATGTAAAGCACTTTGATCACTCAAAAAAAAGTTGCTATATAGATTATTACTACACTACACAGACCCTCAGTAAATTGTTTTTAACAAGCTGAAACTTTTGATGAGAACTTCAGAAGCACAGTAAATGGGAACATTTATAATATCTCATGCACTTGAATGGTGATGTCTAATACCTTTTTAATTTTTAAAAATTTTTAAAATCATGTTACTATTGTTTCTTGCCTCTTTCGCTACACCATGTTTCCTCTCATTTTATTTTCTCAATTGTAAGAAAAGAAAAGGTGAACAATTCTGAGGTGAGAATTGCGTGCTCAGAGGTAGGAAAGCAATTAAGAAAGCTCTATGTTTGTCATAGCTCCAAAAATAACAAGGAACTCCTGAAACTCCCATCACAGATTCCTCTGTAAAATGACAGATCTGTGCTCTCCAAAGAGCAACGGTAGTTGCATGGGACAGGATTTAACAGTAAAGTAGGTAGGAATGCCCTCTCCACTCCCCATTGGAGTTTCTGGGCACAGCGTGTTTCCAGTGACATCTGAACACCTCCAAACTTCACTGCCAGGCACACACACACACACACACACACACACACGCACGCAACCTGGTGCCCTCCATATGTGTTGGGCCACTGTTGCCCCTTCTTCCTTGGCGTGAGGCAGCGTCTGTTAAACTCCTTTCACTGTGAAAAGAAACTGTGTGTTGACGGAAGCAAGTTCTAAGGCTGTGGGTTGGTTCCAGATGCAAGGTTATCTGTGGTTTGGTGCTATGAGAGCAAGCCTTTGAGGAGCCTTTGGCTTCCACATTCCCACTTCCCTTCCCTCTAGAGATGGGTGAGCAGTCTAGTGTTCGCGCCCCAAATCATTTGGACCCTTCAGGAGTTCCTGCTGATCACTTAAAACCCTACAAGAGGGTGTTTTTTTTAACTGTTTGAAAAGGAAGCTCAGAGGGGCCAGTTGAGGCCAGCTCTCCACCACCTGCTTTCCCCTCCTCTATTCTGTTCACATTCCCAAGCCGTCCTCCATGCGCTTCCACATCCCCCCACCTCAGAAGGAAAAACACACACCAGGGGAAGGGGTTAGCACAGGGGTAGGCAACTTGTGGCCCTCCAAATGTTTTGGCCTACAACTCCCATCAGCCCTAGCCAGCATAGCCAATGGTGAGCGATGATGGGAATTGTAGGCCAAAACATCTGGAGGGCTGCAGGTTGCCCACTACCACCATTAGCAGGTGGTAGAAGGCTCCCCAAAAGATGGGATGGGTGTGGCAGGACCCTCTTCCTTCTGGCAAGTGATACTGGCATCATCATCATCATCGTCATCATCATCATCATTATATTATTTATCTATTTATTTATTAATAATCCATTTCATTTCTGTACCGCCCAATAGCCGAAGCTCTCTGGGTGGTTTACAACAGTTCATAAAAACAAGACCATAATACAATAAAGCATCATAAAAATTTTCCAGTATACAAAATTTTAACAATTCTGCTGAAGGAGGAAGGGCCCATCATCATGTTCAGAGACCCCGGCCATCTGCTACCCCTTCCCCGTGGTGAGGTGAGTTTTAGGGGTGGGTTTTTTGGGAGAAGGGAGATGGTGTAGCAATTGAGAGAGGGCTTGGTGACATGAGCGGTATGGAGCTGGGAGGGCTGCTTGAGGTGGCTCTTTCCACCTCGGTTCCGCTCACAAGAATCCAAGCAGGGCTGCTTGTCTGGTTGAGCACTCCTGAGTCCTGCTTCAGTTCTCACTCTGCGCCTACTTACCGTAACTACCTCTGCTCTGCAGCGATTTTCTCCCTTCTTTCCTGGTTTGAGGTGACAGTTTGTCGCTGTTCCAAACCTACAAATGGTTGTTTGCACATGCCCTATGACAAGGGTTTGATCCTGGTTTGCCACAAGCAATGAAAGAAAGGAATCTCTGCATGTGAGGGGAGGAGGGGTGAGCCCAATGGTCCTTGAAGGATCATTCTCATAATGCCAAACCAAGGTTGGCATGATGTCCGAACCAAAACGGTGTCACACTCACAGCTGCATAACTGAACACCTAAGCCATCCCAGATTGCTGCCTTTATTATTCTTCGTGATAGCAGAGCTATATCTTTGCAGAACAAGTAGAGGCATGTTTTCAGGTTAGTTATCTAAGTACACGGCATAGAAGAGCAATAAACAATTTAGGTTTGTCCTCATGGGAGTGAAGATTCTGCTTTATTTGAACATTTGTAAATAAAGCTTTCAAGGAGTTAAAAGCAGAGGCTGATTCATGTCCTTTTTTTTTTTTTTTAAAGCACAGCTGCTTCAGCTAAATAGCACAGGGGACTTAACTCCCAAGATAAGGTGGTTCAACTTTAAACTTGGTAAATTAATTAAAGAAGAGTAATTTTCCATGCAGTCATCCAGGATGTTTTTTTTAAAAAAACACCTTCCACTTGGCCCCAAGAACTAATTTTTACAGTAGAAACTTTAGTCCAAATGGTAATAAAAATTAGCGGTATTACTGAGTTCAAATAGAAGTAATAGAGGAATTGAAAAAAATGCCACCTATTCTACAGCTGGCCCTCTTTTCTCTGGCAAGTCTTACCAGAATTAAGAAAAAGATATAGAGAGAATACCAATAAGTAAATGCCACATAAATCCTAAATCATTTAAGCTTGCAAAAATTGCAAGATGTTTCTTGAACTAAAGCGAACTGTGTTTTGTAAATACTTGATGTGATTAATTTCTTACTGCCCTTATACATTATTTTTAGTTTGATGGCATCATAAACATTATTGTTGGGTGCTTTATTTATTGCTCACCTACCTTCTTTTTATGCATGCTGCCTGTGCATCATACACACTTTCCATCTGCCTTGACTTCCACAGCCAGAAAATGTTGTCCTGACTCTTCAGGTAAAGATTATTGTTGCATCTGATGTGCATCGTTGTTTGGAAAACATTACTGACTAACCAGTAACCACATACTGCATTGCTCTTTTCTGTTTTCCTTATTACTACTGATGCTGATTATTCCTTCTAAGAATCTTAAGGCGCAATCCTATGCATGTTTAGACAGAAAAAGGCCTACAACTCCCAGCATGTCCCAGCCAGGGGCATGCTGGGATTGTAGGCCTTTTTTTCTGTCTAAACCTGCATGAGATTGCACCCTTGGTTCAGTTATTTACAGAATTGTTAATTTACTTTGTTAAAACACTACTTCGTGGTATTTAAGAGAAACTGTTTAAAAAGATTCCTATCAACTTCTATCTAACAAAAATACTTCGCTCTGCTTCAAACTGTAATTGGGTCACTGGTATAAATGACCATGTGTTGCAATTGTTTGTACTTAGAGCTATTTTCATTGAGGAAATGGGAGAATTTGAGGCAGATTCACTGAAAGCAGAACTGGAGCATGATGAGATGTAGCTGGTGAGAAACTGGCTTGTAACTGGCCCTGGAGGAAGCTGCCCAACGGTTATTCTCCCCCTGCACTTGTACTAGGCTGGTATTCACAAATGTGTAATATCAGTGGAGGAGAAAACAAGTAATATACAGAATAGCCATGAATTAAATGTTTTCCAAGTTAGTCAGAGCTATATCAACTCACCCAGTGGTCTTGATAGATAAAGTGCAATGAAATGCCCCAACCAGCATTTTAAAATTTCAAGTATGTGTATGTATGTAATTGCTTTTTAGGATTCTGAAAATATGTTTCGCTATATATGTGTGCACAATGCGCATGCAGGTTTATGCTGCTGGTATGTCTTCTCCTTGTTCGGGGCAACAACTGTGAGGCCTTAAGAATCTTAAGTGTCTAGTCCAGCCTACTGCTTCCAAATGTGGCCAGGCAGATGCTTCCCTGAAGTCTAGAAGCAAGAGCAGCCTTTTCCTGCTCTTTTATGCCCAGCAACTGGTATTCAGAGTATCCTGCTACTGAATCTAAAAAGTGTATTTAGCCTTCATGGCTAATATCCACTGATGGGCCCATCCTCCATGACGTTGTCAAATCCTCCTTTCAAAGCCATCTAAGCCAGTGTTCATCATTGCATCTTGTGGTGGCAAATTCCATAAGTTAACCATGTGTTATATAGTCTTCACTGTCTTTAAGATGCTTCCCATAAGTTTCGTGGGTGACTCCAAGTTCTTCCTAAGCATCCTTATTTGTGCAGGAAGTGCATACCAGTGTTTTCCTGCAGAGAATCCAGTTATTTTCTTCATGGTTACATTTCTGTAGTGGAGCCGTCTCATATTGCTAGAGCTTAAAATGCAGTACTTCAAGATACTGTGAAAGCACGTAACCCTTATTTACACACTGCTGAGTATGGCTTTTGTTACCTCTACTCTCATGCTGGCTCAGGTCTGTGTAAATGTATTTATCCAGATGCTGCATTTATGCACCACACAAGCAGTGGATCTCCAAAGGAACCAGCCATTGCTTATGCAGCATATAAATGCCATCAGAATAAAGCATGCGGGTGGAAGCATTTTGCACTTCAATTGGTGTGGGAGAAAAACTACTGAGGCAGCAACACCCACGCTGGTTCAGGTATATGTAAAAGTGGTTGACGTGCATTGATCGTTGCAATTGTGACTATGGAACATCATAATTAGGTCAAAAGCTAAAGTGTGGGCCCTGCAGCCCTTTTCCTTTCTTGAACAAATTCCCCCTTAACTTTTGATTATTGAACTGCTCAGTTCTCTGTGTGTGGATGGGTGTGTGTGACAAGGGGGCAAGGTTTGATCCCAAGAAGAGACAGGCTTCAGTGAAGGAATATTAAGTACGAAGGGAATCAGCCCCACATCAGAAGCCAGAAGGGTTGCTGAATAGGATTTCTGCTGGTCAAGGATTGGAACTACACATTGCCTTGCCACAACTAGCAGAAAAAGGAAAAGGCTGTAATGCACACTTATGTAGGAGTAAGTTCCACTTACATCTGGGAGAACATGCGTAGATTATGCTGTAAACTAAGCAAAATAAGAGAATGCATAATTCATAAGGGTTTGCAAAATCAAGCTTTTTTTTTTTTAGTGCAGAATACACAGACACAGCCTTGTTTAGTACTCTCTTTTAAGTCAGTCAAGAAAGACAGTGGAAGAAGTTCTGAAGGAGAAATGTGTATGTCCCCTGGTAGCCTTCCACACAACCACAGTGAGTCATAGCTCTCTTTGGGAAATGCTACATTAAATCAATAGTTCTCAAACTGTTTTCCCTTTGAGTTAAGTTTTCTGGGTGTTCCCCACCCCACCCCCAGAAACGTGCTCTACAGCAACACCCAACATAGGTGATTTTTCAAAGTGCATTTTCTGAAGACAAGACAGCCACATAGCTATTCTCTCTTGGTTCACTGCCATTGTTTTTCAGAAGCTTGCACTAACAATTTATTTTTTTCAATCAGTTTCCAAAACAATGGGCAGGAATCTTCCTTGCAATTCCAAGACATCCCAGTTTACATTTTGCTTTCCAGCACCACACTCTCCAGTTTATCCAGGCATGAGTCAGGGATGGGGCCGTGCTTTGTGAGCAGTGGTGATGCATGTAGAAGAACCTTCTGTGCCTGTCATCTGCAGCGAATCCTGCTGCATGCATCCTTACCCCCTTGCTTGGGATGATGGCACTTCCCGCGAATAGGCAGAGAAAGGGAGTTCAGTACTACACAGTGTCTCTCCACTCTGGGCCTAGAGTGGTGGTGGGTTTCATAGATTTCATAGATCACAGAGTTGGAAGGAGCCTACAAGGCTATCGAGTCCAACCCCCTGCTCAATGCAGGAAACTAGAGGAGGGGTCTCCCATCCAAGTAATAACCAGGCTTGACCCTGCTTAGCTTTCCACGCTCAGACAAGCTGAGCCAGCATAAGGGTGCATCCAACGTGGTGGCTTATGTGCAAGGCGCACTTCAGGTCTTCTTATGGCACGAAGATGCCCCAGCACATAGTTTGGGAGTTAACAAAAAAGGTAGTTTGGTTTTGAAACAGCATCAGTAACGTGAATCTCAACTATAACTGTAATGTCTGCTCTTGCTGTTGTTTCTGTCCAAATTACAGGCAGTTTACTATGAAATCGGTTTTATAGTCTCTGCTGCTCTGGGAATACTGTTTGTTCTGTTGCTGCCTCTAGTGGGGCTTTGCTTCTGCATGTGTCGTTGCTGTGACAACTGCGGTGGGGAAATGCACCAAAGACAGAAGAAAAATGCTGACTGTCAGAGGGGCTGCTTTGCTACAGTTCTTTTTATTGCTGCTTTAATAATCAGGCAAGTATAGTCAAGTTGGGCAAAGTGTAAATTTTGCTTTGACATGTAGACAAGGTGGGTTAAGCCTGGTCTATTATTTATGGAGTTTTTATTAGACTGGAAGTAAAGTGCACAAGGTTAAAGCAGGGGGGGGGAATTATAATAGAGTCATGCTAGCTGATGTCCACAACTCACTGCATAATTATACTGAAAGAGTTGGAGCAAAGCTACATCGGTAGCAGCCTTACCAGGATGCATTTAGTTGCCAACATGTACCACTTAAGACACACGCTAGGTGAGGAAATGGAATGTTTGAATACATTCCCAGTCTGCACTTACAAAACTAGAGTATCAAGGAGAAGGTTCTAGCATGGCTAATTATGCATATGCAGGATTTTTCATGTGAGGAAGCAGTCAAAACTTTCAGTCCCTCACCTAAAGCTTATTGTGGTACTGCCCAGCAGAAGTTGCATCATGTGAGGCTTCTCATCGTGTAGCTTGGCTCTAAGATTATTGTTCTGGAATTTGGTGTGCAAAGTTCTATTATTTTCTAGAATGTTCCTTTATGTATGCTAGTTCTTTCTCTCGAAAATGAATTTCTCAAGCCTGCGCTGACCTTAACTTTGTATATTTTTGTTTTCGTGAACAAAGAGCTGCTTCCACGTTCAGTTCTAATTTATCTGTTTTGCTGTTGAAAATGGACCATGTAGAACATCCTGCATTTTCTTTATAAACCAGTAGTGGTCAGAAACCCTGGCTTCCTCGTGACTGTTCATTGTTCTGTTGCATGACACAACCATTTTCTATGCACTCCAAAGGCCTGTAAATTTGGCCTGGTGTAGAAATATATAGTGCTTGATGGTCCTGACCGAAGATTCCAGAATTAAGCATTGGTTTGAATTTGCAGTCCATGAGGGCAAGGATTGGCAGAAAGTAGACTGTAGTCCACTTGCAAACCACAGACCATTTTCTGTTCAGGCACCTAGCAGCCTGTTCAGTGCTGGGCTAAGAACACCATGCTGGATCAGACCAAAGACCTATCTAGTCCAGCATTCTGTTCCCACAGTGGCCAACCAGCTGCCTGAGGGAAGCCAACAAGCAGGACATGAGTGTAATACCACCCTCTCACTTATGTTCCCCAGCGACTGAGATACAAATTTATACTGCCTCTGATACTGGCGGTAACATATACCCATTGTTAGCCTTATATTATCAGTATAAGGCTATAGAATGATAGTAGCTATTGAGAGCCTTATCCTTAATAACTACGTGGAGCTTGATCTGATCTAGCAAGACACTTCCTATGTTCTTATGCAAGAGTGCCTGCTTGAGATCACTGAAGACAGATTAGTTATGCCTTAACAGTGAAGAGATCCTGAGTGTGGCATCTTTCTTTGTAAACGTGTTGGGATTTTAGAGAGGGGAAAAAGAAACTGAATCAGCCCACCCCTGCCTTTGGACCCCTATTTATATTGATAACCCGTATGACAGAGTAGTGGCTAGAATGTTGGACTAGGACCAGGAAAATTGGGTCTGTATTGCTTTGTTAGAGGCCTGCTTTGAAGAGCTGACCCTGGGAAGACATGGGGTGAGACCATAAATCTACCCTCACTGGAGACCCTTGGGGTAAGAGGTGGGTTTTGGCTCTCAGCACCAGTATTCTAATGGGTCATGCTACAAAGTAACTCCCTAGGAAAGCCTCAAATAAACATCTCTCTTGCTTTGCAGAGACTGCTGTGAAGAAATGTCTGGATTGGTTTTGCAGTGAACTGAACTACTTACCAATTGCGGGGGTGGGGTGGGGGGGTAGTTAGCTTGACTTCTTCTGAGCAAATCCAATGGGAGCCAAGGAGAACTCACTGCACCGGTCTCTTAATTGGAATGAATGGCTGTGCTTGCTATCTCTCATATGCTTTCTGTTGACCTCTGTGGATGAGAGTGAAAGGACTGCAGTCAGGAACACTCCTATAATGACTTCTGCCACAACCCTGAGCTCACCAGTGTTTTGGGGGGCAGGGATCACACACACACACACACGCATGCACACACACACCCCTCAACATCATCCCCTGTAGTAGCTCCTTGCTTTCACCCAAAGAAACAAGTGGTAACCACTGACTTGTTTGGAAGGGAATAAAAGGTACATATGTGAATGCACATGGTCCTGGTGGTGGTGGTGGTGGTAGTGGTAGTGAGAAGGGTCAAGTTCTGTTAGTCTTCCCAATTGTAGCTCCATAATCTGCTGGTTTGGAATTGCCATGGTTTATTTAGCTGCTAATATTTTTATATATATGCATGTTCCCCAACTTGATGACATCCACAACATCTGGAGGGCAACTACCATCAGCCCCAGTCACCATGGCCAATGGTCAGGAATGCTGGGAGTTTTAGTCTGAAACTTCTGGAGGGCACCAGGTTAGGGAAGGCTGTTCTAGTGGGGGCATTTGTTGTCTGGTGGTGGAGAACCAATTCTGAAAGGCAGAGAGCCCTGGAACATTAAGCAAGCATATCAGTTAGGTGAGGTCTTCACTCATCCTTCAGTGAGGAATATATCATTGAGAGGAAATAGGTTTCCTTCTGGATCATGCACCACTGCCTGTGGCAAAAAATGCTGATTTGGGGCAGAGGGAGACTCTCAGTCCCCAAGTGATTAGCACTGCCAGAATTATCCATGCTCATCTGACCAGTGGGTAGGGATACCCAAGTACATGTGTGCACCCTGCTGCCGCCTGTGTATTTATATAACTTCAAGGTATCTTGTACTTGAGAATTCCGTTGATTTCTCAAAGGTATATTTAAATTGTATTCCATCGTAATTTCTCGGAAAGCAAGGTCTCTCTCTGGTAGCCTCCTTATTAAAGAAAGAAAGATGAGCCAACATTTGTTTCCTGATTTTCAAATCATTCAACATGAAGGAGAACTAGTCTTAATAGTCTCCACAAATGTGATCACTAGGGTGACTGTCTTTTGAGACAAGTATCTTTCTTCTACTTTGTTAGAGATGCTCAAAATGAGAATTTATCAAATTAGAAGTTTTGCAAAAAATACTTTCATGGTACATTGAGCTACTGGCCTTTTGTATTTTGAGCACAAAGACTGAAACAATATCCTCCAAAGAACAAAGTTGTTACTGTATTCTAGCCATGTGAATTGGAAAATACACTTTTCACTTTTCATCTGGCTGACCATTATGATTTTTTTTCTTTTTACAGGCTGCCAAAAGCAGATAGACAATTAAAAAAAAAAAAAAATACAGACCTGAGAAATCAATGTTGGAAAACTTTTCTACCCTTGTAGATATCAGGAAAATTATACGGGTTTGCAGTGTACACCCAATCATCCTATCTAAGCCCTAGTCTCTGTCTGGTGCCAAAGTGCCATTTGTGATAGTAGCCTGCATAAACACAATCCTACTTAAGAGTCCTTTCTGGTTCTAACCAGGGTCCATATGTTCCACCATATTGTTTTAACAGTCAGAAACACACACACACAGGACAGAAAGATAACAGCCCACCCCATTTTTTCTCCCTCCAGCAAGTGATATTCAGAGATACACTGCTTCTGAACAAGGAGTCTCCATGAATCACTATGCAGCAGGTGTAAAATGCCTAAGCCACCAACATTAATCAGGTGATCTGGGAGGGAAATCTTTCCCACCTCCATCAATTGGGTTTAGTCCACAGTGAGTTGTGTTTAGCTAAAGTCTTGTATAGTTAAGAGGATATGAATGCACACAACCATACATTCTCCACCAGGGGCGGCAGCTTCTTGAAATTTTGGACAGAACTGTAGAGGAGCGGCTCCATCCCCTCCATGCTCTGCTATGTCAGATGGAGGAAGGGGAAATTGATGGATCTTTTACCCACCTTCCATGGGCCCAGTTACCTTCTTTCAGTTAAAGACATGACACAATCTTGTGATATACTGGTTGAATAGTTCCTAAAGCGCACACTTATTCACTATTCCTAATCTTGAGGGCTTCCGAAGAAACTATTAACCACATTTTCAGGCCGCTACAAGTCCATCTTTTAAATCCTCACATTCTTTTTGTCTCGTAAGGAGTAAGATTACTTGTTCCTATTAGCTAAGAATTTCATATTATCCACTAATTTTGTTGCTGAGTAAGAACTGTTTACGTATCGATGTCAAACTGAGTTTTTCTTTTGAGCAAATGTCTTAGTTTGTGTCCGGATTGTGATGCAATACATCCTTAAACATGTCTTGAATAGTATGTTAAATAAATCTGGATATGTGTCTGAGCGTGGAAAGCTAAGCAGGGTCAAGCCTGGTTATTACTTGGATGGGAGACCCCTCCTCTAGTTTCCTGCATTGAGTAGGGGGTTGAACTCGATGGCCTTGTATAGGCCCCTTCCAACTATATAATCTATGAAATCTATGAACCAGCACTTTGAATAGTTCTCTAGCATCCCCTCTCCATGGATGCTAACTTAACTCTGTCCCATCTGGTACTCTGACTCCACCTAATGGTTAACAGTGGTTTGGAATTTAAAGTTTATGGGGAAGCATTTTTTTCAAGCTCAGCATCAGAGCCTGTTGTTTGTGTAGGTGTTGACAAGTTTTACTCTGGTTTGAAAACCAGATATCATAGGATCATAGAGTTGGAAGGGGCCTACAAGGCCGTCGAGTCCAACCCTCTGCTCAATGCAGGAAACTAGAGGAGGGGTCTCCCATCCAAGTAATAACCAGGCCTGACCCTGCTTAGCTTTCCACGTGCAGACAAGCTGAGCCAGCGTGAGCCACAGGCCATCTCATGATATACTTGTCAACAGTAAAATAAAACCTCTCCCCTCCCCCCTCCCCTTTTATTCATAGTGTTGGTGTGCTTTTTGCTTATGCTGCTAACCAGCACCTCACAAGTCAAGTCAGAGGAGCAAAGAAACTAATCAACAGTAATTTCAAAGACCTGAGGATTTTCCTGAATGATACTCCTGGGGTAAGGTGACCTTTTTCTTTTCTTTCTTTTTTTTGGTTATAGTCATTAAGTGGACACAGCAGTGATGCACTTCACAAAATGGCTCAGTTCAGACATCATGCTGAACAATGGTTTGTGCTAACCATAGTGCAGAGCCCACGTCTTACAAGCTTCCAAATGTGCAGTAGGTAAGCCCATGGTTTAGAGCTACTTGTCTGCTTTGGTTTTAACCTTCTCATAATTCCAGCTTCACACATTCACTCTTGTCATAAAGTCTCTGGAGGTAGTATGATGACTCGAATTAACTTAGACATGCCAAACCATGATTTGACTTGATATCTGAAATGGAGTCAGTGTGTTTGTGCATCTGTTCTAGTGGCTTCCAACTTTTCCAGACCTGGGATTCTTCTTTATCTCAGACTTTAAGTATCAAATCCATGCTTAATTTTCTGTCATATGTATTTTGCCTTTACCATATCTTTCCAGATTAGTTTTTTTCTTAGTCTTCTTTCTCCCACTTCCCTGTCTTTCGGTGGGGGTCCTCTTCCTCCTCCCCTCTTTTCCTTCGCACAAAAGATGGCTGTGGTGCCACTGAAGAGACTTATCTCCCTCCCTTGCATGCTGCATTCCAGGACGCTTTTGCGATATAAAGTGAATACATAAAAGTGGGAGTGATATGGTCTCGTGAGATGAATGAGGAGCCAGTGTGGTGCTGTGGTTAGAGTGTCGGCCTGGGACTGAGGAGACCCGGGTTCAAGTCCACACTTGGCCATGAAGCTCACTGGGTGACTTTGGGCCAGTCACTGACTCTCAGCCTCTCACAGGGTTGTTTTGAGGATAAAATGGAGAGAAAGAGGACCATGTAAGCTGCCTTGGGTTCCTTGGAGGAAAAGGCGGTATATAAATGTAACAAGTTTTCTGCATAAAGTAGTTATCTTGTATATGTTAGTAAAAAATTGCAAGATTAAGCAAGTTGCGGTATCAGACTACATTAAGAAAAGCTTGTGTTTGGTTCCTCCAATAAGTATGGTCTTCTAAAAATTCTGGTATGATAAAGTACAGAGAGTGTAGGCTTTGGGCCTAGGAAACCTGGGTTCAAATTCCCACTCAGACATGAAGATTACTGAGTGGCTTCTGGCCTCTCTCTTTCAGCCTAATCTGGTTCGTTAAGGCTGCAATCCTATAACCATTTAAGTAAGCCACAATCAACTTATTTCTGGATGGACACGTATAGGATTGTAAGTTGTTGTGAAGATAAAATTGTATCTTGCCCCTCCTTCCCAAATAGTAGCAAGAAGTTCTAGGGGGTAGTGTTACATCTTCTAGTTTCATATTGATGAAAGTGCAGCGAAGTCTTATAACCTCTTTGTAACATTTCTTCTATCAACAAATAGAGGAAGCAGATATAGTTCATTTTGAATATTCAACCCCCAATGGAGGATTGCCATGGTCTGTCATGTTGTCTGAACCCAGGCGGCTGGGGTTGTTTGAGGGTTACCCCTACAACAGACCTTGGGCTATTTGAGGGTCATTTAACCCTCAAACAAACCCTGCCGCCTGGCTTTGGATGACACAACAAACCATGGCAACTCCCACCAGGGGATGAATATTCAAAATGGCCACCGGCACACACCGCAACCCACCGTGGTTTAAATAAACCATGGGCGATCGTGCAAACCAGGTCAGTGTGACTGCTAATGCTGTATCTTGTCTTCAAAGAAAACAACTATAAGATGCTGCAGGCCTGCAGCAAGCTCGCATTCTTTCTCCCCCAGTTCAAACTACTGCAAAACAATTACTCTGCCCCTTCTCAGCTTCTCCAGAGGGATGTCACTTTCTCTAAGCTTTGATGAGTATCACATTCCAGAAGCAGAAGACGAGCTATCCCAGCTATCAGAAAAGAACATCTCCCTGTCATTAGTGCCCACTGAGAAAACCAATCACCTTGGACTATTAGGAAGCCATTTGCCTAACAGCCATTCTTTGCTTTGTGAAGGAATGGTGGGTTGCAAGTGTAATGAATGAAGGCCGTCCCTGGACGCAGTCATGAATGTAGAATTTCAAGCGACACAAACAAGTCATTCAGTGGTGGAGGTGATCCAGGAGTGGGTATGGGGGGAAATTTCAGTTTCATTAAGAGCTTACCGAATGTATACATCGCAAATCAATATAAGAACCAGAATGCAATCATCATTATTTACGCTTCTCAGGATTTTTCAGTGTGATTCCTAAACACCCTCCCCCCAAATACATACGAAAAATTATGTATATTACGTAGTGGGGGGGGAATGTTCAAATCAGCATTATATGAAGGAAAACTGTTTGCAGAAAATTATTATTATTTTATTTTATTTCTATACCGCCCAATAGCCGAAACACTCTGGGCGGTTTACAACAATTGAAAAAAATACGATATAAAATACACAATAAAACATTATAGATGAATATATTAGGCAAACTTGCATACAAAAATGCATATATTAGGAAAAGTGCACACAAAAACTCATTTGAATTTTTATGCTGATTTTTATTTTTTTTAAAGTTACAAACTGATTTGGAAACAGGATGGAATGAACCTAAGATGGGGAAAAATGAAATTGAGAAACCGAAATTGACAGATTTATCCATCCCTATAAAGTGCCTTATTCCTCTCTCTTGCTGTAGTGCCGAGGCTATACAAATGAGTTTTGTATGGTTGAATGGTAGTTTCCCACCCCCCACACTATCATCTTATGGGGCCAGGTAGGTCCAGAACCACCACAAAACTGTGCCCCTAACCCCATCTCAGCCAGGCAGACCAGAAAGATAACATACATAATCAGTGGTATTGAATGCAACTGAGAGGTCCAGCAGAACCAACAGGAATGTGCTCCCTGCCATTCATAGGTCATCCATCAGGGTAACCAAGACTGTCGATATGGGGTGGAAAAGAAATTAGATACACAGTATAACTGTGGTTTTGCTATTGCTACATACTGAAGAGTACCTTGTCTTAAAATGTGTGTGTGGGGTGGAGGAAGTGCAGCATGAAGCTTCTGCTTAAATGTATTGGTATATTCCTGTATGTAACTTAACTTTCATCCTTAAATAAAATACATATTTTTTTAATTTTTTAGCAAATTGATTACTTGGTGAGTCAGTATAACACTACCAAGAAGAAAGCACTTTCCGATCTTAATAGTAAGTATATTGAACAGCATCTTCTGTTCATGTTCTGTTCAAGTACATAAGACTTGTCTGAGACAAACCAATGTTCTCTCAGCCTCAGCTCCCCACTTGCAATTGTAGACTGCAATGCTAGCATACCTGAAATGTTCTATGTAAATGCTAAGTAAAATTAATAATGAAAATATTGAAGTATTAAGTAGCACGCTTACATGCTACAAAATGAACCCAGGTTATTACCAAGATATGAAGTGAACTTGTGGTAGTAATTGGGTTATGCTAAACACATGAACACTTGTTATTTGTAATGAAACTCAATTAGTATTGCTTAACTCATGTTGTGCTTAATTTTAATTAGAAAGGTAAATTCTTCTCTACTACTTAAAGGAGAGATTCGGTCCCACATGGCATGAAAAGCATCTTTGAGCTCCTGCTATTTGTGTGCATGCATGAATGTTTTTCTTCTAAGATAGAAAGCAGAAGAGAACCACTAGCCACTGGACTTCCATATTATTATTAAATTATTATTGTTATTAAATTTATTGTTATTAAATTGGGTTGTTAGTGTCACGTATGAAAGCACCTGTACGCTGGAGAGAAACTGTATGAACTTCAAAGTAACTCTGGCAGTTCAGCTGCTCTTGGTCACTCTACTTTCAATTTTGAGATTATGAAAATTAAAAGGAAAAATGTACAAACAAGATGATGCAGAGGGGGGGGGAATAAAATATAATGTAGTAGAATATGTCTTCCCTCCAATCTCTACCTCTTGGCTAATAAGGGAAGAGATGCCTTCCTGAGTGACCTGGTTCTCACAGCATGACAACCCACCGTCGCTTAATTTACCCGCAGGGGCTGTCGCATCATGCCAGGTGCCCACAGGCACCATTTTTGGTATGACGCCCATAGGCTCCCAGCTTACCATGGCTTGTTGTGTCATGTGAACCCAGGCAGCAGGGGTTGTGTGAGGGTTAGACAACCCTCAAATAATCCATGGCTTGTTTTAGAGTTATTTGAGGGTTGTGTAACCCTCAAACAGCCCCTGCGGCCAGGGTATGCACAACACGGCAAGCCAGGTGCCCGCAGACGCCACGCAAAGATGGTGCCCACAGGAGCCTGGCATGATGCAATAGCTCCTGCAGGTAAATGAAGCCACAGTGGGCTGTCATGATGTGCAAACAAGCCCACTAACTGTGTGTGACTCTTTCAGGAAGAATGGCTTGTTTCAAAAAACATGGTCGTTTTCAGTCTATGAAGTACTCATGTTCATTTCAGAAGGGAAGGAGATACAAGTGCTTTGCTTTTCAACAACTTCCATCTCAGCATGAAGGCAATACTGAGGCATTAAATACGAAATTATCCCCACCACCACTTTTTGTGTCATGCTTACTAATAGTGCTGAAACTTAATACTTTGCAATCAAATGACAACACTCTTAACATTTTCCATACAGTGTTAAAGTGGATGGATTGGTGTAACATGCTTTGTGTTATTCCTTAATGCTTTGAAGGCAATGACCAAAGTGGCATATTTTTAAATGCCAAACTAGGATTTATTATTTTGGTTAAAGTACAAGAAAAATATGGTTTGGGGTTTTTCATAAGTGATGTGCTATTTAAAGGATGCCCATTTGTACTAAACAGACATTTGGGCCTGATTATTTCCCCCATATCCTTTCCCAACAGATGTGGGGCCATTGCTTGGCAGCAGAGTCCAGGAGCAGCTGGGAAAGGAGGTGCGCCCTGCACTCGATGCAGCCCTAACCATGGCAGGAGGTAAAGGGGCCACTGTTCACGTTGCAAGCCTCCTTGTCCAACTTCTTAAGTTTCTGTGGAGGCTTTTGTAATTTGGGTTGGATCCGAAGAACTGAACAACTAGTTCATCACACCCTCCACTGCACACAGGAAACCATTTTTGAAACTAGGGGGCCTTCAAAATACACATTTATGTTTTTATCGCTTTTCAATTAAAAATCCAGAAGGATATCATAGGATCATAGAGTTGGAAGGGGCCTACAAGGCCATTGAGTCCAACCCCCTGCTCAGTGTAGGAAACTAGAGGAGGGGTCTCCCATCCAAGTAATAACCAGGCCTGACCCTGCTTAGCTTTCCACACTCAGACAAGCTGAGCCAGTGTGAGCCACAGGAAGGCAGTTAGCAACAACAACAAATCAACTCACAAAGTACATTAAAGCTGGTTGGTGGTGGTGGGTGCTGTAACCATTCCTCCTGCTACTTGTCCCCACCTCCTAGCTCTTTTGCCTGGATGGGGGTTCTGGAGGTATGTCTGCCTTGTCGTGGAGAAAAGCAGCCTGGGCGGGAATAGGTTGGAGGGGGGGAATGGCAGGCAAGGGAAGGGTTAAGCAATCTATTCCCAAGTGCTGTTTCTCACCCCACTACTCTGCAGCTGTTTGGAGACTTGGGTTCCAGCCATAGTCTGGATTAGGATTATGCATACGAAGTGCAGGGTATCTCAGCTGGTAGTGTGTAGGTACTTCCCATGTTAAAAATAGAAAAGGCGTGTTGGCAACTGAAAGTCTTTGCATACCTTGTGAAAATCTTTTCTCATCCTCCACTCTTTGCTTTATTTTTCTGTTTGTCTTGAAGTCAAAGTGGAAAGGGCCATTAAAGGTAAAATACTTTGAATGCCTTGTGTGCAGTGTCTTCCTCCCTTGCTTAAGTCCTCTTGTGTAGTTTGTTTTGTTGTCATATTTCTCTTGTGTTCCACAAATCATTGTTTTCGCTCGGTAGGATGGATCCCAAAAGCAAAGCTTAACCAACTATTGGCTTCAATCTGTAACATATTTATTCTGGCTTATTTCAAGTCATTAGGGCTGCTTTGGTGCAAACAGGTTGTGGACTGAAGCCATAGTGCTCGTAGTCTGTGGATAGCAACATATTCCCAGTGTTCAACCTAGTAGATATGTGGAAGCAATAGGAACCGTGATATACTTTAGAGGCAGGGACTTTGTTTTGTTTCTACTGCAGTGGGCTTGTTGGGAATGGAGCGGGGCGGGTGGGGGATGTAGCATTTTTACGGCAACCATTTTGGGGGCTTTTTCCCTGGTTCATTTTGGCCTGGTACAGACATAACACTTGACACTTAACAATGGTTAAGGCCTACCATGGTGTGTTGCTCCAACCCTGATTAATATCTCGAAATGCCCAGTGAAACCCTATCTTGTTGAGCTAAATCGTGCTACCAAAGGACATGCAGAGGGAGATACCAGTGAGACTTCTGTGTCACCTTGCAACTGGAGATGCTGGAAAGGTTGGGAAACTGTAACACTTCATCCTGGCCAACACAAACCATGGTGTATCAACCATGTTTCATGTCCTAGCTTGTGGTCAATCCTTAATCATGGGTTAGGTTTACAGATTTGATGCTTAACCATGACCAAGGAAAACAAACGTTACGTTTGGGTAAGGCAAGACAAGAGAGTCAAATGTGTGCTCATGCCACTTAGGCTTGCATCTCTATAAATATGATGAGGTTTGGAGTTTGTTTGTTATTTTGCACATTTCTGCTTCAGTGGAAGTTTGTATATGCAGAAAATCCAAAGTAGGTTGTAAGAGTCTGCATCTTTCAGTAGAAGTAGATATTGTGGAATGTTTGGCAACTGGAAACCCTTGGACAAATTCTGCCCCTCTTGAAGGCAGCTATTTGGCCGTGTCCACTTACCAACCAAGAAGCAGATGGCTTTGCAGAAAGTACATCTGGTCAGTAGGCTTCCTAGCAGGAAATTTTATGGAGAGGGGTGATTGAGGCTCCAGTGTACCACTCCTTGCTCATTTTGGTAAGTGGCCTTCCAGGAAAATGTGTTACTAACTTGAGCTCTAGTGACATGCACGTGATATGTTATTAGAGGCCTTTAGTGACCCATACAGATTGAGAGTTTCAGCCTGTTTTCTAGACTTTGCTGTCCTGCTAAGTGCAGTATGGCCACCTTCATTTGGCGATAATTCTATTGGTTTATGTATCCTGTACCTGGACCAGTGTTCTTCAGGACAGTTGGGGTACAGATCCTGGCATTCCCCAGTCAGCACGGAGGGCACTAGTTTGGGGAAGGCTGACCTAGCTGATTTATAAAGCCGATACCTAGCTACGCCCTTGCATTAAAGTTTGTTTGTTTGTTTTTAAATCATGGCAGCTATTAGAGAAACAAAGGAGGCGTTGGAGAACGTGAGTGTATCTGTGGAAGTCTTGCAGGAAGGCACTGAGAGGCTGCATGCCAACCTGACAGAGGTTAAAGGACACCTGATAAACACACTTAATGATTCCGCGTGCACAGCTTCCCAAGCTGCATCCACTTGCAACGTCATCAGGAATTCCTTAAATCAACTAAACATCAATGCCAACTTTAGCAAGGTAAGATAAATATGCCATCAAGTTCTGCTCAGTGGCCTGATTCTCCCTCAGTAGTCAAGAAGGGGGAGGGTGTGTGTTCTAGTCTAGCCTTCTCCATGGTGTGCAAGCTTATTATGACCAGGGAATGTTTTTATAGGGAGGAGCATTAAACCATGTGAGTCCCCATCTGTTGTCTGAAGTGGTACAGCCTAGACCTAGGTTTACCACATCAGAGAGACCTATGGCACCTCATTTGGCTTGTTCAGTGGTTCTTAAAACCTTGTGCCCTTATTGGAAACCCTTCCCACATTGATTTCCCTGCTGAGAAGTCCTCCAGGTTGCAGAAGATTTGGGGACACATTTTAGGGTGTATTCTCAGGTCATACGGGGTACCTGCCAGGGCAACAACATGCCCTACACTTTTAGGGGTTGTATATTGTAAAGTGTCCCAACCCGGCCTCAACATGCCAGACACTTTAGGTCTAAACAGGGTCTTTATCGCTGCATAATAGCTGAGCCACAGAAAGTAATCTGTTCCCTTTCATTACCTCATGAGGGGAGAACTTAAAGTCCATAAATCACAGCCGTGTATCAAGCGCCAGTCCAAATAGCAATTCCGTAGTCAAGTCAGTCCAAAGTTCCAAGGGTAGGAGATCATGGTTCAGTGGAGCGAGAGTCAGAGTCCAAAGTCGTGGTAGCCAGGGGATCAACAGGATGGGTTCAAGGATCAGAGTGCGAGAGCCAGGAATCAGAGTCGTTGCTTCCTACAACGGAAGCCTGTCAGAATCTCCAAGATATATCCTGACCCTGGCCTCGTTTTCATTCTTGTATCTGATTCTGGGTCTTGGCACAGGTACCTTGCTCGAAGACGCCTGCTGCGCCTCCTTTTGGCCACATGCCTTTCCGCCAGGCACTTCTTCTGGCAGCGTTGACAAGGCTGCAAGCCTGAAGTGCCTTCCCCCCTGAGTCAGCTTTGCTGCCCAAGGCCAACTCCTGCAGCTGAGCCTCATCAGACAGCTCCCTGCTCTTGTTCACTGAGGGAGTGGGATTGGCCGAGGTCAGCTGGCCTTGGTTCCAATCAGCTGCAGGTGCGAGCCCTTCACCCTGTGCCAGCTCCTCTTCTGTTTCGGAGCTGGAGCAAGATCCCACATAGGGGAAGATTAGTTATACTGGGGAAGTTGTCTTCCAGAAAAGCTTGTCTGCCATTGCTGATCATTTTATTGGAAGAAACCCCCACAAAGCTTCTAAGGAGCATCAAACTTCCTCAGAAGTCAGTTTGCAAACTTCTGGGTTTGTTAATAGTCTGTTAGCCAGTGTAGCGTAGTGGTGAGAGTGTTGGAGTGGGACTCGGGTTCTAGTCCCTGCTCGGCCATGAAACTCACTGGGTGACTTTGGGCCAGTCACTGACTCTCAGCCTAACCTACCTCACAGGGTTGTTGTGAGGATAAAATGGAGAGGAGGAGGAGGATTATGTAAGCCGCCTTGGGTTCCTTTCAAGAAAAAAGGTGGGGTATAAAATAAATATATAAATAAATAAATAGTGAAATTGTGAAATTCTCTTAGTGAAATTCAGTTGCTGGTCCAACTGACATTGTAAACTCGAGATGGTATTTTGCTTCTGTTTGGTGTAAATTGTGTGGTATATTTTCTTAAAGGTAAAATGCATGCTCCAAAGGACACACATTCGGACTAAGTAGTCTCTGCAATACTCGGGTTAGCTTAAACTTTTATGAGATGTGTTTTTGCTTTCATTGTTCAAAGATTTTATTATGTTGTATTCATGAAGGATAAATGTAAAGTGTTAAGTTTAGATGGCTAGTGCTATGGAACCTTCATGTACAGTGGTGATATACCTCTGAATACCAGAAGCTGGGGACAAATAGGAGATGAACATCACTGTCATGCATGGCTTGTGAGTGGCCAAAAGTATGGAAATAGGGTGCTAGACTAGGTGGCTCTCAGTCTAATCCAGCAGGGTGGCTCTTTTTTTTTTTTTAATATTTTATTTATTTTTCAAAACAAATTATAACACAGAAAATATATTTAGCAAAATACAAAATTATCACACAAATATAACATAATACCTTGGGTTTAGACCTGGTGAGACCACTGGGAGCCATATGTAAGAGTAAGATACTAGTATAATAAGTGAAAAGTTGAGTAAATTGTATATGCAGAATAGAACTAACTTGAAAACTTATTTTTCCCTTCTTTCAGTTGCCAGGAGTGAGCACTCAACTTGCCAAAGTCAATGAAGTCCTTAAAATAGACCTCTCTAGTCTGGTTCAAAAGGTATGTTCATAAGAAGGCATAGGTTCATTTATTCTACTAACAGAATGGCATTTGGTGCTGAACAAGTTACTTACTTGTGTGGCACTGAACATTAATAAAATGTTCAAACAAGCAGATGCACAGGTATCTCATGAACAGAGGAGCTCTCACAAGGGGGAGAGGCATAGTTTTTCTGCCAGTATCTCTCTCAGGCTTCTGGTACTGGAGCTGAGACTCACACTTCAGAATTAAAATTGGGGGCACACTTTGTTTGATTTCTATCCCACCTGTTGATCCAGAAGAATCCCCAAGGCAGCTGACATAAAACATAATTCTACTGGGGTGCTTTACCCCCTCTCATACAGAACATTGACTTGACCTGGTGTTCCTAAAATCCCAGGTCTCATTAGGTTGCTGTGGCTGTTCCCATTGCCTCGCTCCCCCGACTGCTGGCCCGTGGGCTGTCTGTTGTTTGGCCGGGCGTTCCTTCCCCCTAGTTCTGGAGGTCTTTCCAGTATCTAGGATAGAGAGGGAGGAGCCGTGTTCAGGTACTTTGGGCTCACAGGAGCCTTTAACTATGTCATGTATTTCTTCTGGCACACTGACAGTTCTCTCACAGCATGAAGTTTGGCCATTTCTTCGCCACACGTTTCTCCCCCATACAAGTTCCCCTTCCGCAGCACTCGTGGCAGCACAAGACACGTGTGCATCAGCTTGTGATGCTGCTTAGAATGTCTGAGGATGCTGACTTCCTCAGGATGCTGACTTTCTTCACTTCACGACTGCAGCGCCAGTGATGGCCCGCCTGCGTGTATGAGAACCTGGTTATAGAGCAAGCATCACTGGTAGATGCTTTATTGCGTCAACCACAGTGTTTTCAGTGGATGCAGTTCACCACAGATCGATCCGTTACCCCA
Organism: Shinisaurus crocodilurus; assembly: GCA_021292165.1. Taxonomy (NCBI): domain Eukaryota; kingdom Metazoa; phylum Chordata; class Lepidosauria; order Squamata; family Shinisauridae; genus Shinisaurus; species Shinisaurus crocodilurus. The sequence continues at coordinate 104,357,695 of CM037876.1, forward strand.
GTTCATAGGTTGGTGGCAGCTGGCCCTCATGTGCTGGAGAGGGTGAGCACTCTCCCCTTAATTGCGCACCTCAAGAACACGTGGACCAGGTGCTCCATGATGGTGGCTGCTCATGTGGAGGCCCCGATTCCCCTCCCTTGGAAAATGTATTGAGGGAGAAGGGAGAGCATGAGTTTCCTTTGTGCCATTGACAGTCTGAGTGAAAGGCGGGGTCTCCTCATTCTTTGAAGTGTGTGGTGGTGAGAGGGAGAGGTGTCCATCCACTCCATCACCATGCAAGGGCTGCCACTGATGGCATGAACCAAGCGGGGCCTTGAGTGATCCCCTCCAACAATGAGTGTTTTGAGCATGTGACTCGGCTCTAATGAAGCATGTGCACAGTCAGGTACAATTTATGTTTGTAGCAGACTAAATTTAAAGTGTTGCGGCTGATGTCCATCTTTGGTGTGACCCTTTTAAACATAGAAATAAATTTTCTGACCTTTTGTTGCCAAGGTGCTGACATATCAGTTTTTAATTCTAGGGTTATGCAGCATTTAACGATACTCCTGATTTGGTGCTCAATCAAACAAGGAACATTTTATCAGGTAAGGAGGATAAGAGAATCACTTCTCTGACTGTGGTAGTTTAAATTATTAGAGGTATTCTTTTAGTATTACTTTACTTTTTTAATTAGGAAAACCTTTATCTTAACAAAAACCCTATTAAAGATAAATAATTAAATTACAGGTTTCTTAGGCGTATAGTGACTTGCCAAAGAAATGTCTCAGTGGATTTTGGGTAACACTTCATTATAATATTGACTACTTTTTTGACTGAATGAAAGTGCTTTTATTGACTGTGGTGGGTTGAGAGGTATACCTGCTGTGTTAAGGACTTGGGAAGGGGTTCCTGCCAGGGAGGAGTGGAAAAAAAGATGCGGGGGACAAAGGGGCGAACTGTGGAAGGAGCAGCCATCTGGTAGTTGGCTTAGGAAGAAGGGAACAGGAAGCTACAGGCACCATGGCCTGAAACACTCCTCCAGCCAGAAGCAGTGACTGTAGCCTACTCAGGAGTCCTACACTTGGGTCAGTGGAAGCTCTTTTACTTTGAAAAACAAAATCATGAGGGGTGTGTGTGAAATTTCGTGGGAAAAAGAGGGGAAAGTTTAACATACACCCCTCCTGGAGGGCATACAGGAGAGTAGGAAAAGCTGGCAGGCATGCTTTCCCGAACATTTAGCTTGGTCCTTGCAAGTGAGGTTCTGCTCATGAGATGAAGGTGGGGTGGGCTGGGCTGGGCCGGGCTGGGCTGGGGGGATGGGACAGCAAATGAATGTTTCTTCGAGAGCTGCCAATGCCTGTGAAAGACAAAGAGGGAAACGCCAAGGAGGAAAGATCTCCTGAGCTTCTCTGGGCCAGAGCAATCATGGAGGAAACGGAGGAAGAACATGGGGTAGGGGAGTTGGAAGATGGGTGTGCATCGCCCTCATCCCAGTACATTGTCTTACAGAAGGGACTGGCATTGAATCTTAGTGGTGGAAGATGGATCATGGATTCCTTACACCACAGATGGCCATCTTGCACGTTTTCAATCGCTGTTCTGATTTCTACATAGTAGTCTAGGGGTCAGGAATATATTCTTGTTCTGCACTTTGAATGCCCTTGCAGGTGGTCAAGCTCCATAATAAAGCTGACATCCTCTAGCAGTTTTTTTAATAGGGATGGGATGAGAATTTGAAGCAGGGGTGCTTGACTGCTCCCTGCTCAAATTGTGGCAGAATCCTCCCGAAGGAGGTTCCCCGCCTCAATTCTGTTCACACTGTACAGTACATCAGTTTGCTGCTGAATTGGTAGTCCCCTGGGACCCTCCAGTCTTTCAACCCTCCTGCCACCTGCTACTCCATTACTCCTTATCATGGAGAAGGCTCTTTTTGTCCTTGGAAGGGAGTAGCAGACAGAAGAGGGCTGGCATTTGAGAGCTGAATACTCAGAGAGTCACCTCAGGGCTTTCCAAGCATTCAACTTCAATGTTTGAGGGGCATAAAACATTTTTTTGGACCGGCACAAATCTGTTTGCCCACCTCTAGTAGTGAGGGAGAACACAGAGGTACTCAGGCATAGCATTGCTTGAAAATACGTACATTTACGTAGGACATAGGTGTTACAAACTGAATCCGAATAAACAGATGGAGTATATCTTTTTACTTACAACTTGAAATTATTTCTTCCTTTCAAGTGAAACTGTGGAAAACCTTTTTTAAATATCAGAACTTGATTAAACTTTCATAGTGCTACCAGTAGCAGGTGACATTTGCCTTGGGGTCCTGGTCTAGCCTGTGAGCTCCCAGTTGGCCACCACTGCCTTTTACAATATTTTAATATATAGGGGAGTATCCTATCTGGCATTAGCCCCTAGCATAACATAAATTATGTTGCGCTAGCACAAGCTATCTCTAGCGCAACGACAATAGCGTTTGCTGGTGCGATGGGTTTCCTTGGAAAACCCATCGCACCAGCAAATGCTATTGGCATTGCACTAGAGGTCGATTACACTGGTGCAACGTAATGTATCTTAGCACTAGTGCCAAATAGGATACTGCCTGTAATTTGTTTTTCATAACACCTAAGCAGTTCAGAACTAATTCCTTGATCACTATAAAACTAGCTAACTCATTAGCTGTTGTCAGATGGACATGGGTTGGTGTCTTCAGAGTGAGAAAATGTTTATTAACCTATCTTAATTTTTATTCTTGCATTATGGACCTGTTCTACCAATATAAGCAGCCGTACCTTGTAAGTTTGCAAAAAATAATAATACACATGTATATAAACATGGCATACCGTGATTCATTTTTTTAAAATGCCAAAGCTTCCTCAAAATGTCTTAATTTTTCAACCTGGGAGATGTTCAGTAGAAAACCATTTATTTGTCAATTAACTATTAATATGCATTAAGCTTTTATTATCTTCTTGCTTCAGTACCTGAATAGGGGACAAAATTGAGCCCATTGAAGCCTTGTTGTTTTTATTGAGAGAATTAAGCACGTGCTTAACTCTTTCTCTTGAGATCAGTGGGACTCAAGAGTGCTCAACTCTGCATGAAGACAGACATACCATATAGAAGACAGACATAACACCTGTCAAGCAGTGTGGCCAGCTTTGAAGTGCCCTCGCCTTATTCAATTCAAACCTATCTTTTCTGACATTAAGCTCTAAAAATGCATGTTCTGTGGCATTTTCAGAATGATTGATTTAAATAGGGGAAAGCCATCAATGGATAATGTTGACATAAATCAATCAGAGCAGTTGTGAGCCCTTTACAATTGATTTTTTAAATTAAATGTAATGAATAAACATTCAATAAATAAATAAATATATATATGTGGCATTAAAAAAATAAAAACAAGTGGTCTACCTGAGGACTGACAGTTGTATCTGTGTTCTTTGATTAACTGGTATTTGTCTGCCATGTCCATTGGGAAGCTGGGCTCCTACTGCAGGTGAAGGACTTGCTGCACTTCTGTTTAAATATGTCTGTCTTCACCATTGGTCTGAATTGTGTCCCATGCTTATAACTACTTCAGTGCAGAGTATTAGAAAAAAGTGAGAGCAATCCCAAATACTTGAAAGTTGTTCTTCAAATGCTAGAGAGTATGGCAGATTATCTTGATAGAAAGAGATGCAAAGCATTTGATGAGAGGGGGGGAAACCCTCTTAAATTTCATGTAGGGACTCTAAATGAGAGTTTTAGCAGACCCCAGAAATGGGAAAACCCTATATTCCAATTATTTTGGCATATGTTAAAATATTGTTGGGTTTTTTTATTTGAAATTATTTTTAACGCATATTGAAAGTCATGGTTGCTCATTCTTCCCATCATAGGAAGCTTTAACAGGGGACACCATATTCCTTTTGCATGTTCATGTTTTTCCTACAAAGCAGTATTAGATAGCTTTTAAAATCTTTGCTACCGCTGTTTTAAATATTACATCAGAAATGTCTCTTGCATAGATGCCATTGGAATTTAAAAGGAATTTAAAAGGAGCAAAGAATTAGTTTCTATTGTCTCCAGACTCCAGTGTGGCTTGTGCAGTGCCCATTCTGTGGGCCTTGATTATTAGTTATTTCCTGGTAGAGATCTTAACCCACAATGGGTCTCAGGCTCTCTTGTACCCAGCCTAATGCTGTGTGGAGAAAGGAATGAATAAACTGGGCTATACCGTGTTTGAACAGGTTACCTAATTTGTCTTTTTAATTATTGGGTGGTCCATCAGAGAGAGACTGCATTGAGGTAAACATGATACAACTCAGTTCATTCCACATTCTCACTGGGGTAAGGGTTGTATGTGTATCCAAGTTTTGAACCAGATAGAGGCCCCTTCCTAGAAAGTAGGAGGTGAAACATTTCACAGTGAACCTGGTCCCAGGTTTTAGCCATGTGATTGTAGCTGCTGAGCTGCCTAGCAAAAAAATTATTTCTTCAGTCTGGTTCCTACTGAAGTGGCAAATCTGTGTCTGGGCTGTACCACATCAGGATGCAGGTGGGGTTTTGCATGGTTGAATGCTCCCCCACAGAAAAGATTTGTGCATTATATTTATTATTTGGTGTTGGTGTTATATATATGGAGGAGCATTTAATCACATGAGCTCCAACCTGCAGTTTGAATAACCCAGGCGCAGGTTTACCACCTTGGGGAGAACCAGGCCATAGTTTCATTAGAATGAGCGCATGTGGCAGTAGAAAACTCCGGCTTGCATCAACATGTGCAAACTTTTAATTTAAGCACTCCATTTGTGTGTGTGAGTGTGTGCATTAAATGCCATCTTACATTGAAATTGTATTTGTGGCTTGCTTTTTTCTAGCTTCATGCTTCTCTTCATTCTGCTGCATAGAGCTGCAGTCCATCAAGCCTTTTTGCTAGCATGCTGTACATCATTTTATCCTGTGCAATATAAGTCATATAAGCATGCCCATTTCTTTCAGATATAAAAAATGTACTGGAAGGTGTTGGTTCAAATATCACTGCCTTTACTAAAATGCTTCCCATCCAAAAGGTGCTATCAGACTTCACTATATATCTTACTCAGAGTGAGGCGTACGTGCAAGATTATTTTCCATTAGTGGAACAGTATGATTTCTACAGGTATGTGTCTACCATTTTGATACTAATGCATGACGGCCGTTCTGCAAGTAGTGTGTGCCGCACTGAAAACTAGCACTGGTAAAACTGTCACCTCTGGCATAAACGGGTGAACATGGGTGCTTCCAGACGAGGCTTTTATCATGTCATCACGGAATTGTACAGGGGCCCCAGATGCCAGAGTTTTCCACCTATCACCCTCCTGTGTGTTCCCGCCGCTGCTTCTGTCTTTTTTCTTACTGCAGAAAATCCTTTAAGGAGAAGAAGACAGCTTCCCAGTGCCTTCTGATTGGTAGTGCTAGGAGCCCTTTGTCTAGAAGCCCCCCCCCCCAATGTACCTATTGGTGAAAGTTTCTAGTTATAATAGAGGCTGCAGCTAACCTGGAGGTATTAGCATGGCTCCAAGCTTGCTCCACAATTGTGCTGTGTAGCCGTAACATCTTGGATCTAGTAGTATCAAACTGGTGCAAACTGGTAGCAGTTAAACTAGAAGGCTGTGCCGAGACATAAAGCAGAAATTAATTGGTTAGTAGGGAGAGTAAAATCTGATGAAATGTATTCTGGAGGAAATGAGCATATGTGAACGTGGCCTCTTGAGGAGGGTGATGATGGAGGATTAGCTCAGTCAGTCATACAAATAAGTCTGTGAGTTACTAGTCTGCACTTTTTTATTAGCCCACATATACCCATGTTAACATATGGCCCAAAAGAAAACAAGGACCAACTTCTGTTGAACTTCCCTGATTCGTAACGTGCAGGAATTTCTTACTTGCCATAGATGACCAAAAAAGTGGCTATTTACAAACCTGGATTGGCTAATCTTAGGCTGGGTCTATACATACAGAAGAATGAGGCCACCGAATGGACTGTCCCACTTCAGCATGTAGTATAGATGCGTCTTTTGAATATTGCTCCATGTTATAATCTACCTTAAATAGAAAACTAACACATCAGAGAGAAAGGGGGGGGGGAGGTTCTAGCCTAGCATTTTACCTGCAGTGCTGATTTTCTGGCTGAAGGCAGTTTACATAGGGGAGCGTTCAAAAATGTGATAGCCCACCTAGTCTCAAGTGGTGCAGTCCATTCCAGGGCCAGCCCTACCGTTAGCAGAGCCAGGCAGCTTATCTGCAGTGTGAAGAGTCTATACAGAGACTGGCCCCAAATCCTGATATATATGTGTGTGTGAGAGAGAGAGAATGATGTTGATCTTCTTTACCCCAAATCTTTCTGGCCAGGGGTCAGTAGAAAATCACATGCTAATTCTGCCTCCCGTAAAATTGTGGCTGTGGCCATCAGCAGCTCCACTGATTCTCCCCAAATGCTCTCACTGGCCTACAATTTTCCAGAAATGTGACTAATCTCAGTCAGTTACAGACCTTTACCTTTACCTTAAGTGTAACCAGTAAGGCATGGAACTCACTGTGCACATCCTTGTCCTCTGACCTATTATCCCATGCAGGGTTGACTCTGTGCAAGACTCCTTATGTAAAAAAATGGCTTTGGAAGAAATAAGCAAATAGAGGAGTCAACAAATTTAAACCAGCTAATCAACTATAGATGAAGATTTTAAAAATGTTTAGCCAACAACAATACAATCTTACCATAGAAGTGTTTTGGCAGCTCTGATATCACATTAAATCATGTTTTAGTCCGGATGACTCCTAATTCCTCTGAATTACCACAAATATAATCTATAATTAGACATTATGTTGCACATCCCCTGTGCAATGGTCATCAGCATTAACATCAATAAAATTAATATAGCAAATAATGTTTCCATTGCCCTGACATCCAGTCACAGTCTTCCAAATTGGGATCTGTAACAATTGATGGATCCTGGAGACATAATGCACCCACAAGCAAAGCTGGTACATGCACCACAAGCTAAGATGGTACAACTTTTGGCTTTGCCCCCAAATTACAATTTTCTGGCATGACAGCCAATTAACCTGGTTCTGTTGACCTACATTCTGATTGATTGATACATTATTTCAGCCATCTCATTTTAGGTATATTCCTGCCATATAGGCCCTCACAAAATTTGATGTAAAATGGATCTCTAAAGCTGCTTTGGTGACTAAACATAGTTTTGCAACACTGGAAGTCTAAAGAAGCTCCAGTGATAAAGTGATTGGACAGTGGACATGCTGTATGTATTTACAGATAAAATAAGAAATCTCATAAAATCGTTAAATCTAAGATAAACATGACCAGACCTAGAAAAGAATCCTAGAGCTGTTGAATAAGAGACTCAGAGAAACTGAACTGCCGTCCTTTAACTTTAGTCTTGGTTTAGCCATACAGTCCCCCCTCCCTCCCTCCCTCCCTCCCCTCCTCTCTCTCTCTCTCACACACACACACACACACACACACACACACACTTGTTGATAGGAAATTGGGTCATGGAGGGGCAGGTGATCTGCAATGGGATAGGGCAGGTTCAATCTTTATTGTATTACTTAAAAATCAATAAAGTTGACAAATGGAAAAATACATTTTTAATTATTTTATTTGTGCATGCCTTTTAAATCTTATCTGGGCCTCAGCTACTTTCCAATTTGTAGATTTTCTCCTCTTTGATCTCAGTGTTAACTTGCAGCATGCCATACATTTTAATTTTGTAACTGTCTTTTTATTTATTTGCTTAGGTGGCTGGGTTGCTTAATTCTCTGCTGCATGGTGATATTGATCCTTGTATTTTACTATCTGGGACTGTTATGTGGCACCTGTGGTTATGACAAAAATGCCACTCCGACAACAAGAGGCTGCATCTCAAACACTGGAGGAAATTTCCTAATGGCGTGAGTTCTTATTTCTTCAGGATTTCTCCTAATTAAGAGGGCTGTATTGAAAAAATAAATCTGGGAGAAATCTAAAGAGAAAATTAAAAAACTTTCTTGGGACCAACCAAGGTTCACAATAAGCTTTTGAGTGCTGTAGAATTCTTCATCAGGCAGGACATTAAATGAGCGAAAAATATGATAAAGATATTTTAAGCAAATGGGATTGATCCTTTAGGGAGCTGAATGGACTCCTAAAAATGATGATAGAGGGAACCCTCTGCAGACTAACATTAAGACATGAGCTTTGTGCAAAAGATCTCAGATTGATACAGAGTGATTGCAAACAGTAGAAAAAGATATAATTAAAAAGAACTCTGTAGTGGGTTCATTTAAAAAGCTAATGCTGCTAATTTCTGTAGGAGAGAGAAGATTATTAAACAATGTTGCTGTGATGAAACCATCTTTGCTAACAAGCACCTATTTTTAAACCAACTTGGGAAATGTAAACTTCAAAAAAGGTAATGCTAATTACAGTATACAACGTGCCCTGTACTGCACTTTCTAAAAAGCAAACCTATTTGAAACAGGCCTTTCAAAATTCATCTGAAGTCCCAGAGGGGGAGGAGAGGGGAGAACTTTTTAACTATTTCTCAGAAAACATTTTAATGCTTGACCCACCTCTTGGATAGGCAGAACATCACTTTGAATGAAATACTAATGCTGTCTTCTTCACTTGAAAGGGCAGAATGCCATTCCTACCCACCCATATTGTGTGTGTGTGTGTGTGTGTGGGGGGGGCTATTACTCTTAGCTACGCTTGTCCTGGTACGATGCTTTTACTTTTTACTCTCCTGTTTTCACAAATTGCTTGAACTCCAAGCTCTTCAGCAAACTGGAATTTGATGTGCCTGTTCATATAAGTCACACACATACACACACACACACACACACACACACGCGCGCAAACGTATATCTACCTGTTGGCTTATAAAATAACTGTTTTGGATTGGGACTCGGGAGATCCGGGTTCTAGTCCCTGCTCAGCGATGAATCTCACTAGGTGACTTTGGGCCAGTCACTGACTCTCAGCCTAACCTACCTCACAGGGTTGTTGTGAGGATAAAATGGAGAGGAGGAGGAGGAGGAGGAGGAGGAGGATTATGTAAGCTGCCTTGGGTTCCTTGCAGGAAAAAAGGTGGGGTATAAATAAAATAAAATAAAAAATAATTTGTTTTGGTTTGTGTTGCTATTTCAGTAAGTAGATGATAATCTGTTTCAATTGGCTCTTAACTCATTAACTGTATTCTTTTTCTATTCTCCCCCCCCCCCCCCAGTGGAGTTGGATTCAGCTTCCTCTTCTCTTGGGCTCTGATGCTAATAGTAGTGGCCACTTTTGTTACGGGTGGAAATGTGGAGAAGCTCATCTGTGAGCCATTTGAAGATAAGACTTTATTCAAGGTAAGGTCCTCCAAATCAGGGGCATTAAGTGATCGAGAAAACATGTACCTCCTTCCAAATATTAAAATCGGCTTTATGCCTTATAGCATCATTCCAGAGTTTGCCTACACTTTGCATTTATGTAGTTTTCCATGCTTGAGGGCACAATCCTATGCAACTTTAGACAGAAAAAAAGGCTTACAACTCCCAGCATGCTCCAGCTAGCATAGCTGGCTGGGGCATGCTGGGAGTTGTAAGCCTTTTTTCTGTCTAAAGTTGCATAGGATTGTGCCTTAAATTACTTAACGTATATTATCTTGTTGTTCTTATAGAAAGCTCACATGGTAGATGTTGTTGCTGCTGTTGTTGTCATTTTACTATTTTATCATCATCATCATCATCATCATCATCGTCATCATCGTCATCCCCATATTGCAGGTGGGGGAATGGGATTGAGGAAGAAGTCACTTGTTTCTAGTAGAGGTGAAACCTGAACTGGGGACTGCCTGATTCCAAGCTCAGCCTCATAGGCACCTCACTGTATCAGCTCTGCTCAAATAGTGTGGCCTGATATAAAGCAGCTTCCTATATTCCTAATTCCGCCTCCTCCCAGTTAGTTTCAAATGCATATCTTAGCCTCAGTAATAGGTTCAGTATTAGTTCCAGGTCAAGTTTCATTAATAAAATCTTTAAGATTACACAGCAGTACCAGTTTAGATCTGTAATCTGCCCTACATTAGTTTTTTTTTAAAAATAAAACATGGTAGTCTGAGGTGATAAAGCCGGACTCAGGATTGGTTTAAGGGCTTTTCTACATGAGGTTATTAATCCGCTGCATTTACTTTTGGTTTCGTCTCAGGATTGAGATCTGAGCACTACATGGGGAGCATTTCCTTTCCTGCTTTCCCACTACATATAGGTGGCACTGTGGTATAGTGGAATAGCACAAATACACAAAGGGAAATTGCATTTTCTTCTGCCATCAGAAATAATACCCAATTTTCCCTGCTCTAAAAAAACTTGTGGAAAATGCTGTTTACAGACAGAAGTGAAACTGGAGGGTCACAACGTTGTCCTAAAGAACCTGTATTTAACAGTGAGTGGGGGACGGCGAGCACACAACAAGTGCATCATGTAGAAAATGTCTAAGTCTATACCAAATGTCAAGGCATGGATAAATTGGAGTCATCCTACAGAATTTTGTGGCCCATGATTTTTCTTGATACCAATTTAGATTCACTGATACTTAGACTTTATATGTGTACTTGAAGCTCTCAGAACTGAATTGTGGAAAGAATAAAGCCTTGATTATTTTGTTGTGTTCTAGGTTTTGGACACTCCCTATTTGCTGAATCGCCACTGGAAACATTATCTTTCTGGCATCGTTTTAAAAAATCCAAATATTGACTTGACGTTTGAAAAAGTTTACAGGTAACTCTGCTGTATATTCTGATGCAATATTGCATTTATGTCTTATTTGGAATTTTCCATTGCTGTGTGTATTGTTTCAATTATCTGAAAACTAAGAACCAATGTAATCCAGTAGTGTTGGATCTGAAAAACTGGGAGCAAGCCTCTGTTCATTTGCTTAGGATTGTTGTTTTGTTGTTGGCTCTAAGTGGGCTGAAGGCAGTCATCTGTGTGTGTGTGTGTGTGTGTGTGTGTCTATGAGTGTGTGTGTGTGTGTGTATATGAGTGTGTGCATGTATACACATGCACGCTTGCTTGCTTGCTCACTCACATTATCACACATGATGCGGGATTCAGGGAGCTTTTTTCAGAACTTCATGCTATTTAGGTGTTTTGTAATTAGTTGTAAGGTACACATGTATGTATCCTTTAATCTTTCTACTATACATAATTGCAGCAGGGAGCTTCATCAGTTCTGGGGGTGGCCAGGAGTGCCCTTGCTTTTCACATGCATTAATTCCTAACTAGTGGTGCGGTGGGGGAGCTTGCAATATGAAGATGAATCAACCTGGACCATGTATAATTATGCTGTGTCTGCATATGATATCAGGGCATGCCAGCACAAAACTGGAATGCATGTGTACAAGGATGGTGTCCAAATAGCACTATATTTGGATAAAAGTGGCATGAAGATATGCCTTGCTAAGCAAGTTGATTTACCCCCTTGAATACCTGGAAAGATACTCAAAAGCGTTTAGCAGGGGTTGCATTTATTTGGTGTGTAATGTGTGTGGTCCAACTGCTTAAATCCCCACTGATTTCGGCAATCCAGTTTTGTTCAGGGCCGCAGCCTTCATCTTTAATGAGAGAGTGAACTGGGATAATTGGAGCTTGGGCCAGCTCACACTTTTAGCACTCTTAACTGGCTATATATAAAATCAAATTGTAATTGATTTACCCGTCATGTTATTGAGCTAACTGATTATATTCAGATTTACATACTTCAAAATGTCAATGGAGCTGCCTTTCTGAGGAGCCTCGAAGAAGGGGACAGGCAGCTTCTCCAGCACAAAATGCCACTCATTACTAGAAGGAAAGGACAGCTCTTGAAATTATTTTTCTTTTATGAAAGTGAAAATTGGAAATACAGAATTATTACCCATTACAATAACCCACTAGAGGTTCAAGACTCATAAGTAGCGTGTGTAAGATTCAGGTTCAAATGGCATTTATTTTAACAGGATGTAGCTGGTTTTCAGTGTCTTTCCTTACTGAGAAATTAAGCTTGATTAGTCTCATCCTCAAGCGCAAACTAGATAATGGCTTGGATATCAGGTGTTGGGAAGACTCATCCTTGAAGTTTCTTTTTCATAATATTTGACTCAAGGTGGAGGGCAGCTGTCATCACTATGCAGATTGCGTGATGCCGAGTCCTTCAAGGAATCCAAGAATTCACATCTCTTTTTGTCAACCCCACTGACTATGTGGTAGGGAAGTTTTTATTCTAGGATTTAACTCCTAGCTCATTAAACATACAAACTCTGCTACATAAATATCTCAGCAGTATTAGCAGTCATGATCATGACTAACCAGAATCTAAAGAGCTGCTTTAAGTGCTCCCAAGGCCTTGGGTGTACCCAGTGGAATTTTTACTGTTTTGCCTTTGAATGGCAGGCGTCCATGCCATGTCACAAACTGCTTTTCAGATTCCTCTGTTTCAGAAGAGATTTTTCGTGTGGCACGGAGTGGGGAGCTGCTGTGTGGGGAACGCAAGTACAAGCATTCCTTGACCACGTGGAAATTGGAAATAATCCCCAGTTCTTTGGGCCTAGGCCATTATTACTTGTGAAAAGCTCATCAGAGTGTCTGTCTTATTCAACTATGAATAAATTTTTAATGGCAGATGTTGCCATCTGAAATTGATTCCCCTGTTGATGTATATTTACATATCTCTTTAGTGACTGCAAGGAAAATAAAGGCATTTATACCACACTCCATCTAGAAAACCTCTTCAATATCCATGAAATTCTGAATGTTAGCATGGTAAGTTAATTTAGCTTATGGGCGTTTGTACTTCATGTGTGCAATCTTTGGACATTTTTAATTTGATAAACCTACAAGAATGTCTGTTTGTATGCCCATAGTAGTGACTCTTTTTTTTTTTTAGTGACCTGCAACAAAATGCTGCAGTGCGGGATGCTCCTGTTCAGAATCCCAGCCAGCCATGCCCTTTCCCAGGATACTCTTATTCCATTCCTCCTCTCCCCCACCTCCGTTTCCCCTGTAACAGTCACTCATCATTCTGTGCCCACTGAGCATATTCAGTCCTCATTGAGCTTTGGTTTCTTTGGTCCCTCCCCCCGAAGTTTCTTTTTTTGTACTTTTGCAAATCTTGGGAGTCTCCCAAGCTTTTTTCTATGTGGATGGTGCTATTTTTGCTGCATAAGAATCCACATTCACAGAATAAGTTTCCTGTTCGTATAGATAAACTTGCACAGTTGCACTATTATCAGGATGTCCCTTAAAAAAAACCCATCCTGGTATAGAATAAAGAAGCCTTCCCCAACCTGGTACCTTACAGATGTTTTTGACTTAACTCCCATCACCCTTACCCGGCATGGCCAATGGTCAGGAATTCTGGGAATTGTAATCCAGAACATCTGGAGGGGACAGAGAGAGAGGGTAGGTGGTTCTCATGTCGAGGGATTGGGTGTGCAACCTGTTCTAGAAGGGATTTTATTCCCTCTGAAAGAGCAAGTTCCTAGCTTGGGGGACTCCTAGATCCAGCGTTGTCACTTGAGGCCTTGGCGGCTCAGACTTCCTTTCAGCAGCTCTGGCTGGTTCACTAGCTATGACCATTTCTGGATGCGGTAGCCTGGCCACAGTGGTCCTGGTCCATGCTTTGGTAACTTCCTGACTGGACTACAGTAATACATTGTATGTGGAGCTGCTTTTGAAGATGACACAGAAGCTTCAGCTAGTGCAGAATAAGGCTGCCCGAACTTTTAGCTGGTACAGTCAGATGGAATTACATTACATCCATTCTGAATGAGCTCCACTGGTAACCTATTTGCTTTTGAGCCCAGTTAAAGGTGCTGGTGCTTTTAGAGCTCCATGTGGCTTGAGAGGCAAATATTTGAAGGAGCATCTCTCCCCATATCCATCTGTCCATATCTTAAGATTGGCAGGGGATGATCTTCTCCAAGTGCCTTCAATACATGGCAACCCTTCTGGTGCCTTATTAAAATGGTTCTGTTTGCCTTGGCTTTTTAAATTGGGTTGTTTGTCTTGGTGTACTGGCTGCCTCTCAGTTGCTTCGATGGTGGTATTTTTATTTATTATTTTCATTTATATGGGCATTTCATTGTACGCTGCCCTACTATCTGTAAGTATGAAGGACATACTATCTGTAAGTATGAAGGGCAGTTTATAAATTATTTCAATAAAATTAATATATTTAAAAATCAGTAAAGCACCACAAGTGGTACAGTCCACTCTTACCGCCACAATTCTGCTGTATGTTAGCTGAAGCCTGTGTGTCTGTTTTCAGGGAGCAGCTGACAATACAGATTAATGACTTGCTATTGTAAATGTTTTAAGATGATTCATAGGAATTTGGTGAGAATTGTTTCTTTCTGCTTTTTCCTCCCATAGTATGCAGAAGATGTATCGCTTAAAATCAAGCATATTAATATTAATCTAAGCAATATAGTTTTGCTGGATGAAATTGGAAAGGAGAATCTGATGAATTTCAGTTCTTCAGGAGTAAATGAGATAAACTTTCCTGCATACCTGTCAGAGGTAAGACACGTGGCTCGGCCTCGGAGAGATTTTTTGAAACTTGATTCTGGTTATTTGACATTGAAATGTGTGCTTTGTGTTAAACAAGGTTGTTTTTATGCAGCAGCAGCATTATATAAACAGCAGTTGTTTATATAAGCAAAAATGTGGGGCCTGCCCTTAACCCCATGAGGATTTGACAGTCTAAACCAGTGTTCTCCAACCGTGGGTCCCCAGATGTTTTTGGCCTACAACTCCCAGCATGCCCCAGCCAGCTATGCTGGCTGGGGCATGCTGGGAGTTGTAGGCCAAAAACATCTGGGGACCCACAGTTGGAGAACACTGGTCTAAACTTTGGCAGTGAGGGAAACAACAAAGGGAAAGGAAGGAGAGATGAGGGTAGCAAGCCCAGGAATAGCTGTGATCAGGTCTGCGTGTTGTGCATACTTGGGCTTGATTGCAGTTTCAATGAGTATCAAAGGATTAAATCAAAGTCTTTGTAGAAATGTGGGATTTGAAAGGGGATTTGGGAAGGAAGAGACACCTAGATGTACTAATATATGTTCTGAGAGGGAATTCCAGGCATAAGAGGCAGCAAGAGAGAATAGGCAGAGTCATTTAAGAGAGCAGGAGAACTTAAAATGGCACCTATACAGGAATGGTCAAATTCTTTCACGATTAAATAGGTTTAAGGGCGTCTGGGGGATGTGTGTGCGTTTATGTATATATATATATATATATATATATATATATATATATATATATTTCTTGCTACTTAATCATGTAGAAGAGGAGGTCATGTAGGTATTGCATCCTTGGCTGGTTGTCTGCTCCAAACCTATTCTAGCTGGATTTTATTTATTAGTAGTTGTTTGATGATGGACACACATCCATGTGTATGACATGGTGTCCTGGAGTAGGAAGCCAGAAGTACTTTTCCAAATGTATTCATTTCAAATTGTAAGGTCACCATTTTAAACCTTTGAAATCATCATTCTCAAAATGTGAGTGATGGGACACATTGGTGTGCCTTGAGAGAATGGCTAGTGTGCCATGAGAAATAAGTTAATTATTGAATTGAAGTCTCTTGTAGGCCCCTGGTTGGGCCTCTTTCCGGCCGGCTTCCTGCAGGGGGAGGTATATTTCCTGCGTGTCTGCACTGAGAGTGACTGAATAATCTGACCATTCCCAGTGCAGGGAGAGCTCAAAGTTGCATCCCCTCAGAGGAAGTCCCTGTGTGCTTCTTTTTAGTTATAAGGGTAAAGTGTGTGAGAGTTGGACTGACTCGGGTTCAAAAGCTCCCCTAGCCAATGACCCTCAGTCCCAGTCACGCAAGCGGAAGGAGGAGATAACAGCAGTTAATAAAGATTAAAGAGTTTATTTGTAAGACCCAATTACATGGGATTAAGGCAATCAATGCATCTCTACTCACTACATCATAGCAGACTCAAAACCTATACCCCAGTGGTAAGGCTAGATGAAGTGAAGTCCAAGACTATACATGTCGAGACGAACAAGCAGCAGAGAGAGATGAAGAGGAATGACGGAAGCAAGCAAGTGTGCTAGCTTATATACCCCAGACCCTGCATCTATGAATACACCCAGTAGTATAACTTATTCATCAACATGTTTATCCAAACCTGTTCAAGGCTGCTGAGTCATGTCACCTCGAGACCATGTCTCCTGACCAAAGGCCTTGTATACTTGAACTCAAGTAACACCCACCAGGTCAGGTGATAATCCCGATGTCAGGTGGTAATCTCGTTCTGCCTATGCAAAACCTAACATCCCCCTGCTTTTGCATTCGCGCAGAACGTGGTTATTTACTTCATACAACAGCAACAGCGTTGTTGACATCTGATGCTGTTCCTTCATCTATGGACTTTGATAAAAAAAACTTCTGCAGGAATGACTTTATCTGTCAGAAATTTGAACCACTATCAAATCACTTCTGATGTATCCCTCCTTATGACACAGTTTTATTTGCAAACTCAAAACGTTGTGTATTGCTATCTGCCTGCAGCATAGCAATCCTGGCCTTGGTTTCCTGAAAAAACTGTAATAGGTTTTTCACATCAATCTCAGCATCATTTAAACATTTTTTACAATTTAAACTATTTAAACAAATGCAATCAGTTCAGCTTCAGTTGAACTCTAACCTTTAGATGATTGTTTCTACAAAACCAATCAAACAAAGTATGATTATAAAAATAACAAACTTCAGGTGTGTTCTTGTTGTTCTTACTATCACAACCACAACTGGCATTTCTGTGAATCTGTAAGCCACCTGTGCTCTGACTTGTAAATCTTAGTCTGAAGTGTGATGTTCCTTCCAGATAACACTCAACTCCTTTTCAGAGCTCTCCAAGCATGTCCTGTTGGTCTAACAGTCTGCCCATTACACTGACAGCAATACCTGGCCTTGTTGCTTATACAGTAAAGCTCAACAGCCTAATGCTTCTGTGTAGCATTCAAACTGCTTTTCCATCAGCACGTGCTTGAAAATCCTCAACTATTTGGAGTCTCGCACTGAGTTAACTATCTCCAAAATTCTCAATCACATCCATGATATTTCTCTGGTTTGTTGCAGTAAGTACTGCCCTCTTGGTTCTCCCTCAACTTCTATTTACAAATAAACAGTTGATCCACCACCAAGCAGTTTCAATTCAATGAAATTCCAAACCCTGGATCAATTATATCATATTGCTTTTATCTGTCCAGAAAAAACAATATATCATCCATCTAAACAAAGTACATACAGTCTATGTCCCTGTTCCTCCTGCTTAACAAACAAACATTGATCTGCCTCTCTGTGCAAATCTCAAATCAACAATGTTTGAGTTCAAAACAGAATTCCAGCCTCCAGCTGATTTTAGCTTTTCCTACAGAAAATCTCAGACAGTTTTCCAAAGACTTCCTCTCATTTAAAATGCTTATGTTCCAATATTTCCAATTGTGAAAATATTCTTACATCTTCACATTCTTAAACATCAGTCTAACTGTTTCCAAAGCAAATTGTTGTTGCACTCACTCATGATTTTCCAGCTCCTTTTAACTAAAGCAAAAAACCACAAGCAACCAATCTTGCTCTTTGTCATGTAACCTTTTCCCAATCTGGTTAGTTTTCACCTAAAAAATCTATCTGGTAACAATGAGTTCCATGGACTGCTGTTTGTTTCACCAGCTTCCATGTTTTGTTCTTTATCCAAAGAATTCAACTCAGCTTGCATAGCCTGAAGCTATGGTTCAGCTTCCTTAACAGACAATTTTTTTCACCTCTTTGAAATTTTGAAGTTTCAAATGGCTTTTCCTTGCAAATTCATCCTGATATCTCACAGGTTGTTTGACTCACCTGTTTCTTACCTCATCAGTTATCAGGTTCCTGTTTCAATAAAATTTGCACCAATGATGAACAATCATTTCTTTAATCTCCACTAAACCAAATGTGTATCAGAGTTTTATCAAATTTACCTGACTGTCTTTCAGCAAATGCTTTTCTATTCTGACTCTGAGCTTGATGCATCCCCTGCATTAACAGAATTAATTTTGAAAAATGATCTCACCTTTTCAATCAGCATTATACTAAACACACTTCTGGATAATCTCACTATCCAAGTGTTGTTCATGTAAAACACAATATTCTCATTTCTAGAAAAATCTCATGTAAGCTCCCTTACAGATTTCTTCTAACTTTGAGGTGTATGTACCTACATATCAGATCCAAGATCCTGAAATGTTTCTCCAGAAGATTCTACCTTCTACACTACTTTCTATAAGGTGTACAGTTCAATACACAGAACTAAAACTTCTATCATGTACATAATCAAAACATTTAAGAGCTTCTACCCAAACCTCATTATCCAAATTAGTATCACCTCTTCTGAGTGTTTGTTTACTCTTCCACACAATCCATGTGTTCAATATCACATCCTGTTAGAAAGTCATCAAAACATGCACTGAATTGAACTTCCCCATATCTGAAAAGAAATAGGTAACATGGGTAATATGCTTGTTTCCCACCCAAGCACAAAACACCTTGACTTTGTTCAATACTCCAGCTTTCTATCTAACATGTACACAACCTGTACCTCGTGTATTGATCAATTAACATCATGAAATAACGTGCCTTTCCTCTAAAGACTATCAGAGTACCACAAAATCACCAAGAACAAATTGAAAGAAATGAACTGTTTTTTCAGCTTGTCTTCCAGTTTACCTGTTGAAGCTAGCATCCCTTGTTTATGTGCACAAAATTACCTTTCATGTGAAAATTACATTTTCCAATGCTTTCCCTACAACACAGTTTGCATTTTCTTTCACAGGCCTGTGAATCTAAATGATCAAACATTCATGTGATATGCATGCATGTACATGTCATAGATATAAGCATTTAACCTTTTTATAGTTGCAACAGTACAACTTTCCATTTCTTTATTACACCATTACAATATGAAAGAAATAATCCATCTCTTAGCTTTGCCATATAAACATACCTAATTATTCAGTATTTTACATTTTGCTACAGAAAAATCCACAATATACTCAAGTCATATATACATTCAGTACATTTCCTGACATTTCAAAGAGCATATATTACACTTTCTTGAATCCAAGTTATCCAACTTTCAAGAAATACAGTTCCAAAAAAAACGTGACTGTTAAACCTCTGACCATTTGCATAGTCCTCTTCTGTTTATTTATGTCCAACACAGAAAGCTTCGTTTAAACAATCCACTGTTTTCTGCTTACAACAAAATAATGTCCATTTTGTTATGTCCTGGGTTAAAATACAAAGTTTTTCCCATCAGCAGCACCCCTGCTGATTTCAAGCTCCTTCTTCTGTGATCCCACATGAAGAAAATGAAGAACAGCTTCCCATTTTAAGCACAGCTTTCTCTGTTCAAAACTGCCGCGCTGCTTTCTCCTGCTGTTTCAAAACCACGCCTCCGCTGGTTTGATACAGCCTTCCGTTGTAGTATCAGGTTTCCCTTTTGCTGCGACATGACGCTCCAGACGCTTTACCCACGTCAGACGTAATCCACGCATTTGTAATCCAAGCCACTTGTTGATACAGTGCAAAAGATAGCTGATCCGCTGCTGTGTGAAGAAGAAAACTGTAAAAGAAATATGATCCTCCTGCCTGTAGCCTTGTCTCGAATGAGATGACACACAGAGCCTCCTGGAGATTATTTCCTTGCCCGATACAGCTCCTTGACAATCACTCCAGCAAGCTGTGGAAAACAAATCCTTGTGTCCAGCGTTGTTCACTGTTCAGCCTAGTAGCTGCCCGAAAGCCTTGGATTTTGCCAAGCCTGGCACCTCCGTTCCAACTGCTTCCAAAACGAAAAATCCTCCCGTCTCTCTGTTTCTGCATACTTCAGTTGTGCTGCATTCCAAGCCGCTGTTATCAGTTCTCAGCTTTAGCAACAAACCTTCGCCTTTCCGGTTTGTTTACAAACCGTTCTTACAAATAGTAAACAAATTCCTTTAACTCTATAACTGCTGAATTTCTCCAAACTGCGTCTCTGTGGCTTATCTACCCATCTGAGATAACCATCAGATCGTTATCTGATCCTTATCTGGGCCCATAACCGATGTGAGAGTTGGACTGACTCGGGTTCAAAAGCTCCCCTAGCCAATGACCCTCAGTCCCAGTCACGCAAGCGGAAGGAGGAGATAACAGCAGTTAATAAAGATTAAAGAGTTTATTTGTAAGACCCAATT
The DNA here is from genome assembly GCA_021292165.1 of Shinisaurus crocodilurus. Classification (NCBI taxonomy): domain Eukaryota; kingdom Metazoa; phylum Chordata; class Lepidosauria; order Squamata; family Shinisauridae; genus Shinisaurus; species Shinisaurus crocodilurus. Next base: position 104,377,951 of record CM037876.1, read on the forward strand.
ACATGGGATTAAGGCAATCAATGCATCTCTACTCACTACATCATAGCAGACTCAAAACCTATACCCCAGTGGTAAGGCTAGATGAAGTGAAGTCCAAGACTATACATGTCGAGACGAACAAGCAGCAGAGAGAGATGAAGAGGAATGACGGAAGCAAGCAAGTGTGCTAGCTTATATACCCCAGACCCTGCATCTATGAATAGGATATTACTCACCCAGTAGTATAACTTATTCATCAACATGTTTATCCAAACCTGTTCAAGGCTGCTGAGTCATGTCACCTCGAGACCATGTCTCCTGACCAAAGGCCTTGTATACTTGAACTCAAGTAACACCCACCAGGTCAGGTGATAATCCCGATGTCAGGTGGTAATCTCGTTCTGCCTATGCAAAACCTAACAAAGTGTGCCTTCAATTTTAATTCAGAACAGTGTTGCTCAGCTACCAGAACACTAAAATGTACAGCTTGTAAATGCTGCAGTGATGTGATTTTGTTTCTGTCTTGTGTAGATAAATAAGAGCGTTACCAAAGTGGATCTCTTGTCCTTCGCTAATGATTTGGAAGCAAGAGCAGACCAACTGGTGAGTTTTGACTGGCTTAAATGAAACACTGTCAGGGTGTGTGTTCTGATAGTATGTCCTATGCATTCCTGTGTACTCCTTAAATCAGTGTCCTCCAACCTTGGGTCCCCAGATGTTTTTGGCCTACAACTCCCAGCATGCCCCAGCCAGCGTAGCTACGCTGGCTGGGGCATGCTGGGCGTTGTAGGCCAAAAACATCTGGGGACCCAAGGTTGGAGAACACTGCCTTAAATCTTCCTACGTATCAGAAGAACTGTCTGCTAAATACTTTCCATTGTTGAGACACTGTTTTAATTGAAATCTGCTTCGCCGTGCTCACTGAAAGCATTCGTTTATCTTCCCTGGAAACAAAAATTAATACAAAGTATTGTGTATTCTTGCATTGTGCTATATGAGCTAGCTAAGTAGGATAGCTGTCAAATCAGAAGCCATGCGTGAGCTTTTCTGTACTTTCATGTAGTAATTTAAACACTGGCATAGAAATAAATACTACTAGTGGACATGAAGCTGTGTCAGCAGAATGCCTATTTCTCCCACCTTTTCCTGTATATTAAATTCATTTGTTTTTTTAAATTATAAATTGCCTTGCCAGTGACAGATTCCCCAGGCAGTGTACAAAAGATTCAAATAATTCACACAACTTCAAGTTAATAGTGTAATTATAATTTAACAACATAATTAAAATATTTAAAATAGATGGTAAAACCTACAGAATACAGCCCCATACTTGAAGCCCAGATGAAATAAGTTTGTTGTTAGTAGCCACTGGAAACCCAGCAGGTGTTGTCTCTTACTGCTTGTTGGTAAGCAGTTCTCCGAATTCCATCTTGAAGCTTGTTCCAGCTCGAGTACAAATCAGTTTGCGAGTTTTGATTTTTTCTTTTCACATGAAAATCCACATGTATTTTTCCAAATGTACGCATCAGTTGTGTGCATCTTTGAAATGTACGCATTCTTCTCCTATTGATTAAAGTGTATTTGTATGTACTTTTTTAAAGTACACATTTTTCATGTGCATTTTTCAAATGTACCCATGCTGTTGAATGCATTTTTATTTATTTTTTGGTCCGCAAATCACACTGCACGCTTGGAAATGTACAGAGTTTGACTGCAAATTGTATCCGAGTCTGTATTCGGTCGGGAAGGTGCAAACTGGGTAAATCCTGATTAAAAAATGAATTGAAAGAAACTTCTCATACATCCCCAGTTGTAACAGATCGTCAAAACGTTTTGTACAAAAATCTAGAGTGAGAAAACTATGCCCTAGCAGTGCCTTGAGTGCATGTGCTCCATAACTCTCAAGCACTTACTGCTCAGAGAGCACCAACTTTGTTACAAAGCAAGTGAAGGCAACTTGTGCCCCCCCTCCTGATATTTTGGCCTACAACTCCCATCAGCCCTCACCATTGCCAATGCTGACTAGGGCTGATGGGAGTTGTAGGCCAAAACATCTGGAGGGCATAAATTGCTCACCTCTGTTAGACAGCTGCCTGGCTATCTGTGAGGAAGTCTGTTTCAGTAAGAAAATGTAGGTACTTCTCTGACCCTGATTGGCTGGGGAATAAAGTGGCCCCTAGGAGTAATGAAGGAAGTTGGCCATCCCTGGATTAAGAGCAGAACTTGGAATCTTGTGCATAAAGAAGCTGGCAACCAGTACAGTCAAAGAAGCAGAGGGTTATATCCTCACAATACACATCTCCTATGAAACAGAACATCTTGCCACATTTGTAGTGGCAAATTAAGAGGTTAATTGAGAGCCGTGGAATTAAGAGGTTTCAGGTTTGGCTGGAATTAAGCCATGCCTCCCTGCAACACTTAATTTTTCAGGGCGGAGCCAAACCTCCGTGTTCGAATACATACATTGCAGGTCCCAGGTTCAATTTTAAGTAGCAAAGCTTTGCAGGACGTTCTCATTTCAGCAGCTTCATATGTTCAGTTTTGTCGTGTTTCCATCTGCAATTTTGCTGAGACTAGACAGCAAAGAGCCAGTCTGGTGTAGTGGTTAGAGCAGGGCTCTCCAACCTTGGGTCCCCAGATGTTGCTGGTCTACAGCTCCCAGCATACCCAGCCAACATGGCTAATGGCAAGGGATTCTGGGAGCTGTAGTCCAGCAACATCTGGGGACCCAAGGTTGGAGAGTCCTGGGTTAGAGTGTTGGACTGAGACTTGGGAGATCAAGGTTCTAGTCCCCACTTGGCCATGAAACTAACTGGGTGACTTTGGGCTAGTCACTGACTCTCAGCCTAACCTACCTCACAGGGCTGTTGTGAAGATAAAATGGAGAGGAGGAGGAGGATTAAGTAAGCCACCTTGGGTTCCTTGCAAGAGGATAAAAGGCTATATAAATGTAATAATAAATAAAAACCTCTTCCTGTTTTAAAATAATAGCCCAGCTTTGAACAAAGATACTGCACTCATTCTTAGAATAACATACCTCTAGATCTTTGCCCCACTATTCACCCAAGGAAAGAAAATCATAACCCATAATTTTGCTTTCAGCTGCTGTTCAGATGCTCAATCTACTCTCTTAGTAATTGTCTGTCTGTAACTAAACATGTCAGCAGAGGGCACCATTGCACAAGCACGTTTCCGGAACAAATTATGCTCTCAATCCAAGGCATGACTGTATCTTGATAATAGAAAGAAAGTTGAGGTTTACCTGTACCTTTGCAAAGAGAAACAGCTATAGTTAATTAGCATGTGGGAAATGCTTCTGAATAGAAGCATACATATAGTGGAGAAAGGCATATCTCTCATTAAAACTTTATGACATTTTCCTGTTTTGACATTTCATGAGAAATGTTCCGCTACTCAGTTCTTTGGAAAAGAAAAGTACTTGATATATCAATAATTGCCAGCTGCATGCTAACCTATTTATTAATATTTATCTTTGCAGCCCAAAGGAGCATTGGAAAACGCCTTAAAAGGACATGCCAATAATATTCGAATGATACATAACCAACAAGTTGTTCCATTGGAGCAAGCAATGGTAAAAAACTGAAAGTCCTAGGACAAGATTGGAGGAGGGTATTTAACAAGCTACAAAACTGTTTGGGATACACATCAAGACTTTGCCCAAATTCATGAAGATTCTAGACATGGTCTAAGCTCTTACACAGAGATCTTTCAGAGTAAAGTTTTAGTGTCTTTGCATTTAAACCTTGTTGGAGTATTTATAGGTCCTCTTTGGGTGTAAGGCTAACCTGTGGTTTAGCATTATGTGCACAAACAGTGGCAAGCCTCAGGCTCATGCACTCCCCTCTCTTCCTCTTGCATAGCTGCGAGACGGAGATCTGGAGCTTTTGCTTCCACCTTTAACTAGAATTCCTCATTACACCCAGTGCAAAAGTCCTATACAGTTACAGAATAGTTGAGTTGAGCTGGGGGGCGTCTGTGGCATCTGTACCTTCCTCTATGTCTGCCTTTACTTTGGCTTCCCTTGCTGCTTTATTATTTCATGATGCTGTATTTTGTTTTGAAATAACCTCCTTACTGGAAAAACATGGGGCATTTTGTGCTTTTGTTTGCTTGCTTGCTTGTTTTTTTTCCTCCACTCTTTCTGCTAATTAACTCTTAATCATTCTCAATCTTCTTTTTTTCCAAAAACTGACTGTCAAGAAATATGTTAGAGCTAGGGTAAGTGCTCTTCCTTTCCTACACTGAAAGTGAGTCATTGGTTTTAGACCCATTTCAAATTGATGGGTCTCCACGTTAAACTTCAATACTATACATGTAGTTAGACTTGGTTTCACTGGGGGTGAAGACCAAGACCAAACTAAAGCAGAAGTGCACCATCTTTGGCTCACATGCAGCACCCCCATGCCTTAAGCATGGCCTCTGTGACCCCTCTCCCCCACTGCTGCCAAATCCCCACCCCCACCCCCTGTAGCCAGTGCATTGCTTTTGCTGCAAACAGACCAGGTTTCCTTTGCCTTGCCAACTCCCATCTGAGAAGACCCTCTAGGAGCATTCTCTGAGGGCTCTATGACTCCTGCCCCCTGAGAGTAGCTGCCAGAGTAGCTGTTACTCCTCCTGCCCTGTGAGTGCTGGTGTTGAGAGTGAAAACAGCAACTGCCTTAAACAGTGTGTGTGTGTGTGTGTGTGTGTGTGTGTAGTGCATCTGTGGATGTGCATGTGCATATTGGGCACGCATGTAACCCACTGAACCAGCATCACTTCTGGACCTCTGGGCCAAAAAGGTGCACCCCTGAACTAAAGGCCTCACAGTAAATCACTTTTGCTAGCATTTCTAGCCGCTAAAGCCTAAAGTAGTTGCGTTATTCTTTAAAGAAAATCTTCTTCAGGTACTTCCAAAAAGGTATCTTGGATAAATGCAGAGATACCAGGCCTTCATAAAGGTCCTTTATGGCATTTTGAGGCAGATCAGTTAAACGTACATGATATTACCAGCTAACACTGTAATATAAAACTAATCTGGGTGTAACTGCATATAATTAACAGAAATATGGGACTGGCTGCATAAACAGCAGCTCATGTCAAGTTCTTCATCTTCCGCTCTTTAATATGTAGTACAACGTAAGCATGTGTCCTTATATCGCTACATTATCTTTTCCCACCAGTGACAGCCAATGATGTATAGCAGGAAGTGGGTATACTCAAAGCATCCCCATCTTTCTCATAATATGTAGTTCTGCCCTTGACCTGGAATGCTTGGATTTAAGCTGGTGTGGTCCCAGTTCCATCAGTGAATCTGAGGTGCCTTTACTTGGAGATCAAGTGTACATGCAGTGTGTATCAGCCTTTCAGTGGACACCTGTCCTCACTGGAGATAGGTGTAATTGCAGGACCACCTAGAGCACTGCGATTTAAATGGAGGGAGGGGGAGAATAGATCTGCCATTTTAAGGCATTTCCATTTTCCACTGATGGGACTTTGGTGTAGCATTGAAGTTTCACATGGAAAAATCTGGGAAGCTACCAAATAGACATTGTAATATAGCTGCAAGTTAACTAGATCATAAGAATTTCTTATGATTTCTTGCTACTGGTTTCCACACAATAGATTTATGATAAATCTATTGTGTGAAAACCAGTAGCAAGAAAGTCTTATGATCTAGTTAATGTGCAGCTATATTACAATGTCTATTTGGTAGCTTCCCAGATTTTTCCATGTGATACTTAAGTGCTACACCAAAGTCCCATCAGTGGAAAATGGAAATCATTTATCTTTATTAGGCTAATGTTCAGGGACTATGGCTTAAACTGTTTGAATCAATCTGTTTCTGTTGAATATGCTATAAGAGGATTACATGATGGAATACCTTTGTTTTGTCCTTTTTTATCCAGAGCACTTTAAACCAAAGCATAAGGTTACTGCAGAAAACATCATTAGAACTATCGGTAAGTTTTGTTTGTATGTTTGTTTGTCAGGAATAAAAACTTGTTTGGGTTCTTCTACACATTAAATAGCTCACTGCCTCTGAGTCTGTCTTTCCCCAAATAGCTATGTTAGACTTGCACATTCCCTGCCTCCTCCCCTTAATCTTTCTCTCTCTGTGTGTGTGATTTTTCACAAGCTCTTTTGGGTTTCTCATTCAAATACAGAAGCCACATTCAGATGTTTATCAATGGCTTCATTAACTCTGGTTTATGAAGCTGTGGTCATGCACTTCTCCCTCCAGTGTGGAGATCCTGGCTTGCATTAGGCCAGAGTTGAACATTTCATCCAAACAGGATCTGGCTTATTATCTTTTGTTAACTTACATTAAATCAGAGTTCCCCAGTTGGGACATAACGAGGAACTCTGGCTTAATGCACACTAGGTTCTGTGCATAAAGCCAGTGCTTGACGGGAGGACAAGGAGGGACGAGATCGGGGCAATGGGGCATGGCTATGGCACACAACAAGAAGCCATAGACAACCAAACATGGCCCGGGAAATTCCCAACTATCTTCTAACTATAGGCTCCCATTGAGGAAACATTAACCAACCATTCTGGATTATTAACCTGTAATCTGCCTATCAAATGAATGGTCAACCTATGGCCCTATTAAGTATATTACAGGGTGTTATATCCAGTTAAATTCTGAATATATTTTGCTTGTTCATAGAAAAATACAATGATACAGTAAATTTGCTGCTTGTTATTAACAGTAACATACTCAGTTTCTGATAATGATTTCATTAATAAGTGGGTAGTTAAACTGTGATATATAGTGAAACTGGTAAAATGTACAGACAATATTAACTCTTATCAGGAATAAATAACTATTACACTAGTACACAGGATTATTTTGTTAGATTATGAATAGCCCATTATAAAGTAGACAAATTTGTCTTGTAATGTGATCATTGTATATCTAAATAGATATTTTTTTTAGTACTTGATGGTATTTAATAGTGCAAGTTCACACTAATAATAAAGTAGTGTTCTTGTTTTGCCTTAATTCTTCATTAAAACTTTAAAAAATACATTAAAAAGCTAGTTACATCCTGGTAGCAATACTAGGATATGGACTAGCTTTTGTTTTTATGTATTATTTTAAGTTTTAATAAAGTATTAAAGAAAAACAAGAACTCTAATTGATAATTCGATACTTGTTGTGAAAAACGTTTAAACCAAAGTTGCAAATACGGAGCAATCGTAATACTACTTGCTATGGATTTTATTTATTTATTTATTTATTTATTGGTACCTCTTATCAGATAACAAGAGATGTCTAATCTTAACTTTCTATTTGTGGCAATTTCCCGAAAACAACATTTGTCAATACAGATGTACATTATCACTTACTATTTTATTTATGTAAACTAGTTGTATACTGCTATGATCCTATGATCTCTAAGCAGTTTACATAAATATATATATATATATATATATATATAATACCGAAAAAAAATGTAAAAATAGTACAAAACAATAAATACATTAAAAATGTTACATGAACAGTAAAACAGAGCAGTGTGCAATTACAAGTCAGGAAATGCTTGAGTAAATAGGTATGTCTTCAAGAGGCAGCTAACGTTCTCCATAGTTTCTGCCTCTTGAACCACATGTGAAAGAGTATTCCAGAGGGTCTGCTACCAAGAAGGCCCTCTGGTAGGCCTTTACCTGATGACACGCTGTTTGTTGTGGAATGACCAATAAGGCCTCCTCAGAATACCTCAGGGGTCAATTTGATGTATATAGGGGAAGACCATCGGCTAGGTATCCTGGTCCCAAGTTGTTTAAGGCTTTCGATGTCAGCAGCAAAACCCTGAATAGCTAATAGGCAGCCTGTGCAGTTCTTTTAATAGGGGTGCAATATGTGTATAGCTAGGTGTTCCACTAAGCATCCTGGCTTCTGCATTCTGCACTAGCCGCAGCTTCTGAACCAGATGCAAGGGCAGCCCCACATAGAGTGCATTACACTAGTACAATTGTGAGTTTACCAGTGCATGGATCAACGTGGCTAGGCTATCCTTATGCAGGAATGGGTGTAATTGGTGCACCAGCCGAAGTTGGTAATGGACGCTTCAGGCCACTGAGTTAATCTGGGCCTCCAGTGACATGGATGGATTCAGGAGCACCCCCAAACCATGTACCTGCTCCTTCAGAGTGACTGGGTTCGCAGGACAGGACAACCCGTCCTGGGTAATTAGCCACAGTAGGTTGTTGTTGGCTTCCAGCAGGTTGGCTTATTTGGGGCAACAAGCCACCCTGACAACCTATGGCTTGTTCTAGGGGTTGTTTGATTAACAATGGGTTGTCATATCGTCTGAGCCTGGGAGACTGATTCCATCGTGGGTTGCGGGCATCAGCTGCTGCTCTTCATGATCTTTCCTGTGCACCACCAGTGACAGGCCCTCCAGCGATGCCCAAGCAGCATTTTGGAGCGACCATTATTGATTCGCCACCCTTTTCTTTCGATTCCAGAAAATTGCGCAACTGTGTCCGTGATTTAAAAAACAACCATTTTTTCAGTCTTTCGTAGGTGTGCAAGACTGTCTGATATAAGTAGTCTTACCTTGTCAATCACCTTGAACAACCCACACTGCATAGCTTATTCGCAGGGTGGCTTAGCGTGTCGTGCAAACGTGCTCAGAGAGTGCAACCCCATCCAGAACAGGCAAACACTCCAATTCCCAGACCTGGGAACTGCCCACCCATAGGGTATCTGTCTTATCAGGATTCAGCTTCAGTTCATCAGCCCTCATCCAAGCCATGACTGCATCCAGGCACCAGTTCAGAACATGCACAGCCACCTCTGATTCAGATATCATAGAGAAATAGAGCTGGGTGTCATCAGCATACTGGTGACACCTTGCCCCAAATTTTCTAATGACTACTCGCAATGGCTTCATATAGATATTAAATAACATTGGAGTCAAAACCGTGCCCTGTGGCCCCCCTCAGTTCAACTGCCAGGGGGCTGAGGCACAGTTCTCTGGAATCAACCCCGTAAGTAACAGCCAAACTATTGTAAAACAGTGTCCCCAACTAACGGAGGCAGTCCAGGAGGATACCATGGTCAAAGGTATCAAAAGTGATGGGGAATTAAAAAAAAACAAAAAACTTCACCTTGTTTTACACAGAACTGTTCTGATTTCCCTGGTCACTTTTTAGATCCATTCTTGCCCATAGATGATAATTCTGTTTCCCATTTATGCAGTGGGCAAATTTAAGAGGGGAAAAAGAGCCGAGAGATTGATAAGTGTGTAGCATGACCTAAGAATTTTCCTCATGCCCATGTGCCATTCTGCCTTGACAGCATGAGCAACTAGGTCAGTCTGGCACTTTCTGGCAAAAAGATGTGGAGTGGCCAACTTAAGTGCACCATGGCTCCCTGACAGGTTTGTATGTTACAAGTTTTGGCAAACATACATTTGGCTGAATGCAACAAATTGTCATTCAGATTGTAAAAATAGGTCTGAGTTGTATCACTTCAAAGTGTAGCTACTACAGCTCACATGATAAATTCTCCCCCATTAAAACCAAACAAAACCTCCACATAGAAAACTAGCATGTCAGGGACATGCATTTTAGCCTAGTCCAGGGGTGGGCAGCTTTCAGACTTGTTGGGTCTACTCTTTTTTCTTTTCTTTTACTACTAGAACCCAAGATCCATCAACCAGAGCTTCTAACCTTTCTTTTTCCTTTGGTTAAAATCGACTGTCGGGAGGGAGGAATTTGGGCTGTGAAAGGACAACACTGAAAGGACAACAAAGTCAGTGGTTATCGAGTGCCATGTCTCGTGGCAGTAGGTTCCATGTGTGACGCGTGAAATGGGACTTCCTATATGTGTTCTGAATTTGCACCAGGGCTGTGGCACTGGGGAATGATGAATTCTAACCCTTTCTCCAGCACCATTTCCCTAGCTTACATTCTCTGCGCTCCTCCCGCCCCCACCCCCACCCCCCTGAACCTGCTATTAGTAACAGAGGGGGCAACGATGTCTATCTTTTTCCCCTTCACAACTAATAGCAACTTTGGAGAGTAATTTAAATCCAAGAAATGATGCTGGAGAAAGGTTTAAAACTCACCTCCCCCACCATGCCACAGCCCTGGTATAAAACCTTTCCTCTGCCACAGCTGATTATGGCCAAAGGTTGGGAGATCCAATTATCCATCTCCTGAGTCATGTCTCATTTGGCTTACCTTGAGTATTGAATAACTGACCAATGACTTATCATGTAGTGATGATGAACATGTGTGTATGAATCAGTCTTGAGTATCATCCCCCCCCCCCCGGGTAATTGTGTCTGTTTTGTTGAGGAATCATTTTTTTAAACCTGAAGGATTGGCTTGGCTTAACTGCATAGTTGTCTCCCTTTGCCTCCCTTCTATAGGGAAAAGTGAAAAATGTGATTAGTGCTGTTGATGCTGCTCAACTTCTTATAAACAATAATGCTTCGTCAGTTATTGTCCAGGTAAATTTCCTTTTTGTGGTAAAATAATTTTTAATTCTTTTAAACTAATTCTTAATTGCTTGACATTCTTATGTGTATCTTAAAATGTGTTTCTTTCCTCCCTGCCCCCCAAAAGGAAACTAAAAAGTACATGGACACTATATTAGGTTACTTTGAGCAATACGCTGAATGGGTGAAGGAATCGGTAAGATGACTATTTTTTCCCCATTGGCTATGGCAATCTAGAGAACTCAAATGTAATCATAATAATGTAATAATAATGATGATGACGATGATGATTACGTATTTATGTATTAGTGTGCCATCATTATATCTGGACTGGAGCTTTCCAGAGTAACGCATAGAAATACTAGAACATAGCATTAATTCCCTTACCAGATACAATTCAGTCAGATTGGATAATATCAAAATTATAATAGTCTTTCTGTCTTTACAGCTGAACATAAAAAAAAAATGTATTGGAAATTTTCAGTATCAAATGTTCTGCCTTTCACTTTTGTTTCTGATCTCTTGTAGATTACTATGGAAGTGGCAACATGTAAGCCCATTGCCAATGTGATCGATACAGCTGTAGATATATTTCTGTGCAGCTATGTAACAGATTCTTTGGTAAGAATGTATGTTTTGCACTCTTTCAAAGTAAGCTATGAAGGAGGATGGGAAAGGTGTGTGGCGAACCACAGTCATTTAATTTTTCTTACACCTTTACAAGAAATCTCTCTACCAAGCCATCTTTCATGGTGCTTAGACTAGAGAAGCAGTCTTACTGTAAATGCTGTTCTTCATATCCCTTTCACCTATGGGTTAAGGTCACTCCTATGCCTACTAGAAAGATAAGGAAGGCTTGTGTGAATAAGAAATGTAGTTGTGCACTACAGAGTAGCTTCCACAGTGTTAGAATGCATGTGTCTTTCAACAATCTGAAAATCACATGTCTGGAAAAGTAATCTTGAGAAACAGCCTGTAGTGTGTGCTTTTAAATTGCCACTCAAAAGCCAAGCTGTTGAACATAATGTGGAATTGGTTGATTGGCCATTTGTGGTATCAGATTTCTGGTTTTAGACCCTTTTCCTGAATCAGAGCTGCTCTGGAGAATAATTTTATGATGCCTTAAATCTCTCATAAAATTACAAGCTGAAGCTGTGTGTGTGTGTGTGTGTGTGTGTGTGCGTGTTAAAGTGAAATTACATAAGTACGTCTGAAGAACCCTGCTGGTTTAGACCAAAGTCATGGTAGGTAACCTGTGGTCCTCCCAGATGTTGTTGGACTCCCTCCCATCATCTCTGACTATTGGCCACGCTGGCTAGGGTGTTGGATGGGAGTTGGAGTCCAACAACAGCTGCAGGGCCACAGGTTCCCCAGCCCTGGGCATTCTGCTTCCGACAGCGGCCAGCCAGATGACTCTGGGAAACTTTCAAGCAGAGCATGAACACTGCAGCCCATTATGTGCATCTTTCCGTCCCTTGTGTCAGGTATGCAGAAGCAAACTGCCTCTGGATTTTTCCTCTTAGCTGTCATGGCTAGTATCCATTGAGGGACACATTAATAGAGGAAATATCTTAACCCTTCTGAAAAGCCATCTGATTCACCCTTTCTGTTTTCGAAGCACATGGGCCAGGACCGATCGCACTGGTCTTTCCCATGTTATCAGCCCTACTCACTCTGTTAAATCATCTGGATGTTCTCCCAGCCACATATCTGTTCACAGATAAGGGAGAACACTGAAAGGACAACAAAGTCAGTGGTTATCGAGTGCCATGTCTCGTGGCAGTAGGTTCCATGTGTGACACGTGAAATGGGACTTCCTACTATATGTTCTGAATTTGCTTCAGATCAATTTAATTTGGTGGCCTTGAGTTCTAGAGCTATGAGAAATGGAGATAGAATGCATAAGTGTATAGGAGCCTTGAGCCCTTGAGGGAAGGCAGGATGTAAATCTCATACATACATACATATATACATAATCAATCCCTTATTTCCTTCTTTAGCCATGATTTTTTTCTTCTTCTTAACTCGTCTCTTAGCCTTAATGCTGGTTGTCAATCTGCCCAGTTTGGAGACATGGTTTTGGAGCTATTCAGTTTATCACGAGAGACTTGGCTTTTTGAGGCTTATAATAAAAAATATTAAAATGTGTATAGAAATTTCTTGTTGGCCTACAGAAATGGAAATCAAATGTGGGTGTATTCCTGAAAGTGCCAATGTTTACTGATGCCTTTTGAGTTGTAATGGCAGCATCTACCTGTCCTAAGTGCCCTGAGATATACAGAAATTGCAGATTTGTGTGAGGAAAAAAATATCAACAGACATAAAAATGATCAAGTTAAATTCACCTCAGATATTTCTTGCCATTATTGCTAATTGGAGGCATCTAAAGGACCGTGGAATAAGTTTTTTGCTCTTTTGCTTAAGCTGGGATGGATCTGAATCTTTCAACCAGGTAAACGAGTCCAGACTGTTTCCAGTCTTATAGAAACCAAAATGTAAAACCAGCTTTTTAACAGCCAAAGCTAATTGGGCTAATCTAGATCCTCATTAAATTATTCTTTCTTGTATAAACAGCATCTACAGATCCAAGAAATGCATCTAAGATACCAAGGGGCTACTCCATTGCAGGCAGGGATAAAGCTGCCTCTGTTAAAATTTACAGCAGGAGGAAAGTCTGGCTAGGATATTAATCTTGTGAAGTATACACATACCTTGTGGTTCGCTTTTGGCTGGTTGAGATGTAGCAATGTGTGACTTTTTTAAAAGTAGTTGTCTGGGTTTCAGATGCATTAAATGTTCTGTCCATTATAGAAGTAGACTGACGGCACACTTCCATTGCATTCAGCTTGGCTTAGGAGTGTGTTTTGGTTTGGGCAGTTGTGTTATAGAGACTGAGATGGTCCTCCAGTTTATTTCCTTTATGTAAAAATCATGAACTTGCTAGCACAGGGCTTGTGATGGCATCTGAATGCCTCCCACTACAACACAATGCAGTAACCCTTCTCCATATACTGCAGGCCTAGATAACTCAAGACCCATCAAGCTGAATGCAGCACACCTAGGCATGTATGGCAGCCTACCAGGGGCTTGATACATTTCCTGTTTCCCCCCCTACCTGGAACAGCAAAAAAAATGACAACACTGGACAGGCCCCACAATACAGGGCTGAAGGTCCACATTCAGCTTGGTAGGTCACAAATTATGAGACCCATTATAGAGGACAGTTCTACAGCATGGTAATCTTATGACCACTTTCTGCATTGAAAAATAAGTTGTCCATCAATTGTTAAAACAAGTAGCTTACCCAGCCACATCTGAATTTTGGGCGCATGTGCAGAAATTCCAGCTTCTTCAAAGTGATCCTCCATTTGGCTTTTCATCCACTAGAGAAAGTAGGCAATAGATGTGCACTTATTTTGGGCTGCCTGTGCCTATACCAAGAAAAACCTGTGGATCCCATTACACATTCGACCAACTGTGTATAATATAATTTCAACCACTCTCCTGTAGTAAGTAGAAACTACCTTGGAGAGAGCACTACAGTGATACCCAGGCATTGCTTTTTCATCTAATGCATTCTGTTACTCCAGTGTTTGTTCTGTGCAGTATCTACTGCCAACAAAGCCATAGACACATGGCAAATTGAAACTCTAAATTTGATTAAGTAGGTTAATTACGGGTTCTGTTCAACCAAGATCTGAAACCAGTTTAAAGCTGTTCTCCGATCTGACTGAAACTTATTCATGGTTAGCAAACTGGTTAATGGAGGGGAGAAATTCAAGGCTTTGGGGAGGAAGTACACATTCCCAAGGTTGTGTTGTGTGTTTGTCTCTCTCTCCTACTCCCCTCTCTCCAGCCAGAACGTCAAGCGCAGCTCACGGGTTTCTTTGTAAAGATTTATTAAGCAGAAGCAGAGCAACTCAGGTGGCTGCAGAAAAGTGTTACACAAAAGTAAAGAAAGAGATTCAAGACCCTCTATCCCCTCAGTGGGAGGTCAGGAATGTTAAAACAGTTGATTCTGCACTGAGGTGTTTTGCGGGTCCTCACCCTCAAACTAGAGAACCAACTCCGCTCCTAAGGCGGGTCAAAAGTCTTGTTAGCCAGCCGAGCAGAGTGACGAAGGTGACGAAGAGACGTCATCTGTTCTTGCCTACGTACTCTCAGTACTTTCAAGGATCAGTCACAGAGGCTGGCTTCCCACCCCCTTCCCTCAAGAGCTCTTCCACCCCTCCCCCCCAGCTCGGCCTTCCCTGTTCCCAGATAGTCTCCCCCCCCCCCCAGCTGTAACATTGACTGTGCAGCTGGGTCCTGGTTATCTTCAGTGAGAGGCACCACTCCTGCCTCCTCTTCGCCCTCCCCCTCCCCTTCAGTTTCAGTGCTGCTTTGGATTTAGGGAATCAGAACTGGCGGGGCTAGGACTAGGAGAGTTAGCCCGACAGGTTGGCTCTCAGTTCTTTGCCTGCAGTTAAGAAGAAGCCAGCATCACATCTCATCTGTGCTGGCCTATATTCTTCTAAATAAGGAGAGTGCTGATAGCATAGCAGCCTACAGGATGTGTGAGAAGGAATGTGGATAATAAAGAATGTTGTAGGCACATATTGAATGTCTTACGTTGTTGTTGTTGTTTTTACCTAGAATGCTTTCTGGTTTGGTTTGGGAGGCTGTTCGGTATTTCTCATCCCTGCCATCATTTGTGCTATAAAACTAGCCAAATTCTACCGTAGGATGGATACAGAAGATGTGTATGATGAGTAAGTAAGCAGAAAATGCTAACCCAGAAAACTGTAGAAATGCAACAAAGTACGTTACGTTACATTACGTGCAGTATGTTTACAGTTTCATTGAGATAAGGGGCAGTTTAAGGGAAAGATGAATGCTATGTAATATTGCACATGGGAGTATCTTGGATGGGGACCACAATGGAACCTTTTGCATGGAATGTATGTGGAATTTTACAGATTTGTATAGGCAAAAAATGACAGGCCACTGCTCTAAGGAGCTTACCACTTAAATGTCAACAGTAGATGAGAGAACAGAGGGTGGTGAGGCAAGCATAACAAACAGAGGAAGGGGGGAGTGGGAGAGACATGGGCAAGATGGGATGAACCCAAGTCTGCCTAAAAGAGTATATTGACATTAAAAAGTTACATAGATTTTATATAATTTAACAGTCATGGCTTCCCCACAAAGAATCCTGGGAATTGTAGCTTGGTGAGGGTGTTATGAAATCTGAGAGATCCCTCTCCCTCACAGCACTACTTTCCCAGGACATGTGAGCAACACAGAAGGTGTTTTTTTTTTTTTTTTTTTTAGAAATGAAGTTTATATGCAACTTAGGTCAGGTAGCTCTTTTGTGATGCCTACTTTTCAGACTCCAGGTTTGGCTAATACGGGCAAGTATAACATAGCACAACGTAGCTGCCTGTTTAAGATGGGGGCAGTTGGAGTGTGAGACAGACATGGGGCAGAGCTCTGGAAATAGTAGTTCCAGCTATCTCAGGACAGTTGGAAGCTGAGGTATAGGTATGTCCTATGAACAGTATTCCAGGATGAAATCTTCGTAGAATAGCCTGTACTTAATAAAATACAGTCATGCCTTGGCTTGAGAACATAAATCGTTCCGGAAACGTGCTTGTAATCCAAAACACTCTTATATCAAAACAACGAAATTCCCCCAAAAAATTTGTACAGAGATTTTTAATTTAAGCCGTACTACAGTACTTGTATTGCAAGACGTCGCTTGTATATCAAGTCAAATTTTTTAAAATAAATATTTAAAAATTTGCTTGTCTTGCAAAACGCTCTCAAACCAAGTTACTTGCAATCCAAGGTATTACTGTATTCCATAATGCAATAAATTGCCTTTGTGACAACTCTGATCTCAAAACATGTGTGTTTGCTTCTATATTTTCCTTGCCACGGCTCTTTGCTTTTGTTGTATGTAGCTATCCTGCTCTCCCTAACCAATCTTCTATTCTTCCACTTGCAGTACCTCTGTCTCAGGGACTTGGCATTTTACTTTATGATAGCTGTTTTTACTTATTTTTCAGTTGTCTTCACTGTTACCTTTTTTATTAACCATTTTTCTGTAAGTCTGTCCAATGCCTTTTCCCATTTTATTTTTTTTAAACGTTGATCACTTTTTACATTTTACTTTCGCTAGAGTAGCAGTGAAAAAACAGCAGGGAAATACTGCAAAGCCAAATATTGTCACGTACAAGATAACGTATCACACAAGATAACTACTTCTTTTTTTATATTTTGTAGTGTTGAAACTATGCCTATGAAAAAGTAAGAGTTTTTAATTGATATTATGGCATGTAAAATGGGAAGGGTTTTGGTGGCTTTTTAAAAAAATTGAGCTTGTTTTTTATTTATAAACATTACATGTTTGGTATGTATCACATTTCTTTTCTACATTTTAGCATATTGCTCTACATACTCTTATCATAAATAGCTACATGCAGAGCGCGTTGAAATAGAATGTTCTGTAGAATTAATTCAGTGTACGTGACTTACTGATCAGTCCCAGTTATTCTACAGGCGCTAATAAAGGTGTGCCTACTTGAACTCTTGTATATATTAAGATGTTTTAGTTGTCTTATTATATTCTGTTTTTATTGGTTGTTGTAAGCTGCTTTAGGCAAAGATTTTTGGAAAGGCAACAGATAGCATTTAAAATAAACACTTTTTTTTAATTATCATTTTTGTAACCATGATGTGTACCAAGTTGCATCTTATCATTAACACAGTCCTTTCTTGGTATATTTATTTTATTACAGTTTGGAAAATGGTAATAATGGTTATCATAAAGAGCATTTATATGGTATACACAATCCAATTATGACAAGGTAAACCAAGTTTGAAACTGCCTGCCTTATAAGCATCCGTAATGTATTGTGTATTAGTCACTCAATCCATTTTTTTGCACATTTTAAAGTCAGTATTTTTCCTTTTTGCATGACTTTCCACTTCTTAGCTCTGTCTTTTTTTTAAAGAGATGTCCTATATAGCATTAGATACTATAATTTTAATAATGGAATTGCATAATTTCAGTTTTTAAGTCTACCACTCTTTCCCCAAAACTTGTGAAGATAATTCCTATGTCTGGACACTGGAGGTTCTCAGGGTATGTACTGTACTCACTTTATAGCAACTGTTTTTATAAAACATCTTCAGGCCTCTTTATTGAGAACTAGTAGTAACTAGGCTGAACCAAAATTACTTTTGCATATGTGTACATTTTAGCAGTGCCAGAAACTCTTCTGACAATTTTGTACTGCTCTTTGATAAAATGTTCCCTTGGTTTAAATTACCCGCACATGATGTCAGTGACATCCTTATGTAACCACATCCAATTGGCTACATAATGTTGTGACATCTTCTTTTTCATACGCAATTCCTGATTGCGTAGTATCACCTGTGTGATTAATCTAGACCGGGGTGGGCAGAAAGTAGATCTTCAGATGTTTTGGTCTTCAACTGTCAGCATTCCTGACCATTGGCCAAGCTGGCAGGGGCTTCTGGAAATTGAAGTTCAAAACATCTAAAACACCTTCTGCCCACCCCTGATCTAGACAGAAGAAGCAGCTGTTAGGTAAAACAGTCCAAATTCTTTTAGGATTCAAATGTTCTACAAGAAGATAGCATCTCAAAGAATCTTTGCCAGCTACAATTGGCCCTAAAGTAGATAGATGGAGTTAAAGATGATTCTAAATCTCACAAGAATGTATAATTATTGAAAAATACAGAAGTAGGTTTTGTACCTGAATAAAAGTAAGCTGTATGATAGTCTTCTCTAACCTGGTGCCTTCCGGATGTTTTGGACTATAGCATTCCTGACCATTGGCCATGCTGGCTGAGGCTGATGGGAGTTGAAGTCCAAAACATCTGGAGGGCACCAGTTTGGGGAAGGCTGCTATATGAGGCCAACTAGAAGTGTTAGGTCCCACAAAGTGCCGGGAACATGAAATAATGCTTCAATCATTAGAGGTTCTATTTATAACACACCAAGGGCTCGAATTGGTTCTACTTTTTCAAGGACAGGTGTTCTAAGTGCCATAAAATATAGCTGAAATGTTTACTGAACATAGGCATAACAGTTGAACTTGTATGAAGCGGCATTAAACTGAGTTGGGCCATCTAGATCAGTATTGCCTCCAGGATAAAGGGGGAGAGGAGGAGGAGGAGGACCATGTAAGCCGCCTTGGGTTCCTTACCGGAAAAAAGGCGGGATATAAATATAATAAATAAATATAATAAATAAATAAAATCTCAGGCTGAGTTTTTTCCCAGCCACCTGCTATCAGAGTTCCTTTTAAACTGGAGATTCAACCTGGGGTCTGCACAACATGTATTGTACCACTGAACAATACCCACTCTTCAGTGCAAAAAATAATAATATACATATTGGACAAAGGCATTCCCTATAATTAAAGCAAATCTTCATACCCACAGAATACCTTTATCCACACTTTGTTTTTTATTATTAATATTTATACCTCTCCTTGTGCTGCAAAGTATTCAGAGTGGCTTACATATGACTCCCAAGTGGTCTGCCATGCAGATGCCATACAGGGCTAGCCTTACTTAGCTAAGATGCATCATTTCCATACCAGGTTCAAAGTAAACCTATGAAGACACGTGCCCCCCTCCTGTGGTGTGGAAATGGACAAATATCACATGGGGTTTGTTTGTTTATAGAAACATTTCTGCCCTGCCTTTTGGCCCACACAGGGCCTCTGGATCCCCAAAGTGACTCAACCAGAGGTTAAAAATATAATACAACAGAAAGATAAAAACAGAGCAAATTCCAGAGCCAGACCAATGCATCATGAGAAACTGCAAATCGAACAAAAAACTTATGTTCAGGATGTTAAATAGTATAGGGAATAAGATGGAAGCCCTGCAGGATCTTATAAACTAACATTTGAGGTTGAGCAACCAAGAAATTGATCTGAACGTGGTGCTGATCAACTTCTTGACTGCTTAACCTCAAATTTTAGCCTATGAAATCCCAGCCCCATCTCTGCCAGGTGGCCCAGAAGGTTACATCACTGTTGTAACAAAAGCCAAGGTCCATAAGAGATCCAGCAGAACCACAAGGCACATACTCTCCCTATCCAGCTCCTGCAATATGTCATTCACCAGGGCGACTAAGCCTGGCTCATTTGCAAAACTGGGCCAGAAGCCAAACCCAGTTTTCTTTAAATAGATGTGGTGCCTGAGACAGAGTTTGAAAAATTATTTGTGAATTGTTTTTCCCTGCTCCTTAGTATGATAGCCTAGTAATCTCCATTCTCTGCCTTCTTGGTCATGTTCCTCCTATCCTTTTCCAGTTTTCTACTTTCTCACTACTGCTTTTAGTTGGTTATGAGGGGTTTTGCATTTTTGCTAATGTAGAAGAAACACAGGATATAGATTTACTAGTGGCTTTTCTGATTGCAAATGCATGTGCTAGTTACAGTGAAAAATAACTAACTGGTTGTATTTTACATGGCTAATCTAGTAATCATATTAAAGCTACATAAAAGTGTATAGTATATTTTATCTGCAAATGGAAGAGTGGGTTGAAGGCTGTAAGTGATTTGACGTTTCTTTGCCTGCAAAGAGAAAGAAACGAGCAGATTTCAACTGTTTAGAAAATTATTCAAAAACTGTTCAGAAAATGCAGGAGATTCTTATTTTTCTTCTAAAACAAACAACTTCATATGAACATTTGCTCTCCATTTAGTGGCTATCCTAGAGTGAAGCAGTTTTTCTGACTATAGGTATTAACACAGTATGCCCCAAGCAGATTTGTATTTCTGTATTATTATTTTTTCTGTAGCTCTGTGGAACAGTGGTAGTGCATACTGAAAATGTTATCGGTAAGTTGCATGCTTTATTTATCCTTTTTAAAAATATATGTATAAATCTTGGCCTTTTAAAAAGATGGGCAGCCTGGCTTATTTGAACTACTTAGTATAGCCCCACATGGAGGCACTGGTTCTCAAAAACAGCCCTTCCATCTTGCCTGGTCACAGGTCTGGCAGCATCACCTTACCATATATCTGAACTGGCTAGTATTGATCTGCTGAAGGTCATGTTACTTTGTTTTATTTTAACTATCTTGTTATGTGGCAATTAGGAAAATACTCTGAATTTTCTCTTGTGACTTCATTTTCAGCTTCTGGAAATAATACTTCAGATGCTCCTCTGGGAAAACACAACACCTTTCCAATCAGTGTTGAGTTCTGAATCCTGAACCATCTCGTTTGGGGCTTGTACACTAAATTAATTTGGAATGAAAAGAGAACTACTGAATCTTATGCCATAAAATGCAGGCAGGCGATTGTTGACCAGGTCATGTGGCGTCTATTATTTGCTTTTCTGTACCATTAAAACCTGGAATTAGTGGTTTCTATTCTTGTTTTCTAATACCATTTTTTGCACTGGGGTTTCTATCTTGCATCACATTAATTAAATTAAGCAGGGTTTTGTGTTCACTCTGGGGTGTTGTTGTTTTTTTGCTTCAGATTAATTGCCCATTCAAAATTATTCAGTTCTTCTTATGATCAGAGATGTTAATACAGTGTATATAAATGTGTTTACATTAAGAATACATTCTGTGTACAGACACTTTTGTATCTGTTTTTTACCGCTGTCTTACAGCAGACTTTTTAATACTGTTTGTTATACTTCACAAGCAATCTGTTCAGCATGATCAGTGTTACTTTAGTGCTGTTGGATGGCAGCAGTTGACTGTAAAAAAAAAGTATGGAAACCTGCAGTATCTCTTGTGTTGTCTTCAGAAAGGTCGATGTCCATCGAAGGGTTATTCTTCCCGCTTCCTGAATTATTATGTAATGCACCATGTCATTAAGACCAAAACTCTATTTTTCTTAAAGCAGTTGGCTTTAAAAGTTCCAAACAAATGTGCAATGGGAGAACAATTCTCTTCCTTGTGACCAGAATAAATATAGTAACAAGTGTTAAAAGGACCTATTCAGATCTTTTGCAAATTACGTACACTGCATGTGTGGTGGATGCAAGACAGCGTCTTCATTGGCTCCCTGCCTTGATGTAATGCCTAAATGTCACAAATGTCCATACATGCCATATATGTGCCCAATATGCATAATCTTACTCTCAGTGCACATCATTTTTGAGAGAGAGAGAGAGAGAGAGAGAGATTGTATTGGGCATACAGGCATAGGATTGTATACCTATTACGGTAACCTCATTTAGATGTTACAACAAAGCGTGGACATGAGGTGGAGGTGCCTCATAATCCCATGCCCACTTTGCAGTCAGTTTACTCAATTTGCCAAAGGTGTAACTAGATCCAAGGTTAACACACTGCTTCCCTCTGCCACGGTCTCTTTAGGTTTAACCTGTAAGCTCTGTTTTAGAAGAAAGAATTGGCTATAGTTTGATAAATACATGTGAAGTGTCGAGATTGCAGGAGTATCTGGAAGCTGTTGCACTCCTTTACCCTTGAACTTGGGTGTAAAACTTCTGAGTAGGACTGATTTATGCAACTAATTTCAAGAGGGCTGCCAGTAGCTATATGATAAACCCTTAAAGTACTGCCAGGAAATAGGGGTGTCTTGCACTTAATTGGTGGGCACTGTTTTTGTGCCAATAATGTTGGGAGTATTTTTCTGCCTTTAAGGCAACACTACAACAGTCAGTACTGGGGGATTAGATTGATGTTCCAAAATGTATAAGACTGCTGGTTTTAATAGCTGACCTTATGGAAGCTCATTTAGTGGGTTTTCTAGTACGAATACTTCCAGGTAATCTTAAGATTTCTCAGTTACATGATGTTTGCACATCAGTTGCCAAGTGACAAGTGTCATGGCAAAATGAATTCTTGTGCTGTGCTTCATCCAGTGTAAGTGTTTTTTTCTCCATATCTCAGTGTTGGAAAAATGCTACGTATGAAGCAGCGGCTCTCAAACTGAACAGATACTGGTGTCCTATTGAGAACAAGTTTTCACTAGTAGGGCAAATTGATTATTGCTACTAGCTGATGTGTAGAATACTTAAGTGTGTGTGTGCGTGTGCGTAGGCATACACACACACACACCTCTCTCAAAATTATAGATTTTAATAAGTTCATATTTTTAATTGGATAATGTCCTTAAATCATTTAAATAAAATGAAAGCTTGATTAATGTTTGTGTAAGTTTTAAATGAAAGAAATTGGTGTATTGGATTAAAACTTGGTTCAGACCAGAGGTAAAATGGAATTCTGCTTATTTGCAAAAGGAAGTATTTTAATTTAGACTGGTTTGATTCTGGCCTACATATAAATCTAGTTATTTCTAGGTTAAAAACTGAAGTATAGTCACAGTGGCTCGACAACTTGAGAAGGTTCAGTCCTGTGACCACACTCTCTAGACTTGTATAATGGGATAATTGTATGTGTGGTGTGGCTTTCCCTCTTTTTCCAGAACAGCAGCTGTATCTGTGCTATATCATAAACTGATTTTAAAACTCCCTTAAGTTTAGAAAGCACCTTGTTCCTAGAGGCAGGGATGCACCACCCACAGCAGTATGTTGGTGGGAAACCTGGCAACAGCCAAGAGAGCACAACTGACTTCGCTTCCTTCACTGTCTGCCTATCACCTGCAGCACCTGACATTCTCACCGCTTTATGTGGAGTACTTAAGAGATGGAGCATCCCTGCCACAGATTATCCTGCAGTGAACTGGCTTCCCAGGCCTTACAAGATCTAGAGGCAGAAGTTTATCCAGTGGTGCTGGTTGTGTACAGTATCCATGGGAGGGGTAGCCAAGATAGAACCCTAAGAAGTAGTTGGTGATGCAGTGGTGAAGAGATGCTGATCATAGAAGAACCTCCAGTCCACGGCCTTCATGTACATGCATAAGGAAGTTTGGTAGACCGGTCCCTGAATAGGGGTGTGCACAGGCAGGAAAAAAACACTTCGGGTCCTGCTTTGGATAGGAAGCCAGTTCACCTTGGTGGACCACTTTAGGCAACCCCTCCTCCACCTCAAATTTGGAAAACCCAAGGTTTTAGATATCTCCACATTGCTTATAATGCAATGAACAAAGGGCTATAACGTTAAAAAAAGTTTTTTGGTCAGCATTGGATGAAATGTGCATGTACTTTCTGAGTACTTCTATATTGGGTGAGAAATGCATTTATTAAAACCCCATGCATAATGCTATAGAGTCACCTTGGAAAGTTGCCTAAAATAAATTTGTCAAGATTAAAGTTTCCCCTTAAATAATACACATACATTTAATAAAACACGTAATTAATGCCCACAGTTTTTGATCCTTGAAGCAAGAATCTCATATTTGCAGCTGCAGATAAGTGTCCTGAATAAAGGAACAGGTTTTGGGGCTCTTATCACACATCTGGAGTGGGGAGGGGAAAGTGACAGTGATTTGTTGCACATCAGGCCAATAGCACAGAATGGGGAAGGAAGCAGCACACTACATTCTTCTGAGCAACAGCCCAGCAGCAACTGTACAGTAGCTAACCAGTCAACAGACAGCAGTGGCTTTGATCCTAAGAGTGGAAGGCACTTCTGCTCTCATGCGGAGTGTTGTGATTTCATTTCCTCCTTTCTCAGCTTACATCCTGTTCACATACATCCTACTGCATATCATCCACCAAGGTTGTTTCTGTCCCCAAACCAGACTAGTATCCAGATTGGAAGAGATCCAAATAAGCAGTATTCCATCCAGGACTCTCTGGAGTTGAAAGGCTACCTACCACCTTCTCAAATGCCTTGCTCAAAAAATTAGATACTGGGTGAAAATTATCCAAAATAGTGATGTCCAAATTTGTTTATTTTTCAACAAAGGACTGCTGCCTTCTTCAGGGCAGTAGGGCACTATACCCTCCCTCCAAGAGGCATTAACCACCTCTGAGGGCCATCTGGAAAGCCCAGCCCTGGCCAATTTCAATAACAGAAAGAGCAAGGATCCAGTGAGCAAGTGGTAGGCCTCAGCCTTCCAAGGAGCTTATCCACATCTTCAGGCTGCACAAGCTAAAAATAATGTATCCATAATATCATGACCAGACAGTGTCCTGGCTGCATACATCTCTGATAGTGTGATAACTGTGGTATCAGAGTTGGAGCAGATACAAGACACTTGATCTACAAAATACAATCCACATTGGTCACAGTAAGCTTCTGAGGGTTCCACCAGTTGATCCCCTGGGCCCATATGAAGGAGGCTCCTCAAAAGAGCTGTGCAGACACAACGGTGGCAGAGAAGTAAGCTTTCTTTGTCAGTATCACCACGACAGAATAGGGCCTAAAATGGGTTCTACCCTGTGTTTGTTTATGCCTCAGGTTTCTTACATATGCATTCTAGCTGTCAACTCAGTCATTTGATTGCCCTCAACTCCTTGGAATACCAAGGAGCCAGCATGGCTTTAAAATTCAGTGGAGATTGTTTGGAAGTGATCGTATCAGTGTCCTGGGTCATCTCAAGCCAAGTAGAGGCCAAGGCTTTGGCAGGACCACCAGCCAGAATCGCAAAGAACATTTCCAACAACGTGCATGTGTACAGACCACGAAAGTCAGAGGCAATTTCTCTTTTAAGGGGAGGGGGATATAAACTGCCAGCATTCTCTCTCTTCATCTAGAGCAGGACTCTCCAAGACTCCAACCTTGGGTCCCCAGGTGTTGCTGGCCTACAGCTCCCAGCATACCCAGCCAGCAGGGCTAATAGCAAGGGATTCTGGGAGCTGTAGGCCAGCAACATCTGGGGACCCAAGGTTGGAGAGCCCTGATCTAGAGAGAACACTTGCTGTGTGCAGCCAAATCAATCTCCTCCTGACCTTCATTACTGCTCCTGTCAGTGCTTGAGGTGGGGCTCACTGGGGCTTCTGAGCAGGCCTGTCTGCTCTTGTTTCCTTCTTCCAAGATGTTCTCAATTGCTAATGAATGATGAGGCAGCAGGCAGGTAGAGCAGTCTTCTTGGATGGTCTGCTGGATTTCCAAATATGAGCCTGATTAGCTCTGTCAGAGCCAATCAGGATCCAGGGATTTCTTTGTATACAGGGCAGGCTGCTGATAGCCAATCTGTACACTTGGGCACTTTTTTATTCTTCCTGTCCTTGCTGGGCCCCCCAAGAGAGACTGGAGGGGAAGAAGCAGCAGCTGCTGACAGAAGGTATGTTGCTTCCTTTTGAGTTTGAGTGGGGGTGGGGAGAAAGTTGGGATGTGTGTTGCTCTTGCTAATATGTAGGCATATAAGATTCGTAGATTCAGTAGATCATAGAGCTGGAAGGGGCCTACAAGGCCATCGACCCCAACCCCCTGCTCAGTGCAGGAAACTAGAGGAGGGGTCTCCCATCCAAGTAATAACCAGGCCTGACCCTGCTTAGTGTTCCAAGCTCAGACAAGCTGAGCCAGCGTGAGCCACTCCAAAACCCCTTGCTGTTTTCCTCCTATTTTAAATTTTTTTCAAGTTTTCATTAGTGTGTGTGTGTGTGTGTGTTAATCTGGTGACCTGGGGGTGTGGTGTGGTCATGGGGGGACGGGGGCTGTCCAGGAGCCTCCAACTCCTTGCTATTTTTTTCTTAGTTTTTCAGCCTACATTGCATTCATGATCTTGATGTTAACTTGCCTTGATTTACCTTTTCTGTGCAATGCATTACTACTGTGAATTTAAAAGACTGCTTTTGGGTGTGGATTTGCAGATCGCTTTGCAGGCATGATCTCAAAGTTCATTTGCCTCAGTTTCCCTTTTCTGTGTAATGGGCTGCTACCTACCTCTGCGTACTGTGACCCTTTGGCTCTGCCCAGCCCCCTGCCCCACCAGCCCAATGGGCACCAGTTGCCACTGATTAAAATTGTTCTTCCACCCTTGTGGAAAGAAGCAGCAGCATGAAGACCAAACCTGATCAGATAGCGATCTGTCCATGACAATAGTCATTGTTGGCTCCTTCACCCACAGATCTCATTCCACAATCCAGTACAGAACACTAAATCTAGAGGATGTCTTATCACATGTGTTGGTTTCAATTATAATTTGAGACAAGGTCATGGTTATCTGTCAGGGAGCCACTCCAGATAAGGTGGCCTCAAAGAATATGTTGAAATCCCCCAAAACCAAAAGCCTTGGGATTCTGAATACCACTTCTGAGGCCACCTCTGTTAGCTTAGGCTGGGAGACTATTAGGCAGCAGTATCTATCTATGGTACACTTAAAGGAATCTCAATCCTGTCAAGTTCCCATACAGCCACTCAGAACTGAGCAGGGAGATGGGATTCGTATGACCCACAGCTGCTTTGCCTCCCCATCCTGCCAAGCCAAGCCTAGTGCTGCACTCGATATTTTTGTGAACACATCTGGGAGAGATTTGTACCTACCCTTTCATTCAGCCAGGTTGCCATTTCACAAGCCAGGTCAGCATCCCTGCTACTTTAATTATTTGCAAGCTTGACCTTATTCTTGACTACCTCTGTGTGATCAGACTAGACCTGACATGGAGGGCAGTTCATAAGGCAACTGGAAAATAGAAACTGTCATCTGTTAAAAGAGCCAGTGTGATGTGTGCATGTTAGGCAGAAACATTTCTTTCACTTACACAACTGCTATGCTGTGCTAGGGCAGCAAGATTAGTCTTGTTTCCTTCCTGAATGTTCACAGGTTATTTGGCATTCCGTTGAGCTATAAATTATGGCCATATGCTTACACCAAGCGAGTTTATTTAAAAGGAGGCTGGGGTGAGAAAACCACATGCACAACCCAACCTGAAAGAGAGAAGAGAGAGACTTCTTTGTACGGCAGGCCTTTAAAGACGCTCCATTTGGCTTCTCACTTGTTAAGAACTGAGTTGCTCCAAGGATCGGACTTTTGTGTTTCACTATGAAGGGGGCCGTCATCTGCTTCATATTTTTTATCAGTTGCATGGGAGGCTTAGGTCAAAATGCAAGGCCAAAGAAAAGGAGCAACAGTGAAGAGATTCATTTTCTGACTAAAGTTAAAGATGCCTGCACAATGAGTGTGAGTGGGAATGGTGAAGTGAAGCTAAGAATAGAATGTAGGAATCACGGCAAGACTTACTGGTGTGAATATACTGGCAAGCCATCAGTTTGCCGTTCTTTTAATAACAATCCAAGGACTTACTGGAATCAGATTGCCATGGAACTAAGGAAACGGATCAATGCCTGCCACTCCAATCTCGTTCTGAAGCCTACAATGTGTCAGAAGGCTTCTTCTGAAGCGCATATGAAGCAAGTGGCTTCCAGCATAAAGCCAAATCCAAATCCTATCCAACAAGCAGATGTTGGCAACCAAGCAAAGATGGTCCAGAAACCTCTGCCTTCCGCAAAGCAAATTAAAGAAAGCCAAGCAGGGAAAGGTTCCCTTAAAAAATCAGGAAAGCCCAAACCATCTCTACCTCCTATAAAACCAACCCAGCAGGGCCCAGTGTCCGAAAATGATTCTGAAGCGATGAAGTTAGCACGGGAGCATTGCTGGGAGTCCCTGCATGACGTCTGTTCCTACATCATCAGCATCTTTAGAGGCTGAGGAGGAAAAGGTAAATCTGTGTCTCTATTCTACTGTGATGCAGCCCTGTATCTTTAGAATACATAGGTTCCAGAAGTTTGAACCCAAGAGCATGTCAAACACAAAAAAAGAAGGAATAGGAATGGCAAGACTGGTGGTGTACACTCTAAAAAGTTAGGAAGATCCAGTAGGATAGGTATAGGCCCACTCCAGCTGAATTAAGCACATCTAAGTCCAATTTATTTCAAAGGGAATATTTAAGCATGTGCTTAATTCTCACAGTGAAATCAATCTGACTTCGCATTACCAGGACCATACCCCAGTTGTTTAGTGAAGTGTTGAGCACTTTCCAGTGAGATGAATATTTTCAGTGACTAGTTTTAAGGTATGCCAGGAAATCATGTCATTTCATTTCTACTCAGGTTATACATAAGTTTACTAACCGGTATTACTCTAATGTTTTTCTAGAACATTTTCTAATGAAACTTCCCATTTCCACCTGAGTATTTTGAACTATTTCCCCCAAGTATGTAATATTTTAACCAGGCATGCACGTTTTCTTGGTAGACCCTATGGCTGATGTTGTGCAATGCAGCCAGTGACATAGAATGGGCAATAGTCCTGTCTTACAAGCAGTAGGGCAGCACTGCAGATATCTGGACGGCTGGTCAGCAATGAAATCAGTGGGGAACGTCGATGGACGGGGTCAATAGTAATCGGTTTTACCAACTTTATTTGCTAGGTTTGAGAGTTGAGCACTCCTATTTATTTCGGAAGCAGCTTGAGTCCAGAGTCGTTACTGTAATAAGGAACGAAAAAAATTAAAGGTGGCATTTCCTTCTAACAATGGTAACTTTTTTGTTAAGTTACCTTATGCTTCTTTCAGTGACTTGAAAGGCATCTATATAGAGTTTGTGTGGTGATATGCATATCTATTTAGTCAATCAGCACAGCAGATTACTAATAATCTAAAATGCATTTAATCAGTTGATAACCTTAATTTTAAGACTTAAAGCTAAATGGAAGGTATACATTTTAAAGTACTAATTGAATGTAACAAGATGGTGTATAGAAAACGATACTGGTGCTGGTGGAACGTTGGGAAAAATGGGTTCAAATCGAAGTTCAGCCATGGACTTTGTGTGCCGTTAGCCAGAAATACCCCTCAGCACCCATCCTGTGGTTGAAGTAATTTTATTTATTTATTTTATTACATTTCTAATCTGCCCAATCACTAATATTCTCTAAGGAAGGTACAGTTCATTCAGAAAAACCCAGTAGTAAGGCTTTTCATGAGAGGAGCAGCGAAATATATAACCATTACCTGCAGGCTGAAGTGACTGTCCCAGAAAAAAACCTTCTGCTAAATCTGTGAACAAACTTTTAGCAGCCTTGCTTGCAGGTGTACTTGGGATAAATGTGAGAGTCTTTATCCACTTGGAAGACTGTAGGAGAGAGAGACACCTTCAGAGAAAACATATAAGGACTTTACCTTCTTAATAAACTACAAACTAACTGTCAGATATAAATCTAGAAAATGAACAAATAATGAATCCTTGGTAAAAATTAATATGTAATGTTCTAATGTTATTGAATGTTTTAATTTGAGAATTATATTAAATATTACTTTCGTAGAACATGAAAAGTGGTATAAAAGACACTGACATTTAATGGAGAAAACTTAACTTGGGTGCTGAAAACTTGTACGTATAGTAGTCTAACACATCTTGATTACTAGTAAAGTCTGGGAATAGAAAATTGCTATATCCAACAGTAAAAATTCATACAGGAGGCCAGCACAGAGAATAAAGCCACCCATGGAAAATATGTGGTCTGCAGGAGTTATGCATGAGCGTGTGTGTGTTTTCAGTAGCAGCCAGGAAACATGGAGCAGTGTTGTAGAATGCATGTTGAATTTACTAGTATGTGCATGTAAAGCCACCTGCTAGAGGAAATGCTCACTCTGCTGCAGAACAATTGATAGAATTCATGTTAAATGTCTGTGGTGTATGAAGTACAATGCAAGTAGTTCATATCTAGGTATGTTTATACTAAAGATCCGATGTATGTGTTATTAAGGCAGTTTTCTAAATTATTTGTTTCTTGTTTTACAGGGCAAAAGTCTTACAGTTGAAGAGTTCTCCACAGCGTTACTTTTTCAGCTGGGTTTATATATCACTTTCCCCCCCCCTTTACACCTCTGAATTTTTTTAACACTAGTACAAAAGATCCCCATCCCTTGAAGCAGGAGAAGTTAACTACAAGTTGTATAGCATATGCTAGTTTAACTAAACAGTACTTTAAGTTGTACTATGTGAGCACATTCATTGCTTATAGAAAACCCAAAATGAGAGCTATAAATATTGCTCTGGTTTGTACAATGAATTAAAAAAATCAAACATTCTTTTGTGTTTCCTGAAATTGTATATGATGGGCTAATAAAGCCAATTCCCGTTTCAGGAGAATCTATTTAATGGAAGCAGTAAGGTTTCTGAGGCAAGGCTTGTAATGAGGAAGTAAGGCAGAAGCTGCAAAAAGAGATATAACTTAAGGTTCAGTCTGAAACATAGACTCTCCTTATCTGCCCAAGGAGATGCATATGTTAATATGGGTTACATTGGGGTTCTACTGAAAGCAATAGCTTTTGTCATTGACTCTTAGGGAGCAATCCTATGAATCATAGAATCATAGAAAAGTAGAGTTGGAAGGGGCCTACAAGGCCTTCGAGTCCAACCCCCTGCTCAATGCAGGAATTCAGGTCAAAGCATCCCTGACAGATGGCTGTCCACCTGCACCTTGAATGCCTCCAGATTGGGAGAGCCCACCACCTCCCTAGGTAGTTGGTTCCATTGTCTTATTGCTCTGACAGTCAGGAAATTTTTCCTGATGTTTAGGTGGAATCTATGACATTGTCTGAGGTGCCTTAGGAAACTGGGAATTCCCCCCTACAAAGTCAGAGACAGTGCTCCAACCTTGGAAGGGGAAGTCGGAGATCCGACCCCCTTCAACCTGCCCCCTCACAGCTGGTGTGGAAAAAACCGTGCCAGCTGACCTCCAACGTCGGAAAACCGACCTCGGAGAGGGGGGAAAGGGGGTGTTTTGGTGGATGTGGAGGGGAGGAAACTGGAGAGACCTGGATACAAGATATTTCTTCCTGTGAAGTCCCAGATCTTATGGATGGAGCCCACACTGTGTCTCCTTCCTATGCCAGCATTACCCTTAGGTCATTGGCTTTAGGTTTGAAGGAAATACTGAGGTGGCCATCAAAACATCACACAGCGCATAACATATGGAGCTCATAATTGCTGGATGTTTTTCATGAATACTAGTATAAATTGCTTTTTTAAAAGTGTTAACTCTAAGGAAAAATGGAATGTACCACTTGCTTCTAACATGTGATAATGTTAACACTGGAAATGGGCATTAGCTATTATGCCTACCTATGCATCTCTCTCATAGACTAGGTGGCCACGGCCAGAATGCTGTTAGATGGTTCATTAGTCTGACCAAGATTAGCAATTCTTGTATTCTTACTTGCTTATCTATGTGCCAGAAGAGAAGATGAATAGGAAGCTGATAGAAATCTGGCATACCTTAAACAATTGAATCAATAATGACACTTGG
Organism: Shinisaurus crocodilurus; assembly: GCA_021292165.1. Lineage (NCBI taxonomy): Eukaryota > Metazoa > Chordata > Lepidosauria > Squamata > Shinisauridae > Shinisaurus > Shinisaurus crocodilurus. The sequence goes on from CM037876.1 coordinate 104,409,506, forward strand.
AGGGATAGCATAATTCTCCTCAGAAAACACCCCCCCCACACACACAGATCTTTACTCACATTTATATTCCTGACTGAATGCTGCGTATGAGCATGATACCATTGTTTTAGAGTAAATGGACTATTTCCTGGCATGAAAAACCTTTCCTTGGAAAGCAAACCCATGTTCGGGAAAGTAGTTGCTTCCTTAAAAAGAATTCCTAATGCAAATCCTGCATAAATGTCAATGTTTTCGGAGAGCTATCAACTACAAAGGATGGTAGTATGAATATGAAACTGCCACCAATGTCCAATTATATTCCTTTCAAAATACTGGATGCAATCTGTGGAGAAAGCCAACCTAAGCCCCCTCCCTGACACACACACACTCACCAAGGAGGGGGGAAGGAGACCCGGGGGGGGGGAGACAGCCAGTCTCCACAGATGCCAAAGGGGACAAACAACATCTGCATAGAATCACCCCAGGGGGGAAAGCAGGAAGCATCACCAGGTTTGTCAATGCTCTCGCATATCAGCCCCATCTACATAAGACTTGAATACCTCTCCAGAGCAGACACTTCGGCACCCCTAAGAAATGGCCACTCAACACCATAGGATGGGACCATTAAGCAAGTGGCTTCAAAGGGACCCCATCCCACGGGGGGAGGGCGTCACCCCACCTGACCCAAAAGGCTGCCCCTCAGGGAGGGTGTCAACCCACCTGATCACGGAGGGAGGGGCTACCTGAAACACCAAGGTATAAAACACCCTGCACAAGGGAACCTGATCTGCAATCTTGCCATGCCTGGGATAAGGGAACGAAGGATCGGCAACCCCGGGTAGCAGCACCCGGTGCGCTCCAGCTAGCTGGAATCACTGGCTGCTTGGGTTGACCGGACCCCCAGGAAACCAAGCTGAAATCACTCACAAGCCGCTTGGTAGACTGCCTCCGCGGAACCATCTTGTGACCGGCCTCGCCGGAACATAGCCGCTTGGGTAGACCGGGCCTCCGCCGGGAACCCAGCTAGCCGCTTGGGTAGACCGGGCCTCCGCCGGAACCCAGCTAGCCGCTTGGGTAGACCGGCCTCCGCCGGGAACCCAGCTAGCCGCGCGTTGACGGGCCTCGGGGAACCAGCTCTGCGGTTGACGCCTCCACCGGGAACCCAGCTAGCCTGCGTGCGGTTGACCAGGCCTCCTCGGGAACCCAGCTAGCCGCTTGGGTAGACCGGGCCTCCGCGGGAACCCAGCTAGCCCTTGGTGGGCCTCGGACCAGGCCGTTGGTAGACCGCCTCCGCCGGAACCCAGCTAGCGCCTGCGGTTGGAACTGGGCTTTTGCCAGGGCCCCGAGCTGAACTAACTAGCTGAGAGCCCTGAAATCACGGTGACCTTGAGACTTCTTGCTTGCTACTTTGTACCATACTGATAAGCTGTATTGCTGGCGTGGGTCTGAGTTTGTGAAGGTAATTGTGTAAATAAACTTGTTTTCTAAAAGATACTTTTGTGGCTATAAGTTATCCCTTTGTTCTGGGCTAAGGGTGAGGCGCTGGGGACCTCGGAGAAGGCCCGCCCCAAGACTTGCTACCCCCTTAGCATTGAACCCGCGCAGAAGACCAGGTTGTCGGTCTTCCACTCAATCCACCTAATTTAAGTTCTTATTTGTTAAGAACATAAGAAGAGCCATGCTAGATCGGACCAAGGGTCCATCTAGTCCAGCGTTCTGTTCACACAGTGGCCAATCTAGCTGCTCAAGGGATCCCACAATCAAGACATGAGTGCAACAGCACCTTCCTGCCCATGTTACCCAACAACTCATGTACATAGGCATACTGCCTCTGATACTGGAGCTAGCATATAGCCATCAGGACTAGTAGCCATTGATAACCTCCTCCATGAATTTGTCCAATCCCTTTCTAAAGCCATCCAAATTGGTGGTCATCACTACATCTTGTGGAAGTGAATTCCATGGTTTAACTATGTGCTGGGTGAAGTAGTACTTCCTTTTATCTGTCCTGAATCTCCCACCAATCAACTTCATGGGATGACCCAATTGGGTTCTAGTACGAGAAAAAGAGAAAAATATCTCCCTATCCATTTTCTCCACACCATGCATAATTTTGTATCACGTCTCCCCTGTTCCATGGGATTGGATCCAAAGAGGAGTGAACAGAAGGATAATAGTAACTTGCACTGTTTCACAAATGTTTGTACATAATAGTTTCATACATTAGTGCTATTATGAGAATAGCAGCTTTCATGCTTCTGCTTGCACACACAAAAATATGCAAATTGAAGAACATTTTTGCATTTGGTCTTATTTTTCTCATACAAGGCTCTAGTGTGTAAAATAGCCCTTCTGTGAGCAGAAGACACTTTCCACGTGTAGAAGGGCACCTTTGGATTCAACCCGTTCCTTGTAGGATGAAACCAATGAGACTAAGTTACAAGTGTTTAACTCTGGCTTGGATCATACCTGTATTTTTACAATTTAAGACAACTTGAATTTGCATGCCCTACCCCCGTCCTAAATTCCTACTGCCTGCCAAAGGTACACTTCAGTCTGTTTTTCTTAGTGTAACTGATTGCCCTCATAATTTGCTTTGGACAACACTGAGCTTTCTTTGGCTAGCAGACACAGTGACTTTAATTGTACACTGCAGATACTTTTCTCCTATATGAAAGTAATTCAAGGACTCAAGAAGCTGTGGCCACCAAGAATGAAAACTTTCCTGCTGCCCAATCTTACTCCATTGCCTACTTAGCGCTGGCCATTTATTTTGCTGCTATAGCCTCGCCCTCAGCAATAGTAAGCAAGTTAAAAGAATTGTAAAGATGGCTGCATGAATTAAATACAATTTTTTGCAAAAGGGAAGTAAATTGCTCCAAGAAATTTGACTGGCAACCGTATGCTATGGACCACATGTACCTGGAATTTCCACTGTGTTAAAGAAAATCAAAATTATTCCTTAAGTACATGATACACAAACTGAAAATGTATTAAATCTAATGGAACCTTCACACTAAGTGAATATTACTTAACACAGAGATATATCACCTTCCTGTCAATGCACTTGAGGCAATTTACAATACATTAAAACCTTGGATTGCAAGCATAATTCGTTCCGGAAACATGCTTGTAATCCAAAGCACTCATATATCAAAGCGAAATTCCTCATAAGAAATTTGTACACACATTTTTAATTTAAGCTGCAATAAAGAATTATTACTGTAAAGTCTTCATTTTTCTTGACCATACTACAGTACTTGTATTGCAAGACATCGCTTGTTTATAAAGTTAAAAATTATTTTAAAAATTTGCTTGTCTTGCAAAACACTTGCAGACCAAGTTACTTGCAATCCAAGGTTTTACTGTAATGGCATCCAGTCTAATAGACTTGATGCAAAAGGGGGAACGGGATGGGGAAGCAAGTGGGAAATTAGCAAATGCGGGTACCAGTTCTTACAAAGAACCATTATTTCCTCTGGTAAGAAACTTGGAAGGAATTGGCCTGCTCAAGCCCCTAACAACCTATGGTATCCTGGAGGGCTGGTTAGGATTTGAGGGGAATGTACTAATGAGGTTACACTGTATATGGATGTCTAAGAAGAAACGGAAAAGAAAAAAGACACCTCCAGAAATGTGACTCCTTCCACCTCACTATATATAGTTACAAAATGGTCTGATTTGGGGCAGGCAACCATCTAGTACTATATTACACAGAAAGGGAAAGCTTGAGGAAGGGGGGGGAGGTGTCCTCTACCCATAACTGCAGGTCTAGGCAGCTTTATCTCAACCTAGCATCCCCAAGTGTGTTGGACTAAAACTCCCATCATCCCCAGCCAACATGACCAACGAACATGCTGGCTGGAGATGATGGAAGTTGTAGCCCAACACATCTGGAGGACGCCAGGTTGAGGAAGGCTGATCTAATGCAAGCAGGAGAATCTGACTTAAACAACCTTTGGAGTTTGTGGGCAGAGTGGTCAAAGTGAAAGTTTAATCTGCAGATGCCCGTTCCACCAAAAGAGTAGAGCTAACTCTAAAAGCTAGTTGATACTGTGAACAGTAGAACAAAAATAGGCTAAGGATCCAGTGACTACAACAGAGTCTTCATCATTCCTAACCTCTAGAAGACTGCTATATTTGTAGCATTTGTTTGGAATGTGGATCTAGGCTTGAGACCAACCCATGGAATGTTTACTTGTCCAGTCTTGTTCTTAGTAACTCTACGAGTGTGATTCGTATGTGTCTCAGATCCAAAGGTAAAGATGTTTGATGGACTGGAATCTATGTAAGGATCTTGCCAAGTTACTTGGCTCTATCTGCACCTCCTGTACAGTTTGTTAATCAGCTGTAAAATTTACCAGCACATGTGTTGCAAGAACTCATTTCAGCGTTGTGGGTTTCACCATTGAGGCTCTCCATGCATCAGTGATACTAATTCTGTTACATTATTAGGCAGTAAGCAGATGTGATTGTGATTTGCACTCTGTTCTTGATAGGGGTTACATTGTGTACTATGGATTAATCCTGTTTCTCAGCCAAAATCCTCTCCCAAACCATCTTGCATCAATTAAAACTGAATAACAAAGTTCAATACACCGGACTGTGGGGACGGGGGAGTCCTTATAAACAGGCAGTTCCCAGGTTACGAACAAGTTCCATTCTTACTGAATGTCTTTAAGTCGAATTTGTATGTAAGTTGGAACAGCATAGCGTTCTATACGTTAAAATCGGCATTTACGCAAATTGTGTAAATTACGCAAATTGTATAGTATACTAGGCTATGTACTCTACGTAAACGATGTAGCACCGGAGAACCCATAAGTCCATTCCTAAGTATGAGTTGTCGTCTGTAAGTCGGACGTTCTTAACTCAGGGACTGCCTGTATAAGTAAAACCAAAGAGACAGGCCCTGGCTCCAGGCATACAAGCTACAAAGACAAGACACAGAGGAAGGAGGAGAAAGAGGAGGAGGAGGAGGGGCATGGGGATAAAAGCCAGAGGAAAGAAATTAGTTTGACCCATTCAAGCCAAGTTAGGATGAAGCTGATCTTCCCTTGGTATTTTTTCTGGAAGGGAGGCAGTGAAACTACTGTCCTTCCCCTCGCCTCTGCAGCCAGACAGCAACTTGACCATGGTAACAGACAGTTACCTTTCTGGGTGGGAAGAAGTAAGATCTCTGCAGGCTTGTTCTCTGGCCGATGGGGGAGGTAGGATGGGCTTCCCTTCACAGTGGTGGTTTTCCTGGAAGGGAGTGGGTGCAACTTCCTAACAACCCATTTTGGAGACCAAGCACTCACCACACACACACCCTGTAATGCGTGATGTAGCATGCTAGTCTGCTTGGGGAAGTAGAATTCTTTGGGTTTTTCAAATTTCATCTCCAAAAATCTGAAACAAGCAGCATGCCATACTTACAGTAGAAATGAATGTATAGGCAGAAATTGCTTTTGGATATTTTAATAGACGGAATATTTTCAGATAGTTCAGTTTGCCAGCAAGCCGGTTTGGAAAAGAAAGGCCCTCTGTTATCCCTTGACTAAAATCACTGTAGGAGTAAAGAAAACATGCTACAGCAAGAAAAATACATCCTGCAAATACATTAAGTTTTATAGCATGTTTCTTCTAATGGACCTGGGGCCCGGCAATTACTCAAATATCAGCCCTGCTTTCCTGCTCAATGTTGTACAATGGCTGTTTTGAAAATAAGTAACTGCTCTTTTGTAGAATGCTTACCCCTTGAGTGCCATGCCTGAAATGCTATGAGAACTTGCCAGGAACACACAATTATTGTGTGTTCCTGGCACAATAATTGCTTGACCACTAGGTGACACTGAGCTGTAGGAGGACAGCCTCTGGTCTGCACGCTGTCTGTCCCTTGGAAAATGCATCTAGGATTCTGGGCATTTTGCATGTGGAAGAACTAGTAGGCACATCAGCTTTCATGCTGCATGCTATTAGAGGTAAAACAGCACACTCTTCTCCTTTCTCAGCAACTTGTGATATAGCACAGTTAGTGCATAAAATGCATTACAATTCCCGTTCACAACACTCCCACTTCCTACCCTATAATTTGGGAGTAGTCAGGGCCGGTGCTACCATTAGGCCAACTAGGCAGCTGCCTAGGGCGCAGGGCTAAAGAGGGCGCCAGAAACACCTTGAAAAAAAATACAGCGCTCTCAAGTGGGAAGGGGGGGCGCTAAATATCTGATCTTGCCTAGGGCACCAAACTGCCTTGCACCGGTCCTGGGAGTAGTAATAACAATCTGCCCCAAATTGGGAGAGAGTAAATTGCGAAGGTTATCTAATCCTGTGCTTCATGACAGAGCTAGGAAATGAAAATGAATCTGTCTAGACATTACTTTAATCACGGGGGATGGCATCCCCATAGTGATTTTCTCCCCTGGGCCCATACTGTGATGAAGCCATTGCTTGTAAGAAGCCCCTTAGCTACTGATCTTGGCTAAAACTGGAGGTGGTTGGGGGTGGTGAGAGCTTGCTATGGGGATGCCAATTTGTGTGGTGAAATTTGTAGGTTTCTTTCAGTTTCTAATTTTTCCAGACTTACGTTCAGTTCCTCTTGAACTTTGAGGATTTTCTTTAAGTTCACATGAAAATTCATATGCATTTTTATGCGGATTTCTCTGAATGCATGCATTTTCATGCATTTTGTCTAATATACATGTTTTGCAAGAGATTTTCCTAATATACTGCATTTTAATGTTACTTTTCCAAATATACACATTTTTGTATGCATTTTTTAAATTGGAGAACTGCATTGCAAAATTCAGAGAAGCGTGAATTTTGAAAGATAACTGGGTTCCAGTTCACATAGTGTTTTGAAAGTGTGAAGTTAAGTACATTCACATTCAAATATGAACTGAATGAATTTCTGTCCCATCCCTAGTTAAAAGCTACAGTTCAGTTAAACAAAGCTGGCGATTTGGAAAAATAGGTATACTGGGGCAAGGGAGAATCCCACATCTTCACTGCGTGCCATGTGAATGGAGCAGTCTGTTGTGGGCCTAATCTGGAGTGCTTCCAGATGGAGGGTTCTAAGCACTACCCGTCAAAAGACACTGTGCAGCTATTCAATCTTTTCCTCCTTAATGGAAGTTTTGTGGAAAGAAAAAGGATGGAAGAAACAGTGGGAAAACACAAGTGGAAAACACCATCATCTGGAACCCCCATAAAATTCTGTGAATGAGGCAAGGTGATTGCATAATAAAAGCCTCATCTAGAAGCTACCCCACCCACCCCCGCTCCTTCTGCCAGGCAGAAATGGCACAGACATAGTTCAAGGCACTCTTACTTGGCTTGTTGGGATTAAATGTGCTGCACAGGATGTCTGATCCCTGGAAAAGGCTGTATATGAGGACCCATCCCCAGTCTTCTCAAGTACCCTCAGACGTTTGCCAGCTACTGCAGGAGCCATGTAAGAAGACTATGCAGCAAGCTGAAATGTTTTCCCAGGCCCTCAGCTTAAAAAGTGGCTACTGGGCTGCATCTACAACCACCTCTACCTCTCCCTCGTGTGTGTGTGTGTGTGTGTGTGTGTGTGTTGTGTGTGTGTGTGTTTGTTTCTCTCACAACACACTTTCCTAACAGGCTGTAAAGCAGTCTTCCTCCTCAGCCTGGTGCCTGCCAGATTTTTGGACTGGAACTCCCAGCATTCCTGACCATTGGCCATGCGGGCTAGGGTCATGCTGTCCAGCAGCTAACAATAGTAAAATCCCCCCCCCAAAAAAAATGTGTTAAAAGGGATGGACGAATCTGGCAATGTTAGTTTCTCTCAGTTTCTCATTTTTGCAGACCTCCGTTTGTTTCCTCTTAAACTTTGAGGATTTTCTTTAAGTTCACATGAAAATTCATTCATATGCATTTTTATGCGGATTTCTCTGAATGCATGCATTTTCATGCATTTTACCTAATATACATTTTTTTGCAAGCGATTTTCCTAATAGAATGCATTTTTAATGTTATTTTTCTGAATATACACTTCTTTTTTTAATTGGAGAACTCCATTGCAAAATTCAGGGCTGATGGGAATTGAAGTCCAAAGCATCTGAAGGGCACCAGGTTGGGGGAGACTGCTGCTCTAAAGTGACATCTAAAATTGTGTAATGAGATTGGGGAGTGGGGGAACCATCTCTCATGCCCCCCGCCCACCCGCCCGCCCGCCCACCCGCTAACCTTGTGAGTTGTGAAAAAAAACTACTAGAATGAGTCAACCAGCTCGGCATGTTTCACCGGGCAGATTCCGTGCTGCTATGGAGATTAGCTGAGTGGTGGCTATCTTCAGAGGTGGCCTCAGATAGACTATTCTGGAAGGGGACTTACCTTACCCACCATCCCACTTAACAAATATGCTAATTTGATTCTGTGGTGAGAACCACAGAGGCAAGGTAAGTCAGGATAGCAGTCAATCTGTGCTAGAATGGATCTGAAAACGAGGCAGAGTTTGCTCTCTGCAGGAAATCCTGTGGGTTCCCATATAGACAGATCAAATAGGGTCCAGGAATCTGTTGGAGTGTTAATGCTGTGGACCTCTCATCTTACGCTCAGCCCGTGTAAATAAACCTTATCACAGAAATGTCATGTACTCCAGTGACCTCAGCCGGATCTACATTTACACTGTATATCGTCAAGTTCGCAGAACCGTACTGCTATATTCACGTTCCGCAGTCACTACTCACAGGGCACACTCTCATTAAATGTACTGCAGTCATCCCGGTTTGCCACCCCACACCTAACTCCTGTAGCAGTAGAACTGGGCGTTGCCTTGAACAGGGCTTTAAAAATTATTATTATTTTGCTTTGTCATCTCTGCGCAGGTGCGAACGAGTGCAGGAGTGATCTTTCAAAAGAGGAAGGAAAAAGCTCTTCTGGCCCCTCACAAAAAAGAAGGAGAAGGATGCTGCTGCTGCTGCTGCTTCAGTACTGTATCACTGCTGTGATCTTGCAGGGCACATGACACATGCACTTTCCCGAAGTAGCCTGCTCAGAGGTGTGGAGTAATATTTAGGGATGTGTGCGGAATTCGATGGGGTGTGTGTGGAAGCGGGGCAAACTCGCCCCGCTCGCCCCCCGAGCTCTGCGGAACTTACTTTTCCCCGGCTCGGCACATCTCCCCAGAGAGGAGCTGGGGAAAGGTACTTCCGGGTCCCCAGCGCTGCATTTTTTCTGTAAAAACCAAGGTAAACTACCTTAAAAGGCCACAAATAGCCTATTTGTGGCCATTTTAAGGTAGTTTACCTTGGTTTTTACAGAAAAAACGCAGTGCCAGGGACCCAGAAGTGGTGCGACGGGGATCCAGAACTGACACGACAGGGACCCAGAAGTCCGCCAAATGCCTTGCCAAGTGCCATGGACCAGATCGCATGGCGGGGTGCTCAGCGAGATGTGCAGGAACATTTACAAACAACAAAAATTTAACAAGCTTCTGGGGAAGAAGTCCGGCTGGGCAGTCGCCGGTGACCTTCTTGGCCCTTCCCCGGCAGAGGCAGCGGCCTGCGGGATGCCGGGCGACACGCGGTGGGCAGGAGCGGCCACTCCGCCCACCTCCATCCCTCGGTGGCTTCGTCCCCCTGCTCTCAAGCTCTGTGCGAGGGCTGGTGACCTATGGCTTGCATGCCCACAGAGAGGTCCTTGTGTGCCAGCTGTGGCACGCGTGCCATAGGTTCACCATCACTGTCCTAGTGGAACGTTTCAAGTGCCTCCTTTCCGTGAGTCCAGATGATAAAGATATCATCAATGTATCTCGGAGAAGAGGCTTCTGGGGACAGGAGCTGAGACAGCATTGTTCTGGGTCAGTCAAGAATATGCTGTGGATCCATGCAAGTACCATGGCAGTGCCATTGATCTGAAAATATATGTTCTCACCAAAGCTGAAGTAATTTTGGGGTAAGTATAAAGTGGCAGAGTTTGGTGGCTACATGTGCTGTAGCCCCATCTGGACAGGACCAGTGCAAGGCAGTTTGGTGCCCTAGGCAAGATCAGGTATTTAGCGCGCCCCCTTCCCACTTGAGAGCGCTGTATTTTTTTCCCAAGGCATTTCTGGCACCCCCTTTAGCCCTGCGCCCTAGGCAGCTGCCTAGTTGGCCTAATGGTAGCACCGGCCCTGCATCTGGAATGATATTCTTGTTGGCTTGTAGTCCATCTTTGTGAGGGATGTTGCTGAAAAGGGCCCCAATATCTACAGTATGGTAGCTAGGATTGTGCTCCCTGGGAGATTGTCAGTGGAATGTAGTTTCCTCAAGAAGTCAGTTGTATCCTGTAAGTAACTTGGAGAATTGGTGGCATATGATCTGAGAATGGAATCCAGACCATATACCACCAGACACCCCAACTACCACTCAAAAGACGTTGTGCAGCTATTCACCTTTTCCTCCTTAACAGATTCTCTGTGGTAAGAAATAACCCAGAAGCAATGGTGGGAAAACATAGGAGCGTTTGAAATGAAAGACAAATCCTAAATCCCCTCATTAAAACCAATGAATGAGGCAGAGCAATTGCACATTAAAAGCCTTGTTTGAAAGCACCTTGAAAGTACATACCTAGAAGTAAGTCCCATTGAGCACAATGAACTTAAGTTAGGAGGAAATATGGATAGGGTTGCAGATGGGTAGGGTGGGAGTAGTTAGAAGACACATTAGCTACATTCAGAAGCTTTTGTTTTCAGGGCAGCAAATGTGTCTCCAAACCAATCCCACCCCCACTTAGAATGAATGTATGTAGTCACCCGGTGTGATCCTGACTAAAGTTGTTCAGCTGGAGCTTCCTCAGAGTCAGCAGCACTTTGCTTTATTAAATGGTAGCTGGCAAGAGTGGTCTGATTTCTTTTTTATTAAGTGGGTAAGTGAATACATATGTCTTTCTATTCACAATGTCATAAATGCAGTTTTTAAGATGCTTTATATGCTCCCCCATATAAAGATCTGGGTGGTCTCTTCTTTTATGCTGAGCTAATCTGGGTAGCTCTGTACTTTCCGCAGTAAACATTTTTTGCTGCAGGCACACTTATGTTTTCACCACACACATACCGATGTGTACACATGCCGAGTCTCTAAATATTTTGAAATGCATTTTTAAAAAAAATAAAAAATGTTCCAGGTTGTATGGGAGAGCCTTGATTGTGAAGGATGCTCCTCTGGCATGGATGTCCATATGCTGTGCAAACAGAATAAGGATCAAACTAGATGTAAGGCTGATTGTGGGAATGCCATTAATGTGCCATTTTTTGTTATGTAAATAGCAGACGCGAGAAAGCCTGAGCGCATTCTCCAGACCACCCTTCCCCAACCTGGTGCCCTCCAGACATCCCATCAACCCCAGCCAGCATGGCCAATGGTCAGGAATGCTGGGAATTGTAATTCAAAACATTTGAAGGGCATCAGGTGGAGGAAGGCTGCTCCAGACCATGATGGATGGAGAAGGGAAGTTTAACTCACTCTATTTTCATTTCAAGGGAATCTTCCATTGAAATGCAAATAGAACATTCAGAGAGGTGATTTTTCATAGAATCATAGAGTTGGATGTGACCTAGAAACATCTACGGCCTGTTAGAAAAACAGGCTTCAGTGGCTATACTACAGCTTTAAATTGGGATGAAAGGGCTTAAAGAACCATGGCTTCTCTCAAGGAACCGAAAGAATTATAACTTTGCAAGGGTGCCAAGAATCCCCGGCTACACTTCATTAGCAGCACATAAAAACTGCATTTCTGAAGGCTCCTTGGGGAATGCCCTAACAATCTAGTTCCAATTTTGTAACTACCGTATATTGTATTCAGGCATAGTTAGTTAAATGTGCCCTACCTCCTTATGCACAACCCATCTTCCAGACTTCCCTCCCTTCTCTTGGCCTATATGAAAAACCCTGTGCAGCAGGTGTGTGTTAAGAACCTTGCCAGGGAGCTTGTATATAAGCCTGTAAAAATTAACCAATCAAGTTACTATCACCTGTGCAGTGCCTAGATTAAGTTTCAACAGAATAACTCTATAACCACACCCCTATATTTAGCTATCCGGAACATCCTGTCGGGGTTATTTTATTATTTTTATTTTAAATATCACTTATGCCGATTGCCCCACCTTTTGGCATCCAAAAGGGCTCCCGAGGCAGCTTACAATCATTTTTAAAGCATTATGAATACATGAAAACAGAAAGCATTAAAACAGAGCCAATTAAAACTCATCTCAAACGGGGGGAAAAAGGAATTCCTGCAATGCATTGTACATGGCTCCTAATCCATTTCCAGAAGCTGTTTTTAACAGTCCTTAAATTAGCTGCTTTCCCCTATACGGACCTGCCTGGCTATTAACACCTTCTTCAGAGGCCCTTCTTCAGGTCCCCATTCCTGCAACAAGCGAGACGGATGCAGTGCCCACTCCAGGTTTTTGAGGGAAAGGCACCCTCAATGGGCCCCCTACTTTCTCACTACATAAGAAGAGCCATGCTGGATCAGACCAAGGGTCCATCTATTCCAGTGTTCTGTTCACCCACTGGCCGACCAGCTACCCACAGAAAACCTACAAGCAGGACATGAGTGCAACAGCATCCTCCCACCCAAGTTGCCCAGCAACTGGTGTACATAGGCATATGATACTGCCTCTGATACTGGAGGTAGCATATAGCCATCAGGACTAGTAGCCATTGATAGCCTTCTCCTCCATGAATTTGTCCAATCCCCTTCTAAAGCTGTCCAAATTGGTGGTCATCATTACAACTTGTGGACGGGAATTCCGTAGTTTAATTCTAGTTCTAGTGTTATGACCCCATGGGTTCTAGTATTATGAGAGAGGGACAAAATTGTCTCCCTCTCCACTTTCTCCAGACCATGCATAATTTTGTACACCTCTGTCATGTCTCCCCTTACTCGCCTTTTTTCTTAGCTAAACAATCCCAGATGTTGTAACTTTTCCTCATAGGGGGAGCTGCTCCCACCCCTTGATCATTTTAGTTGCCCTTTTCTGTACTTTTTCGAACTCTACAATATCCTTTTTTATATGTGGTATCCAGAACTGTACACAGTATTCTAAGTGTAGTCGCATCATAATTTTATAAGGACAGTATGATATTGGCAGTTTTATTTTCAATTCCTTTCCTAATTATGCCCAACATGGAAGTTCCCTTTTTCACAGCTGCCACATACTGCATTGACATTTTCATCGAGCTGTCCACAACGCCAAGGTCTCTTTCTTGGCCAGTCACCACTAGCTCAGATCCCATCAGCTTATACTTGAAGTTGGGGTTTTTTCACCCCAATGTGCATCACTTTACACCTGCTTACATTGACCTGCATTTGCCATTTTGATGCCAGTTTGGAGAGATCCTTTTGGAGCTCCTCGCAATCCTTTTTTGTTTTAACCACCCTAAATAATTTGGTGTCATCAGCAAACTTGGCCAAATCACTGCTCACTCCTAATTCCAGATCATTTATGAATAACTTGAAAAGCATTGGTCCCAATACAGTTCCTGTTCTTTCACCAGTTACCGATGCATAAGAGGACATCTCTTATTCCATGACTGCTAAGTTTGTTCAGGAGTCTTTGGTGAAGGACTTTCTCAAAAGCCTTTTGGAAGTCCAAGTAAACAACGTCTACCAGATCACCCCTGTCCACGTGTTTATTGACATTCTCAAAGAACTCTGAAAGTAGTGGTGTTACTTTTGCCCGCATGGGCACGAGTGAGGCCCAAACTCGGCCCGCTCATGCCCGCACAGGCTCTCCACGGTGAGCACGGGCCTACCTGGCTCCTCGCGCTCCGCAGCGAGCCGCCCACACTGCCCACGCTAGTCCCATCGCGTCACTTCCAGCGCAGCAGAAGTGACGTGACGGGACCCTGCTTCGGCACGCATGACCCCCACGCTATGTTTTTGGCAGGGGAAACCAGGGCAACAGGGCTGTTTAAGCCCTGTTGCCCTGGTTCCCCCCGCCAAAAACATAGCGTGGGGGTCCAGCAGCGTGCCGGAGCAGCAGGATGCAGCGGCTCCGGCGGCGGCAGCAGGCGGCTCTGGCGGCGGTGGCGCGGAGAATGCTCCGTGCCGCTCAGAAGAGTGAGATCGGGCCACCACCAGCGCGGAGTTCTGAGCCGCGGAGAGCAGCGAGCCCCCCCAAGGTACGGTATACACGCATATCTGAAAGGTTAGTGAGACAGGACTTACCTTTGTGGAAGCCATTTTGATTCTTTTTCAGCAGGGCTTGTGCTTCTATATGCTTCCTAATTTTATCTTTAATAATGCTTTCAACTAATTTAATAACACTTTCAACCAATTTAATAACACTTTCAACTCCCATGGTCACCAGCTGCTATTGCTCCTCCTCCTCCTCCTTCTCTTCATTGCTACACTTGCTTGCTTGACAGGCAGAGAGCCAGGGAGCAAGTAGGCAGGGGCATCTCCTGCTCCTCCTTCTCACCACCACTGTTCTCTGGGCCAGATCAAGAGGCGGTGAACAAACAGATTGCATTGATAAAGAGGAAGCGCAATTCCAGGGCTCATGTCAATGGGCCCCAGCTGGGGTGTGAGTGCGCCCACAGCAGGTGCCCAACCATGCCTACTCTTGATGCCAGCCCTGAGTGGGTGGCAACTCATAATAGGGCCTTTATAGTTATGGTGCCCCAACTCTGGAAAACTCTCTCTAGGGAGGTTTGCCTGGTACCAGCCTGATGCCAGGTGATGCCCCATTCATTCACTTTTCGATGCTGGTTTTATGCAATGTTTTAATCTGGTTTACTGATCTTTTTGCTGCTCCTGTTTAATACTGCCTTTTATATGTTTACTGTTTTAATGTTTAACTAAGCCACTTTGAGAGGTCATCACCTGAAGCATAAGACATATATTTCTTAAGTAAATAAATATGCATGTATCACAGAAGAATCTGTCTGCAAGTCCCTATTCCAGTTGAAATGTAACAAATAAACCACACACAGTCTATTTAGCTAGCCGTAATAATGACATGGTGTGGAAATCTGTTGGAAATAGTAATATTGCCTGTTTAAAATCAACAAAGTGATGTAACCACTGATTAGCAGGGATGTTGAAGAGTCCTTGGTCTCGAGTCACGAGTCGAGTCATGAGTCTTTGGACCCAAGTCTCGAGTCCAAGTCCAACTCCTTGGTCCAAAATAGTGACTCACGAGTCACGGGTCCTTCCCAAAGCTGACTCCACGAGTCCCTATTAAAATCAATGGGTTTTCCCCCCAACAAAATAAGGCTGTTTCAGATGTGTGGCTTAAATAAATTCTAGGCACAAGTGTGCCTTTCTATTTCAAAATTCTGCAACTGATTTTGGCAAGAACAGACCAGGCAGACAAACCCAAAATAACCGGGCAGGCAGAGGCCTTTGTCTTGGACAATTCAAACTGTGGAACTGGTTAAGAAGAGACCAGGCAGGCAGAGGAGACTGGGAACCCCAAACAGGCAGGCAGAGGCAGCCAAACCCAAAATGTCTGAAAGGTTGCATTTTAGGAAAATGATTTAAAAAAATAAACTTTCTGTACTTCCTAAAACCTATCCATGTTGCATTTGAGGAACACGATTTTGGAACACGAGTCCTTGCTCTCTATCTGCTTCCTGCTTCTTTGTGAAAGTTTGGTTGCCCTTTCTTCTCTCCCTCTCCCAACATGGAGGTTGCAACAAGTCAGAGCTGGCTTCCAGCCAGAGATCTTCTACAATGAAACTAATCTGTCTCTATGCATCCTGCATATATGTGAGTGATCTGTAAGAACTGATAAATGTTTTTAGTTTAAACCTTGTGTGGATGTTCCATTCCTTTTAATAGCCCTAAGAGACAAGAGTTTAGCAACTCACGTGGTGAAACCAGTTTCAATAAAGCAGGCTGCGCTTAAGGAGGAAACTCTGCTTTGTCCTAATCAGTTTAGGGCTGACTCCTTTTAACCATATCCTCTAACAAAATCCTCTCCAGAATTTACCTCACGCACTTGTTAAGAGGCCAAACAGATTTAAGTGCTTGCTTGTGAGTACATCTGCTCTCAAGCAGCCACTTCGGCTTTATGGGTACTTGAAAAGGACTGCTGCCATGGAGGCTTCATTGTCACTAAGGTAGTCAACTTGTGTTTGGGCTAGCCTGTACAGGGCCGCCCAGAGGGTTTATGGGGCCTGGGACAGGTGCAATGTTGGGGGGGGGGGGTACAAGAACCAATGTAATATGTGCAAATCTGGGGGACCACATGTGAGAATTCTTGCATGCACAGACCTCATGCATAAAGTCCGCCAGTACATCCTTTACCTGTTTTGTGATGTCTACTTTCTTTTTCTCACATTCTACCATTTTCAGAAATCCTTCCTGCACATCCCATTTTCCATCTTTTTCCGTATGTGAGACATCAGGTGTTCCATCTACAATTTTTCCATAGTAGCAATCGTTTCTCACCTCAAGAATTGAATTCAGTACTATCTTGGCACATGCTGCCAAATACTCATTCTGACTACAGCAGGACATGTAGTATACTTGCATTCTCTCTCCAGCCATTCAATTATCCATAATTGAGAGCCAGTGTGGCGTAGTGGTGAGAGTGTTGGACTGGGACTCGGGAGATCCGGGTTCTAGTCCCCACTCAGCCATGAAGCTCACTGGGTGACTTTGGGCCAGTCACTGACTCTCAGCCTAACCTACCTCACAGGGTTGTTGTGAGGATAAAATGGAGAGGAGGAGGAGGATTATGTAAGCTGCCTTGGGTTCCTTGAAGGAAAAAAGGCGGGGTTTAAATATAATAAATAAATAAATAAATAAATAAAATAACAGTTTCAAGGTGACAGTTCAGATCTTGATTATATTTAGAAATACACAACCCACAGTCGTCATGCTCTAGGGTAGAATGTCATCCCCGGAAGGCAAATTTGCTCTCTGATAAACAGGGTAACATAAAGTATAGCACTTCCAAGAGGATTAGGGCTCCTTTCCCCCTAAGAACATCTGCAAGATCGTCCCACTGTAAATAATGTTGAAGATTCCAACTCTATGATCTATGAAATCTATGAAATTGGCCTTATTACGACTCTTCACTTTGTCATAGAGTTTCCTCCAGTTATCTACACAGCTATGGCAGAATCTGGAATGATAAAAGGCTTGATTTTTGTTCAGATCTCAGAAGAGACAGCATGGAAAGCAGAACAGGCCAGCTGCTTCGTGGCTTCAAATGGGCCAGTTCCTTTTCACACTCTCACCTTTGGGCAGAGCCTTGCAGAAAACAGATGTAGGGAATGACCATTTGGAGTAATCATGTGGGAAGCTTGCAGGTTTGGGTGATGGGCCCTTGGACACAATTAGATTTCTTTGTAACCTATCAAGATGTCCCCAGGTGGCTGGATGATTAGATAACATTTCCTGAAGCTCAGGAGCAGGTCCAGAAACTAAATCACACCTCATTTTTCTCATCAAATCCTCCTACTACACTGCTTGTTTTCTTCGTGATATTTTCATAATCAGAGTCTTCCTTATCCCTTGTAAGCAATGTGCCACCTGCTACATCACCTGTTCCACTTCCAACTTCTTTATTTCCTTTCACCACCCATCCACACTGATCCAGCATCTGCTTCCCCTTTTCACCACAAGCTTCCCCCCCCCTTTGTCTATTTTCATTTTGCTGCCCCAGACTGATAGATCTGCTTCATTTTTTCTTCTACATTTGTACTTACTTCTGAGTAACTGTGCATAACGTTGCACTGTTTGTTTTAACTTAATTCAAGTTAGTTAAATTCTATAAGATTATTCCAGTTCAAGTGTTTCTTTAAATCTAAAGTGTGTGAATAGAACACAAAAAGTGCTTTAAACTGGGGCCTTTCCACAATAACAAACAACAAAGCTGTTCAGCCCCTCAAAGTTACCCCTTGTGCTTACAAACCAGAGCTGTAGAGGTGTTGGAGCAAAACGCTGAAGGAAGGGGCTCAAAACCCCAATTTGTCTTTTTGTATTTCCCCCCACCCAAAAGCTCCCCCTCCTCTTCTCCGCATCTCCTTCTTTTCTTCTCCTTCTCCAACTGCCCTGGAAATGCGGGACCAATCCTGACAATTTTAAAACAAAAAGAAAGAGATTGCCCTGCAAGCACTGACACCCGCCCCCCATGAAAAACACCAGATATCAACAGTTAAGGGTTTAAGTAAGGTTAAAAAAAATTACAAAAGCCACTAATAAAATATTATAAAATAATGTATAATATAATAATGTAATAAATAATAATTATAATATATAAGATTTTGTGTGTTTCCTCTAATAATTTTTGTACCTGACCATCCTCTTTGGTTGCCTGGCCGTACCCTTGGCCACGCCCTCATGTTGCCTGGCCATGCCCTCTTGATCACATGTTGCTTAACCATACCTCTTACAAATTCACGTGTGTCCCCCTATTTTCATCTGTGAAATGTTGGAGGGTATGCTACCATGCAGCAAAGTCAAACAGGCAGCTTCAAGTGACAGTATTTAGAAATGGGGTGTGAATGACACAGCAAGGCTTTTAAAAGTGTCGGCCTAGCTAAGGAAGCAAGGGGCAGCATTTGCTACTCCGCTTCAGGCAGCAAAATGTCTCAGTCTGGGTTCTGTGTACTGGGAGCTGGATTAGACATCCCGGCTTCTTGTTTTCCATCACCAATTTTAAGAAATGAATTAGGTAGAGTTGCCTAACGTATATACACCCTAGCTCAGCCTTTCCCAACCTTGTGCTCTCCAGATGCCTTGGGCTACAACTCCCATCATCCCCAGCAAGAATGGCAGACAGTGGTTCAGTCTGACTGGTGGGAAGAAAAAAGGTAAGATTGTTTTGCTGCCATCTTGTTCCTCAAGCAGCAACTGATCTTTTGGCAGATTATAAATTTTCAGCTCCTGTTGCCCGCAAGCCAATTTCTTTCACCATTTCTAAATTCATTTCAGTGGTAGAGAATTAAATGAACATTCTGTCTTAACTTGTTTACCAAACGGTACTCAAGCTGTGCCAGAATGTCAGGTACTTCCATAATAGAAATTGCTTTGTTTTTACAGCCAGGCATAGCATTCATAACCTGTAAGAGGAGCCAAAGGCTGCGATCCAGCATACGGGCCGCCCCAGATTTTCCGTGGACGTATTTAGCACTTCCTCTAATTGCACCTCTTTCATCTCAAATAATTACCGGTAAATTGGCAGGCAAATTGCCAGTATTTGGACAAAAATGGATTGTTCTCATATATAATTATAAGGTATGTTTATTAATAATGCCCACATATTAGCTTTATAGATGCTGATGATCGAAGAACAGTAAGTCATCCGAAGATCTAAGAGAAAAACCTTTCACAAATTAGCAATAGTTACTAGGAAATAAATTTGTGATTTCATCTTTGAACAAGAATTATTGATATAGGAACTATCATTTGTGTAATCATTCCAGACAGCACTTTTCAAGGAGATGGAGATTTTCAAAGATCGCCTCAGAAGACAGATTCCTATGTCCTCAGGCTGTGGTTACGCAGGAAATAAACTAGAGCAGTGTTCTCCAACCTTGGTATGCTGGCTGGGGCATGCTGGGAGTTGTAGGCCAAAAACATCTGGGGACCCAAGGTTGGAGAACACTGAAATAGAGCCTTTTAGAATAAATCAACTTTGTGGGGCACTTACAGCTCCATCCAATGTGGGTGCCTGTAACCCTCTGAACTCAGAGGATTACGGGTATCCAATGAAAGGCAGGAGGAGCGGGGCAGTTAGGATTGCCTCTGCGCTCCCCTCGCCCGCCCTCCAAAACATTTAGACGCCGATTGTGGCTGTCTAAATATTTCTCCCCTCCTCATGAGGAGGAGAGGCTGAGGCACCGCCTGGATTCCGCAGAGGATGACGGTGCCTCACTCCTCTCCTCCCTACCCCTGGGAACACACACCCCCCACGCCGGCTCCAAAGACGGTCTTCCATCTTCAGAGCCCAGCCAGCACGGAAAGAACCGCACCGGCTGTGAGGATGGAGGAAGACACTCTGCAGGCGGCGTTCCTGCTGCGAGGGCAGTGAGGAGGGCGCTCCGTAGGCAGAGTCCCTGCTGCGACCTTGGAAGGCATTTCTGAGGTTGGAGCAGGGACTGAGCCCGACCTATCCTATGGCCCCCCCAACAAGGTCGGGTGGCCACAGGATTGAGTCCTTAAAGCAGTGTTCTCCCTACGCTGGCTGGGGCATGCTGGGAGTTGTAGGCCAAAAACATCTGGGAACCCAAGGTTGGAGAACACTGCCTTAAAGAGTTAAAATAGTAGTGAATGTAATGGGGGGAAATGGGGGAGAGCAGGAGATCCAAGAGCAGAGTTGATTCAGAAAACGGGGGGTGTTTCTGACAGTAGTGCAGTGACAAGAGTGAAGGGAAGTTCTACACTGCAGCTCCTTTCATGTGTCAGGAAACGCCTTGCTCTTGCTGTTATTTCTGCAATACGGACTCATTGCTGTGGTTGCACATACGGACTCACTGCTGCAGGCGCGGTATCCACCGTGTTTATAATGCGATCAAGCATCCTGATGATGTATAAATTATATGGGGAAGATGTGCCCTATGGATATGAAGATACTGGCCATTCTTTCACATATGGGCAAACAAAATCCTTAACTGGCAAAAGCATTCTGTATTGGCACCGCATGTGAAATGAATTCTGCTGCCATATGAAATGATCAGCCATCAGCATTTGTAAGACATCAGAAAGCCAAAGCAGACAATGTGACCCTGAAAAGTCAACTGCTCATTTATCCAAGCAACTGAGGAGACAAATACTAGTTAATATATGATGACCAAGATTTGATGATACAGGCAGTATAAACAGCTAAATACAGTAACACGGTATTACACTTTGAATACACTTTGAATACACCTTCAAAGAATCCTGTTTAGTATGAGGCATTTTGATGAAGTGGCTCTTCCGACATCTGTACTGTGTAATTCTGTATTAAAACAGTGTGATACAGCTATTTTCTAGTAACAAGATGTTTAGGCGGGAAGGCAAGACTTAATTATTTATTATATTTGAATTCTTCTATTCCTCAGAAGTGAATAGAATGGAATTATATGAGTTAATTCAACTTTTCCCCACAAGAAACCTGTGAGGTAAATTAGTTTGAGTGACAGTGACTGGCCCAAGACCACCCAGTCAGCTTTTGACTGGGCAAGAGCTTAAGGCTGTCTGTCTCCAGTTCACAGCCAGCACTGGCTTTGTTTGTGGGCATGTGGGGGGTGGGGGCTTTGGGCATGGCAACTTTGGTAGGCCACACCTCCAGTGGTCTCCTCCTCCTGTGGCAGTGGCTTCTGCTTGCCATTGCCGCCATTTGCTCGTTTGCTCACCCAGAGAGCAATGCCCAAGCAGATGGACATGTCAGCAAATAGGGACTGCAATGTTCTCATCCCTACTGTTGTGTGGTTCAGATTGCTATCTTGTAAGGGAGTTGCCTAGTAGATCTAGGACCAGAGTGTTCCTCCTTCAAGGTAATAGGGAAGCTGTCCAGAAAAAAGATCAGTGAGAGCTAAGTAGGATAAGGTGTTGCATCAACAACTGCTAGGCATTACTCTAGCAGCTCTATAGCTGCTTCTGCTATCTCACACCTTCCTTGAGTGTTGGGCCTGGATTCCTCCTCCTAAGGAGGGCTCGGAGATGAGAGGGCTTGTGTTGTCAGACAAGCACTGCACTTTCAGTTCTGGGCTTCTGCTCCAATATTCTGCCATCTTTGCTCCTAGGGATAATGTTGGCAGGGTCTGGAGTTGGTGGGTAACCAGTCAAGGTGCAACAGGTTCCCCGGATTTGCAGCCTCACCCAAAGGTGACATCTTCCTGGGTGGTGGCTTGGGTTGGTTGTCAGTGCCCACCAACTCCCTTGAGTGCCTAAGTGCTGCGGAAAGCAATGGAGTCTTCATGCTCTCAGGAGGTCATGTCTGGTTCTGGTCTGAGCACTACAGGGAGTTGATGGGGCATGAGAGGTCTCAAGGAATGCCACCTGCAGTGACCCGTTTTGGGGTGCTGGACCCACAGCAGCTTCCTGAGGATATTCACCCCTGCCCTGCCCTGCTAACATTCAGTGCTCTGTCCATTCAACCACTCTGGCTTTGCCACTCTATAGAAAGTTCTGGATATGCAAGGGCCTTGAGGAGCAAGGTGTTATGCTGTGACTAGGAATAATAAAAACAACAACAACAGATTGGTTCTATGGTGTTTTTTAAAAAGCTGTATATATTCACCTTCCACAAATGTCAGTCTATGTGGGGGGTGGCAGGGCCGGCTTCTGCTGATGTGGGAAGCAAACTAAATGGTCCCCTCGCAAGAGCAGTAGTTGCCATTTGGGATGCTCCTTTATTCATCTAAAAAGGAGGAAGGAGCTATGCTGTGCTTAAACTGAGCAGGCAGCAAATCTGCTTTCAGCGGTAGGTAGTGTGGATCAGGGCAGGTGCTTCCATTAGGTGAACTAGGCAACTGCCTAGAGCGCCGGGCTCTAGGGGGCGCCAGAAACGCCTTGAAAAAAAAATACAGCGCTGCTGTATTAAAATGCATATTTTACCTGCCTGCCTGCCCGCCCCTCTCCTCCACCTCAGGGCTCAAGCCTTGCGCCATTACCAGGAGCAGCAGCAGCTGCTGCTGGCACCACTGCTGTGCTGCTGAAGCTTCAGGGAGGCTCCTCCTCACAACCAGCATCAAAAGAGGCAGAGAAGGCGACAGGTTGGAGGAGGCGGAGGCGGGCAGGGGCCAATGATGGGAGGTTGTAGGATGCACCTACAAACACCTCCTTCCCCAAAGGGTGCACCTGCAAACACCTCATTCGCCTTCCCTCCCTCCAGCTCACACCTCAGGTTCCTCAGCTCAACGTCCCCTGAAAGCAGTTATTTCAGGCAACCAGGGAGGGAGGGAAAGGTATTTTAAGCTAACTGGGGCTCCAATGTTTTAATTATTTACCATGCTGTTTTTGTGTTTTGGTTTTAAATGCTTTTAGGATGCAATCCTGCGCGTGTTTGGGCGTGTTTGGACGGGGGAGTCCTACAACTCCCAGCATTCCAACAGCCAGCCATGCTGGCTGGGGAATGCTGGGAGTTGCGGGGCTTTTTTCTGCCTCAACGTGTTTAGGATCGTGCCCTGAGCTGTTGATGTTTGCTTTACTGTACTTTGAATACTAGGCTGGTAAAGGGAAAGACAGGATAATATTCATTATTCTGATAAAGAAATATTGGAACAAAGTGATAGAGAGAGGAGGGGAAGCAGCAAGATTCGTAAAGCCCCTCCTAAATTTGAACCAGATGATCCACGGGCTCTCTCTTTGCTATGTTTCTACTACATGCATCCCCCCCCCGCAACCCAGAAGGTGTATGAGTCAAACCGGTCTCTTCACCTCCACCCTGCGAGGTAGGACAGGCTGCAAGATGCCCTTTTGTCTCTATTCCTCACAGGTAGCGCCACCATACCTCTCTCACATCCTTTTTTCATATCCCTTGTGCTGCCTGCAGGAGGAGACAGGCTTTTACATATATATGGAGTAGGAGAAGGCCCTTGGGAGTTCCTGGCATAGCTGGGCTGATGTTGCCTCTTTGCTTTCCGCAGTGAACACAAAGGAAAAGTCTCAAAGTCCACAAAGTTTTTCTATGGGGCTCGGCAGTTCCCAGGGAGGGAAATTTATTTCATAATGGGCATAGGAGGGAGGGCTCAAGTGGGAAGGGGGGGGGGCGCTAAATATCTGATCTTGCCTAGGGCACCAAACTGCCTTGCACCGGCCCTGTTGTGGATTAAGCCTCTTCAAGGCTCTTTTCCCTGCTAGTTTTGCATGTTTCTGAGATGCTAGCATCTCAGGGAGACTTGCAAAACTCAGCAGACTGTGGTGACACATGAGCTCTCCACAAAAAAACCCCAAGGATCTTGCTGCGAAGGGGTACTTGAGCCCCCCACTTCCGCAAGCAAGGATCACTTGCGGCTTTGGAAACATTTGACAGGTCGCCTTCTGACCGCTGTCAAATGCTTCCAAAGGGGGAATCAACTTACCTGCATGCCCGGGTGGGCACTGCACAGGGTGGGTACCTGCTGCACTTGGCCAGAAGGCACCCCCCTGCAGAGTACCCAGCCCAGGCTCCCAACGTGCACAGACGGCACTACAGTGAAGTGCTGGATTTGCACAAATGCAGCTGGAGAAATTTTAAAAAATAATAATGTGCACAAATATTTGTGCACATTAGGGGGGGTAAAACATTTTTTTAAGGGTGGGCAGCCACAGGCAGCCCCTCCAAGGTACCATTGGGGCACCTTGAAGGAGGTGCTTGTAGCTGCCAAAACGGTGATCATGAAAGGTGACTTGACAGCTGCCTTTTGTGATCTCTGAAAAAAAGGGAAAAGGGGGGGGAACTGTGGCAAGCCCAAGTGGCAGCAGGGGGGAGCCTCTGCCACCCACCCCCAAGTGCCCCTTGGGTACTTTGGGGCAGCTGGCAGTGGCACATGCCCAGTAGCTGTTTGGCAAGAGAGGCAAGGGGGTTTTGCCGCTCTTGCCAAGCGGTTCGCATGCCAGTGGGGTTGACCCACAGTGGATTGTGTCATCTGAGTTCAGATGAGAACAAGCCATGGGATGGCAGGGTGGTTTATAACCCAAACTTAAGCCACCCTGACAAATCCATCCTGGGTTCACATGACATGCTAACCCACTGTGGCACACCATCGTGTCATGTGAACCCAGTCTCTGTTGAGTGAAATCCCTATACGGTCTTGAATCCAAGGGTTTTTCCAGATGGCTGCTCCCTGCCTTGGTGGTGGCACCACTTAATAGGGAAGGGCGTGGGAAGAAACCAATGGAAGTGCTGCCGTGCACAGGGATATTTGCAAAGCAACGTGATCCAGCCCGATATTTAATATTATTTATATAGTGCCATCAATATACATGGCACTTTACAGGGTGACATAATAAGAAGAGTGGCTCCTACCTTTAGGGCAGTGTTCTCCAACCTTGGGTCCTCAGTTGTTTTTGGCCCACAACTCCCAGCATGCCCCAGCCAGCGTAGCGGAGTTGTAGGCCAAAAACATCTGGGGACCCAAGGTTGGAGAACACTGCTTTAGGGGCTTACAATTTAAATTACAACAGAGAGGGAGACAGAAGCAGGAGGGAAGGGATGGCGGGGGGGGGGGGAGATAACAGTTTATTCACTTAATATTTCTTTCCTAGCTGCAATTAGCAAAATAGGTGAGGCTGATTACCCTTGCATCTTCACAGCATGATGCTGTTCATGTATCATCCGCGCAGCATGATGCTGCTCAGGTGTAATAATGTCATCAACATGCTACTACATCCCTCTTGAGGTTGTTGCTTTTCAGTCTCTCTTGCTGACATACAGGCTGCCTGACTGGAGAAAAGCCCGCCTTCATCCAAAGCTCTAGTGAAGTGAATAGGACTTGTAATAACTATATAGGAAATGGGTGGATACTAATATTTAGCTTCCCAACAGGCTGCTGTTGCAACCACAATCAGCTCTTTTTAATCCCTTTCATTCATGATGGTAGTATTTCATTTACTAGTCCTTCCCTGTTCTCATAATACATTTACCAAGAGGGTGTTTCTACTCCTCCAGTTGTCAGGGAAGCAAAGCAAAGGAGTTGGCATGGGTCTTCCTTTTTTCAAACATGTATCTATCACTGCACTGTAACTAGGTTTTTTGTTTTTGTATTTTAATTATTGCAAATCAGAGCTGGCATATTTCCAGAAGGTGTGTCTAGTACTAAGCAAATAAGTCATGAAGGTATGCTGTTGTGGAGCAATAGCTTTCTGAAGGCATGCAGGCGTGTCTCTTACGGTGTATATATATAAGCACGAGGTTTTCAGTACTTTGGAAGAGACAAGAGTCACCTTGCGTGCATCTTATATTTGGATAAACTCAAAAACGACAGCAAGAGGTACGTGTTGTAGCTTATGTCCGCAACAGAAAGTTAATCTCTCAGAACTGAGAGGCTAGTTTTCCCGGTTGTCTCCTGAAGGCCAAACTGCACATTATATGCAGTTGCGTGTTTCTTTCCGCTAATATTTTTAACCGAGAAGCAGCCTCAGGGATTGTAACTGAGAGTAGAGGGGGGGGGCAGGCTACTTAACCCTTTCCTTTCCCTCTGTTTGACTCAAAAATCATCCTTCCCAAACTGCTAAGGTAAATTATCCTTTCCTCAGTGAGTGGGAAAGTAGCTTGGGTAGGATGGTGGTGATGAGTGGGCAAATGGCAAGAAGCAAAAGAGTTAAGCAGTCACTTCCCAACACTTCTACTGCTTTTCCGCTCTTGACTGCAGCCTCCAAGGGGAGGATCTTCGGGGGGGGGGGTCTTCAGGGGAAATAAAAACACAGCTGCATGTAATGGGAACTTTGGCCGTAAGTGTTAAACCTGTTAGTACTGCCAGGGCAGCAGTCCTGTGTACAGTTAGATTTCTTAAATCTCATTGACTTCTATAGGATATAGAGCCCAGTCCTATGTATGTTTACTCAGAAATAATCCCACTGAGTTCAATGGGGCTTTATCACCAGTACGTTTGTATAATTGTGAAATTATACACAATAAAAAAATATTTTTTAAAAAATTACGTTTGTATAAAATTGCCGGCTTAAGCAGTCTAACTGTGTGCAGATCCAATCCCTTACTCTGGAATAGTTCCTCTGAAGTGTGTGGGCTCACGGATCACAGTATTAATTTCATCCCCAGGTAGGCAGAAAAGAGTAGAAGATAAGAAATACAATTGTGGTCTCTACTTCTACCATCATGGAAATTCCATATTTGGATGAGCAATATTCTGATTAAACAGGGAGTCTCATACATGAGTAAATGTTGCCTTTTGCAGACGTGAATGCCTTAGCTTACTCATTTGGAAATTGTCTGTTGGAAGAGGCATGATAACACTAAAGAATGAATGAAAGTGCCCAGATGCGTCGTCATCCTTTCATAATTCCACACTAATACAGTTACAGTTCATGCAATGATTGCCAGCTCTTATCTCTGTATCTGTAACCAATGATGCTGCAAGCTGAATGTTTGCTGGAACAAAAGGTTTATATAATAACAGAAGGGTTCAGGTTTATGAAACAAATTGTAGGAGAGGAGCTAATTCCACATGTGCATTTCTTCTGTATCACTTGCTGTACATCCACATTTTTTAAACAAGGGAATGTGTGTATTTAATTTTCTCTATGTAGCATCATATTTATTACACTTGTAGTTCAATCATATGCATGTCCGTGGGACTTACTTCCAAGCAGACATGCACAGGATTGCAGCTTTTTTGCTCCTATGTTGATACCTATGTTGGAGAGATTCATGCTTGTAGCTCGATGTTCTTGTCTATAATTTCACTCCAATAGGGCCCTGATGAATTGCAAGCCATGTTTTAACAGACAAATTGAAAACATGGTTTGATGATTCAGTGATAGGTGGGAGTGCTGGGCTGAAAATGTAAACAGGACAACCCAGTTTGATGCGTATAGCCCTGAGTGCACATGATATTCTCTCTCTGGATTGTGGCTATCATCTGTTGAAACATCTCCTGCACTTAAGCATGGAGATAATTTTCTTTTATGAAAAGAATACAAAATAGTTAAAATCTGCAGATTTTGTTCATCAGGTGAGTAGTTCTCATGAAGGACAGAGTTTTGAAAAGGGAATGGAACTGTACTACATGCACATCAAAGAGTTGCTGGTACACTGCATGGATCCCGCTCCTGGTTCTGGCAATCCAGACCATACAAGAGGTTCCAGCCTTGGCTCTGCAGTTGGTGGGGGTGGGGGTGGGGGTGGGCGGCACTAAGTCATCTTAGCTGCTAGTGATGTTCCACTGAAAGGGAAACTGTGATCTGGAGCATCACTCCATCTAAGCTCACACACCTGCTGTTGAGTTACTGGTTGAGTGGAGGTTACCAGACACAAGTCAACTCTGGAGCAGAATGCAGACTAGAAACTATTGGCACCACATTCATGTGAATTAAAGCATGCAAACGATCACATTAGCTCCATTTAGAAGCTGCAAGACTGTATGTACAGGCCTGTGGCTCACGCTAGCTCAGCTTGTCTGAGTGTGGAAAGCTAAGCAGGGTCAGGCCTGGTTATTACTTGGATGGGAGACCCCTCCTCTAGTTTCCTGCATTGAGCAGGGGGTTGGACTCGATGGCCTTGTAGGCCCCTTCCAACTCTATGATCTATGAATCATAACTTCCTTTTATATAAAAAATAGAAAATACAAGGCATTGCAATGTAGGTAAACAACCAATTTATGAAGTTCTAAAAGTCCATGCTTGAAAGACATTGTTATATGAGACACTGATCATCATACTGTGTAAAGATCAATGGATTATAGGCTACATTGGTACATATAGGTAAATAAAATGGAGTAGATTTTGACAAATTACTTTCACGTTTCCAAAACAGGTTTCAAAAGAACCAGAAGCCATGAAGATCAGACAGTTTGCCTTTCTGTGTGCCCTCATTATATTCTCTCAATTGCTACAAGCTGACTGTGAAAGTCAGGAGAGGAAGAATACTGGAAAAGATAGAAGGACAGAGCCTGCATCTGATAACCAGAATGGAAGGGGTCAGAAAAACCAAGGACAGAAAGCCTTCTTTACAGGCAGGTTTGGCACTAAAGAGAAGTATCTGTGCAACTGGGCACTAAATGAAACAGAGACAGCTACCTTGAAAATTGATTGCAAAAGAAAGAAAGACAGCTTCTCCTGTGAATTTTCAGGTAATCCTTCTACTTGTCCACAGTATGCAAAAAACCAGAAGGCTTTCTGGAAGCAAATTATTAGGTCTCTAAAGATGCAGAAGAACATATGTAAGGATCCAAAGAGTGTCTTAAAATCTAGACTCTGTAAGACGGGGCCACCAACTGCTCACCTTAGATTGGTAACACTAACATCACAAGATTCCAAGCAAGAGAAGCCCAGTCACCACGGAAAGGAAACCTCTCTACCACCTGTGCCTCCTGTTGCATCAGAAAACCAGCCAGGAAAAGCATCCAATGACTGTGTTGAAGATGTTGATTATGTTGACCAGAGAAAGGTGGCTGAAGAATACTGTGCAGAGTCATGGATATCTTTGTGCAACTTCTTCATTTCAATGATACAGGATAAAAAGTGCAAATAGAAATGCAAGAATTTGACAAAGTTCCTTGAGTTACTACAGGCACAGCTGTATCTCAAATAGTACAAATCATTGTAAATAGCACTTTAATACACCTGGTCAGCAACTAGCTTTCCTGGAAGCTTACCTTGAGGAGAGTGTGGAGAGTGTGATTATTCTCCTGTCATCATCAGAATGGACTTCTGACAAATCCCATTACCATAATGACTGATCCCACACCAACACCCTTCTTTCTTCCATATAACTGTGGAGTAGCGAGGGTGGGGGTAGGGAGTCAGAAGATACAATTCAAGGAGACAGATTTGACTGAGGGGCTCCCCAGCTGCAGATGTCTATACCATAATGTGCATATGTAAAGGAAACTATCAAAATGATCATTTAAATGTCTTCTCAGGCTTTCATGTTGTTTTCCCTAGAAAACACTGTTCTTCAAGTCACAAAGATACAATACATTTTATTTTCCTACAGAGATGAATTGATTTATATAACGTGCTATGCAAATGTTACCTTTGGATGTTACAAACTCTCTCTATAATATATATATATATATATATATATATATAATGCTTTGTTGGATGTCCCCCCCTTCACTTGCATATTTCTATGCACTTTTTCATACTTCCAATTTTAGAATTGCTAATAATAAAGGTATGTGTCATTTAAAGCTTTTGGAACGGAATATAGAAAACAGTTATTTCTAGACATTTTTCCCCTCTGAAAAAGTTAGTGTGTGCTAACCATTTCTTTTTATATGGAGTTATGGATATATTATCTATCTTTCTATAATAGCCCATTCCCAAATTTCTCTTTGCCATGCTGTGCAATCTTAAGGCTGCAATCTTATACATACTTACTTGGGAGTATGTCCCATTGAACTCAGTATGGCTTACTTCTGAGTAGACACATATAGGATTGCACCGTGTGTTTTACTCAGTGAGAATTCTGTGGGGCAAAGTAAATGGGATACAACTGGCAACATTGCTGCGGGGGGGGCAGCCTTTACAACTTTCATATAAGTGAACGGAATATAGAAAAAAGTTATTTCTAGACATTTTGCTTCCCTCTGAAAAAGTCTAAAATGTAATCAAAGTGGAGCATCCACAACTTTAACAAAAGTCATTGAATGTTTCATATTCCCAGAATATATATAAAATGAAACTCCCATATATAAACCAGACTAATGGTATATGGGGTCTCAGTTTTAAATGTGTATTTTTAGGGATGCTCTCCAGCTTCCTAGGGAATACATCAGTCAGGTATGAAAGAACCATTTTATTTGATATAATATACAACGTGTCCCAGAGGGAATCTAGCTATTACAACAGACTGCCATCTTAGAATACCTCCAGCAGGTTCTAATGGACAGATACCACTAACAAGCAGGTGGCTGTAGGACCACACTAATCCCGAAACAGTCAGACACTCTTTACGTATACTTTACTGTTACACTCCTGCTACCCCGCTTCTGAGAGGTGAGGAGTTTCAGGGGCTCCAGCACTAACTCGGACTTCAGTTTCCTGAGAAGGAGAACACTGGAGACTTGTGGCATTGTTTTCATGAAAGGTTTATTTACCCAAGCTCAAGATTAGGGTCCACAATGCTCCCAGTCTAACAGACCACTGCTTCCCCCTCAGCTGCCTAGGGATTTTCTCCAGAGATCCCAAGTCAGTTCTCTTCTCCCTCTTCAATTCAAAACTCCAGCCTGACTTCCTGCTACCCCCCCAGGCCTAGTAGAACGAAAGCTGCCAATTCAAGAGCTACAGAGTGGACGGGGAGGGGAAACCCTGAATCACTTTGTAATCAGAGGCCCTGAGTTACAAGGGATCCCTGAAAGGTAATTTAGACAGATCCCAAGCACGTAACATTGCTTTAAGGGTACCCGGAGAGCATCCCATGGATCATTTTTAGATTCCCCCTCCCAAAGCTGTATTCACTGCTATGACTTCTGGAGGGGGACTCCAAGATCCATTCTCTACACCTGCCCCTTTGCAGCCACTGTGGGAAAGAACTGTGGCACCAGCTTTCTGGGGTCACAAAAGCAGCCTTGGGTGACCTCAGAGAGGTGGGCGGGGAGGGGAGAGGAGAGGTGGGGATATGCAAAATCCTATGCTCTCTCCAGCCCTGGCCCCACCCACAGCAGCACAACTCTTTTAGATCGGCTCAGAGGCCTGTCTAGAGGGGAATTTTAAAAAGGAGCACAGACAGGAGAAAATTGCCTCTGTGACTTCTCTAAGATCAGAGGCTTCCGTCTAGCGGGTGTCAACCTGTAATAGGGTTGTGCCCCAAGTGCCTTAACACAACCATCTCTGACTCTGCTACAAATGTGGTCTATGTCATTACTGATATGTGCAATTTTATCTGCACAAAGTTTTACAAATTGGTCACGGCAGTCCCAACAACTTTTTACCCACCCCCGAAAAGGCTCTGTTGCCCAAGATTGAGCAGATGCAAAGAAGTGAAGAAATATACTTTTTTGGCACTATCACAACCACAGAGTAGGCTCTAACACTGGATCTAGCTTGTGTTTGGTTGGATTTGTCACTGCCAAGAACTGCTGCCCATGACTACACCATGTGAGAAAGTTGTCTTGTGTTTCTAGTATTGCTGTTCGGCCCTGCCTTCTGGCTTGATGTCTGACCCTAATTGCTCTGTCGTCCTGACTCCTGGTTCTTGGCTCCAGACTGCAGCCCATAGACCAGTCCTGCATTCTCAATCAAGTTTTTCCCCACTTCGGGGGTGGACCGTTTGAATAGGTTCCTGTCCCTGCAGAGGTCAGATGGCACTGCCAATTGAATCAAAGTAGGTCCTCCCACCCACAGATCACCATCATCCTGCCCCGTTATCAAGTCAAGCATGTGTCCTCTAGAATACATTGAACCAGTTATAATTTGAGACAAGCCCATGGTTTTCAACAAGGGGGCCTCAGCTTGGATGCTGAAGTACCCCCAGTCAATACCATCCCTGAGACCACTTCTGTCAGATCAGCTGTAAGGCAGTGGGGTAGGTGGTACAGTAGCAGAATCCCTAGTCTGTCTTGTGAACCCAAACCAAATTTAGATATTCACAATGGCTTGCACCTTGATAAGCAGGTAGAATCCAAATAGACCAGAACAACACCTCCTCCCCACCTATTGAGTAGAAGCTGGTGCTGCACTGAGAAACCCAGTGGAGAGATTTACCCCTCCCGTCTCAGCCAACCAGGTCTCTGTAATACATGCCAGGTTGGCATGTTTATCTAGGATAGAATCCTGGATGGCATGGGATGGTTGATATGTTATTAGTGACCGATCCTAGCATTAAAAAACAAACAAACCCCTATTCAAGTTCAATAGCTGTGTCTACTTCTTCCCTGAGGGAAAAAAGTGATATGAACCTCTTTTGGACTTTGACACAGTGCTCATACAAAACCCTGTTCAAACATCCCCATGCTGGGACATAAAATTGTTCCATCCATGCAGTTCAAGTTCAAGTTTATTTCTGCATTAGCCGACCAGGCTGTTGCACACATAGATAAAACAGACTACACACATAGTTTAAAAGTGACCATTAAAAAGAACATTCAAAACACACTATTAAAATGCATATATACATATGTATTTACATCCATATATATCCTTAATCAGCAATATATATGTTAAAATTATATACAAAGTTAAAATGTAAAAAGCTCAAATGCTTTTGTTAAAAAAAAAATTGTTACTTATTATTTAAAACGATCATTAAAATTGATTAAATTACGAGGCTAGTAAGCAAATTTAGAAAGGCTTATTTCTCTTTATCAAGGCCAGTTTTACAAACTTTGCAGTTCGATAAAATATATAATAATCCATGCCAGCTAACAGAAAAACAAGTTTACTTAACGGCGAAGCATCTACTAAAACACCAATGAGAGGAAGAAGATATTGGGCTCTCAAATCTGTATATTGGGGGCATTCTAAAAGGAAGTGGTACAAATCCTCTACTTGTCTACAGCCATAGGGGCATTGTCTTTTTGCTTTAGGGAGCCCATCGTACCGTCCCAAGACTTCCATCAGCTGGATAACATTCAACCTGCATTTAGTTAGAAGGCCTTTCAGGTCATACAGGCACTCAGAAATCAGGTAAGCAGGCAGCTTCCCTGGCAAGACAGGTAAGTATTTATAGAATGTATTGGAGCGGCAGTTTATCATCAACAAGGTGCTATCCTGGAAATCCACTTCAACTAATCGCCTTGCAACCACCCGCCGAGCGCCATTATAGCCCCCAGCTATCAAATGGCCCGCCGAGAGGCCCAGTTCCGATACAAGGTTGCCAATTGCACAGACCCAGGCAGCCTGGTCCATTTCCTCATATGCCATTAAGACTAGAGGAGGGGCCAACTGGAAAATGATCTTGAGCCAATAATAGATAGCTGCTTTCAGGGCTAAAGTTCTAACTAAACAGCAGGCTGACTCTATTTGCACTATCGCCTTGGGAGTTGATCTAGGAACCCCCAAGACTCTTGTTAAAAATTTGTGCTGTACCGAGTCTAGCACTGAGGTGTCAGAAAAAGCCATAGGCTGCCCCATACAGTATCTGTGGCAATAGTTTAGCTTTGTACAGTTCAAGGAGGAGCAACACGGGCCTCCCCCCCAAACTGGCTGCATAGCAAATAATGGCATTAGAAGTTGCCCCTGCTGTTGATGCGACAGTTTTCAGGTGGGGAATCCAGGACGTAGTATTCTTGAAAGTCACCCCTAAATATTTATAAGCCGTGACCTGTTCTAACTGGTGATTGTCCAGCTGCCATGAGGACCTCTGTCTTCCCTTGCCAAATACCATGATTTTTGTTTTGGAATAATTCACAGCCAAGAGTTCTTTCCGGCAGTACTCCTCTAGGGCTCTCAGGAGCCTACGTAGCCCTACCTGAGCATATGAGAACAGTATAGCATCGTCAGCATATAGTAGGATGGAAATAAGTTTACCTCCTACACTGGGGGGGAAGAACTCAAGGCCTGACAGAAAGGAGACTATGTCGTTTAAATATAAACTAAATAAAAGGGGAGCCAACAAGCACCCTTGCCGTACACCTTTATTCGCTGGGATAGGTTCTGAGAGGCCACCCCTCGACGAAACTCTGACACAAAGTCATGAGTTCTCATAGAGCCCCTGGATTCTTCTCAAGAGTCTACGATCTATGTTTAGGAGAGTCAGCTTATGCCATAAACGAGGCCGGGAAATAGAGTCAAAAGCAGCTCCCAAATCAATGAAAGCAGCAAAGAGGGAGTGATGAGGAGGACGTGTGTACTTTTCCCTTAGATGATTTAGTACAAAGCAGTGATTGATCGTTGATCTGCCCTGTCGGAATCCTGCTTGCTCTTCTGCCAGGATGTTATTAGAAGATACCCAAAAGTCTAACTTGTCCAGAAGGTGCCTCACGTAGAGTTTACTGATCACATTGAGGAGGCTTATTGGGCGGTAGTTCTTTGGGTCAGATCTGGCGCCTTTCTTGTGGATAGGGACCACTATTGCCAATGACCAGTTGTCTGGGTAATATCCAGTTTTATCAATAAATGTGAACAACGTGGCCAAAGCTGGTTTCCACCAGTCTGCACGATCCAACAAAAGCTCAGGTGGGATCCAATTAAACCCAGGGGCCTTTCCCCTTTTAAGTTTCTTGAGTAATGCAATGATTTCATCACAAGTGACTGGAGGCCACTCAGGTAGGTCCAAGTCAGCCTCTGGTGCAGGCAAAGCCCCAGCAGCTTCATCATAAAAAAGGGAGCGAAAATACTTCTCCCATTCATGTGTTGAAATTGCATTATCATTAGAGGGGGATCCAATACACCTTTTGGCAGCTATAATATGCCAGAATTTGGTCTTGTCTTTACATCCAAGAGCGAGTTCTAACTCAACCCATTGTGTTTGGAAATATGCAATCTTTTTTTTTTTTTATCAGCTTTTTATATGAATTCCGTAGCTCTATAAATTGGCAGGAAGACATGCAGGAAGACAGAGGAAATCTGCCTCACAGTTGGTCATGTCACAAAATCTATAATGCTCATCATATCTCAGCTTGTGATGGAGCATAACTGGGATGCAGGTAGTAGCTGTGTTTGATGAATCACATATCTGCCCTATCTGCATATAAAGCAGCATGTCTAATTTTAACATCAAAAGGGACATGCAATGTAGGGGAACTGAAACATTCCCACCGTACCTCCATGAAGACTTATCTCCCAGCCACTTATCTTCCAGCCTGGCTCTAATAACAAACGAATTGAGCTGGGTGAAAACTGGGACCATGGAATATGGGAAGGGAAGAGGACAGAGTTCAGTTCCCCTCACCTGCACATTATCTTGCATGTGACATGAATGGGGTACATATGTGAATAAACAGGCATGATTGCTTGTGTTGTTTGTAGTTTGGCCCTGAGCTGTCTCTCCACATGTTGTACTGCTCATTGTAGACTAACAAATGGCGATAGACTCCACAAAATTCAGTTACTCAAAGGAACATGTGCAGTGTAATCCTATGCATGTTTACTTAGAAGTACATCCCACTGTGTTCAATGGAGCTTACTCCCAAGTATGTGTGCGTAGGATTGCAACCTTAATATGCCTTTTTGGCTCTAGGATAAGGCTAATTCTTGTAGTTTCAATTAGCATTTCCCCCACCTTTTTTAAATCTTAGTAATATATAACTTGCAGGTCTCACAGGAAAAGAGGTGTGTAGGTATGAAACATGTATGAAAATGTAATATTAATTGTTGAAATGATCTAGCCCAGGCTCTAGCTTTTGAGGGCCATTGGTTTCAGTGTGAGATATTTAGCACTGCTGAAAGTGAAGGCCTTACAAGGACAAAATGTTGGGTAGAGTGTATGTAACATAAAGATGCATACCAACCAGATCTCACTAAGATCTGTTATGAACTATGAAGAAACATTATTGTCTGTAAGAATGTTGACATCCCCCCCCCCCCCGAAGTATAGTTTCAACTGCATTTTGTAGCAAATTACACAGAGGGGGAATTTCCAAGAACTGGCTAAGCCCCATCTATAATATCTGACAAGTTTAAGATGGTGATTCAAGCTGCAATCCACCCAATTACCTAAGAGTAAGCCTCAAGGCACTCATTGGGGCGTCTCTCTGAATAGACATGTTATAGGATTGTGCAGTCAGCAAGCTAACTGCAAAGTGATATGCAGAGCAATCCTATTGTTTGTTCAGAGCTCTCCAAGGTTGCTCTGACATTTCCTAAGCCCTGTGGCACTTCTGCTGGACTCCTGCTAGCAGGTTAAAAGGAGGGAGGAGCAGTGTCACCACTTCTTTCCTCCCAGTTTTTCTATAAAAAAACAAAAACAAAAGGAGGAAAATATCCTCCCTTTGTGAGCCCTGATCTAGACCAACTCTTGGGCTGGTCTAAATTTCCCCCCATGTTCGGGGTCTGTGTGGAGGACTGGGAGGGCTTTATATATAGACCCTCCCCAGGTTCACCCGCGCCATGCCTCCTATTTGCCCATCCCCCCTCTCTGACATTGAGCATCAGAGCGGGAAAGGGTCACAGAAAGATCCATGGAGGTGGGGGCGGGGGCGGGGGATCTGAGCTCAACTCTCCTCCTCTGTGGTCAGAGCTCTGTCTCCAGCCTCAGAGGGAAAGATCCTCTCTCTCCTATGGCCCCTGGGATGCTGTCTAGTAACTTAGGCTATAGGATTGCAGCCTAAGTTACTTTGTGCCTAGGGCCTTCTGTACATGAGGCATTTAACCCAGCTCTTTACCGGGGCCTCTTCTTCCATTTTCTTTGCAGGAAGATTAGTTAGAGTGTCCTTCACACGAGGTTCCCCCCCCGGGGGGTTCCTCTCTGCCTTATTTATTTATTTAATACATTTTTATACCGCCAAATAGCCGAAGCTGTCTGGGCGGTTTACGACAGTTAAAATCATAAAATACAATATAAAATATAAAACTTTAAACCACAGATTAAAAACAAACAGCAGAGCTAGCAGCAGCAGTTACAATAACGGAATTAAAAACAATTAGAAGATTAAAATGATTAAGATGATTAAAATGATTAAAATGCCTGGGAGAACAGAAAGGTCTTCACCTGGCGCTGGAAAGAATACAAAATAGATGCCAGGCGAACCTCTTTGAGGAACTCATTCCATAACCGGGGTGCCACAGCAGAAAAGGCCCTCCTCCTGGTAGCCACCTGCCTCACTTCCTTTGGCAGGGGCTCTTGGAGAAGGACCGCTGATGCAGATCTTAGTGTCTGGGCAGGTACATATGGGAGGAGACGATCCTTCAGATACCCTGGACCCAAGCCGTTTAGGGCTTTAAATGTTAGCACCAGCACTTTGAATCGGGCCCGGAAACAGACTGGCAGCCAGTGCAGATGAAAAAGCACTGGCATAATATGTTCTCGTCGGCCAGTCCCTGTTAACAATCTCGCTGCCCTATTTTGGACCAGCTGAAGTTTCCGGACCATTTTCAAAGGCAGCCCCACAGTATAACACATTGCAGTAATCCAAACGAAAGGTTACCAAAGCATGGATAACTGTGGCTAGGCTATCTCTGTCCAGATAAGGACATAGTTGGTATATCAGCCTAAGCTGATAAAAGGTGCTCCGTGCCACCGAGTTCACCTGTGTCTCGAGTGACAGTTGTGGATCCAAGAGCACCCCCAAACTACGAACCTGATCCTTCAGGGGGAGTGCAACCCCCTCCAGAACTGGTTGAATATCACTTAGCCGGGCAGAACCACCCACTAACAGTACCTCCATCTTATCTGGATTGAGTCTCAGTTTATTAGCCCTCATCCAGTCCATTACTGTGTCCAGGCACTGATTCAGAACAGCCACTGCCTCACCTGGATTAGATGAAAAGGAGAGATAGAGCTGGGTGTCATCTGCATATTGATGACACCTTAGCCCACACCTCCGGATAACCTCTCCCAGTGGTTTCATGTAGATGTTAAACAGCATAGGGGATAAAATAGAGCCCTGTGGCACCCCATGGCATTACTGCCAAGGGACAGAGCAGTAATCCCCCAGCACCACCTTCTGGAATCGGCCACCCAAGTAGGATCGGAACCACTGGAGCTCCAACTCCCAACCCAGACAACCTATCCAGAAGGATACCATGGTCGATGGTATCGAAAGCTGCTGAGAGGTCCAAGAGAATCAACAGGGTCTCACTCCCCCTGTCCCTCTCCCGGCAGAGGTCATGATCCCACAGGGCGGCCAAGGCAGTTTCCGTTCCAAAACCAGGCCTGAATCCAGATTGAAATGGATCTAGATAGTCCGTTTCATCCAAGAGTGCCTGGAGTTGACCAGCAACCACCCGCTCAAGCACCTTGCCCAGGAATGGGATATTAGCTACTGACCTGTAGTTATTAACATAATCCGGGTCCAGGTTAGGACCTTTTTATTTGTTTCTATACGTTCCATTACACAACACAAGGTGGTGCTGTGGTATAGAGCGGAATTGCAAATTTACACAAGGCTTCTGTAGCGAACGATGGCGGCATCCAGGGTAATACCAGACTTTCCTCGCTCTAAAAAAAGCCGCGAAAATGGCTGCAAAACACAGGAGAAGCCCTGGAGGATGACGGCGTTGTGAAAAGGACCTGCAAACTTCCGTGAGTGAGGGATCATGAGCACACAATAAATGCCTTGTGTAGAGGAACCCTAGATCTCAGGTGGTACCAAAACGTATTGGAACAAAGAAGCAATGGCCACACTCCCTTTAAAAATATAAAAGCTACCGGTAATTGTTATTATGATCTGTCTCTATCACAAATTGAAGCACACAGGTCCCTTGTAAAGCAGAGAATAGACATAAAGAAAAACAACGCATGGTATTCTTTATATTAGCAAAGCTGGAGATGAATTTTAGATGGCAAACTAGTTATGGAGTCAATAGAAAAAAAATAGGGCAGGGTATCTAGGGGCTGGAGGACATGTTCTTTTCTCCTTAGACAAAGCTTCATCTCTCTATTTCATGTGCTTAATGTTAGTTTTCCACTGTTTGCTGATTGCTGGCTTTTCACTGTAAGCACAGAGTGCTCCAGAGAAAAAGGTATCTACCCATTCTGGAAATGCCTCCTGTAATAATATTTAGTATTTATATAGTGCTTTTGAATGCTCTTAAGTATTTCACACACATCATCTCCTGTATTTTTACAAAAATCTTGTGAGGTCAATATTACTTCACAGAACAGATAGGAGGACTGAGG
The DNA here is from genome assembly GCA_021292165.1 of Shinisaurus crocodilurus. Classification (NCBI taxonomy): domain Eukaryota; kingdom Metazoa; phylum Chordata; class Lepidosauria; order Squamata; family Shinisauridae; genus Shinisaurus; species Shinisaurus crocodilurus. Next base: position 104,448,744 of record CM037876.1, read on the forward strand.
CGTAGTAGCTTGCCTAATTAGGGTTCCTGACCCATAGCTCACACTCTTGGCCACTCCACCAGCTCCCACACTCCCAGTTGGGTGCTATCTAGCTGGCTTCACTGCTCCATCAGTGATTATGGCAACAAAACAGGTGAGTATACCGATAACTTATTCCGCTAGTTTACTTTCACGTTTTCTCATGGAAACATTTTAAAATACGTTTCCTTCCTTTCACTGTCTACTTCACTCATTCACCTGCTTGGCATTGGTACAAGTTACACACCTTTCTCATCATCCCATTGCATAACAGCCTGCCAGGGAAATGGTGAATGAGTCAACTGTTCTTGCTTCAAACTCACTCCCCTTCTCAGTGATGGCCAATGACTGACAACCACCTGATATCGCCTCACCTGTGTCTGGCCAACCATTGCAGCAGTTTAGTGATCAGGCACTGCACATATTTTATCCATTCCCCTTGGATAATACCAGCAGTTTATGTGCTTAGATAACTAGCTCCACACCCTCTGCTTTGTTAACCCCTGCTGATGGTGCCTGAGGCAGTGCAACTCCTTACTTGTTAGCTGATCGACATCTTCCGTTGGCTTCTTGGTATTTATGGAACTGTTTACTTCCTCCAGCTATCTCCAAGTGTGGCACTCCCTTGATTTGAGTATAAGAACAGCATAGATCATACTTCACACTGGGAAACTCTATTAAGATGTCAGGAAATGCTACATGTTTCGTCATGTACTTCCTTCCACTCATCTCTGCATGGTGATGTAGCTACGTTTCACTGTAGACTGCATTCAAGTTGTTAATATGCAGAGCTACACAAAGAGACAGTTTTTTGTCAAGAGACTCTTCTCGGGCTTAATCTATCAATTATAATGATAAGCCACTGTGTTCACATGTGGACGCAGAGGGCAAAAAATTAAGGGATTCTGTAAGGTCAGTGAAGGTCTCTACTCAGGGCTGGCCTGAGGTATTTTGCTTCCTGAGGCAGAGTGAGTGCGACAAATGGCATCCCCCCCCCCACTACCCAAAGGTCAAGTTCTTTTGGCATTTGAGGCAGAAAATTACACACACATTATTTCTCCACCCTGGCTGTAAAAAATTACATCAATAAATTAAATCACTCACAATTTGCGGCCCTTTCATGACACCCAAAATCAGCTCCCTGAGGTGGTTACCTCCCTCTGCCTAAGAGAAAGCCCTTGGTCTTTATCCATAGTAGAGCCTCTACACTTGCAAACAACAACAACAACAACAGGAAGTCAAAAGACTCCCTACCCATCCACCCATTGAGGCATTTCCTTCCAGGTGTCAAAGCATCTCCCTGGCAGCAGGTACTAGCCTTGTGACTTCAGCTTGAATGAACTGTGTGGCCTTCCCTTCAGCCCACACAGGAAACCTCTGGCCAGGATAGCTTTGGGAAGCTGCCCCTGTGTCCTGACAGCTCCCAGGACATGCTCCCCAGGGTTCTGTCACCAAGGGGTGTGGGGGTGGTGGGGGTGGGGGTGTTGTCCCTTGGAAACTGAAAAGATCCTAAGAATTGGGTTCTAAGGATTTCGATGCACTTTGAGAAAAACCCACCCCATCCAATCACTTGGAGCATGGAGGGGGTTGAGAGGGATAAACCTCCCGCTGGGTGTGGAAGAGAGACTGGGCTTGATCAAAGTGCTGAAAAGTCCAGCTTCCTTCCTCCTCCTCTGCAATAGCCATGGGAGATTTGCATGATCAGGATCAGCCAACTTCCTCTGCTGAAGGAACTATGGGGGCAGGTGGAGGAGGGACTCGGCTTTGCCTGGAATGGCAGATTCCTCCTCCCTTCACCACTGAAACGGTCATGAGGCAGTGGGTATGCAGAAGGAAGGAACAGGCTCAGCCGGAGGAGGTTTATTTTGTTACAAATATATAGCTAGGCCAGAAGGCTTTGATGACTACCACAGCCATGCATGTCTCAGCACTCCAGCGGGTTTGGTTTCCCAAACACCATTAGGAGGCAAATGACTTGTGTCCAACATTAACTCTTAAATACTCTTATTACATACCCTCCAACATTTCACAGATGAAAATAGGGACACACATGTGAATTTGCAAGAGGTATGGTTAAGCAACATGAAGGTGTGATCAAGAGGGTGTGGCCAGGCAACATGAGGGTGTGGCCAAGGGTATGGCCAGGCAACCAAAGGGCATAGTCAACTCCAGTGCAAAAGTTATTAGAGGAAACACACAAAATCTTATATATTATAATTATTACATTATTATATATTATTTTATAATATTTTATAAGTGGCTTTTGTAATATTGTTTTTACCTTACTTAAACCCTTAATTGTTGATAGCTGGTGTTTTCATGGGGGGGGATCAGTGCTTGCAGGGCAATCTTTTTCTTTTTCTTTTAAAATGGTCAGGATTGGCACAAATTCAACAAGTGAAGCTTACCCACCCACCCCACACCCCCAAACAAGGAGCTTCAGAGAGAAGGGGAAGTTTCTTGCATTTCCTTCTGACACTGTAACCTCACCTGTTAGAGGCAAAGAGTCAGCTCTGTTAGGAAATAAATTCTTTGGCAATATAAAGATAGGAATCATGTGATGAATTCCCTCATTCACCTCTCCGTCGGTCCAGGCCAATGGGTGCAGCACGTGCGCATGCGCACACACGCACACACCCTCCCTCCCTCATGTCTGTTCCCTCCCTGCTTACTGTCTCTTAAAGGAGCCATGGGCAAAATTGCAGCTAAGCTAAAAGTTTTAGCTTACCTGCAATTTTGCCCATAGCCCCTTTAAGTAGCTTGCAGTAGCGGGAGGCAGGGGAATTCGGGACTTTGCATGACAAAGTGAGAAGCCATGGCTTAAGGATTTTCGGGACTGTCCTGGCATTTTTGGGGCAGTTGGAGACTATGTTATTAACTCTTTGGTACACTCAGTCATTCTAAACATTCCATATTGTCATTCAAACTGACATGAACAAATCAAACACTCAGGTGGTTTCCTACAGTTTGTAGGCTGGCATAGGATTAGATTTTCTTTTTGAAGCCTGTGGCTCTTCTTGTACATCTGGGTATTTAAGAACTCCTGCTTCTCTTCTTGTATCACCAGGTCAATGAAACAAACCTGGAAAAGGTGTTCCTCTTTCTAGGCCAGGGCTCTCCAACCTTGGGTCCCCAGATGTTGCTGGCCTACAACTCCCAGTCCCCAGCATACCCAGTCAGCATGGCTAATGGCAAGGGATTCTAGGAGCTGTAGTCCAGCAACATCTGAGGACCCAAGGTTGGAGAGCCCTGATCTAGGCCATAGTGTGTAAGGCAGCATCTGATCCACTTGGACATCACATACAAGAAGGAGGTACCCCAAGGTTTGCAAAAGGACAGGAAATCTTTTAAAAGGTGGGGAGGGGGGAACCAAAATGCCCCAAAAAGAACCAAGCACAGTCAGTGGGCACTGAATATTGAGTTCAGGGTTAAAATAAAAATAAAGATGGAAAAACATGGAATGGAAAGGAAATGGAATGGAGTATCCTGGAAAAGGGCATGGAGGTCTGACAGGAGCCTTGAACAGGAGCATTCCACGCTGCAACCTTTTGTTGCAGGTCCCACTTGTTAGATCCTAATTTCTAGATCATCCTGGATGGTATACAGCTAATTAAATCAGGGCTGGCCAACTTCTGGGCCTCCAGATGTTTTGGCGTACAACTCCCATCATCCCTCAATGCTAGCTAGGGCTGATGGGAGTTGAAGGCCAAAATATCTGGAAGGCCACAAATCTAACCCTCCCCTGGATTAAATGAATAAGGTCATATATCCGAGAGCCAGTGTGGTGTAGTGATGAGAGTGTTGGACTGGGACTCGGGAGATCTGGGTTCTAGTCCCCGTTCGGCCATGAAACTCACTGGGTGACTTTGGGCCAGTCACTGCCTCTCAACCTAACCTACCTCACAGGGTTGTTGTGAGGATAAAATGGAGAGGAGGAGGAGGATTATGTAAGCCGCCTTGGGTTCCTTGCAGGAAAAAAGGCGGGGTATAAATATAATAAATAAATAAAAATAAAAAATAAATCATTTTCCTGAACCTGAAACTGATGGTGTTTTTGCTTATAAGTCCAAGATGGAAGTTTTGCTGCTGATTTGGGGGCAGCTGCGTGTGCTGCAGGACTCTGAAGCAGCTGGCTGTAGCTCAAGGGAACAGGTGTGTGTAGTTCTCAACCAAAAAACAAGGATACTGGTGTAGATCTGGTGGTGCTGATAACTGAAAAGATCTCTGCTCAGCATGTAACTGGACAAAGATCACAGCCTTTGGTGCTTCAGAAATGACTCTTCTAAATCCCAAATGACATCCCTATATCCCACAGGAAATTACCACTTCCTGTTCACAAAAAAAAGCATGGGACCTGGCTCTGTAACCCGAACAGGCCAGCCCTCAGAAACTTGCATGCACACTGTGCTCAGGGTGGGATCTGCTTGCGCTGCCTCTGCAATGACTTTGGCTAATAAAGGAGGTTGTCCAGAAAATCCACTCAACAGTGTTCATTGCCTGGTGATGCCACCCTGTGGCAGGCAAGCAGGAGCAGGCATTAAAATGTGAATGCCCATATGTAAGGCTTAAAAATCACAAAGACAGGAAGACAGATGGGAGCTCAGTACGGAACTTGAGCATCTGCCGATGAAGGAGTTCCCATCTTGCACTGAGCAGGGGGTTAGACTTGATGGCCTTCTAGGCCCCTTCCAACTCTATAATCTATGAATCTATGAATCCTGACCTCTCCGCCCGCCCATTTACTTCTCTCTCTCTCTCTCTCTCTCTCTCTTCTCTCTCTTTAAACCCCATGTTTTCTCATTGCAAGCTTTTCAAGGCAGTTCACAAACTAGAATAAAGCCATTTTCAAAATAAGCACAAAAGGCTTATGCTCAGTGATTAGCATTAACTGGCACCTATCCTTGTCAAACCAGGGCTGGCCCAAAACATTTTGCTGCCCGAGCAATTTCTGAATTGCTCAGCAATTGGTCAGCAATTTCTAAACTAGCCCTGTTAGCAAGTGCCGGAGGGTTAATCAGTTGCTATATGGTGTGACTGACCCAAACATCTGTCATCCTAGTGTGGATCTGTTGCTACAAGGGCTGTCAAGGGCTGAATGTTATTTAGATTGCCCAATGCATTTGAGAAATCTGGAGACAGTTCTCCTGAAGCTTCAAGCTGTATGAGCTACAGTGAATTAGCAAAAGTGTTTTGATTTTTTTTTCAAGATCAAATTAAATATTTGGTCCATGTAGGTTATGTAATTTTATATATATAAAAGCTTTTCTATGATAAATTTTGATGTTTTCCTCCTGTCCCCCCAACCCAGTATCTCCCCACTGGGTAAAAGGCCAGACCATCACAGAAATGCCCATCCTTGCAAATGTTTCAGAATTGCATTCTTTTTGGGCATATTTACAGTATAAGATTAATTGCTGCATTATCTACGATGGTGAAGACAACTGTGCAAATTGCTAGCAGCAGTTTGCCAGTAAGTATTTTAGTAAGCCAAAAAAGGGTCATACCACGACCTCTGTTTTAGTATATTACCTGCCAGTTTCTTTAGAGTTCAGAAGAAGATACTGTACTGTACTGTTCTGCCACCAATGATGAATTTATTCGTTCATAAGCTTCACAAATTCTTGCTTTGGCACTGCCAATATAAGAGCTGCCAACTTAGCAAAAGGCATAAGTGAAATCATGCCATCTGCTTGCAAAACAGTTAGTCCTTTGTCTCCTGCCTCCCTCAAAGCATTGGGGAAGCCTTAGAAAATGTAGGTGTGGCTTCTTGCTGAATAGCCAGATGTACCTGCCACCCCTTAAGTAACCCCTTTTCTTGGCCAAAGACTGAGCACATGACTCTGTACACAACTGTTGCACTGCATCTGACAGTGTATGGAGAGCTGACAAGTCCAGCCAAAAATGGTCATCTACTTTCCCTGGAAGAGAGCCTGAGGAACACTCTTGGAAATGAGTAACTGAATACTTGCTTTTGTGTCCTCACAGGCAAACTTCCACCTACAGTTTTCCTAATAACTGCACAATATAGTCTGTATAACAAAACGACTGCTAGCAGCAATAGCAGACAAGATAAATGTGGCCTGTGGTACCTCTGAAAATGCTGCATCCGTATCTAATGCCACACGTACAACTCAACATATGCCAATTTCATGGAAGTCCCAGTAAAGTGGATTAGAAAAACAACAGTGGCACATTGCCAATTCCTGTTCACCAGAGGGAGCCATTTGAAAGGTGTTTAATAAGAGAGAAAAAGAAAAAAAATGCTTTCTGAAATATACACGCATTCTGTGTTGCCTTGCTCTTACTAGGGAGTCCCATATAAAACCCAATTTGGCTTTTTTCAAATCCCAGTTCAGATTCCAGCTCCTCCATTGGTTTACAGGTACACTGTCTACCTAAATGTGTTACATTACACATCATATATATAATACTAGCTGTTGCCTGTGGCTGCGCTCACGTGGATTTTAGGATTTGGTATAATTGTTTTTAAAAGAAACATGTATGGAAAAGATGCAGTTTCTCTGACTGAAAGTGTAATGTTTAGGCTGGGTGCTGGCAGAAGAAATCTTTTGTGACAGAAATATCTGTTTGTAAAGAAAAATCAGGTTAATCCTGAGAGTGTACAGGTGATGAAGAGTGAGCATGCCAAGTTTGGGGTAGATCCATCTAAACGTGATGGAGCCTATGCGACGATGCTCCACACACAACAGTCAGTCAGTCAGTCATGTAAAAAGTTTCCCTCCCTTTTCACCCAGTCATGTAAAAAGTTTCCTGCATACCCAGCCCTATTGGCCCCTGCAGGAATTCATACGAACATTCTAATGTCCTATGGGCTGTTTGCATAACTGCTGCAAGTTGGCTCCTGCAGCCATTATGAGGTGAGGCCTATTTGCAGAACTGCGGATATGAGAGTGGGGTGATTTTGCCCCCTTTTTTCACCCCCTTAGGGACGGAATTTCCCAAAATCCTTCCTTAGTGGGGGTCTATGTCATAAAAGCAATGTCCCTTCAAAATTTCACGTTCCTAGATTAAACGGTTTGAGCTGGGCGTTGATGAGTGAGTGAGTGAGTCAGTCAGTCAGGACACTTTCTTTTATATATATATAGATGAGATCTTGATATTGTGCCAACATAGAACAATCTCCTAGGGTGCTTCCCTGAGAGGGGTACTTCAGACAAAGCTTTTCTCTTGTAATCACTCTGCCTCAAACATGGAATTTTAGAGGGCAACGGAGGGTGGTCCTGACCTGATTGTCTTTGATATGTAGAGCTTTTCTACACAAGGCTGTTAATCGACTGTTAATCAGCTGTATCTACTTTCAGTTTCATCGCAGAATTGAGATCCAAGCACTGCAAAGGAGCGTTTCCTTTCCTGCTTTTCTGCTACATACCCTCTAGGTGGCACTGTGGTATAGAGGAATAATGCAAATACACAAGAGGAAATCATACTTTCTTTTGCTTTCACAATTAAATGAAATTTAATTCATTTAATTCTTCCCCGCTCTAAAAAGAAAAAACTTGTCGAAAGTGCTGGTTAGACACAGAAATGAGACTGGAGTGTCACGAGGTCATCTAAAAAACCTTTAAACAACCATGAGTAGGGGATGACAAGTGCATGATAAAAGCCTGTAATCCTCCTGAGTTTCCCCACCACATCTTCCATCTTTTTCCTTACCAGAAACAAATCTGATGAGGAAGAAAAGACAGAATAGTTGTACAATGCCTTTTGATTGGTTGTGCTAGGAGTCCACCATCTGGAAGCACCCTAACACAGCAATGCTAATGCCCAGATTTCAGAGCTTCTGCAGCATGCAAAGCCATGCTGGGCTCATGCCAGCAGGGTAGAAGTGAGGGAGGAGTAGTGTCGTTCACCTCTTTCCCATCCTGTATGTTTTTAAAAAACTATTTCCCTCCCATTGCAAGCAATGAGAGAGGAATTATTTATGCCAGCTACAGGGCTGGCATAATTTCTCCCCAGTATGGGGTGTGTGTGGATATTTGAAGACCCAATCCACCCACATCACACCTGAATCTGTCCCATTCCCCCCCCCTCTGATGACAGAGCTCTGATGTCAGAGAGGCAAGAGCTGCGGAGGTTTCCACGGTGGCTGGAAAGGTGGTTCCGAGGTCGGATCTCCCCCTCCTAGGTCAGACTTCTCTCTCCACTCGTAGAGGGATCTGATACATGCTGTTGTCCCAGGATGTTTTCCCTGGGACTATAGGATTGCATTGTACCATGTTTACTCACTCACGTTTTATGGGGCCATAGGGACATAGGAAGCTGCCTTATACCAAGTCCAACCATTGGTCCAACAGCCCAATATTGTCTACATGGATTGACAGTGGCTTTCCAGCCTTTCTTTCAGACAGGAGTCTTTCCCTAGAGATGCCAGAGATTGAACCTGGGAAGTTTTGCTTCCAAAGTATGCCACTGAGGAAGACCCTTTCCTACTGGAACCATTTCATCAGTGGGTTGGAACCAACTGGTGTCCCTCCACTGACAGAAGGCTCTTTGAATGGAGGGGGGTGAGTTTGGGTTAGTCCCCCCCCCGCAGCCCCTGTGCCACCTCCCATGAGATCCAGAACAGATTTGAAAGGGGAGTGCAGAGGGCTGCAGGGAGGAGCGGCAACCACTGAAAATCACCTCCCTCCCTGTTCTACTGATGGAAGCCTCCACTGGATAAAACAACTTCCGTCAGAAGAGGGACACCCATTGGATACAATCCAGTGTGTTTACTTTTAATTAGTCTTTTAATTTGTGCTAAGATACTGTTTGCCAATGAAAAAAAATTGAAATATTTACTTAATAGTGTTTAAATGAAAAATATATTAGTGCAAATTAAATAGGATCTGCAAAGGGAGATTTAAACCATCCTATGGCTCCTGAGACACCCTCCCGGGGATCATAGGATTTTTCAACCTTAAGGGCTTTTTTATTCTTGTTTTATATGGACTCTTTAATCAGTATTCATTCATTGATAAAATCTTAACTTTATTCATTGTATTTGAATTACAAACACTGCAAACAATGATAAACTCAGTCTTTCACTAATAAGAGAACATTGCTAAAATGCTTTTAATTTGATTTTCTATTATTTTCAGAGTCCTTCCCTACCTTGTAATTGTAACCTACCTCACAGGGTTGTCGTGAGGATAAAATGGAGAGGAGGAGGTCTATGTAAGCCACCTTGGAATATTGGATTCCTTGCAAGAGGGGGGGAAAGCGGGATATAAATGCAATAAATAAATATCTCCTGAAGGACACAAGGTCTATTGCAATAAAGCTGAAGCTCTGTTGCTGGTAGCAAATATTTTTTTATCTCATTCCACGTCCAGTTGTTATTGGACTTGAATGGGACTGGTTGAAAACTGAAGTCATAAGGAGGTGTGAAGTTTACATGACAGAGAGTTCGTAGGGCTAGTGCCAACTCACTACTTTTGACTGAGCTCAGCCTTTGATCACACAACCTCATTCATTCATTTACCACTTATGATAAATGTAATTAATCTAGGATTTCCAACAGGTTTCAGAACTCAACATGCTGGTAGAAAGTCAGGTGGTAGCCACATCAGCTGGACTTTGCTACTCAAGTGGGCCCCCACAACTACACGTTGCAGTGTTATCTTTGACATGCATCTGTTACCTGAGTCTATGGATGGGGGTGGGAGCAAAAAAAACAAAAGATTGCAGCCGTGGAAGGGATCCCTACTCTAACCTGGGTCTTACTTCATGTGTTGTTTGTTTGTTTGTTTTAGTTTTTGGACATTTAAAAGTGCAACCAGTCTGCATGCAAGTCAATGGATCATAAGGCTTCTGCTCACAATTGTATGCTGGCCTGGGAGGAGAGCTGAGGGAACAATTCAAGTACAGTAATACCTTGGATTGCAAGTAACTTGGTTTGAGAGCGTTTTGCAAGACAAGCAAATTTTAAAATATTTATTTAATTTTTTTTTTACTTGATATACAAGCGACGTCTTGCAATACAAGTACTGTAGTACGGCTTAAATTAAAAATCTCTGTACAAATTTTTCTGGGGGGATTTCGTTTTGATATAAGAGTGTTTTGGATTACAAGCACGTTTCCGGAACGAATTATGCTCTCAATCCAAGGCATGACTATAGATTTAGATTTACTGTAGCAAACATGATAATTTCATGAGCAAACCAAGTTATACATAATACATTTTAGGAACTTCAACAAGTCCCTGAAATATCTACGAGCCAGAAGAAACAGGAAGAGTGGGGGCAGAGAAAGACTGATGTACAGCATCTGTTCCTCTCTGTGGGGAATTCGTTGGTATGGAGTTCAGCAAAATCTCATCTGAAGGAAAAGTTATTAAGAGTTTATTTAGCTGGGGAAGACCCTCTTACTTATTAGGAATGGTAACCAAGCATATTTACTTAAGTCTCCTTTTTCTGCTCAGGCCTTTGGCATGCCAGCTGGTGAGGGCCCCCCGCTCACTCCCCGATGCCCTCTTCCTTTCTCACTCGCTCTCACATGGCGGCACCCAGCAAAATGGCCCCTTGCTGCGCCATTCCTCTCCTCAGCGGTGGTGCTAAGTACTGAAAAGATCCGGGGCTCAGGCCCCAGGACAAAACAAATGCACAAATTTGCACATGTTAATGTACAAATGCTCTAAAGCAGTGTTCTCCAACCTTGGGTCCACATATGTTTTTGGCCTACAACTCCCAGCATGCCCCAGCCAGCTACGCTGGGGACCCAAGGTTGGAGAACACTGCTCTAAAGTCTCTCTGTGTGTGTGTCTTTAAAGGACCCAGTCTCCTAAGGACACCTCTATGTGTAAAAAGGGAAGTGTGGACAGGGGAGAGGGAGGCATTTGATTTCAGAAAAAAACCTCAGGCAGAAAGATTCAGGGGTGGGGGCAGCAGGAGGTGAAGCACATGTGGGCAAAAAGCCAGCTAGTCCAGGGGGATCAGACGCAACAGAGATCAAAAGGGCCCCACACCTTTATTTCAGCAAGTGCCCATGGAGAGCAGGGTGGTGGGGCAGATGGCCTCCCAGAAATTTGGGGTTCCAAATGAAAGAATCGGGGGCCCAGCCCTAGTGGATCACCTCTAATCCTCTGCCTCTCCTCCATCTCTCTCTCCCCCCCCTCCTTTCATTCACTTCTTTCCTTGGCGAGGACTATGGCAAAGGGCCATTTTGCTGTACACTGCTGTGCAGGAGCGAGTGAGAAAGGAAGAGGGCACATGGGGAGGGTTTTTCTTCCTGCCCATAAGTCCCGTTAATATCAGTGCGAAAGAGCACGGAACAAAAGGAGCAGGAAGAGAAAGCAGAAGCTGGGGAAAGCTTTGAAGCCGCTCCTACCAGTAAGAGTTATAACATGCTAGGTGGGAACACAGATGTCTTTGTAGCACATGGAAAACGCAAGCACCAGAAAAACCATCATAAATGTAGTTTGGAAAACAACAGAATATTGAGGGAGAATTTGTGTGAGGAGGACAGTTTGGGGTAAGCGTCGTGTGGCACGTCAGTGAACCTGGCATTACAATGCCGGTAAAAATTCCTCATGTAGATAAGTCCAAAGTCAGAGCCAGGCAAGCTTACCTGGGGAGAGCATTCAGACAGCATTCTACAATCACGCAGGGATGGGGACTCGGACTCGGGGACTCGACTCGTGAGTCCGACTGAGTCCCCCCTCTGACTCGAGTCCCACTCGAGTCCCAATAATTTATGTGGGACTCGGGACTCGACTCGGGACTCGAGCCCAAGGACTCCTCCGCCTCCGCCCTCGCCTCCGCCTCCGCCGCCCTCATCACCACCTCCTCCTCCTCCTCCTCCTCCGCCGCCCTCACCTCCTCCTCCTCCTCCTCCTCCTCCTCCTCCGCCGCCGCCGCCGCCGTCCTCGTCGCCATCGCCGTAGCACACAGCACGCCGCGTCACGCCGCCAGCGGCGTCGCTCTGTTTTTGGCGGGGTTGCTGTGGTTCAAAAACAGAGCGCCGTCGCTAGCGGCGTGACGCGGCATGTCACGTCACGCCGCCAGCGCCGTCGCTCTGTTTTTGAAACACAGCAACCCCGCCAAAAACAGAGCGACGCCGCTGGCGGCGTGACGCGGCATGCCGCGTCACGCCGCTAGCGACGCCGCTCTGTTTTTGAACCACAGCAACCCCGCCAAAAACAGAGCGACGCCGCTGGCGGCGTGCTGTGTGCTACGGCGATGGCGACGAGGACGGCGGCGTGCTGTGTACTACGGCGTGCTGTGTGCTACGGCGACAAGGACGGCGGCGGCGGAGGAGGAGGAGGAGGAGGAGGTGAGGGCGGCGGTGGCGGCGGCGGCGGCGGCAGCAGAAGCGAGGGCGGCGGCGAGGGCAGCGGCGGCGGCGGAGGTGGAGGAGGAGGAGGAGGTGAGGGCGGCGGTGGCGGCGGCAACAGAAGCGAGGGCGGCGGCGAGGGCGGCGAGGGCGGCGGCGGAGGTGGAGGTGAGGGCGGCGGAGGTGGAGGTGAGGGTGAGGCAGGGCGGCGGCGGCGGTGGCAGAAGGCGAGGGCCGGCGGCAGCGGTGAGGGCAGTGGCGAGGTGAGGGCGGCGGTGGCGAGGTGAGGGCGGCAGCGGCCGCGGCCCACGGTAGGGAGCAGGAGGGTCTCCGCGGGAGGAAGGGCAGCTCTTCTTCCCTCTGCGGAGACACTCATGCTCCCTCCATGGGCCGCCGCTTTGGGAGGGGGACTCGGGACTCCGACCTAGGTCACCATTTTGGCACCTCGGGACTCTAGACTCGACTCTAGAGCTGGGTCCAAGACTCGGGACTCGACTCGGGACTCGGGACCAAGGACTCTTCAACATCCCTGCAATCACGGGGCTCCCACAGAAAGGGATGTTGCTGCTACCCTCTGAACATGTCTCAGATGGGACACTGTGGAGACGGGCCTCAGATGTTGATCTCAGGGTCCAGGCACATTTGTGCATGTTAGTGTTGTTAGAAGAATGCAATCCTATGGCCTCATTACACCAGCAGCCACTAAAGTTAGTGTAACATCAACATAGTGTTAGCCAGGATCCTATATATTCCCAGAAGACTCCCTCCCTCTCCCCACCTCTCTCCCCCTGCCCTGCCCTGCCCCCAGCCGTGCACACATCCCATTCAGCTGATTGGTGGGAGATTCAGGACAGATAGAAGGAAGTACAAACTGGAGAGGGTTCAGAGTGTAGAAATTGTTATGACTGTGTACCACCATTGGGATAGCTAGACCTCACAGATAGAATATGAAGCAGACTCGGGCCTTGTTCAAATTACCTACACTGATGAACAAGGAACAGTATGGAATTACATAAGAGATGTTGCTAACAGATATGATCACTATGTAAAGCTTAGCATTTCAAATTGTTGTGTTAGTTCCATAATGCATAAGTAGTCACATGCCACCCATTGACATTTAAACCCTGCCAATGGGCATGTTCAAATTTTGTCACCTACAGGAGATTCCAATGGCAAACCTTGGACAAACACCCCCCAACTACAACCAGCAAAACACTCTCCCAATGGAAGTGCTTGAACAGTTGTTTTTCATGTGTGAAGAACATCCCAATGTAGAAATTGTTATGACTGTGTACCACCATTGGGATAGCTAGACCTCACAGATAGAATATGAAGCAGACTCAGGCCTTGTTCAAATTACCTACATTGATGAACAAGGAACAGTATGGAGTTATGTAAGAGATGTTGCCAACAGATATGATCCTGATGCGTTTTGGCTTCCAGTGCCAAATCCCAAAATACAAGTGGGAGAAGAGTCCCTTTGATTGATAAGATGTACCAAGAGTAGCAGGCCCGATATCTTGGGTGACCTAAGAGGTCATGAAAACCACATCTTAGCCAAGAAGGAGGTAGCCAGGTGGCCTTCTATCTAACTAGAGATTGACTCGCCATGTTCAAAGAAACACATTTGATTGGTTGTCGTCATATTTGGGGAAATGTGTCTGATTGGTTGGCATGGTTTAGTAAATGCATCTGATTTGCTGAAAGTAAACCCACCCATGACTGTAAAAAGGTATAAGAATGCTTGCATGCCCCACTGATCCTTGTCCAGCTCTGATTTGGGCACGCGCCCCTACTGGACCCTCTGTACAGAAATAAAACTTTGAAACCTCATCTGGGTGAGCTGCTTCTCTCTTCTCAAGTATTGGGTTCTCTGAGAAGGGGACTCAGAGCATTCTTGCGCAACAAGAGGAGGGCAACAAAGATGATAAAGGGACTGGAAACAAGGCCCTATGAGGAGAGACTGAAAGAACTGGGCAACGTTTAGCCTTCAGAAGAGGAGACTGAGGGGAGATATGATAGCACTTCCAGTACTTGAAGGGTTGTCACACAGAGGAGGGCCAGGATCTCTTCTCGGTCATCCCAGTTTGCAGGACACGGAATAATGGGCTCAAGTTACAGGAACTCAGATTCCACCTAAACATCTGGAGAAATTTCCTGACTGTTTGAGCAATAAGACAATGGAACCAATTACCTAGGGAGGTGGTGAGCTCTCCCACTCTGGAGGCATTCAAGGTGAAACTGGACGGCCATCTGTCAGGGATGCTTTGACCTGGATTCCTGCATTGAGCAGGGGGTTGGACTAGGTGGCCTTGTAGGCCCCTTCCAACTCTACTTTTCTATGATTCTATGATTCTATGTTTCACATAGCGCATAGTTAAACTATGGAATTCACTTCCACAGGATGTGGTGATGGCCACCAATTTGGAGGGCTTTAAAGGGGGATTAGACAAATTCATGGAGGAGAAAGCTATCAATGGCTGCTAGACCTGATTGGCTATATGCTTCCTCCAGCATCAGAGGCAGTATGCCTATGTACTCCAGTTGCTGGGGAACATGGGTGGGAAGGTGCTGTTGCACTCATGTCCTGCTTGTGGGATCCCACAGGCAGCTGGTCAGCCACTGTGAACAGAATGCTGGACTAGATGGACCGTGGTCTGATCCAGCAGGGTGCTTCCTATGTTCTTAACTGCACCTGGCAGACCAGAGGCAGTCTGGACACATGGGAAGATGGAGATTACTGAGTCCTGGAATTTTCCCAGAATACTAATTTGGTGCAGTTGTAATTTGCAGCTGTATTTGGATCTGCCTCTCTTTTGCCAGCCCCATAGTGCCCTCTCCCTCCCACTCATACCTGCTTAACTATCTCTAGCTCTGGCTGCTTAGCTACCTTCTTCCTCCCCGCCCCACTCCCTGGCATGTGGAACATTGCAATGGCTCCTACATTTCCCACTGGTGCCTGCGATGCTACTAGAGCAGCACTGCAGGTGCTGGGGAACCTGGCATATGTAGGAGATGTAATGCTGCAGAGCCTCATAATTATCCGGTTCAGAGTTAGGATGGAAAAAGAGGGTGAGGCACCTGATTACAGGGCAGTCGGGTGATTCCCCCTCACTTCCAGTGCTGTGCTGTGACTCAGAGCACAGCAGAAGAAGAGAGGGGAAAGTCCCCTGCATTGAGTAAGCAACTTGGCAATTCTCTTTTGGCACTGTGCAGAAAAGATACCTTTTTGCCTAGGTAATGTATGAAGCTTTTCCCTTTATCCCAACTCCAGCACAGCACAAATTTGTTGTCTGTGTAACCCATGCCTGTGCTCTGAATTGGGCCCACATAATTAGGTGGAATGGTTTTATAAATAAAGTACTTTTAGACTATTATTCAGGTCCTGTGTTTGTTGCATGACTAGTTGCATGCAACCATAGGTGGATCGGGGCCATAATGTGGAAATGAGGCCCATTCAGGTTTCCTTGTAAGGTTGTAATGCATTTAGAATTGGGGTGTAAATCAAGAAACCCTGGTACGTCCAGGAATTAGGGCAGCCTTACTTTATCTTCAAGCTCAACAGGGGTGGGTGGGGAATACTGAACTGGCAATTATATTACGATGCCTGCCAACTTCAGCAGATGATTCCCTTATTAACAGAAGACGAGGGAAAATACTGGGTCTCATTGGAGAACACAGTATTAGAGGGAATATCTCTAAGTGATTATTTATTCTTAAACAGAAAAAAGAATCTTAGGCATCTAATTCAAAATAGATACATTTTGACCACCTGTCAGAGTTGGATAAAATGGGCAGAGAGACTTTCCCTAGGGTTGTCTCCATTACTCCCACTGGAAAGTCACCCTAATTTTCAGAACCTACAATCTGGCCGAATGGAAAAATAGAGGATTGTATTGTCTTTACCATTTTTTTTTCATGAGGGTCAACCAATAACAATGGATCTTTTGAAAGAAAAGCTGGGTGAAGAAGCTCTTCCTTGGCTTTTGTTTTGTCAACTCCAATCTTTTTAAAGTTCTTCTCAGGTGAAGAAAGACACCGCCAGAAGTCTCACGAGGTTTGAAAATATAATAGCTGAGAATACAAGAATGACTCAGGGATCCATTTCAGTTATTTTTATAATCAACTCTTGCAGTTTAAATTTGATATATGCTCCACATACACACACACACAAAACCTGGTGGGAAATGAATTTGAAGGTTAAAGTGGGCGATGGTGAGTGTGACTGGCAAGATTTATGGAATAAGTCTCCCTACAGGTCAATTTCAGCCCGCACAAGAGAAATCTCTTTGATAATTGTTCACGGCTGGTACCTGACTCCGAGGCACCTCTCACTTATGACTCACTCAAACTCCCCACAGTGTTGGAGGGGGTGCCAAGAGTCAGGCACATACCTGCATATGTGGTGGGACTCTGCAGAAGTTCAGCCCTTTTGGCGAGCGGTGATAACGGAGATTGCATTAATTACAAATCAACATATTCCAAATTCACTGACTCTATTGTTATTAGATGATCTGCTTTTGGAAGAAATAAATAATCTGAATAGTAAGGAGTTATCAAATCAAATCTTTATTACGGTCCAAGACCAAGTAAGGAGTTAATTACTCACTTATTTGTAGCTGCCAGGCTCGCAACTGCAAGATTTTGGAAGGGTTTCAGCTTTCAGGGTTTCAGCTTTCAGGGCTTAGACTATTGGTACAATATGGTATGGCAAACCGCCTTAATGGAGAAAATATCCCATAAGCTGAAGATGGCAAGGGGTCAAAGTAAACATGATTCATTTTATTTGATTTGGCATGATTTTATTGTTTATATGACTAGGATGGAAAATCAGCATAATATTCCTTCACAATACAAAACGCTGTGGACACTATAAAGAATACTGAAATGAAAAATGTATTTATTTTATATAATTGTTTAATTAAACAATTTAGGCCAAAAGTAGGCCCTTTATAACCTTACGCTCAGTACCTACCTAAGTTATTTTCTACCACTTATAACTGATGTAACATGGATGTAGAATTATCGTCTGTTTTCTTTTTAGTTATATATTTTTCCCTTCTTTTTTCTTTCTTTCCATCTTTTCTTGTCTTTTTATTGTTTTGCTTATTTTTTGTATTGTCAAGCAGAAACTTAATAAAATATGTTAAAAGAAAGAAAGAAAGAAAAGAAGAAGAAACCCTGGTACTGAAAGATTCCTGTTCAGGCTGTCCACTAATGCAGTTCCCAGCATCAGTCTCATTGTATTATAGTAATCTTCTTTCCTCCTCCACACATATAAACAGAAGTGTTTTATAGCAACCCTCAAATTTCCTGTTTCCATAGAAGCATGTAAGGTAGTTTAAACGCTACAACAAACGTGTTGATTGGTTTATTAAAATCACCTCATATTCCATCTTCTAATTGTAGCAGTGTAAAGAAACTGCTGGTGTCACATGATGCCTGGTGACAACTTTGCAGTTCTGGCAAAGTGTATGAATTTCAGGGCAGAACACCACACCCTGAGGCAAATGCAGAGTTCTCATCCCTATCTTTGATGTATAATGCTAATGTGTGGGTGGGAAGGCATTTGTAAGGGGAAATCAGAGGATTTAATCCTTCCCCTGCTTTTTCCATGGAAATTCCCTCACACTGTTGCCAGTTTTTAACCTGGTTTTTCCCAGCAGGACCCAAGACTAGAAGAAATAGTTGGGAGTTGTAGGCCAAAAACATCTAGGGATCCAAGGTTGGAGAACACTGGGCTAAAGTGTAAAAATATGGGGGGAGGAGCCTTCGCTGGCTATGGAGCAGTAGCTTTTCTGCCGAGCTCCCGGAATGATTTGAAAACATCTGCAAATACACAGGAAAGACAAATCGTGAGTTTAAACTCCTTTGCTGTTTACTTTCTGGAAGGTATGCAGATATAGAGCTAATAAAGAAATAACAAGAATAGCTTTCTTTTGATGTGCTTCGCTCTGGATTGTTTATGAGCTCCAGACGGGTGAAAAAGTCCCTACCCCCTCTTTGGAAACGCGATTGGGCGCATCCCTCGGATAACAGTTTGAAAAGGCTAATTAGGATCCTTGACACTAAAGATATTGAATGTTCTTATCAAACTGAGCAACTGGGTCCTGATAAGAAGATACGAGGTAGTGAAAGTTCCGAGACAGCGAGGGGGAAGGGCGGAAAAATGGCGGATTCAGCTGGCAAATTCCCTGCTGGTGCCAAGCCAAAGGCAACATCTCCAGCCAAGCTTAAAGGGGCAGCACCAGATTGGGAGAAAATTCTATTAAAGTTTCAAAGCTCTATGGAAGCAGGCCAGCAGAAACAAATAGAAGCAATTGAGAAATTTCAAAATCTGCATCAAGAGGATATGAAGCACATGCGAAAGACCATAGATCATTTAGGGGTTCAAGTTAAAGAGCTGCAAGTTAGAGTGGATAAGGTGGAAAAACTCCAGGTGAAGGATGAAAAAAGTTTTGAAAAGTATAAAATGAAATTTAATGAGATGGAAATACAGATGATTAACATGCAAGACAGGCAACGTCGTTCCAACATTCGGATCAGAGGCTTCCCCATGGAGATGGGGGAGACTGGATATAAGTTAAGAGGCAGTATTTTGGAATGGATGAGTGAAGCTGTCTCTGGAGAAACAATTTTTTGGGATGATATGGACATTGAGATTGTGCATAGAGTGGGAGCATTAAGGCGTGGTATGACATCCAGAGATGTTGTACTGAAATTTGCAAATTTATACAAGAAGGATGTCTTCATGAAAGAGATTAGAAAGAAAGGACAAGTAGCTTTTAAGGGGGCTACTTTGCAAATCTACAATGATCTTTGTCAGCAAACAATAAAGTGGAGGCGAAGTGTTAAACCGTGTACAGCAGTCTTGATCAGAAAGGGATTACAATACAATTGGGGTTACCCAGTTTTTCTTACTTTTGTGTGGAACAGTAAGAGATACAAGATCTCATCATGTGATCAAGGCATGGGCCTGCTGGGAGAGTTGGGGCTTCATGATGATGCGGAGGGTCCAGAATCGATGGGTCAACTGGAAGAAGAAGGAGCCAGTGGAGGAATTGTATAAGAGGTCGTTTCAACACGAGAAGAAAAAAGAAATAGAAAATGTTTTATAAAGAAGTTATCCGGGAGGGAATGAGGGGCTGCTGTTCGGGCTGGTGATGGGTCCTTTCCCCCCCCCCTGGGATAGGTGGGTAGGTTTAGGGTGGGGCAAGTTGCCCTGGCTAAGCAGGGGGGATAGTTTAGATGAATGTGGGGGTGGGTTAAGGGGTATGTTATTGTGTATTATTTTCACTTTTGGGGACCAAAAAGAAAAAATGATGTTAATAGATGGATTATAAGTTAAGAATTTCAACTTTAAATGTTAAGGGGCTAGGTTCAGTTACTAAGAGAAGGCGAATAGAAGTACTTCTAAAGAAGGATAAGGCAGATATTATATTCTTGCAAGAAACGCACCAGGCAAGGAAAGGAGTCAATGAATTGAAATTGAGGTGGTCTAGAATATATGAGATAGCATGTGGATCATCTAAATCGCGAGGAGTAGCAATTATAATTTCAAAGAATTGTGGTTTTAATGTTTTAAAGGTGAAAAAGGATGATACAGGTAGATATATTATAATGTATGGGACCTTGGGAGGGGAAGAATATGTTATTGTTAATGTTTATGCTCCCAATCAAAATCAAGGAGAATTTTATCAACATGTGTTTAAAGAAATGGGTAATTTTCAAAATCAAAGGGTTATTATGGCTGGGGACTTTAACATGGTATTGGATAGAAGAAAAGACAAATCCAATCCGACGAGAGAAGATCAGAGAAATAATCTAACGATCTTGAATAAGTTAATTAGTAAGGAAGGTTTGCTAGATGTTTGGAGAGGGGTCAAGGGGAATGAGGAAAGATATACATTTTACTCATCAGCAAATAAGAATTATTCTAGGATAGATTTTATTTTTGTGTCCAGGACACTGTTTTCAAGGGTCCTGGGCACAGAGATAGGAGTGATAAAAGTTACAGATCATGCTTTGGTTAACATGGATTTGAAGATACATAAGGATTATAGAGAAGCGAAAAGATGGAGATTGAATTGTAATATTTTTCGTTATAAACATTTAACAGAGAAAATAGAGAAGGAATTGAGGGAAATTTGGGAATTTAATCAAACAGAAGAATGTACTGAAGCGATAATATGGGATACAATGAAGAGTGTAATGAGAGGAATAGGATTGAGAGAGGCAATAAATTTGAGGAAACAACAAGAAGTTTTTTATCAAAAGCTAGAGGGGGAGATTAGGGATTTGGAAAAGAAGTATTTAGAGAAGAGGGATAAAAAGATTTTTGCAGAATTACAGGGTAAAAGGAAAGAATTGGAGAATAAAGAACTGGACAGGGTACAAAGGAATTTGATTTACACAAAAAGGGAGTATTTTGAGAATAGTAATAAAAACTCTAAAATGTTGGCTAGATTAGCACAAAAAAAAAAGAAAAAAGCTTAGTGGGGATGATTAAAGATAAGAGGGGTAAAGAATATAATCTAGTAAAGGATAAATTGAAAATTTTTCATGAATATTATACGGAGTTATATAAGGCAGGAAAATGGTCGGAAGCTGAGAGTAGAAGATATATCGAGAAAAATTTAAAAATAAAAATCCAGGATGAAGATAGAGAGAAAATGGAGCAACCATTCACAGAAATTGAAATAGAAAGTGCTATAAATAAATTAAAACAGGGGAAAACGCCAGGACTGGATGGTCTGGGGGCGGAATATTATAAAGTCTTTAAAAAAATGTTAATTCCGAAGTTAAAACGGTTGTTTAATGATATTTTACAGGGGGGAGAGATCCCCCCGTCATGGAAACAGTCCTTGACCATTTTAATCCCGAAACCAAGGAAGGATTTAGCAGAACCAGGTTCTTATAGACCAATATCATTAATTAATCAAGATGCTAAACTATTGACAGCAATTTTAGCTAGAAGAATGAATAGTTTTCTAAATAAGTATATAGGGATAGATCAATGTGGGTTTATTCAAGGAAGACAAATGGCAGATTTAACAAGAAGGGTTCTGAATATAATTTATTTAATAAAGAAAAATAATTTGAAAGCGGGGGTTCTTGCATTGGATATTTTTAAAGCCTTTGATTGTGTGGAATGGCCAGCATTAAAGATGTTAATAAAAACTATGGGGTTTGGAGAAAAATTTATAGGTATTACTAACCAATTATATACTCATAATGTCACGTCGGTAATTGTAAATGATGGAATAACAGAAACTATTAGCCTAGGCCGCGGAACTAGACAGCGTTGTCCCCTTTCCCCAGTATTATTTGTGTTAGTTATGGAATTGTTAGCGAATTCGATAAGACAGGAGAAGAAATTACTGGGGATAGGAATAGAGACCAAATGTAAGATAAACCTTTTGCAGATGATATCTTGTTAACATTAGAAAGGCCTATAGAAAATTGGGATTGGATAGAGAAACATTTAGATGAATTTAGAGAAGTAACAGGGTTAAAAGTTAATTGGGATAAATCGGAGATAATGACATTTAATTATAGTAAACTGGAGGAAAGGGGATTTAAACAAAGGGGAGTGGATATAAAGATAAAAAATATAATTAAATATTTAGGTATTGATATATTAAAAGATTTGGATAAAATAGGGGAATGTAATTTTAAAAAACTAAAAGATGAAGTTAAAATCAAATAGAGGATTATAAAAAATTGGGATTATCGTGGTTTGGTAGGATAGCTTTGATTAAAATGAAGATTTTACCGAAGTTTAATTTTTTATTTAGAATGATACCATATAAGATATCAGAGAAAGAAATTAAAGAGTGGCAAGTAATGTTAAATAGCTATTGTAATGGGGGGAAAAAATCAAGGATTACTAAGAATAGATGGTATAAAGCTCAAAAAATAGGGGGACTTGGTCTCCCTAATTTAAAATGGTATTATATAGCTAATCAACTTAGATATATCATGGATATTATTGTTAGAAAAGATTTTATGTGGTGGGAAATAGAAGCATTTGAATTGGGTAATAGGGTGGATAAATTCTTATTTACAAAACAAGGACATATTATGACAAAAAGATTAGAAAATCCCTTTTTAAAAAATATGTTAGAAATTTGGGGTAGAAATAAGGAAATATTTTTACCAGGTATATCCCCGCTTACTCCAGTGGTGGTTATGGAAGATTTTCCCGAGAATGTTAGACATTTAGAACGAATTTTTAGAGAGAAAAAGGTGATAACTTTAATGGATTGGCTGGAAAAAATGGAGACAAGACAGCAAATAATTGATAGGGTTGGGGCAGGAAGAATTTCTTGGTTAAATTTAATTCAATTAGTACAATGGGGTAAGAAATGGAAGAGGAGACATGAGCATGAAAGGGATTTCACTGCATTTGAGCAGGTGGTTATGTCTAGAGAACTTGTAGAAGGAAATGCATCAGCTAGGGGTCTTACAAAGATGTTATATAAAATGTTGCAGAAATCAGAAGAGCAAGCAGAAAATCTTAAAATAGTTTGGGATACAGAGTTTGAAGAGGAAATATCAAAGGATGAGTGGAATAAGATTTGGGATAGGTGAATATTGAAAAATATGTCTATAAGAATTAAAGAGAATTTTTATAAGCTAATTTGGAGATGGTATTTGACCCCAGTGAGATTAAATAGAATAGATAATAAATGTTCTCCAATGTGTTGGCGAGGATGTCAGGAGTTGGGTACATATGCTCATATGTGGTGGAGTTGTAAAAATGTAATGGATTTTTGGAAAATGATTTTGAGGAAATATCAGAAATTGTTGGAGTTGATTTAGAGGTATGCCCTAAACTAGCTTTGCTAACAATAACGGAAAAGGTGATCGGTTCTCAAAATGTTAAAGAATTAATCATAAATTTGTTAACGGCAGGTAGACTAATGATAGCAAGGAAATGGAAAATCCAGCAAGTTTTCACTATTAGTGAATGGTATAAGGAAGTATGGGATATGGCTTTGAATGATATGTTGACTTGTAATATTAAATGCAAAAGGGGTCAATTAAAGAAAAATAATTTTAAGGATATTTGGGGTTTATTTTTGGAATATGTGTTTAAAAGGGGGAAAGGGAGTTTACCCTGTCAAGATTTATTGTATTTTTGGAATAATGAACAATTATAGAGTTATTGGATTGTTTGGTCCCATGGTGATGGGAGCACAATATTAGTTATGTGTGTATGTTATTTTCTTTGTATTGTTTTAAAATTTAATAAAAATATTTAAAAAAAAATAATAAAGTGTAAAAATATGCATTTTAGGGGGATTTGCAGTTTTTTGGAAGTGCAAATTTGCACAAGTCTGCACAAACACAAGTTTGTGAAACAGAAAATAATCTGTTTCCAAATTGGGGAGGTGGGGTGGTGGTGGTTAATCCCTCTGCCAGCCAGTTTTCTCTTACAACAAGTGCTCCCCACCCCCACCTTGAATTGACATTACCTCAGCAAATGTAAGTTTAGGAACATACGTCTGCCAAGGTAATATACTACAAGTGACTGGACGTCTACAACTTGAAGACACATTTTTTTTATTAGTGATAGATTAATTGCCCCCATCATAATTCGTAATTCATTTGCCAAGTTACAAATCCAGGGTTATGGACTTGGATGAAGGCTATTATTTATTTATTTATTTATTTATTATTTGCATTTATTTATCGCCCATCTGGCCGGCAAACCGGCCACCCTGGGCGATGTACAGAAAATAAAACAGAATAAAATACATTAAAACATTTTTCTCCATTAAAATACATTAAAACAGTATAAAATTTTAAAATCTTAGCCCACCCCATATTCCCGCCTGAATAACCAAGTTTTTAATGAGCGGCGGAAGCTCAGCAGAGAGGGGCATGGCGGAGGTCACTTGGGAGAGAGTTCCATAGTACGGGGGCTGCCACAGAGAAGGCCCTCTTCCTCGTCCCGACCAGTCTAGCTGCTCTGGCTGAAGGGACAAGGAGAAGGCCGTCTGTGGCAGATCTTGTTGAGCAGCCCACTTGGTGTTGCTGGAGACGCTCCTTGAGATAGACTGGACCGGAGCCGTGTTACTACAAGATTGTGAAGTACTTTCAGATTTTTGCACATACATGTCACCAAAACTCCCTTAGGGCTCTTACAATGTTCCCATTAATACTATAGGGGTTACATTACAGGTCCACCTATTCTTTACTTGGTGAAGACTTCATGGGTGTGCCCTTCTTCTAGTTCTCCCTCTGATGACTTAATCATCTCCCTTTGTAGTAGCAACCCATTTCCATTCCTCATCTTCCTATGACCTGGGAGGTTCATTATTTTATTATTTCTATACATAGTGATGTAAGTAACCCCACTTTTGCACAATAAACTGTGGTAAATTCCCGTCATTATTATTTACATACATTCTTGTAGTCTTAGAGGAATGTCTGCTGATATCTTATCCTTTTCTTCGTCATTGAAAGCAAATGTCCTAACAATTATTATACATGGCTCCAATCTCTGAACAGCTAATACAAGGAGAATCACGGTAATTATTACTATATCCACAAAGTGCCAACCGCCATGATTAAACTTACTTAAAAAGACATCAAAGTTAGGACTTGGTATGCTAAAGCACATATGAGTGGATATATAAACTATGTTACTTGTAATTGTAATATTTATTGTTAAGTCCTCAAACTTGCATGTAAATTTATACGGTGTAACTTGAAATTCTAGCATTATCATTGTTAAGTCCTCAAATTTGAATGTGAAAACATTAAGGTTTTATACTCAAAATGGTAGTATGTATTCAAAAATTTCTAAAATATATATATAATTTTTTGTAAAAGGTTTAATTAAATGGATAAAAGTAAGTTTAATCATGGCGGCGTTGGCACTTTGTGGATATAGTAATAATTACCGTGATTCTCCTTGTATTAGCTGTTTAATGTTATTTAAGCTGCTGCTTCTTCTTCTCCTTCTCCTTCTTTCCTTCGTGTGTGTGTGTGCTTATTTAATTGCTTTAATGTTCTATTTATCTAAACTTATTTCTGGCCGCCTAGATATATGTTGATACATTTTATTGTTAATGTGTGCAATAATTGCAAGGATCCTATTCAGCACTAGCGCGAACATAAATTACATTGTGCTAATGCAAGCTACCTCTAGCGCAATGCTAATCGTTTTGCTGGCGCAATGTGTTTCCCCAGAAAACCTGTCACGCTAGCAAATGCTACAGCCATCGCAGTAGAGGTAGCTTATGCTAACGCAATGTAATTCTGCCCAAACCCAAAGTATACATATGATGGGATATAAATACATTAACAGTGCAATCCAATGTGTGTCTACTCAGAAGTAAGTCTCACTGAGTTCAATGGGAATGACTTTGCTGGAAGTAATTGCGCATAGGATTGTGCTGCAAATGTGTAAATAAGTAGATGGGCATTTGTTTCTTCATACAGCTTGATGAAGTTGTGCAAATCGAAGTGTGGGAATGGCCACTAGCTTAGATCTTTTTAAAAAGGGAATTAACTGATTGAGGGCACAGTCCAACGGGGCTGCCCGTAACCTTCTGGACTCAGAAGATTACGGGCAAACTATGCAGGGTGGGAGGAGTGAGGAGGTGATCTTCACCCCTGTGCTCCTCCTGCCCTGCAAATCAGCTAGAGACGCTCGATTTCAGCTGTCTAGCTGCGGCGCTTCGGATGGGGAGGGAAGGGGGCTGGAGTGCCACCAGGATACATCATATCCTGGCAGACCCAGTTTCCTCCTCTCCCCCCCCCGAAACGCCCTCCTCACCCCTTCTCTGAGGTCACTCTTAAGACCTTGAAGATGCAGACAACATGGTTCTTTCCAATGCCAGCTCTGGGGGAGGGAGGGGGATCTGAGCACAGATCCGAAACTCTGAGGTCAGAGCTTTTTCCTCGAATCTGGGAATCCAAGTGATCCTATGGTGCCTAGACAGCATCGGATCCCCCACCCCGCTCACAGCTAGCAGAGAAAGCACTGTGTTGGCTGCGTTTCCGAGGTCTTAAGAGTGATCTCGGAGAAGGGGTGAAGAGGGTGTTCTGGGGGCGAGGAGGGGAGGAGGCAGGGTCCGCCAGAATATGTTCTGCCCAGGAGGTTGAACCTATTAACACCTATTAAATGCTATAGCTAAATGGAGCCTCCATGTACAGAGGCAGTATATTTCTAATTATCAGATGGGGGTTGGTGGCAAAAGTATGGGATTGCCATTACCTTCATGCCCTCTTTGTGAGCTTATAGAAGCCTAGATGGGTCTCTGGTCTGACCCAGCATATCAATTTGTAATTTTGTGTGGACCTTAAAAGCAGATTGATGAGGCCAATTTGGCAAAATTATTCACTGTTTCTTCCCTTTTTGCATTTTGATATATGGTCCATTTACCACTCCGGTCTTAGCAATGTAAATGAAAATATTTTGTGAGATGCATTTCGTCTCTGGCATCACTGCAGAAAATGCATCAGCTCTGCTAATGTATTGTCACTACATTTTGAATTACTGTCCAGAAAAGCTTACATCACTCCTAATTTCTTCCATTTACACTCTGATCACTTATGATGCTACTTTTAATTACAATAAACAGTGCTACTTCCAATGTCAACAAGCCCTGTGAGAACTGAGCTTGCCACACTAATCCAGAATTGTGTGTGTGTTCTATGCACATGTTGTGTGGCACACCTGCACCTGTGCATGGCCCTATTATTCACTTCAATGAAGGAGCAGCATTGCTTGCACATATTTTTGTGCAGGCCACCAAGCATTAGAATAACCTAAGGCTATTGTCTCTCACTTCACTGGCTATAATGGTAAAAGCCTTCTACCGCAATGGTTGATCAAGTGTGCCAAACAGTGTGATGTTATTCTGCTTTCTTTGTCAATAAGAAAAGAGAGCGTTGAGTGTATGTATGTCATATTGGCGAGATCCATGTCTATCATAGTCCAACTGACTACTTGCCTGGGTGGTGATTTCTGTGCATCATGTGCATGAATCCAGACAATTCTGCCCTTGTATTTTGCACAAATAGTGAAACTTTTCCCCAGAATAACTGAGAGGAGGAATGTATTGGAATCTAGTGGAGCTTTCATACATTTTAGTGCTTTGTGTGCCATTGGTTGGATTCTCACTAAATCAACAATGGTGTATCTGTTCTTGTCCCTCTGCCCCTCCCCCCCAACCCTCAGTCTTGGCCCTTGTTTAAGAGATCAACTCATCTTAACTATATGTGCTATTGAAAGTAGTAAAGAGAATTAAATTCATATTCACACATCTTTCTTCTGTCTGCAGCAGATTTTGAAGTGATAATGAAAACACTCAAGTGAGAGGCCATTGCACAATGACGTTTCTGTGTATTTCTAGAGTAAACCATTCAAGATAGCATCTTAGGTTCAGGTATAGTTCATATGTGTTTGTTCAACTTTAATTAAGTGCTTTAGGGCGCAATCATATGGCTGCCCGACCTTGTCTGGGGTGGGTGGGTCATAGGATAGGTCAGAGTCCCCGCTGCGACCTCAGAACCGCTTTCTGAGCTCACAGCGGGGACTCTGCCTGTGGAGCGCCCCCCTCCACGCTTGCAGCCAGTGCAGTTCTTTCTGCACTGGCTGGGATCCAAAGATAGAAGACTGTCTTCGGAACCAGCATGGGGGGGGGCATTCCTGGGGGGGGAGGAGCGAGGCACCAGCATCCTCCAGGTGGTGCCTCAGCCTCTCCTCTTCATGAGGAGGGGGAAAAACATTTACGGTAGATGGCCAAAATCCACTGTCTAAATGTTTTGGAGGGTGAGGGGAGTGAGGCAGTGATCCTAGCCACTGTGCTCCTCCTGCTTTTCATTGGATGCCCGTAATCCTCTGAGTTCAAAGGGTTACAGTCCGGACATCCACATTGGAAGGGGCTGTTAGACCAATAGCAGTTTGGTTATGTGTATTTTTCTAAGTTCACGTCACTTGGAATTTAAAAAACCAGATACGGTGTCCCAAAATGGCAGCCTTGCTCCACTTCGATTTTGGTAGACTTTGGATATGTTGGTCAAGATACGGTTTTAATAGGGATGTTGGAGAAATCTGCAACAGATTCAAATGGGTTTGGATTTCTATGAATCTGACCCGCGGATTCCGCAGCAGACTGGCTTTTCCTGACTCGCAGGGATTCCATGGACTTGTGTTCTTTACTTTCTATAATGCACATTTCCCCCCATAGGCTAAAGCAGTGTTCTCCAACCTTGGGTCCCCAGATGTTTTTGGCCTACAACTCCCAGCATGCCTAAGACCCAAGCTGGCTGGGGCATGCTGGGAGTTGTAGGCCAAAAACATCTAGGATCCAAGGTTGGAGAACACTGGGCTAAAGTGTAAAAATATGCATTTTAGGGGGATTTGCAGTTTTTTGGAAGTGCAAATTTGCACAAGTCTGCACAAACACAAGTTTGTGAAACAGAAAATAATCTGTTTCCAACAATTTGCAGATGATGGAATGAAAGGCGCCTGATAATCCACAAAATGCAGATGGAAAGGATTTAACAAAATCCATACATCCCTATTTCTTAGTATGAAAAAACACATATTATTTTTGTTGCAATTGCTTTAAGGTTTTCCATTCCTCTCCTCCTATATTTCTTTTCTTGTATTTTTTTACTTTCAGTTTATTCATAAAATTGCATTGACTATTATGTGTTTGTTCATTTCATTTGTAACCAATCATTCATTCTTTGAACCACTGTGATTTGTTTATTTTAAAAAATAGTAAGCATCTGAAACCTTTTCTACTAAGTTTACTGTATGATGAGAGGGTTTTGGAGGACAACGCCCTACAGGGCCACACTCTGAACCTAGAGGAAGGAAAGCCCATATTATCTCAAGGGCTCATCACCACCCAACAAAGCTCCTCTGTGGCCAAGGGTTTGTGAAGGAATTTTATCCAGGACCCTCATTTGTTGGGTATTCTGCCAATAAGAGTTAACCACCAAAAGAGTGAAAGCTTGCTGTGCCTGATTTCTGAAGGCCTCTTCATATAATGAGTTTGATGGATACACAATAAAGATCTGCACTCCATACCTGCTTAGTGCTGGTTCTCACTGAGGTGACAATCAGGTGTTTGGGCCATACCACTTCAGACTGGGTACGAATTTAAAAATCAATAAAAAGAAAACCGTTGTGGTGGAGTGAAGCCTACCCCAGTGCATGCTACTGCTGACGGAGAAGAGACTTCAGCATTGTGTAATTGTGTTATGTGGTAGCGGCGTGGGACAATCAACCAGTGATCCTTAGTGTAAGAACAGGGGTGGTACAAGTATACAAGAGTGTCTCTATTTCATCTGTCAAATGTTGTATGGTTGGGAACAAGGCCTCAGAAAGCTGTTGTAACATAGAGTCTAAGCTGGCAATTCTTCCAGTTTAAACTGACACAGCCCTTAATTCACTAGATGGCCTTAGGCAACTTAAAACAACCTTCTGGCATCCTCATCCCATACCTGCAATGTTGTGATATATGGGGCAGATCTACCCTGGGCACCTTTCCATTATGGGGACATCACTGTGCTGCTATAATTTACTCGCAGGGCACATTGTAGGAAATAACACACGGTATGGTGTTGGTGTTTTTTTTTTTACGCAATTGCACACCATACTCAGAGTCGTGTGACGTCCATTGCGTAAGAAATGGGTGGAGTCAGCTCAGTCACATGTGAAAGTTCTACTCGCTAAAGTCATGTGATGCAGTGCCACATCTCTCTGCGGAAGATTGCACTTTCCCTTTCTTTAACATTATGTTGTGCACACGTAAGTGCGCAGAAGCTGAGGTGCGAAGCAGCAAGTACAGGTTTTTTTCTAAAAAAAAAAAAATAGGGGAAGAAGGAAAATGTTCACCACCATCCCAACAGAAAATGGAGGACACTGCGCTTCCTCTCTGCAGAATGCCCCCAGGGTGACTCCCCCCTCCCTCCGCCCACTGTTGGCCACTCACAGCTGGAAAAGTTACGAAGGTAGCACACAGTTTGAATATATGCCGGAAGGAATCCGCAAGAAGATGAAAAAACCCACGATTCAATCAATCGCAAGGAATCTGGAATATAATGGTAGAAATGTATTTTTTAATTTTATTTAGGATATTAGCATGAAAATATCGGGTTGAAGAGTGCATCGTTTTTGTCGCACAAGTAAGACAGGCATTACAGTGACAAAACCACACCTGTAGATCCCCCTCGGACTGACTAGGGGGAGATAGGGGAATTTCTGATCCCTTCTGATTGGAGATAACAAGGAGATTTCTCTCCCCACCTTCCCCACAAGCCCCTGCTAGCCTTCACTGGCCAGATGGGGAATCTCCGTGGGTTGGATTAGGCCCACAGGCTGGAGGTTCTCCACTGCTGCACTTAAGCTATTATATCTTTTTTCCATGCCAGTGTGTGTACGTGTCAGTGTGTGTGAGAGAGTTTCAGATATCTTTAGAAGCTGCTCTGAAGGTGTCAGCTGAAGAGCCACCAATAGGTAGTCAAATACATATATTGAAAAAGGGTTACTTCATTTTACATTTCTTCAGTTACGGATTTATATATATCTGTCCTTTGGAGAGTTCAGGGTGGTTTAAGTATGGCCCCAGCAGCCTCTATCCTACCCAGGCAGTGACACTGATGAGATGCATAGCTGCTGCTTAGCTTCAATAATGCAATGGTCCAGCTCCCAGACCATGAACTGGCCCGCCCCGACCCACTTTACTGGAATTTATAGAAACTTTTACAAGCAAGGTGGAAGCAGGTAACTTTAAACTTACCCAGAAGAACCCAGCAAGATGAATGTTTCATGACTTCATAATGTTAATTTTGTTTTACTGCCAGCTGACTTTACATCTTTCTACAAGGAAGATTGCTGCTGGCATGGGGGCATACCAACAACCATTTGTGTGAAAGAGCCATCATTTATTAAAGAGCAGGGATCAGAATTAATGGCTCACTGTTGCCTTAAAATACATCATTTTCGTAATGAAATGGAAACACCAACATTTGTTTTCTGTCAGTTGTTAGTGCATAAACAGTGACAACCACCACAATCCTCTTTTAACTTAAGGGAATTAGAGCTCAGATTGCCTGGCAACGTCCCACAGGGAGAGCTGAAGCATCTCAGTATGCCATGTTGTGCAGCATTCCTTGCTGTTGGTGTAGCTGAATTTGTATATCATACTAGAGTAGTCTTCCCAACCTGGCATCCTCCAGATGTGCTAGACTATAACTCCCGTATCCACAAAAGTGCCAACGCCTGCCGTGATTAAACTTACTTTTATATATTTATAATTAAACCTTTTACACACAAAATATTTTTTGTAGAAATTTTTAAACACACTAACATTTCGAGTATAAAACCATAATGATTTAACATTCAAATTTGAGGACTAAACAATGACAATGCTGGAATTTCAAATAACATAATTGTAAGTATAAATCCATAGTAATTTCATACAAGTTTGAGGACTGAACAATAATGCAATTACAAGTAACACAATATATGTATATTCTCATTTGTGATTTAGCATACCAAGTCCTAACTTTGTTATATATTTTTAACAGAGTTAGTAGAAGCCTTCCCCTTGTTTTTTCTTTTTCTTTTTGAAGTGGCTTAGGCCTTCCTTTGTTTATTCTTTTGAGGAGGCCACCACCTGAGAATTCCTTCATTTTTTCTTTTGGTTTTTCTTCCCAGGTGGCTTGAGCCTTTTTCTATTTATCCCTTGGAGAAGCTTCCAATGTGCTGATTACTCCACATCCGACAAGAAACCGGTTTGCCCCTCTTGTTTCGTTCATTATCTTTATCAAGGAATTCTTACGGACTATATCAGTGTTGTTTCTACACCAAAACACAAAAATATTTATACAGTGTTACAAACCCTTTTCAAAACAAACATCATGCAATCAACCCTCCAGGCCCCACTTGTTTTATTTACATTCTTACACGTTTACCTTACTGTATCTGTATCATGCTTTTTCTCTCAGTGAGTCCTCTAGTGGCCATACTTTTAATACATGTATTTATACTCTATATACAGCTGAAAACAGCTGTTAACCATTTCATCACTATTCATTAGAGTAAGACATCCAGCAGAATCAATTACCACTCCCTTAGGGCTCTCTCAATGTTCCAATTGATACTATAAGGGTTACTCTGCAAGTCCACCCATTCATTGCTTGGTGAAGACTTCATGGGTGTGCCCTTCTTCTAATACTCTCTCTGATGACCTAATCATCTCCCTTTATAGTAGCTAGCAACCCATTTTAATTCTTCATCTTCCTATGGCCTGGGTGGTTCATTATCTTATAATCTTATTATTTCCATACATAATGATATAAGTAACCCCATTTTTTCATCTATACACAATAAACTGTGGTAAATCCTATCCTCATTATTATTTACATACAATTCTTGAAGTCTTAGAGGAAAGTCTGCTGTTATCTTATCCTTTTGTTCATCACTGAAAGCACAATGTCCTGCAATTGTTATACATGGCTCCAATCTCTGAACAGCTAATAGAAGGAGAATCACGGTAATTATTACTGTATCCACAAAAGTGCCAACGCCGCCATGATTAAACTTACTTTTATATATTTATAATTAAACCTTTTACACAAAAAATATTTTTTGTAGAAATTTTTAAACACACTAACATTTCAAGTATAAAACCATAATGATATAACATTCAAATTTGAGGACTAAACAATGACAATGCTGGAATTTCAAATAACATAATTGTAAGTATAAATCCATAGTAATTTCATACAAGTTTGAGGACTTAACAATAATGCAATTACAAGTAACACAATATATGTACGTATATATTCTCATTTGTGATTTAGCATACCAAGTCCTAACTTTGTTATATTTTTTAACAGAGTTAGTAGAAGCCTTCCCCTTGTTTTTTCTTTTTCTTTTTGAAGTGGCTTAGGCCTTCCTTTGTTTATTCTTTTGAGGAGGCCACTTGTCATTGTTTAGTCCTCAAATGTGAATGTTAAATCATTATGGTTTTATACTCGAAATGTTAGTGTGTTTAAAAATTTCTACAAAAAATATTTTTTGTGTAAAAGGTTTAATTATAAATATATAAAAGTAAGTTTAATCACGGCGGCGTTGGCACTTTTGTGGATACAGTAATAATTACCGTGATTCTCCTTCTATTAGCTGTTCAGAGATTGGAGCCATGTATAACAATTGCAGGACATTGTGCTTTCAGTGATGAACAAAAGGATAAGATAACAGCAGACTTTCCTCTAAGACTTCAAGAATTGTATGTAAATAATAATGAGGATAGGATTTACCACAGTTTATTGTGTATAGATGAAAAAATGGGGTTACTTATATCATTATGTATGGAAATAATAAGATTATAAGATAATGAACCACCCAGGCCATAGGAAGATGAAGAATTAAAATGGGTTGCTAGCTACTATAAAGGGAGATGATTAGGTCATCAGAGAGAGTATTAGAAAAAGGGCACACCCATGAAGTCTTCACCAAGCAATGAATGGGTGGACTTGCAGAGTAACCCTTATAGTATCAATTGGAACATTGAGATAGCCCTAAGGGAGTGGTAATTGATTCTGCTGGATGTCTTACTCTAATGAATAGTGATGAAATGGTTAACAGCTGTTTTCAGCTGTATATAGAGTATAAATACATGTATTAAAAGTATGGCCACTAGAGGACTCACTGAGAGAAAAAGCATGATACAGATACAGTAAGGTAAACGTGTAAGAATGTAAATAAAACAAGTGGGGCCTGGAGGGTTGATTGCATGATGTTTGTTTTGAAAAGGGTTTGTAACACTGTATAAATATTTTTGTGTTTTGGTGTAGAAACAACACTGATATAGTCCGTAAGAATTCCTTGATAAAGATAATGAACGAAACAAGAGGGGCAAACCGGTTTCTTGTCGGATGTGGAGTAATCAGCACATTGGAAGCTTCTCCAAGGGATAAATAGAAAAAGGCTCAAGCCACCTGGGAAGAAAAACCAAAAGAAAAAATGAAGGAATTCTCAGGTGGTGGCCTCCTCAAAAGAATAAACAAAGGAAGGCCTAAGCCACTTCAAAAAGAAAAAGAAAAAACAAGGGGAAGGCTTCTACTAACTCTGTTAAAAAATATAACAAAGTTAGGACTTGGTATGCTAAATCACAAATGAGAATATATACATATATTGTGTTACTTGTAATTGCATTATTGTTAAGTCCTCAAACTTGTATGAAATTACTATGGATTTATACTTACAATTATGTTATTTGAAATTCCAGCATTGTCATTGTTTAGTCCCCAAATTTGAATGTTAAATCATTATGGTTTTATACTCGAAATGTTAGTGTGTTTAAAAATTTCTACAAAAAATATTTTTTGTGTAAAAGGTTTAATTATAAATATATAAAAGTAAGTTTAATCACGGCGGCGTTGGCACTTTTGTGGATACAGTAATAATTACCGTGATTCTCCTTCTATAGACTATAACTCCCAGCATCCCCCAGCCAGCATTGTAGTTCAACACATCTGGAGGGCATCAGGTTAGGGAAGGTGGTACTACTGCTTGTCTGAAAACGTTAGCTATTTCCCTTCCCTCGAACATGTGCAGCTGCGGGCAGGGAGAATTTTGCGGGCAGGGGGGAATGAGAGACTATTCACATGATCTCTCTGCACCAATGAAGGCATTAAAGGGTGGGGTGTCTGTGGCCGATGTTAGGCCTGGCAGCCCTGCCCTCTTGGCCTCTTTTGCCTTTTGCAACGCATCGACCCACCTTCTCTCCTAGATCTGGTTCTCATGCACATCTTCCTCAGGAACGGTTTGTTGGGTGTAAGGGGGTTGGTGCCAACAGCACCCACTTACTGCTGGGCCTTTGCGCTTGGCTTTGGGCCCTGGTCGCTGGGGGGTGACGGGTACCTCGGCCAATGGGCACCTCGGCCATTTTTCCCAGTTCCTTCATCCCCCCCCCATCCCGTCAGTGGCTGCTCTGTCTGGCCTCCTTATCAACACCTCGGGGTGTTGCTGGAGGAAGGGCTTGGGGCCGCGTCATCGGCTACCACCTTGCTGCCCCCCCCGCCCATCCCATATGTAGAACATACTATACATTTATAGTATGTAGAACTATTTATCCCTGAATAGTTCTACATCACATATTTGCCACTTTTAAAAAAAATGGCAATTTCAGTGAGGTAGAATTCTATACATGACATCCACCCCGCCACCCAAAATTGCACAAATGTTCATGTTTTTTCCTATGTTATTCAGCACAATTGGGTGCTTACAGACTGGCAGTTTCTCCTAGTGCTACCTAATCATTGCTCTTCTGCCGAAAGCTACATGCAGAATTGCAGCTGACTTTCCACACTTTGGGGAGGGGGGCAGTATAGTGTGTGTGTGTGTGTGTGTGCGCGTGCATGTACATCATATTATGTTCCATCCACACAAGTGGATATGACATTGCCATGTGGGTGGGGAAGGGACCATTCTGAGCATGCCATTTTTTAAAAAATCAATTCTTTAATTTGTACTAAAGTAATTTTTAATATTTCAGTGCAATTACTTTCCAATTATTTTTAAAAGATAGACTAAAAATTGTTTTAGCATTAATTAAAAGATAAGCAAAAAATAATTACGGTAACCCCCAAATTAAGAGTGCTAGCATGGTGCCAATAAGAACGGCAGTGTTAGGCAGTGTTTGAATGATTTTTTAAAATTTGCACTAAAATGCTTTTTAATTTAAGTGCAATTGGTTGAAAGGTAATCATGAAGATTTACTAAAGTAGATGCAGGGCAATAAATTCACACACTGTGCACAGCAAAACTGCACCTCTTTAAAAAGACAGAAGAGTAACATTAAGGTGACGTTACAAAAAAGTTGATTTTTTTGCAATTTGGGAAAAAAGATAGATGAACCACAGGAGAACAACGATTTGATGGTTTCACATTGCTGCTCAAAAAAGAGTGAGTGTACTAGAAAGCATGGCTATCCCAGAATAAACACCCATCATTTCTTCTAGGTGTTGCTGTTCTTCCTGAATTAGTCACATGGGTAATTCCACCCAGTCAGGATATAATGAACAAGATGATTTCACAAGTTACAACATTATACTTGATGTGGTGACATGACATTACTGCACTTCAATAAATGAAAGCACAGTCAATCAGATTTGGTTATGTGATCACGATTCACAACCCTGAGAGCAACTGAGAATGAGGGCAAATGAGGGCACTTTAAATGAATATTCTGTGAGGTAGTGCCGAAAAATATCAGCACAAAGGGGAAGCATTTGGGGGGGGGGGGACAATGTTAAAAATGTTAGCCAAAAGTTGTAAGTCCTTTCAGCTGAGTCCTATTTCTGAATAATTACATTTTATTCATGTTTACACTCGTGACCGAGTAAGATTGTCTTCCAGGATAAAAATTTACAAAAAGGAGATTTTAAAAGGAGGAGATTCTAAAGAAAATTGTGTAGACTCTAGCGATGGGTCCGTAAGTGACTGTGGAGGCCAATTCTAGATCCACACAGCTTCCCACAGTGAGGACACAGGTTACCAGATGGAAGATGGTCCTGTAAAGGATTCATTTGACGAGCTTTTCGCTTAGCACATTTCTCCCTTTCACCTTGCACTCGGGCTTCTTCAAAGTCCATAGAACCTTTGTGAAAGGCCAACCTCCAGTTAGATCGTTCACAGGCCAGAGCTTCCCAGTTTTCGATGTTTATATTGCATTTTTTTAGATTAGCCTTATGAACATCTTTAAACCTCTTATATTGACCACCGATATTCCGCTTTCCATCCTTGAGTTGGGAATAACTTCAGTGGACCGGTCATGTTGTTCGATGTTTACACTACTTTTGTAGTGAATATAGCATTTTACAAAATTGAGGTCCCAGTCTTAAACATATCTATTTTATATGCATGCAAATCCCATTGGTGTCAATGGTGTACTTACATTTCATTCTGATTATCAGGGTGCCTTTAAACATTACCAACAGTCATTTGAAGCAGCTGGGGGGGAAAGCTACAGAGCCAGAAGCAAGGCTCCATGTACAAACCTTTCTCCAGCTCCTGTTGCTATCTAGACAAAAATACAGACAGAAAGGCTACAATAAGCCCTTTGCTCTAAGCAGCCATTTGATCCACTACTCTGGAAATATTTTTATCTTTAGATTTGCCTATTATTTTATTTATATGATGACTGTGATTTGTAGGAATCTCAATACATTGTTCTAATAAACGTATCTTTCTACTGATTTGACTTGGATTCCTGCGTTGCGCCGGGGGTTGGACTCAATGGCCTTATAGGCCCCTTCCTACTCTACTTTTCTATGATTGTATGATTCTATGATTCAGCTGTTTGCGAATGACGGGAAGACATGTGATATCAGCAATATTATTGAAGGCTATGCTTTTCCAGTAATATTGTTGCACTATTAAAAAACATAGTACAAAAAAGAACTAATACTAAAAAAGAAAGAAAGGCAACTGAGGGTGCAATCCTAGACGCTGTCTAGGCAGCCATAGGAAAATTCGGAGTTCCAGCTCCAACCTCGGGAATGCGCTCTGAGGTCAGAGCTGGGACTCCACATTTGGGGCACCCTCCCTCCACCCTTGCAGCGGCTCCAAGGTTGTCAGACCGACCTCGGAGCCGGCACTGGGTGGGCGTTCTGAGGGGTTGGGGAAGGGAAGAGTGAGGCTCCGCCAGGATATGATGTATCCTGGCAGTGCCTCAGCCTGTCCTCATTGCAAGCTGTGGCAAAAGACTTAGAAGGCCGAAATCGGCCGTCT
This sequence comes from Shinisaurus crocodilurus, assembly GCA_021292165.1. Classification (NCBI taxonomy): domain Eukaryota; kingdom Metazoa; phylum Chordata; class Lepidosauria; order Squamata; family Shinisauridae; genus Shinisaurus; species Shinisaurus crocodilurus. The sequence goes on from CM037876.1 coordinate 104,486,815, forward strand.
CTTTTGCAGGGTGGGAGAAACATGGAGGCAACCTTTGCCTCTGTGCTCCTCCCGCTCTCGATAGGATGCCCATAATCCTTCAAGTTTGGAGGGTTATGGGCAGCCACATTGGATCACACTGCCCGTCAATATTCTCATTATAGTGAGTTGTTACGATAACATATATTTTACTCCTGATATGATCTTGCTGCTAAGAATATAAATGCAGCAGTCTGGAAATCCTGTGATGCATGGTTTGGGTTGAAGCAGATTTTTGTGTAGTTTGATTTTCGGCAAACAGGTGGCCATTTTGGACAAAACTGAAGTTTCTGACCAAAGCCAAGCCCCCTCCCCACACAATGAAAAACCACTTTTTGAAATTAATATTAATGGTTTGAGCTGTCTAACACTCTTACTGTAATGAGACCTGTGTCTGTTTTAATCAGTAGTTGAAACAAGAGAGCCAGTGTGGTGTAGTGGTAAGAGTGTTGGCCTAGAGCTGGGGAGACAAAGGTTCAAATCCCTACTGATCATGAAGCTTGCTGGATGACCTTAGGCCAGACTATCTCTCAGCCCTAACCTATCTCACAGGGTTGTTGGAAGGATAAAATGGGAGGGGCAAGATATACATGTAATAATAAATAAATAAATAAAATGTTATTGAGATTTTCCATTATTTTTAATGACAGGAACAATCAGTAATAATCAAAGAGAATTAAGTCATAAAAATAGAACAAAAACTTGAAATTCAGAAAAGCTAGCACATTATCTCTTTGGGTGGTACAAAATTATCAGAAAGAGAAACCATTAAAATTACATGATGGCCATTGTTATCTATTTGGGCTCTCTGAATTTGCTGAGAGTTGTTTTTTCACCCAGGTAAGTAAGACGAAGTGGAGAAGAAAGGGGAAGGTGAACATTCTCTGTTCATATGAACATCTGCAGACATCTCCACTTTGCAAACATACAACATAACATGTGATGCAGGCCATATTCGTGATGTTTTGTATCATCTTTTTATTATTATTATTTTAAGGGGAAGGGTCAAAATCCCACAAATATACTATAAGCGTGATGTGTGAGTAAAAGCATTCACGCTTCTCACAAACCCGCAACTATGGAGGGCTCATTCTCGTAAATGTGTGAACCAGCCATATGTTCTCAGTCTTAAAGCTGGAGAAGAGGCCAGCACACCACTTTTAATCCCACTCTGAAGACATCAGCCATCTAGGTACTCTGCTGCTAGTACTGGGGAAAGACTTTCTTAATGCAATGCTCTGCTTGCTTACTTTCCCCCCACTCTTCTGGGGTGGTGGGGCACACTAGGAACAGCAGCAGTAAGGGAGGATAAGACACTTTCTTTTCACCATCATTGGTAATTTTTGTTCTTTCTAAAAGTATATATATCACATCGACCCTTTTCGAAAAGACTTAAGGATCACTATAGCCTTCTTATTATTTTGTATATGCACACAGCTGTGAGCAGTGAGCACACAAATACAAACTAAAGTGCATCAGCGAGTCAGCACATGGCTATATCCTCCTTCTAAACCAGGGCTCTCCAACCTTGGGTCCCCAGATGTTGTTGGCCTACAGCTCCCAGCATATCCAGCCAGCAGGGCTAATGGCAAGGGATTCTGGGAGCTGTAGTCCAACAACATCTGGGAACCCAAAGTTAGAGAGCCCTGTTCTAAACTATTATCCCCTTCCATTTTTCTATTAAGGCCACACCAGATAATATATATCATTGATGCCACCAGTCACAGTTATCTAAGGCAGTGTTCTCCAACCTTGGGTCCCCAGATGTTTTTAGCATGCTGGGAGTTGTAGGCCAAAAACATCTGGGGACCCAAGGTTGGAGAACACTGATCTAAGGGACAAACAAGACATTGTAGTGGCAGATCTGTGAGTTTAAAACCCAATCTCTTGCAATCACATCAGAGAAGAAGGGGCGGGGTGGGGCAACTTTAAGGAGCAAAAGGGATACTGCATTCCACACCTGCAACTTACCTGCCTGCAGCCGCCATTCTCTCCAGTGCTTCTATCCCAGCTGGGCTTACCCAGCCAGGATCAAAATTTGGCTGAAGCAAATGTGATGTCAGGGGGGTAGACTGAAGCTGTAAGCAGGGGGAGGATTCTCCACTTCCACCACACCCCAGTCCCTGTTAATTATGCATCTGAAGTAGATCTGGGTTTAAAACACAGAGATCTGTCACCATCATGTCTAGTTCGGCCTTCATATATTACTCTCTCTATATATACCTCATTCCTTATTATACAAAGTTGAGCAATGATATAAACAACACAGGGCACCATGTTTTCAGGAGCAAACTCTGCAGGTGGTGTGGTCAGGATTGTTGGTGCACTGAAGCAACTGAACTGGCCTGTTGCAAGACAATAAAGAAATATGCAAGCAATTCAGTTTACATATATTGGCTGTTTTAGTCAAATACAATGACAAAAGCTACTGGTGGGATCTACCGGTAGTTAAAATGGTTATTTATGTAATCTAAAATATTGACATCCTATCTGCCTTCACAACATTAGGACAGTCTCATGTTATTTATATAAATATAATAGAATTAAGCACATTCTATTCACACTGATTAGGGAGTAAGTTACCGTAATTGAACTCATTTTAGGAGAGCTTTGGTTCCCCTGTAAGAGCTGAATGTTTGCAGTTTGCACTATGTTTATTGATACTGCGCGTATTTACATGGTACAGCTATATGGGATTGTACTGCACAACCATATCCACAGTTAAATAAAATGCTGATAGTCAACACTCAACTCTTCTGGGGGAATCAAAGCTTTTCTAAACAGAAATGTCTTCTGATTGTAGAAATTAAGCAATTATAATAATTATACTCTCTATACCTCTAATTGTATAAAGACCTTGCCTTGAATTGATCCGTGAGAGGATATGGGATTCTCTACATGAGGTATTAATTGTGCACTCATGATTCCTCACTCACGGTAGTTTGCGGGTGCTTTACACGATGTCGTCATAATCCAGGGCCCCTCCCGTGCTTTCCAAGCATTTCCGTGGCTTTTTTTAGATCAAGGAAAGTCTGGTATTATCTGGAAATCATGCTATGAGACTCTCGTGTATTTGCGCAATTCCACAGCACCACCTTGTGGTTGTATAATGGAACATATAGAAAGGCAGAGAAAGAAAACCCACAGGAAAAATGTGTAAAGGAGCTGCTCTTAATCCCGCAAAGAAGCCGGAGCCTCGGTAAAGTGGTGGGTTAAAAGCCTCTTGTAGAGAAGCCCTATATGCTGGAATCCAAAGAGCATTCACTGATGATTACAGATAATAAGGGGAGGGAGCCATTATGATCATTTAAATAAATCAGATTTAAGGCCAAAACAGATGTGACAGTGGTTTTTATCTGCCCCATTCATATATAAAGAGGTGTATGTGTGTCTTACTTTAACAATAAAAGGAATGCATGGGAGAGAAGGGCTGAATTCTCCCCTTCCTCGATTTACTTCCATGCAGTCAGTTGCCCTGGGGTATTTTTCTCCTTCCCAAGATCCCTTCTGGTATCGGAGGTGTGAAGGAAGAACAAAGCCGCCTAAAGCAACCAAATGTGAAGAGAAAAGTGCAGAGTGAGATGGGTTCAGCACTCCTCTCTTGTGCACTCCTTTTACTGATAAAGTAGATCTTCACTCTCCACTTTATATGTGAATGGGACAGGTGAATGATGCCCCCATCACATTTAGTTTTACCTTTACTGTTTTAAACAAGTTGATAACTAGTACATAAAAAGTACAGCAAATTTACCTGTAATTATCTTTACAAGAGACACTCATTGTTCGGCTTTCCAGGATCTCTTTTAGGTTTGTTATGGAATGGCCCGTGCAAGATTCACTGGAAATAAAAGTAATCACATTTCTGTTCCAAGTGTATTTCTTACGTTAATTGACACTGCAGCATTCACCATTGGCTGTGTACAGGAACTTGTAAAAACATTTGAAGAAAAGAAAAGTATGTATGCTGCCAGTGCCTGATCCATAAAGGTATGTGTGTGTGTTTTAGAGTTCCAGTGCCTTCAGTTATGAGATGAGAGTTCCCTTCAAGCATGTTTAACACTGAGCACATGGGCCTGTGCTGGCTGGCCCTGCCTCACTGCTATGTTCTGTTCCTGAGCTCTAGGAATCCCACAAAACCCAGCAGTAATCATGGTTTTCCTCTAGCATCAGTGTTTTTAGCTAAGCTAAGGAAAGAGTTTAATCTGCATGCATACAAGCAAATATTCGTCGTCATCACTTTCTGCGTTGCAAGTATCTGTGCCGCTTCCAGGTTTTTGAGGGCCTTTGGGCAAGACACCCTTGATGGGGCCCCTCCATCAGTGACCACCTTTGCACGATCAGCGTGGAAAAGAAGCCACCATGGCTTCCCCCCGCCCCGCCCTGCATGTGCCAGTCGTGCACTGCGCGATTTGCCTAATTTCCCTCACAGCGTGCAGCTTCCCATGTCGTCCGAACCCGGCCAGGTGTGTGGCAGGGGTGGCTTCGAAACCACCCCAGGACCCATAGCTTGTTGTAGGGTTCTGGGGTGGCCTCGAAGCCACCCCCTACTGCACACCTCGCTGGGTTCGGATGAGACAGGAAGCTGCATGCTCCGTGGGTAATGATGCAAATTGTGAGGTGCACGACCAGCACGCACAGGGCGGGGAGAAGAAGCCATGGTGGCTTCTTTGCCCCACTGATCGTGCGAACCTGACCAGTGAGTCTACCTTCTCTCACTGCCATTGTCAGCAGCTGCTTTGGCTCCTCATTCTCTTTCTCTGCTCACGGTTACCATTTGCTTGCTTGACAAGCAGAAAGCCAGTGAGCAAGGAGGCCGTGGCATCTAGCGCTACTCACTACCACCATTGTCTGGGCAAGCGCGAGAGGCAGGTGAATAAGCAGGTTGCAATGGTGAAGAGCAGGAAAAGCTCCAGGGGGCTCTTGTGAATGGGTCCTCAGCAGGTGCTGCCCAACCAAGCCTACCCTTGACCAGTATGATGTTTCTTCCTTATTAACGTACGGGCAGTCCCCAGGTTACGAAAGAGTTCCGTTCTTAAGAATGTCTTTAAGTTGAATTTGTATGTAAGTCGGAACAGCATAGCGTTCTATACGTAGCGCCGGGGAACCCAGAAGTCTGTTCTTAGGTATGGGTTGTCTGTAAGTCGGATGTTCTTAACTCGGGGACTTCCTGTATTAACATTTCTCCATGTTCATTATGCCTACAGATTAATTTCTACCACTGCCATTGCAATTTCAGAAATGCTGACCATAAGAAAACAGAAGCACAATATGGGGGCAAAGAACTAATGAAAATTTCACTCTTTTCCTTTCCTTTTTACTGAATTACCCTAGTGGTGCAGTGAGGTCCATTTTAGACCATGGATATAATGGTCTTATACGGGGATATCGTATTACTTCAGTTAAGAAGCACACAATAAATATTTATTTTCTCCCTCTCACCACCACCAATCCATGCTTTACAGCTGCTACTACATTCCTGGTATGTTACAGCAAAAAGCAAAAAAGCCAGTGTGGCGTAGTGGTGAGAGTGTTGGACTGGGACTCGGGAGATCCGGGTTCTAGTCCCCGCTCGGGCATGAAACTCACTGGGTGACTTTGGGCCAGTCACTGACTCTCAGCCTAACCTACCTCACAGGGTTGTTGTGAGGATAAAATGGAGAGGAGGATGAGGATTATGTAAGCCGCCTTGGGTTCCTTGCAGGAAAAAAGGCGGGGTATAAATATAATAATTAAATAAATAAATAAATAAATAATTAAATAAATTTATACACATTGGAATTTCTGTATCTCTTTGAGCAGTGATACGCCCGATACGACATCTTCTATGCATGTCTATTATCCACGGTTACCAGGCCTTTCCCCTTCCCCTTTCATGCTCCAGCCTTTTCTCTTTTCAGCTGTATACTTTTCTTGCTTCCTTTTCCTAGTTTTCTTTTATTTCTCTGCTTTCTATGGGCTGGGGTTACTTTGTGTGCTGTTAGTTATAAAATAAAGCAAAAAATATTTATGTGGCACAGAGACCTCTACTGGCAGGAGCAGAAACTACAACCAAACAAACCCATCAACTTCTCCCAAATATGTGAAGCACAAGTTAAAAGGCAAAAAGCTAGACACAGACAATGGTTTTTAAGAGAGTTTATGATGGAATAACAGGGACATTGTTTCCCTTGATGCACTCATTTCTTTTGTGTCTGCTGTCTCTTGTCAAACAGGTTGTGCAGGTTTTTGAAACACAACAAAAGCTATAACTATACGCTTTGCATACCCTCCAACATATCACAGATGAAAATAGGGACACACGTATGAATTTGTAAGAGGTATAGTTAAGCAACATGAAGGTGTGATCAAAAGGCATGGTCAGGTACAAAAGTTATAACACACAAAATCTTATATATTATAATTATTACATTATTATATTATAAATTATTTTATAATATTTTATAAGTGGGTTTTGTAATATTTTTTTACCTTACTTAAACCCTTAATTGTTGATATCTGGTGTTTTTCATGGGGGGGGGGTCAGTGCTTGCAGGGAATCTCTTTCTTTTTGTTTTAAAATTGTCAGGATTGGCACAAATTCAACAGGTGAAGCTTACCCACCCACCCCACACCCCAAACATGGAGCTTCAGGGAGAAGAGGAAGGTTCTTGCATTTCCTTCTGACACTGTAACCTCACCTGTTAGAGGCACAGAGTCAGCTCTGTTAGGAAATAAATTCTTTGGCAATATAAAGATAGGAATCATGTGATGAATTCCCTCATTCACCTCTCCCTCTGTGTGTGCGCGCGCACAGATCCTCGGGTCTGTTCCTTCCCTGCTGTCTTTCTCTCCGTGGGCAGCATTTGAGCCTAAGCAGAGCTATCTTAAAGGGACCATGGGCAAAATTGCAGCTAAGCTAAAAGTTTTAGCTTAGCTGCAATTTTGCCCATGGCCCCTTTAAGTAGCTTGCAGTTGCGTGAGGCAGGGGAATTCGGGACTCTGCATAACAAAATGAGAAGCTATGATGGCTTAAGGGTTTTCAGGACGGGTCCCGGCATTTTCAGCGCAGTTGGAGACTATGCCTTTGAATCTGTCGCCAGCCCAAACTGCAAGGGACTGTGCCACAAAGTGTGATACTGGAGAGGACCATATGCATCATTTTAAAGAGACACATGTTCAATATGTTGCAATGCCCCTGGCATATCAAAGTAGCATATTAATACTGTCAATTTAACAAAAATGACCTTTTAAAATGGCTGCCTAAATTGTGATTCTTCAGCAGAAAACAAAACAACACAACAATGAAGATGGAATTGTTTTTAGGGGAACAAGCAGCACTGTTAATTAACAAGATACCATTCTGATATACTCCATTAAACCGAACCATAGATATAAAGAGGATTTTTTTTTCTGTACTGGGAAGCCATACCTTTGAGGTCCATCAATATCATGCATAAGCCAAATTTGCACCTTGGAGACTTTATCTGGATTTAAGTTAACCATTTCAACACTGCCAAAAATGCTGAAAGAGGAGGAGCATAGAAAGGAACTCAATACAATTTACTCGTTCAACAATATTTACCAGGTAAAATCTTTAGACATTATATAATCCCATCATTACTAGCCAGAAATAGTTTCAGAAGCCTTGATTGATTCACATATCCTTATGCATAGAGCTGGGTTGATACAAGGATTTGTGTGCGTGTGCTCGATGAATGGTTGGTCAGCAGCATTTGTCAGATAACGCTCATTATCTATTGAATGGGAGGAAAGGGGAAGTGGGTACTCCAACCCTCCAAAAAGGAACCCATGTACGCACCCCCGGGTGCTGGATGTGGGGACTCCAAGATGGAAGCCAGTATGTGCAATACCCATTGGCAAGTGGAGGACACAATACAAATAGGGCAGTATTCTCCAACCTTGGGTCCCCAGATTTCATAGATTTCATAGATCATAGAGTTGGAAGGAGCCTACAAGGCTATCAAGTCCAACCCCCTGCACAATGCAGGAAACTAGAGGAGGGGGTCTCCCATCCAAGTAATACCAGGCTTGACCCTGCTTAGCTTTCCACGCTCAGACAAGCTGAGCCAGCGTAAGCCACAGGCCTGTATTGTTTTTGGCCTACAACTCCCAGCATGCCCCAGCCAGCTATGCTGGCTAGGTATGCTGGGAGTTGTAGGCCAGAAACATCTGGGGACCCAAGGTTGGAGAACACCGAAATAGGGGGTGCGCGTGCTCCCGTACATATTAATTGCCCTCACTAGTCTGGTGCAAGTATCTAATATTTTAAAAAGTACAGCAAGAGTCTTAAGCAAGTTTTTCCAAATAAATGTTGCAATCATTGCTTCCGCCGTGCATTAAAAATGTGGCTTTTCAGGCGGGAATATGGGGTGGGTTAGGATTTTAAAGTTTTGTACTGTTTTTAATTGTGTTTTACACTCTGTTTCCCCCCCCCTTGTATTTTATTGGACTGTACATTACTCAGAGTGGCCGAATATATAGACAATATATATAAGACAATATAGTGTCTTAGTTGGCATATAAGTAATACTTGCTGTTCCCGAGGAGAAACAATTATGGCCACCTAGAAAGATTAGGTGATCTGACCAAGCCACTAAACCTCTTATCATATATTGTGATATATTTTACCAAAGCTCCAATACAGCTAAAAGTTAGTTCTGACTAAGTTCCCTTGGAAGCAAGTTACAGTCGTGCCTTGGATTGAGAGCATAATTCGTTCCGGAAACGTGCTTGTAATCCAAAACACTCTTACATCAAAACGAAATCCCCCCCAAAAAAATTGTACAGAGATTTTTAATTTAAGCTGTACTACAGTACTTGTATTACAAGATGTCGCTTGTATATCAAGTCAAAATTAAATAAATAAATAAATAAATATTTAAACATTTGCTTGTCTTGCAAAACGCTTGCAAACCAAGTTACTTGCAATCCAAGGTATTACTGTAGTTTCAATGGGACTTAGGGAGCTTCCAGGCAGGTGGAGGACTCGTAGTGCTTCCAATAAAGTGACATTGTGCAGCTATTCCATCTTTCCCTCCTTAATGGATTTCCCTCTTTAAAGATGGAAAAAGTGGTGGGAAAACATGGGAGGGTTACAAATAGAAGGCAGTGTCATCTGGACCCCCTGAAAAATTCTGTGAATGAGGCAGAACGTGATAAAAGCCTCATCTGTAAGCACCCCTTAGACCAGTGTTCTCCAACCTTGGGTCCCCAGATGTTTTTGGCCTACAACTCCCAGCATGCCCCAGCCAGCAACGCTGGCTGGGGCATGCTGGGAGTTGTAGGCCAAAAACATCTGGGGACCCAAGGTTGGAGAACACTGCCTTAGACAGACACGTAGGGGATTGGCACAGGCTTAGTTCAAGTCACATTTACTCTCAATATAAAAGTCTCATCTGGAAGCACCCTTAGTTGTGACTAAAATTAGCTGGATTGGATCCCAAACCTTTAAGGCAGGGGTGAAGAAGGAGGAACATGTGGCCCTCCAGAAGTTGATGGACTGCAATTCCCATCAGCTCTAGCCAGCATAGCCAATAGTGAGGGATGATGATGACTATTATTATTATTAATTTGATTTATATCCTGCCTTTCCATCTAAAAATGGTGCTTAAGGCTGATGGGAGTGGCAGTCCAATGACAACACACGTTCCTGTTCCCCATCCCTGTACGTTACTCTGTATGGTAACACCCCGCCCTGCCCCCACCTCTGCTCAGTTAGCCCATGCCCCATGTTGTGTTGCATCTCATTGTAAACAACAAAGTTAGCTTGTCTGTTATGAGTCCTTGTGTGCCCCTCTGATGCCTTAAAGCAGGGGTGTGAAAACAAAGGAGGATCACGGTAATAACTATAGTTACAAAAAGCCTAGGCCTCCGTGATCAAAATAAATCCAATAGTTCTTTAAACTTCATAACACAAATAAGCATTTTACAACAAGCTAACCCCTGTTAGCAAACCTGGTAGGCAGGTTTGCTAACAGGGGTTAGCTTGTTGTAAAATGCTTATTTGTGTTATGAAGTTTAAAGAACTATTGGATTTATTTTGATCACGGAGGTTAAGCAGGGGTGGGCAACTTGTAGCCCTCCAGATGTTTGGGCCTACAACTCCCATCAGCCTTAGCCAGCATAGCCAATGGCGAGGGAAGAGGGGAGTTCTAGGTCAAAATGTTTGGAAGGACACAAGTTGCCCATCCCTGCCTTAAAGTAAGAACAACTGACATCGGCGCTACATCCCAAGTACGGCTGCATTCTAAGCCCAGATAAATGGTGAAGAATACTATCACCTGGTTCGCACGTTATCATCAACCCATAGTTTGTTAACCATGGCTTGTTGTAAATGCAGTGAGAGCAAGCGTGTGTTCAGGTTTCCCTGTTCTCTCACTGCAATAAACAACCCAGGAACACTTCGTGGACAAACCGTGGGTCATTATCTATCATTTCATTTAAGGAATATATCAAGCAGATGGGCATTGGGATTTGCTGGCATGACAGACAGACATTATTACACCAACAGATACCTGTTATTTCTGAATGCACCAGCTTCTATTGACCCATTGAGCATCACTTGGACTGTACCGCAGGCTGCTTCTGCAAACTAAAACAAGTACCGTAGTAGCATCATTCCTGGCTACGAATTAAAAAAATGAATAGGTATCTGAAGGGTTTAAAATTAGCATTACTTTTTGCAACATTCATTTCTGTGCAATATTTCCCCAGAGCTGTAGACCAGGGGTCCCCTGGGCACATTTGGAGATTTGAGTGTTGTGGGTGATCTCACAAATGGCTGTGAAGGGCTTGCCCATTCACAGAATGGCTGCCATGGTGGGCACGGCCAGTCGCAAAACACTCATTTCCCAGAAGACAAAGTGGTGAGACTAGAAGGAAAGTAACTTGCCCAAGAACGTAATTACAAGGCAGAGGTGGGGTCTGAGATCCAAAACACAAAATCACTCTTTTGAACCCAAAGAAAGAAGGCACTGGAGGGCAGCACTTTGCTTTGCAGCATACCAGCCTCCCAGTTAAAAAATAATAAATAAATAATTCTTAAGAAATAAAAAAAAAACAGGAGGGGCAGGGAGAGGTGTCCGTGGGCATCACATTGTTTTCAATGTATTGTTTTGGTTTTTCTTTTATTGTTTATCTTTTTATTGTTCACTGCTCCGGAATCTACTTAGATGTGGAGCAGTATACAAATACCGTAAATCACCATCATCATCACCATCATCATCACCATCACCGCCACCACATTGGAGACCCCCAGCTGAAGATTTAGCACACTATGTAATTAACAAGGCATGTCCATTAGGCTTTCTTCTTTATCAAAGCTGTCTGAAAAACATCTCAATCAGCCACAAAATCTACATTCTGGTCTACAAAAGGCCAGTCAACACAACTTTTTGAAGGATTGAGTAAAAACAGCAACCCTGAAGATCATTTTAAACTCAAAACAATTAGTGTGGGGCCTTTGGGGGAGTGAAAGTCCTAATGAAATGACTCCCACTCGCCACTTCATGTCATCCCTGACGGAGGAAGCAATTGTACTGTGCACTGAAGAAAAATGTCACCCAGCAGTAATAGAGTTATTGCACAGTGCAATAACTCTATTACTGCTGGGTGACATTTTTCTTCAGTGTTTTGCTTCCTACTCTGATTTGGCTGCAGATGACATTATTAATTTGATCTCATTGGCTACGTGGCAATCTGGCAATATCACGAAGCCAAATCATTGTGATGATGAAGCCAATCAGAGTGACAGCAATCATTGTGATGAAGGCAACCATAGTGACAATGCTTCCTGCCTTCACTCAGGCATGTGGTGGGTAGGAAGCACTGAAGAAAGATTGTGACCAGCAGGAGAGGGCACACTTCTGCCTTCGGTAAGTGGGGCAAGCACTGCACTCTTCTTCATGCCCACCAAATGTCTGAAATGGCCCCCCAACTATACTGCACACAGAGTGGTAAAGTTGGAGGGCAATTTTAGTTCGCCACTTGATGTAATTGCTTTTCAGTAGTTGAACACTGTTAAGGCTACTTATAGTTTTTACCCTTTTTGACCTTTATGTTTATAGCAGTGTTCTCCAACCTTGGGTCCCCAGATGTTTTTGGCCTACAACTCCCAGCATGCCCCAGCCAGTGTTGCAGGCTGGGGCATGCTGGCAGTTGTAGGCCAAAAACATCTGGGGACCCAAGGTTGGAGAACACTGGTTTACAGGGCTGCCTCAGACAGAGGTGTGCAACTTGTAGGCCAAAACATCTGGAGGGCCACAACTCCCATCATCCCTGACCACTGGCTATGCTGGGTAGGGCTGATGGGAGTTTTAGGCCAAAACATCTGGAGGGCCACATGTTGCACACCCCTGGCCTAAGAGAAGGAAAAACTGTCCAGGTTCAACAAGAAATTTCGAGGATTATTGCCTGATTATGTTGCTAGACAAGGTAGAAGATTCTTTTTATCAATCTTTTAATTTTATTAAATTATATATTATTGAAGCATAATATATAATTAGTATTATTGACCAGGATTCTATAGAACATACCATCTTGGATGCCATTTTCCAGTATATTGTAATGGGGTTACTCTCACATTCGGTCCATTTGGGGCAAGATTTATAGTCGATTCCTAAAAGAAATATATTTTGAACATCAATCTAAAATAGATATCTTGGGCACTATGAGAGAGGAGGCGAGAAGAATTAAGATTTAATGCAATGCCCCTTCTGTACATGGAAGGAGTCCCATCTGTTCATGGAAGGGTAATTCAGGATTCAATGGATTATATTTTCTACTTCCCCCCTAATGCTTTGTATTTTAAGTGTGTTTGTGTGTGTGAATAGATAGATATTTAGTATTTAGTAATAAATACTAAATTAGAAGTGTGAATGTGGGTGTGTGCGTGCGTGCACATGTGTGTGTGTGTGTGTGTGTGTAAAATCTAAAAGCACTCTATTGTATTTTCATGGATTATTTTCCCTAAAGGTACATCTTTCAATCTCTTGGTAACCTGCTACTAATCCACTATCAAATCCTTTCTACTTCAAACCATTTTTAGGAATGGAATGCAGTCTCTGCCCTCCCCAAGACTGGGACAAGTATCTTCTCTCTCTTTCTTGAAGTAAATAAGAAATTCTTCTTACCTGGACTGGAGGGTTTTCCACACCATGACAACCCATCTGCTATGTAGCCTAGGAAAGTGTCCTCCAAGGTGAGGAAATTACGATTAGCTTTTGTGTAACGATGTACAAGGTCGTTCGTCTTGCTCCAAAACAGTGACTGAAAGTAAAAGGTTAATACTGAATTAATAGCTCTCATATTATTATATATTACTGTAAACACATGAATAGAGAACTTATTAGGGCAATATTGATCTCCAGGGCTGGCCCAAGACATTTTGCTGCCTGAGGTGAAGGACAAGGTGATGCCCCCTCCCCTTTATTGCATGTACAGAAGCTGAATCTTAGTTACTTCAACATAGTCGACAGGAGAGCGTCCTCCACTGAACCTGAGGGCAGCAGGATAGCTGAGGGGGTGCAGGGCAGGTCACGTGACACACACAGCTCTGACCCCCGTCACCCTGCCTGCTGCTCACTCACCACCTCCTGGCACGTGCTCACTGCCCACCCAGACAAATGCTGCAGTGCAGCAGCACTTTCATGTGCCACGTGAGCAGACCAATGCTTGCTGGAGTGTGTGGGCTGGGCTGGCTGCCTCTCCCTGCTCTCTCAGCCAGGTGACTGCCTTCCCAACAGCACTCTGTGACACATTGAGAAAGGGCAACTAGGGGAGACTGACAGACAGCCCCGGCCAGCAACAAGCAAGCATTGCCACCACCGGGGTTTCAGATCCAAAGTATGGGAGTGGACGGGAGTGCCGCTGCTGCTGCCCCCTAGCAACTGCTGCCTGAGGCAGCCACCTCAGTCTGCCTAATGACAGGGACAGCCTATGATGTCTCTTCCTCTTTTTCCCCAACAGTTTTTGGCTCCTAACTGAAAGGTCAAAGTTTTCAGCTGTGCAGGGTGTTTTTGTCTTAGAGTCTGAGAAACCCAGATGGAGTAGCATTCAATATTTGGGCATCCAAATAACTATCGGTGTTTGTGGCTTAGCAGTAAGAATGGGTGTTTTTTTTTGGTTATTTTGGGAGGCGTGTGTGTTTCTGGAGCACAGTTCAATCTGTGAACCTCTTATCCCCTTGTTCACAAGGCATATTTGATTTCATAGGGTCCCCCTCCCCCTAATTTCTGCCGTGCCGATTCCCCCTCCAGCTTCAGCCCCTCCTGTGCCACATTCCATGCCATTCTGGGGGCTGCCCCATGCCTCAGATGCAGCTTCCCAGGAGAGTGTAAAGGGCTGTGGAGTGGGTGGGGGGGGAGGGAAATCCATAAGTTACACTGATAGCTATCTGGATTCAAGCCTCGAAATTCAGTGGTGAATTAATGGTTCATAATCTAGAAGTGCTTAGCAAAATTTTTATGGAAAATGCATGGACCTTGAAAACAACAGGCCATTCTTAGCTGCTTGTCATATGTTGGAGTCCTTTCGCTGCCTAAATATAGATGGTGCAAAAGCCTATTTCTCCCTCTGCCCCACCTCCTTCAAAGGAAGGTATTTATTTTGCGCACCTGTATATGATGGATAATTTAATTACATTTGTAGGGGGCTACAACCCCTTGGATCCTCAAATACTTCCTCGCTGCCCACTGGCATGCCCCCAGAAGGCCCAATTTCCAATCTTGTACGTGTCTCCATGGTGGTTGGACGGGAGGAACCAAAAAGGGGCTCTCTGATAATATTTTTAAAACCCTCTGAGGTTGTAGTTCTGTGTATGGCCTCAGAGGGGTTCCTTAACTTCCTTTAGACCAGTGTTCTCCAACCTTGGGTCCCCAGATGTTTTTGGCCTACAACTCCCAGCTACGCTGGCTGGGGCATGCTGGGAGTTGTAGGCCAAAAACATCTGGGGACCCAAGGTTGGAGAACACTGCTTTAGACAATCCTACAGCCCCTGGGATGCTATCTTGGGACCATAAAGATTCAGCTCTAAATCTTTTGTATCTTTTGTAATCACTGCTTCTTTTTTTTTTATCTTGAGGGATTTTAAAAGTTGCTTATTCTAGTTGCTATATTCTCCATCTTACTATTCAGTAAAAGTGTTAAACTTTATTCCTGTGTTTGTGTGACAGCACTGAAAAAGTGATGGCACAGGATTATAAAAAAAATAACAGCAGCTGTTGGCATCCAGAACTCAGGCGTTACAACTATCACTAACCATATGGCTGCTGGCAACAAATAGGACGGTGTGGTTGCACTTGCAACACAACACACACATTAGGTTTGTCTTCTGTTTCTGTTCATTTTCCACTTAACAAAAACCGTCCAATTTTTACTCTCTATACTAGCACGAGTATTCATTCAGCAGCAATTAATCATGTTGCTGTTATGTACAACACACATTTTTACCATGGCATTCAAAGCATTACCGAAGCAATCTAAAGGTGCAATGCTGCGCATATTTCGACAGAAATAAGTCCTACAACTCCCAGCATCCCCAGCCAACCATACTGTCATATAGCAAGTCATAAAGCACTCATAACACACACACACACACCCACACACCTATTAAACTAAGTGCAGACTAGGGCTGCTTCAAAATGACAATGATCATTTCTGATGACGTTTCATTCACATGGAGATTAACAGTGTAAACCTATGCAGGCCTAATTAGAAGTAATCCCCATTGAGTTCAATGGGATTTACTCCAATGTAAATGTGCTGAAAAGTCAGCAGGCAGAGTGATCCTATGACCCCTATACAGCATCTAAAGGGCCATAGGATCATTTGGATTCCCAGATCTGAGGTCGGAAAAGAGCTCCAAGCTTGGATCTGGGGATCTGAGCTTTGATCCCCACCCCCCACCCCACGCAGCCAGTACGGAAAGACACATGCCTGCTGCTTCTCCGAGGTTGTAACCTTGGAGAAGGTGCTTAGGGGGTTAGGAGGGGGGTTGGGAGGGGAGGAGACTGGCACCGCCAAGATACAACATATCCTGGCAGCGCCTCCTCAGCCACTTTCCCACCCCCTCTGAAGTGCCGCACTTAGATGGCTGAAATTGGTGGTCTAGCTGCTGCTCTAGACCTTCACCTCTGCTCTCCTTCTGCTCTGCTTAGGATGCCCACAATCCTCCGATCCGAGTTTGGAGGGTTACGGGCAGCCCCATTGGATTGCACCCTAAATGAATAATCGAAATGAAGTGTGTTCCCCGAAACCATTTCTCCCTGAATTTCTGTGTCGATTTCATGAATTTTTTAAAATAAAAATCACGGTTTCTCACCAGCTTTAGTGCAAATATGAGTGCAATGCATAGGTGAGGGCCGGGGAGTATTCTGTATGAGCTGTGGTGGTCTTCTTTCTCAGGACACTTCTGTTCTGAAAAGTGGGCACATGCAACCTCCAAAATAAATACATGAGGTGAAAGTGAAAGATGTGCACAAGTTAGCAGGGCAGTTCTGCAAGAAAGAGGGGAAAGGGTCTAGTTTTACTGGTGCTTGATTTTTTTTTCAGCTTCTAAACAAGCCTCTGAAAATAGAATTAGTAAAATAAAAAGAGAAATTATTCCACAACGGCATACGGTGCAGGGAATTGTGCCATCGAGCAGCAGTCATGAAACAAGCCCTATCCGATAGGCACCTGACATCCGCACACAGCCACATTCCACAAGGTTTCATGGGTACTAAAAAGCCCTTTATGAAGAAGCCAGGGCGAATGGGCAAATACGGAAATATAGTCACTCACAAATCCTTGCCCAGGGAATCAACTAACAAAAGGCTAGTGCTGTCACCTTGTTACATGGGATAAAATGATTGGCCAAATCCATCAGAGGCTGATAATCTTCCTTTGTCACGCTGCATGCGTTCTTATATGCAAATGCATTTTGGAACAGTTCCCAAATTTTGAGGCAGTCTTTATCTCTGCAGAAAGATACAAACACAGGGGCTTAGAGAATGACTACAGTTCAATGCAGACACACTTAAAATCTAAATTATTTGGAACAGGCAGCGCTTGGAAACTATGAAAACATCGGTGTTTCGGCATGATGCATGTTTAAGAATCTGTCTGTCCTCCTCTCTCCTGAACAGCCTGGGAGATGCACTGCTATTTATGAGGATTACTTGCAGCAGTCGATGTCGTACTTTACTTTATGGGCATAACTATGAGAAAACAGCAGCTCTCTGTCAAGTTCTTCCCCTTACGGGATGTCTCCTCCCATATCAGCCAGTCCGCTGCCTAAGATCTGGTAGTAGAGAGGCCTTTCTTTGTGTCTCAGCTATGATGGAAACATACATAATCAGTTAGAACAAGAGGAAGGAACTTCTCAGTAGCCACACCCAGATTGTGGAATACTTCGTTCCATGAGATTTGTTTGGCCCACTTCCTTGCTATCTTCCACCATTTGGTGAAGCCTTTTCTGTTCTGGCAAGTTTTTGGACGAATGATATTTTCTGTGGTAAACTTTTTTTTAAAAGTCCATTGAGCCTATCTCTATTTTATCTTGTAAGTTAGGCTGTTTTTTAAAATTGTTTTTTATCATGAGATTGGGTTGTTTTCATCGGGCAGTATCCAACGGGGTGCTTATGCCCCGACAATTCTGTTGCGCAACTGGAGCCCATCACTTGTGCAACGGAGATTTAACACTTCCTAGAGGAAGCCCTAAAATGAATGGAAATGCTCATTTTTTAATCAGGACAGGTTGGCGGAGCTCAAATTGACCTGCCCTGTTCCAGAAATTAGTGTTTTTGTACATTTCTGGTTGCCACTGGAAGCGCCAGATCAACGTTCTACAAGCAGTGGGTGCCACTTGCAGAAGGGAATTGGCGCGGGTGTGAGCGCCCCATTGCATACGTCCTTCAGTTGTAAGTTGCCTCTGTGTACCAGCCGCTGGGGAACATGAGCAGGATGGTGCTATTACACTCATGTCCTGCTTGTGGGCTTCCCATTGGGGCATCTGGTTGGTCACTGTGGGAACAGAATGCTAGATTAGAAGGGCAGGATATAAATTTTTGAATGAAATAAAAACACTTTTTTAAAAGCACCCGAGATTAGAGGTGTAAAATTCCAAGAAATTTTGAAGTCAAGGGGAAAAAAAGCCATTTTTTCCTGGGGTGGGTGGTGGTGGAAAAAATGGAAATTTTCAGAAAAATTGAAAAAAAAAATGCAATATTATCACCCTTTACAGATTGAAAGTCACTTTGTTACTTTAGGTACATAAAAGGTATTATGTATAACTTGGTTTGGCATAAAATTATCATGTTTGGCATATTAAAAAGTACAGTTTATTCAGACAATAATTACAAACTGAATTTACTTTTTTTTTTTTTTTAAATATATTTTTGTTTGTTTGTGTCCTGAACTGCAAGGAACACCTGAACTGTAAGGAACCTCTTTGGTTTTGCCAGTTTATGAGCAGGAGGCAAAAAACAATAAAAACAGAGGAAACTATCAATATTAGTAAAACAAAGAAAATTACGTCTCCCTGGGTCCTCTCCTCCACAGTGTCAAGCAGACATAAAGCACTCATTCCCATAAAAAGAACTGAGGGGGGAAAGGGGGGGGGGTTGAACCAAGGCTCAATGAATATACATGAAATTTAAACAGCCTCTTTTTCTGAGCTATTGCTATCAGTTTCAGTTTCTACGTCTTCTGCTTCTTCATCTTTGTCTTCATCATAGTTATCATGGACTTCTAAAAACTGAAGGTCTGCCCAGATTGAAAAAAGCATTTGAGAGTTGTAGTCTCAGTTTACAGCCTAGGACTTGCTTGTCCTCAGTGCACAAGAATTGTAATGATCTGATACTGTACATAGTCTTACATAAACATCTATTACATAGTTTTTAGAAAACATTTTGGGGGAGTAAATATATTTGTCTGAAACATTTTATTCATCATTCTGAAAGAAAATATTCCATAATCCAATTTTTTTCAATTTTTCGGGGGCGGGGGAAGCTTTGGAAGAAAATGGGGGGGGGAATGTTTTTTCTTTCCCGAATTTTTTGGGTTTTCCCTGGGCCTTCACAAGTTCACATCTCTACCCCCGAAACCTACAGGCCTGTGGCTTATGCTGGCTCAGCTTGTCTGAGCGTGGAAAGCTAAGCAGGGTCAGGCCTGGTTATTACTTGGATGGGAGACCCCTCCTCTAGTTTCCTGCATTGAGCAAAGGGGTTGGACTCGATGGCCTTGTAGTAGGCTCCTTCCAACTCTATCTATGAAATCTATGAAATTATCGCTTGAATTCTTTCTTCATATGAAAACTTAATTTAAGGTGAAATACTGCCACCATGTGGGAGAAAAAGAAGGGACTGAAAGAGCATTTGTTGAAAACATTGTTAAAACTGAACTTCTGGGAGTAAGTAACGTAAATAACAGATGGAGAAGTTTACACAATTTTCATTTCTACAAAAAATGTAGTGTGTGTGATAGCTTGGGGAATACATGCAAACACAGGGATAGGCAATGTGTTGTCCACAGACACCAATGTACCCACGGACACCAGCCCCTGCACCTACAAAAATCCTTGCTGATAACCTGTGATTATTTTTATTAATTAATTTTAAAATGCGGGTGACTGGGAATGCTTCAAAGGGAACCGCTGGCCTCCAGCCATCTGCCATTTTTATTCCTCCGAATGCCTCTGGACTTCACATGGACCCAAAGATGTTCTTTGGGCGTAGTGTGTGGCGTAGTGGTGAGAGTGTTGGACTGGGACTCGGGAGATCCAGGTTCAAATCCCCGCTCGGCCATGAAACTCACTGGGTGACTTTGGGCCAGTCACTGACTCTCAGCCTAACCTACCTCACAGGGTTGTTGTGAGGGTAAAATGGAGAGGAGGAGGACTATGTAAGCCGCCTTGGGTTCCTTGCAGGAAAAAAGGCGGGGTATAAATATAATAAATAAATTAGGAGGTAAAGAAGGTGGGCAGCTGGGGGCAAAAATCCAATACAAAAAGTCGGGCAGCTAGCAAGAAGGGACAGACCCCTTTGCTGCTGCCTGGCAAGGGGGAGACTTGAGGATGGTGGGGGGGGGGGTCATTCAATAGGGTGGGAAGAGGAAGTAGGGAGACTGGGACTGGATTGGGGAGGGCTGCATAAAGCAATGGGAGGCACTAAGGAGGCCTGTGAGGTGACCCAAACGGGTGAGAAAATGGAGAACGGTCTGTATATGGTGTGGTGGGGGCGGGGGGGAGATCGTTTGAGGGTGATCCTCCTGAATAAGAGAGAACTATGGGTTCAAAGGAGTGCATTTCTATTTTGGGGCTCAGATCCCACCTCTGCTCTGTATTCAGGTTTGGGGACAAGTTACTTGTGTGGGTTTTTAAAAGAAAAATCCTTACCAGTGTGGTAAAATATAATTCAGTATATGATCACATAACTTGCAACAAATATTTCCTATGCTTTTACTTGTATGTAATCCTATGCTACTCTGTATGTAGAAAGTTCTATCTCACATAATGAAATGTAACACAATGTAATACTATGATGCTAATACAAAGGGGCCTCTTGATTTCTTGTGTACTGTTGAAGTAAACCTGTGTCTAACAGTTAATTGGTATTGAGATAAGGAGAAGTTACTTCAAAGATGCCTTTCACTCCCTAAAAACTCCTCAGTATACACAGGTCAATTAATTGTTATTTACTGCTTGAAAGAGAAACCAGATATTGTAAAAACATAATTATGTCACAGTAGAAAGAAAGAATGAGCTCACCTTATAGAATTTGTTAACACGCATGCGCGAAAGTAAGACGCTTGTAGAAAGAGTATAAAAATGCTTGTATGCCTAATGATGGGGGTCTCACTCTGCTTTGGAGTGGAACCATACAGCACTGTATTTGAATAAAGGAATTCTTTTTACCTGCTCTGGTTGATTTATTGGGCCATATGTCAGCTGGAAAACGAACCAAGGAAGTGGCTTAACTTCCTTACCACAATTTGGCGACTCGGCCGGGACCTCCAGCCCAGAGTTTTGGACATTCTTCCTCCATGACAAATTACCCAGCCGGCAATTGGTGAGTTCACCTCAAGGGGTTTTTTGTAAGGGAAGAGATTGGTCCGAGATTCTGCTAAGGACGGTCTAAAAAGGGTAAACTGAATTCCGGTGTGGTAAGGCGCCTAGGAGGTGGACTGACAGAGTTCAGTCACTAGGGGGAACCAGGAACTTCTGTGTGAATCCAAGCAGTGGGCATGGTGACAGGAGTAAGGTTCCCAAACTGGAGAACAACAGGTTTTTCAAGAGGGACGCCTCTTGTCAAACAGTTCTCCTAGGATATGGGCAAAATTGAACTGAAATACCTCCTTTTCATTTTTCTCTGGGTTTTGGTTATTGCATTGTATTATTGATATTGTGTTATTATTATTGATATTGTGTTATTGATATTGAAAGGTATAGGATTTAGGAAAAAGGGAAACCTTCAAAGAGGGGTGGCATACATGTGCATGTGAAAATGTCAATGTGCGTGTGTCATTAGAACCATGAACTGTTCGGTTTCCGAACAGGCAGGGAAAGTAAGCATGGGTGTGTGTGCGCGCATTATTAGATTTATGAGCTGTTACTAATACAGACAGACCCACATCTCTCTCTCCTCCGTTTATTAGAATTTATGAGCTGATGGAATAAGGGCTGGTCCTAGGCCACAAGCTGAATACCGCCCTTCCACCAGACAGGGTCTCCCTCCCCCTTTCCAAATCTCCCTGCTGAAGAATGTATATAAGTCACTGGGACTAAATCAGGTCAAGACGCCCTGATCTCTGTTTGCGAGGGGTAAAACCCAATGACTGGCAGAGCTTCAAAAGCAAGTGGGCCTGATTGAACCCCCTCCCATGATCCAGTGACGTGTGAGTGTTGTGTGTTTGTGTGTGGACTGAACAAAAAGCACTACACACACACCAGAGTGAGGAGATCATAAAGGAAGCATTCTGTGCCACAATACATCATGGGTGGGAATCAAAGTGTTCCAAAAGGGGCACCTTTAGCAATAGTGCTCCAAGAATTTGCCTCTTTACCTAGAAGTAAGACTTTGTCAAAAACACAGTTGCAAACTCTTTGTACTGAGGAATGGCCATGCATAGGGGGAAGTACTTGGCCCAAGAATGGGTCCTGGGGAAAACAGATTCTAAGGGACCTTCGGGTAGCCCTAGAGGACAATTCCCAGGACAATTGGATTATTGGTATGCTTGGACAGAGGTACCTCCTGCAAATAAACCCCCGCCCTACTCGTCAAGTTGGTCTGTATCCACTCTTGACCAACACGACACCAGTATATTCCTCCAGTGGCAGCAGTTGCACCGCAACTAGGAGGGGAGGGGCAGGTGATACAGGCTGGGTGGGAGGCAGTCCCTGGCCGCACAGAACTCAGGCAGACGTATCAATACAATACGTCCCTCTGAGTACACAAGAAATCCTCCTGTGGCAATCCTCAACCCCAGGATTGACAGAGGACCCAGACCATTTCGTACAGTGTATAAAAAACCATTTTTTTGCTCGCATAAGCCTTGCTTTCTCTCATATGGCAAAAGCAACTGGAGAGGTGGAAAGATTTTTAAGGAAGCAGCCACGAATTGCAAGGATTTTAAGGTGAAAAAGAAGGTTGAGAAAAAAAAAAACCAAAACTCTCAGGTGGCTGCGGGATTTCCTGGAAGGCGGGAATTGGCCAATCACGCTCCCAGGGAATCAGCAGCTAACCACTTAAACGAAAAACATACTAAGGTGTTTTTAAGAACTGTCATTGAGAGAGTTTGAGTATTGAGAGTGCAGGTTTTCTGAGCATAAGCAAAGTGTTAGTGCCTTTTGAGAACTGAACTGTGTTAGCTTTAAAAGGTCAGAAAGAGTCTGC
This sequence comes from Shinisaurus crocodilurus, assembly GCA_021292165.1. Taxonomy (NCBI): domain Eukaryota; kingdom Metazoa; phylum Chordata; class Lepidosauria; order Squamata; family Shinisauridae; genus Shinisaurus; species Shinisaurus crocodilurus. The sequence continues at coordinate 104,509,701 of CM037876.1, forward strand.
CCCTGATCAAGGCGGGCTTTTTCTCAAAGACTACAGCTGGTGCAAGATAAGCTCAAAAAGAAATTGTTAACTATTTTCCACAGAAGGAAAAACACACACACACACACACACACACACACATTTGGCAGAAAATTCAAGAGCTTCACCCACGTGTGGAGCCAAAACGTTTTTGAAAAAGGGGAAAGAGAATGATTATTTTAGAAGCATATGGACTGTCCCCTCTGCCCCCAAGGGAGGCAGACAGGGGCCGTAGACAGAGAAATGGCAAGTAGAAAATTTTAAGATGATGTGGAAAGAGAGAGGGTTCCTTACTGCCTCAGGACAGAAAGTGGCGAATGGGCCAGAGATCTTAATGCTTTTAAACAATATACATGCCCCGAGGAAGTTGGCAATCCTGCACTTGCAAAGCACACACAAATAAAAAAGATCCTGTAAGCATAGGGAATGATCTGGCAGATAGGGCAGCAAAAGCTGTGGGGGGGGAGCCCCCCTCTTTGCTATGCTGCAAGCAGCAGAAAATAGCGCCTCTCTGCCAGACGCCGTATCAAATTGGCAGCAAAATGCTCCTGCTGAGGAGAAAAGGCTCTGGGAACAAGTAGGTGCAAGGAAAATACAAGGACTTTGGACTTTACCAGATGGGAGGCTAGTTCTACCGCGTGTTGGCCTTCGGATTGTAGCCTTAGAGGAACATCAAAAGGGACACCAAGGGATAAGCGGGCTGGCGGCAGCAATAAGCAGAGTGTGGTTTGCTCCTGGAGTACATCAAGTGTCAAAAGCCATTACTGCTGCTTGTCCTGTTTGTGCGAAGTTAAATGCTAAGGCAGCTGCTCCTGGGCCAGAAGGGGGGGAAACCCTGGGTTCAACTCCCTTTTGAAGCCCTACAGATTGACTTTGCTCACATGCCAAAATGCCAAGGATTTCAAAATTTGCTTGTTTTAGTGGATCAACTATCTGGATGGGTGGAAGCTTTTCCTTGTCGAAAGGCCACTGCAATGGAAGTGGGGAAACATTTGCTCAGAGACATTGTGCCAAGATTTGGGATCCCCTCCCATTTGGAATCCGACAGCCCCCCCCCCCCACTTTATTGGAACTATTATACAATATGTGGCAAAGACCATGGGCATAGAGTGGAAGCTACATGTTCCATACCATCCTCAGTCATCAGGCCAAGTGGAGAGAATGAATGGAATACTGAAGCAAAAGATTGTTAAATTGTGTAAGAACGCAGGACTCACCTGGATCCAGGCCCTTCCTTTAGCTCTCCTGGCAGTCCGAACAAGTCCCAACCGCAGGTTCAAGCTGTCACCTTATGAACTCCTTTTTGGGAGGCCTCCCCCAGTTGGGCGAGGCGCAGTTGTTCCACATGTTTCACTCCTAGAAGGTGATGAAGCCCTACGAGCATACATTATAGAACTCCAACATCAGTCTAACAGATTGAGATGTCATGTTGGAAAGTCACAGACTTTGCTTTTAGATGTTTTCGCCCACAGGTTCAGAGCTGGAGATTGGGTCTACGTGCGGAAGTGGACAGCAAAACCACTTGAAGGACTTTGGGAAGGGCCATATCTCGTCCTACTCGTGAGCCAGGCAGCCTTGAAAATCGAGGGGAAAATACCGTGAATCCACTACACCCATTGTGCCAGAGCTGCGCCTCCGGAATCCAGCCCCCCTAATCTGGAGGAAGGGGGGCCAGAAGTAGACGCTAGCAGATGACATCACCAGGAGCACAGCCAGGGTTACCCACAAAGTAACCCCAGAAGCAGATGACATCACCAGGAGCACAGCCAGGGTTACCCACAAAGTAACCCCAGAAGCAGATGACATCACCAGGAGCACAGCCAGGGTTACTGACCAGGAAAAGGTAACCCCAGAAGCAGACGATAGCAGGCAACTTCCAGGGAGCTCCGCCCAAACCTCTGAGATTCCAGGAGTGGACAATTCCAACCAACAGACTGGGTGGACTGTGTCTCACTTGGACGGCCTCAAGCTTAAACTGTCACTAGGGAAATGATTTTTCCAGTTGCCCTAATATTCTCCCTCTGGATTTATACCTTTACAGGAGGAGTACACCCCTACCTAGGGGTAGTGCGGAGTATTGCAACCAATTTCAACTTGTCGAACTGCTGGGTGTGCCAGCACCTAACTCCTCAAGCAAGGGCTGAAATTTGGGCCCACCCAGTGGATACAAAGACTTGGTTAAAGTTAAACACCACCACATGGGAACCAGATAATCTCTGGGATAAGGATCCCAGAACCCATGGTTGGGAGGGGGTAAAACTTCCAGCCTCTAAGCCAGGGTCCCCATGGTACACAATCACTCGACTGGTGGGAAATTTTTCAATCTGCTTTGAAAGGATAAATGGCACAGGCCCAATTCTGGGGTGGGTCCCTCTCCAGCACTGTAACTTAACCATACAGACTGACTGGAACAGTCAAACTATCCAGCCTTACAATGGGAAAACTGAACTCCACATCACTTCCACTGATCAGTCCCCCAACCTCCTAGGTTACAGGTTCCCTGGGACAGATGGAGGGCATAATGGGACAAATTTTGAAGTAAAGGAAACCTGGACTAACTTCACAGTGGGAGGAGAAGTTTTCTGGATAGGTAAGAAACAAGGTCTCCTAACTAAAAACTTGTCTTTAAGTCACTCTCTACCTTGTAGTGAGTGCAGGTGTAATGAGCCTCCATTGCTATGGCAACTGACCAAGCAATGGTATTGTTCTCAGGCCGTACCACACCGATCTTTTAAGACCAGTTTTGATGCTATACACCAAGTTCAGTGGTCACAAAGATTTCATGGTCATGATTCAAGATGTCTAGGCACCTGGTTTTCCGTTGCCACTGACAAAGTGGCCGATTGGGACGGAAACCAATGGTGGCTGGAAGACAGTAACCTGAATTTGGCACTAACTGGAGGGGGGACATATTTTTTGTGTGGGAATAAAGCATACAAAGGCTTGCCTCCTTCATGGGTTGGGCGATGTGGGCTAGTGTACTTAGCACCAGACATTGACACTCGGCCAAGCATAAATGCGTCTGAAGTACTGAATCTGGGCTCTTTCATCCATCGCATCATACCTACACACACAAAGCGTAGTGTCAACCCTCTAAGTTACTCCTTTGGGCCAGTAGGTGATTTCTTTCACTCTACCTTCCGATATTTGCTCCCTTGGTTTGGTACATATGAAATGGAAGCAGCTATCCGGAACATCTCAGCAGAACTGGAGATGGCTTTTAATGCCACAAATAAAGCCCTCCAGGATTTACAGCAGGAAATAGATGAGGTGGCTGCAGTGACACTACAAAATCGTCGTGCCTTAGACCTATTGACAGGTGCCTTGGGGGGAACATGTGCCATGTTGGGTGAGACATGTTGTTTTTATGTAAATCAATCAGGACAGGTAGCACGAGAAGTGCAAAAGGTGAAGGAAGCTGTGCAAGTTTTCCATTCAGTCAACCACCCAGAACGTGTAGACCTCCAGAGTTTGTTAGCCTCTTGGCTAGGAAATCTGTCCTGGTTATGGAAAGGTCTGTTATTTTTAGGGTTATGTGTACACTGTATTATTTTTCTTTGTTGTTGTATTCAATGTATTCCAGGGCTTCTCCAAATGATTCGTCCTGTACGACCACAACAAATGTATATGCAAATACCACTAGAAGAAGCTTCAGTTCGTATTGCTCTAGAGAAGCTAGTTAATTAGAAATGATCCTCAGTGTGTATTTATCCACTAGGATCAAAGAGGGGAATGTGGTAAAATATAATTCAGTATATGATCACATAACTTGCAACAAATATTTCCTATGCTTTTACTTGTATGTAATCCTATGCTACTCTGTATGTAGAAAGTTCTATCTCACATAATGAAATGTAACACAATGTAATACTATGATGCTAATACAAAGGGGCCTCTTGATTTCTTGTGTACTGTTGAAGTAAACCTGTGTCTAATAGTTAATTGGTATTGAGATAAGGAGAAGTTACTTCAAAGATGCCTTTCACTCCCTAAAAACTCCTCAGTATACACAGGTCAATTAATTGTTATTTACTGCTTGAAAGAGAAACCAGATATTGTAAAAACATAATTATGTCACAGTAGAAAGAAAGAATGAGCTCACCTTATAGAATTTGTTAACACGCATGCGCGAAAGTAAGACGCTTGTAGAAAGAGTATAAAAATGCTTGTATGTCTAATGGTGGGGGTCTCACTCTGCTTTGGAGTGGAACTATACAGCGCTGTATTTGAATAAAGGAATTCTTTTTACCTGCTCTGGTTGATTTATTGGGCCATAAGTCAGCTGGAAAACGAACCAAGGAAGTGGCTTAACTTCCTTACCACACCAGCTTGCCTTTCTGTGAACTGGGTGTTCTGTGACTGTGTCCACCATAGCAGCCACTTTGTGAATGTGCAACCCCCATGGCAGCCATTTTGTGATGGCAATTCCAAATGTTCCCACCAGACCAAAAAGGCTGGTTGGGGATCCCATGGGCCTTCTTGCTCCCAGGAGATGTGTATAATTGTGCCATCTTGTAAAATATTTTTCTCTGTTTTTCCAGTGTCTCATAATAAGACTGTTCTTCCAAAGACAGTAATATTAGAGTGGTTGATAAGAGGAGTCTACCTGGATTTGGATCTAAACTTACTAAACAATATTATTTGGTGAATCACCAAAATCCTGTTTGAGTTTCAAAATGTCAATCCTAGTCTTTAAAGAATTTTTCCCAGAGTTGGCATGAAAGAAAATACCTTATTTAATCATCTAAATTAATCCAAGTTCATCCTGACTTAGGGAGTATGATGATAAATTAACTACCAAGTTTGTCTTCTTCAAGGACCTACCCAGTTGTGGTCGGTCCTTTTCTGGGTTGGGAAGTGCTACTGATTTTTTTCTTTTGGAATTAATCCAGCCAGTCCCTTTTAGAAGATTGTCCTTAGATCTGTTATGAGCTCAGTGGGAAGTCATTTGGATACCCAAACTCCACTCCATGTTCCCTATAAGGTTAAATGACAGCATGGATTTACCTGTGTTTTTTGTAGCTATTTAAATTCACAAGGGTGTTTGTACTTGAGATTCATGTATAGACCTATTATATCATATGCTTTTTGTAAGTGAGAGCTCTTCTTGCCTCTATAAAGTTTGTAGCTTTGCTTAGGTACATAGCCTTATGTGAAAAAAATGTGTGTTGCAGCTTTTAATTTCCACAACGTGGATGAGCAGCTGAGGCTAATCATTCCATAAAAGGCCTCTACACTACAGCAGCCCAGTCCCACCATTTGTTTCTGAGATTCCTGGTTGTTGTTTTGTCTTCTGTATTGAAGGTCACAGTATTTGTACTGCAGTGATTTAGCTTCACCTTGGGAAAACAGCTTATAAAAGTTGCAGATGTATTTCCCATTACAGCTTTGGGGTGGGGGGGAGTAAGGGAGGAAAAAAACCTTTGGGAAATTCTTTGGGTGAAGATTTTGGAAGACTCACATTGGATAACAAGCGGTTTGGAAGAAGAGGCATATCGGAGGCTGGAGAATAATTTCAGCTGCCCTCCATGAATTGAAAGTTGTGTTGTTTTCAACAGAGGAATGTTGGCTTCAGTTTGGTTTTGACAAAGCAATGAAATGGGTTACTAATATCCGGAGATCTTGTCAACAAACTATCATCATTCCACTAACCACAACAAGTATAACCATTTGTAATTATACCCACTTTATAATCAGGTGGTTCCTCTTGATATTTTTTTGACTTGTTTGTATTTTGGGAACCTTCTCCTTTTTTTACCCATATGTGTAAATAAACCTCTTATCACAGACACACCGCAAGTCTCTAGTGACCTCCTTCAAAGGAAACTGAACGCTGGGTGGGTGGGTGCTAGAACCCCTGGAACTTCTCACTGCTGAAATGGAGTGCATAGAAAGCATTTATGGAGTTGAGACCAAGCATGCAAGTATAAGACCATGTTAGGATGTATAAACCAGCACTTACTACAGATATTAGTAGTCATTTAATTATATTGATACATCCACAAAAGCCAACATGTGTTACTGATTAGACAGAAAGTGGCTTGTTCAGGGATGGCAATAGCACACTTTAATGCAGTGTTCTCCAACCTTGGGTCCCCAGATGTTTTTGGCCTACAACTCCCAAGCATGCCCCAGCCAGCTAACATTTGGGGACCCAAGGTTGGAGAACACTGCTTTAGACAATCCTACAGCCCCTGGGATGCTATCTTGGGACCATAAAGATTCAGCTCTAAATCTTTTGTATCTTTTGTAATCACTGCTGCATATATATTTTTTATCTTGAGGGATTTTAAAAGTTGTTTATTCTAGTTGCTATATTCTCCATCTTACTATTCAGTAAAAGTGTTAAACTCGATTCCTGTGTTTATGTGACAGCACTGAAAAAGTGATGGCACAGGATTATAAAAAAAATAACAGCAGCTATTGGCATCCAGAACACTGGCTGGGGCATGCTGGGAATTGTAGGCCAAAAACATCTGGGGAGCCAAGGTTGGAGAACACTACTTTAATGGGTCATGTAAGAGCATGTGATATATTGAAAATGTCATGTGTCCAGCTACTGGCCCCTAATATGCCATGGATACTGTTGGGTATACTATGCTAATTTAATCACCACTTCTTGCACAAATACCCAGCCACAAGACACTATGGATTTTGGTGCTAAACAGTGGTGTAGTAGAGCCAGGGCTTGTACGGATGCAGCGTGGGCACATTTTGATTCGTAGGGATGGTGATGCCATCTGCCACCCACATCAGTCCAGACTTCCTTGTTCCCTGTGAGCTCAGCTGCAATCCTCACAGTATCTGCACTCCCCCTGAAAGAGGAAGTACGTAGCTTGGGGGTACTCTTTGATCCAGCATTGTCATTTCAGGCTCAGGTGGCCTCAGTGGCACAGAGTGCCTTTTACTAGCTTCATCTGGTCCATCAGCTACAAGCATTCCTGGGCAGAGATAGTCTGCCAGTGGTGGTACAGGCACGGGTAACCTCCTGATTGGGTCACTGTAATGTGTTGTAGGTGAAGCTGCCCTTGAAGATGACTCAGGAGTTTCAATTAGTGCAGAATGCAGCTGCCAAAATTTCCGCTGGTACAGCCAGATGAGATCATGTCACAGTGATCCTTAAAAAGTTAGATTGGGTGCCAATTAGTTACAAATATAAGGAAATCGGTCTTTTAATAAGAAGGCCAAAAAGTAATTCATTCTAAAACTACATATTTGGATTTTCCCAGGGGGTATATATATAATATTTGCTGCTGTGAACTTTATGCTATAGGAGTAGCGTGCACGCACACTTTGACCCAGTTCACACAAACAACCCATGGTTAACACACCATGGGTTGTTTGCGAGCACGTGGGAGAGAGAGAGCAAGTGTACTGGCTCCTGCCCATTTGCCCACTTCCACTTTGCTAAACAACCCAGAACTCCTGGGTGGTTGCTGTGATGTGCACTCTGAGTTATTTAGGGTTAAACAACCCAGACTTTGAACCCATGGGTTTTTTTGTTCGGGTGTTCCTGGGTTGTTTACAAAGCAGGATGCAAAGCAGAAGTGATGAGCTGTAGTGGAAAAAGCCAGAAGACCATTGTGATTTCAAGGAGACAGTGGTGTATGACCACTGTTGTACCTGTGTCTGGGTCTCTGTTGTATGAACATACCTCCTCTTTGTGTCTTTAGTAGGCCTGAATTCACTGCTTTTCATGCTGACTCTTGTTATTTACTGTGTACTACCAGTGAGCACAGGATGTTCAGAGTTTGTTATGTGAAGGTTTCCAATTAAAGTCTGTTTTTGGACAGGCTTAAGCTTGGCAAGGATGCTAGCTAACAATTAGAAGCACATCTGGTTATCAGTGGGCCGGACTTCAGTGGCATTATAACTGGAAGGAACTTGGTTATCGGCTGGCCAGATTTCAATGGCTTAGGTAAGTTCATCTGGAGGGGCCTAGATGACCTGGGAACTGAGTGGCTCCAGGTGGCCCCATGGTCAATGTCAGGCCTCCCTTCTGCCTCCACCTTACCCAACCCAGCACCTCTGCAAGCACTTCAAAAATTAACACTCTCTTAATCTCCTCTGCTGCTGCCACCAACCCCTTCAGACCACTCCTTTTAAGTTTTAGAAGGAAACAAGTTTATTTAATTACAATGAAGGGTAGGGAAATAGATAATGTTAAGAGATTCTAAACGTTGAAAGCCCTCTCTTTCCTCTCTCTCTCAGACTGCACTCTCCAATACTCTGAGACAAGACTCCCGCTCCCCACTCCACTCGGACTTCTCCCTCTCACAAAAAAAACCCTCTCTCCCCCTCTCTCCTCCTCAGACTCTCTTCTTACTCCCCTCCTGAACAGCACTGCCCACTGTTTATATATCACAGGCTTCACCCCTCTTCTCACTCTCTCAGCCAATCAGCAGACATCTCAACATTCCACACTCCTCTCACACTCCCTCCTCCCCTCACATACTTACTGCTATAACGCTTTGCCCATGGGCAGGGGCATGAGGATTGTTTACTGTTAGATGGCTTGGGAACCTGGTATGGGAGTGTCTAAGATGTGTCTAACTGACATCTACTGCTCTGTGGGGAAGAAGAAGGAGCGAAGGAGGCAGGAGCAGGCCGAGGGAACATCAGGGCCTGCTCCAGTTGGACTGCCCCCCCCCCGGGCTAACTTCTTTGACTTCTACACAGAGAATTACTACAGGAAGTAGTAATTAATATTCCCCCTTCTTCCCTCTCCATTCCTTTTTCCTTGTGTGTAGTGTCTTTTTAGATTGTAAGCCTGCAGGCAGGGACTGTCTTGTTAATTGTTGTAAACCGCCCAGAGAGCTTCAGCTATTGGGCGGTATAAAAATGAAATAAATAAATAAATAATATGCTGTCATCTATTGAGATTCTTCCCCAATTATTTATGTGTAAAACACATTAATCTTGTCTAGTTTAATGGGAGCAGATGTGATTATTGTAAACACAAAAAACCTATATAAGATATGAGAATCCTTAGGAGGGCAGAACCTTGACACAGACCTTGCTGCAGGAGGTATTGTGTGCTGGCCAGGGGGCAGGGAGTCCGTCTGTTGCTGTTTCTTTGAGGGGTTCCAGACAACAGAAGGGATGTAAACATTGTACTCTTTTCTGTAGTTTGCTAATAAAGCTTTTCAACCTTCACCCATAAGTATGCTTATTGTCTCTGGATCCTAAAAAGAACCACTGCCTTTGGCAGAACATGAGCATGTGGGAGGCAACGTGCTTTCTTGCTCCAGCGTGGCCACGGCTAACTATGGTTTGTTTAACCCATAGTTAGCCTTATGTGTGAACCAAATCTTTATGTAATACTGTGCAGCTCTTACAACAACAGATATCAAAATAGCTGTTGCTATTATTATTACTACTACTATTATTATTAATATTTCTTTGCCGCCTTTGAGGGCAGGAGCCCTCCCAAGGTGACCTACAATAATACACTGGAGCCAGTGTGGCATAGTGGTGAGAGTGTTGGACTGGGACTTGGGAGATCCGGGTTCTAGTCCCCGCTCTGCCTTGAAACTCACTGGGTGACTTTGGACCAGTCACTGACTCTCAGCCTAACCTACTTCACAGGGTTGTTGTGAGGATAAAATGGAGAGGAGGAGGAGGATTATGTAAGCTGCCTTGGATTCCTTGCAGGAAAAAAGGTGGGGTATAAATATAAGAAATAATAATAATAATAATAATAATAATACACATAATAAAAACTGATACAGTCTTAAAAACACAACAAAAACAGCAACAACAGCGAATGTATCAAGAGAAGGCCAAAGTAAAATAGTATGTTTTCAGGGCCTTCTTAAAAACCTGCAATGATGGGGCCTGGTGGACCCCTGAGGGCAACTTATTCCAGAGGTGTGGGACCACTGCAGAAAAGGCCCTCTCTCATGTGGTCACCCACCTAAGTGCTCTCACAGGTGGGGAAATGAGAAGGCCCTCTCTTGCTGATCTTAAAATGTGGGCAGGTTGATATGGGTGGAGGCAGTCCTACAAGTAATTTGGTCCCAAAGTGTTTAAGATCAAACCAGCACTTTAAAATGGGCTTGGAAACACACAGGTAACCAGTGCAGCTGCTGCAGTATAGGCATTATATGATCGAATTGCCTCACCCCCACTCAGGCGGCCGCATTCTGCACTGGTTGAAGTTTCTTTAAAGGTAGTCCCACGTACAGCTCATTACAGTAGTCGAGCCTGGACATCACTAGGATAACTGAGGCAAGGTCCATCCTCTCCAGATAGGGCCACAGCTGGTGTACCAGCCTAAGCTGGTAAAACACACTCCTGGGCACCACAGTCACCTGGGCTTCCCCAGTTAGCGCAGAGTCCAGGAGAACTCCCAGATCTTTTGGTCTTTTGCGGGGAGTGCAACCTCTAAGACCAGTTGTAAACCTCTATCCAGAGTATCTGGTGCCTCCATCTTGTCTGGATTAAGTTTCAGCTTGTTTACCCTCATCCACCTCAAAACAACCTCCAGACACCGGTTCACGAGTTCGATAGGGGATGTGTGGATGGAAACAAGAGCTGTAGCTGAGTATCATTCACATACTGATGACACTTCTTCAGCCCAAATCTCCTGATGACTTCCCCCAGCGGTCTCCTGATGACTTCCTATGTTGAAAAGCACAGAAGACAGGATGGAACCTTGCGGCACCCCATACGCCAAAGGCCATGAGGTGGGACAAGAGTTCCCCAGCACCACCACCTGAGACCCCTCCTCCAGAAAGGACCAGAACCACTAAAACTGTGCCTCCCAAGCTCAACCCAGAAGGGATGTAAGTAAAGAACAGCACTTTCGACATTCTCATACAACCCTTAGGATATCATAGTTGATGGTATCGAAAGCTGCTGAGAAGTCCAGAAGAACCAACAGGGTTGCACTCCCCCATCCATTCCCCAGCGTAAGTCATCAACCAGGGTGATCAAGGCTGTTTCCATCCTGTAACAAGGTCTGAAACCTGATTAAAACAGATCTAAATAACTCGTAATGAATCCAACACTGCTTGGAGTTGTGAGGCCGCCACACACTCCAGCACTTTGCCCAGGAATGGCAAATGTGAAACCAGGTGGTAGTTATCTGAAACCATAGGATCTAGATTTGGTTTCTTCAACAAGGGCCTCACCACTGTTTATTTCAAAGCTGCAGGGACCTCACCGTCCCTCAAGAAGGCATTAATCACCTTGGAGGTCCAAGTACCCAGCCCAGCTCTGGAAGATTTCACAAGCCAGGATGGAAAAAGATCTAAAAAGCTAGTAGTAGCAAGATTGCAAATGGATTCTTACCTGTGTTCAATCGTATTCATTACGAGTCTTCCGCCATTTGTGTTCTAATGGTTGACACATTCGTTTCATTGTCCTCAGCTCCTCAAGGAGCAGACACACTTCTACGACTAGGTCAAGGACATTTGGGAGCGATCATATCAATAGCCTGGGTCATCTCCTCATTCCAAGCAGTGACCAGGACTTCAGCAGGACTGTCGGCTAAGCTTGCAGGAAAATCCCCAAGAGACCTCCAAAATCTGCCCAGATTCATCAGCCTCCAGAGGCAGGCCATGAAACTTGGTCCCCCACTCCCGCAGAGGTTATTGGTAGCCTGAAGTTTCATTTCTCCACCCAAGAGCCAGTGTGGTGTAGTGGTGAGAGTGTTGGACTGGGACTCAGGAGATCCAGGTTCTAGTTCCCGCTCGGCCATGAAACTCACTGGGTGACTTTGGGCCAGTCACTGACTCTCAGCCTAACCTACCTCATAGGGTTGTTGTGAGGATAAAATGGAGAGGAGGAGGACTATGTAAGCTGCCTTGGGTTCCTTGCAGGAAAAAAGGCAGGGTATAAATATAATAAATAAATAATGCTCCCAGAACTGCTTCCCTTTGCATACCTACTCACAGAATATCTCTTCCAACTATCAAAAAGGAAGTCCCAACAGTAAACAAGGTCAACAAGGTAGCAACAACACAAGTCCTGTCTTTTGGGGGCTTCATTGCAGCCCAAAACATTCCAAACTGGGTGGAGCAGAGGGCACACGTCTTCCCTTTTGGAGGCACACACATTCACAGTTTAAGAGAAGTGGAAAGACTTCTTAGCAAAGACATTTTGCACTTTTGATTGTAGACAGAAAATAAATGGTGATTATAGACCAGCCTTTCCCAACCAGGTATCCTCCAGATGGGTTGGACTGCAAGTTGCAACTTCCCTCATTCCCAGCCAACATAGCCACTGTTACAGACAACATTTCTAAGCTGGGGCGGGGGGGCGGGGATGCCTTTTTAAAAATTCTCTAGAAGTTTGAATGCTGGTTGAATTCAGAAAAGGAGCATTCTTTCAGGCTTCCTTGTCTCTAAAAGCTCTAGCCAATTTCAGAGGTTTTGAAAAGGGGTCTTTCCAAAGCCTCTTTGTAAGCTTTGTTTTCCTTTGGTTTATTACTCTGTGCAGAGTCCCAGGCACAAATGAAGAAGAATTAACTAATTCGCACTCAGAATACTTCTGATGTCCTCTAAATATAAACTACTGTCAAATTCACAAGCTCATACAAAATATACACAACCAATTGTTTTTGTTTAATGTGCTTCAGTCAAAATAAAAATGTGTACAGCCAAGGGTTCACCCCGGTTTTTAAGGATTTCATTTCAGATGTTGAACTTGACATATGATAAAGTAGTAATCCTGATCAGAAGCAGTGCATGGATGGCTGCTTAGGGGCAAAGTCCATGCTACACACAAACTAATGTAATAATTGCTCACCAAAAAAATGGGACTCTGAATCCTGCTAATGATCTCAAAGGGGCCCTGCCTTCTGAGACCTCTGTGTTCAACTTATGTCCTTTAATCCCAGGGTGAGAAGAAAGTAGATTGATGATTTGCAGTAGTTCAGAAAAGGTTTCTGACAACTGTCTATCAACATTAACAAGTAAAAGGCTTCCTTCCCGCACACACACCTTAAATTAGGCTGCTGTAACAAAGAAACTAGAAGTGGATCTTTTCCTGGGCTGGACTTGAGCTCAGAGCCATACTGTCCTTAATTCTTAGCATTTTCTGGCATCCTGAACCACTATTTTGTACCTGGCTCTGGTTGGTGGACTTTAAGGTTCTAGTAAAAAATAATAAATAATAAAGTGGATTCCACAAGTCTGAAGCCTTGTGGGATCTACTATAATCCAAGGGGGAAATTGGCTACAACTATGGATGTTACTGACCCAACTGGAGTGTTGTACTAGTTTGAGCCCATGTGTCTGAGAAAGACTTGTCGCTTGCAAGATCTACCATCTTGCAAAAAAATGGGACTCTGAATCCTGCTAATGATCTCAAAGGGGCCCTGCCTTCTGAGACCTCTGTGTTCAACTTATGTCCTTTAATCCCAGGGTGAGAAGAAAGTAGATTGATAGATCTCTAGATGATTTGCAGTAGTTCAGAAAAGGTTTCTGACAACTGTCTATCAACATTAACAAGTAAAAGGCTTCCTTCCCGCACACACACCTTAAATTAGGCTGCTGAAACAAAGAAACTAGAAGTGGATCTTTTCCTGGGCTGGACTTGAGCTCAGAGCCATACTGTCCTTAATTCTTAGCATTTTCTGGCATCCTGAACCACTATTTTGTACCTGGCTCTGGTTGGTGGACTTTAAGGTTCTAGTAAAAAATAATAAATAATAAAGTGGATTCCACAAGTCTGAAGCCTTGTGGGATCTACTATAATCCAAGGGGGAAATTGGCTACAACTATGGATGTTACTGACCCAACTGGAGTGTTGTACTAGTTTGAGCCCATGTGTCTGAGAAAGACTTGTCGCTTGCAAGATCTACCATCTTGCAAAAAAATGGGACTCTGAATCCTGCTAATGATCTCAAAGGGGCCCTGCCTTCTGAGACCTCTGTGTTCAATTTATGTCCTTTAATCCCAGGGTGAGAAGAAAGTAGATTGATAGATCTCTAGATGATTTGCAGTAGTTCAGAAAAGGTTTCTGACAACTGTCTATCAACATTAACAAGTAAAAGGCTTCCTTCCCGCACACACACCTTAAATTAGGCTGCTGAAACAAAGAAACTAGAAGTGGATCTTTTCCTGGGCTGGACTTGAGCTCAGAGCCATACTGTCCTTAATTCTTAGCATTTTCTGGCATCCTGAACCACTATTTTGTACCTGGCTCTGGTTGGTGGACTTTAAGGTTCTAGTAAAAAATAATAAATAATAAAGTGGATTCCACAAGTCTGAAGCCTTGTGGGATCTACTATAATCCAAGGGGGAAATTGGCTACAACTATGGATGTTACTGACCCAACTGGAGTGTTGTACTAGTTTGAGCCCATGTGTCTGAGAAAGACTTGTCGCTTGCAAGATCTACCATCTTGCATGAATCAGAGGGACTGAGCAAGGTAACTAGGAAAGATGACGGAGAAGGGAACTCTCTGCAATTAACCCTCACTGTTTCTAGAACTGTAGTGGGTAATTTGGACTCTTTCTTTCTGAGGGACTGTACATCCACTAAACCCACACTTGTGTGATCTGTACTAATCCAATAATATGCTTATTGGAAAGATGGCACCAACGTCAGTAAAATAAGGGAAGTTACCCTGGTGATACTTTTTCAGTTTTCTCTTTATTTTGTGTTGACCCACATTAGGGAGCCCAAGTACTCCTGGGGGTGCAAGCTGTCTAGAAATAGGGATATTCATTGTTTTTAATGGCACTTTTTAAAATTCAGGATTAAAGTTTTCTTCTTCTTCCTTTTACTTCTGTACAGCTTGCCAAGTACAATGGGCACTGTAACCTCCCAGCCCTTTGTAGGGGTGGGAGGGGTATGTTTTTAAATCTCCTCCCAAAGCCCTCGCCCTGCACATAAGTGTTAGCATGCCTGGGAGAAAGAGTTCAGACTAGTATTTCCCCTAACATGCTGTTTTTCCTTACATAGGGGTTTGTTGTTGTTTTTTTAACTTGTGGAAGAGCATTCAAACACACCGTCTCAACCCCCCCTCCGGAACTGCAAGCTGAAATGGTACAGTCCAGGAAAAGCATTGCCACTTGGTTGTATAAACTGTCTACCAAAAACAACTTCAGTTACTGTGGGTGTAGCCGACAACATAACTCTTCTAATTGCGCAAACACATCATTCAAGCTGAATTTAAGCACAAATAATTATTAGAGCGAAAACGTATTAATTTAGCTCCAGAAGTGAGTGACTCAGTTGGGTTTTTCAGCCCAACTGGGTCAACATCAGTGCCTAGAAATACTTTAAATTAAATAGTGATTGTCACATAGAGACAAATGAGACCGGGGAGGACAAAGAGAAGCATGGCCAAGAATTTGTGACTCAAAAGGGTTTAGTTTTCGAAGCAAAGTCAGAAACTGGAACAAAGAAGTCTTTTTCCCTCCACAAACACGGTCTTTGAGTCACTCAGGGTAGGAAGTATTGACCTTCCCTGGAACTCAAAATCAAATAAAACAAAACAATGAAAGAAGGATTGAGAGAGATGTCACGCCTATCTATGTGACATTCCTTCTGAAATCATGCTGGTGACTGAAGGTATTCCTGATTAGGCCTCAAAGGGGTGAAAATGAAGACCACAGTTTTAGGAGTTAGGGGTAAGTGAAACATTAAACAGAGAACAAAACATGCCTGATTACTGTGATGTTCAGAAAGCTCCTGCTAGTGATCAAAGAACTTCAGAGAGAATGGTACTTCTGTGTTTTATTCACACAAATAAGCTGGAGTGTTCTCTGGAGTTCTCATGTTGGAGTCTCCAGAAAAACAAACCCAAGCTTGCTGAACTGCATTAATTATTTCCATGTAACAACACTTGGCATTTTTAGAGCCCTTTTAAGTGTTCAAAGCATTTGCGTTCTTTCATTTTAATCCTTAGAACAATCGTATGAGTTAGGTCAATTTTAATATCATCTCCATATTGCAGTGCTGAGGCTGAAAAAAGGTGGGTTGCTTAAGGCCACCCAGTGAATTCATAGCAGAAGCAAGAGTCAAGGTGGCGGCTTAGAATCATAGAATACGTAGAGTTGGAAGGGGCCTATAAGACCATCGAATCCAACCCCCTGCTCAATGCAGCAACCCAAGTCAAAGCATCCCTGACAGATGGCCGTCCAGCTGCACCTTGAATGCCTCCAGTGTGGGAGAGCCCACTACCTCCCTAGGTAGTTGGTTCCATTGTCTTATTGCTCTGTTAGAAGCCAGATTCCGCCTGGACATCAGGGAAAATTTCCTGACTGTTAAAATGTCCAGGCGGAATCTGGCTTCCTGTAACTTGAGCCCATTATTCCGTGTCCTGCAATCTGGGATGATCGAGAAGAGATCCTGGCCCTCCTCTGTGTGACAAACTTTCAAGTACTGGAAGAGTGCTATCATATCTCCCCTCAGTCTCCTCTTCTGAAGGCTAAACATGCCCAGTTCTTTCAGCCTCTCCTCATAGGGCTTTGTTTCCAGTCCCCTGATCGTCTGTGTTGCCCTCCTTCTGAACCCTTTCCAGGTTGTCTAGATCCTTCTTAAAGTGTGGTGCCCAGAACAGGACGCAGTACTCTAGATGAGGCCTAACCAGTGCTGAGTAGAGGGGAACTAGTACTTCCCGCGATTTGGAAGCTATACTTCTATTAATGTAGCCCAAAATAGTATTTGCCTTTTTTGCAGCCACATTACATTGCTGGCTCATATTCAGCTTGTGATCTACAACAATTCCAAGGTTCTTCTCACTTGTAGTATTGTTGAGCCAAGTATCCCCCATCCTGTAACTGTGCAGTTGGTTTCCTTTTCCTAGGTGTAGCACTTGGGATTTATCCCTATTAAATTTCATTCTGTTGTTTTCAGCCCAGCACTCCAGTCTATCGAGATCACTTTGAATTGTTTCTATCGTCCAGAGTATTAGCTGTTCCACCCAATTTTGTGTCATCTGAAAATCATCCAAAACATTAATAAAAATGTTGAAGAGCACTGGGCCCAGAACCGAGCTTGCGGTAACTCATTACCTCTCCCCAGTTGGAGAAGGTACCATTGATAAGCACTCTTTGAGTCCGATTCTGTAGCCAACTGTGGATCCACCTTTTAGCCACTATGCCACACCAGCTCACTAACAGGCCACTTTTCAACTATGACTTGTAAAATGGCACACTGAATGATAAATTCTCTTAAAACCAAACCAACATTAAAATAAAACAAAACCTATACACATCAACATCAACATGTAGTAGAACACATAAAAGTCAGCAGGAGATGGTAAAAAGAAAAAGAAGCCCCCCCCCCCCGCTCCAAAAGTGTTGGTTTAAAAGGCCTGGCAAAATAACAAAGTTCTTACTGCTCTTGTAAAAAAAACACCAAAGGTTTTCCTCAGAAGCAAGTTCCACGGAGTGGAAGCCACTACAAAGAAGGCAGGATTCCTAGTAGATGACAATCTAGCCTCCCTCAGCTGTGGAACCCATTGCAGGACCTCATCAGCAGATCTTACATTCTTGGAGGAGGGCTGCCTGCTAATGCAGGAGAAACATTCCCTGAAATAACTAGGCCCCCAGGCTGTTTAGGGATTTAAAGATCCAAACCAATACATTTGGAAGCAAGTGGAAAGCATTTTGGAGGGAGAGGGAAAGAGGCTGGAGAGACCTCAGGACAGCTTGTATCCTTGCCTCCCCAGTCTCTTCCCCGCCACACCCATTGGAACGCCCCCTTTTCCCTCTCTCCAAGGTCACTTTCCACACTGGTTGCGGGGGGGGGGGGTCGGAGCTCTGATTCCCAGCTCTGAGGTCGGTGTGCTATCTCTGACCTCGGATCTCGGAATCTGAAATGTCCTATGGTTCCTCAGACATTGTTTAGGGGCAATAGGATTGCTCTAAGTCATCTTTTTTAAATAGCAAAGTTATTTTTAACATACATGATCTAATGTAATGCTTTTCAAAAATTAAGAAATATTTATAATTTTTAATAAAATTAAAATGATAAACAATATGCCTAGTTTAAGCTATATTCAATTAAGAACCCCCCCCCCCCAATCAATATCACTGGGTTCAGAACATAGAAAAACCACACCTTGTTTTTGGAAGCAAGGCATTCTTATTTATTTATTTATTTATTTGATTTTTACTCAGCTTTCTACCAAAATGGCACT
Organism: Shinisaurus crocodilurus; assembly: GCA_021292165.1. Lineage (NCBI taxonomy): Eukaryota > Metazoa > Chordata > Lepidosauria > Squamata > Shinisauridae > Shinisaurus > Shinisaurus crocodilurus. Next base: position 104,527,821 of record CM037876.1, read on the forward strand.
CAAGGTGGCCTATAGGCAAAATTAAAATTGATTAAAACAATACAACAATACATTAAAATACAATAAAACCATAACAGTTACAGCATAACAAATAAAAAAGCACCCAACCCAACAGACCCACTTACAGGCCAAAGGTCTTATTGAATAAATCTTCAAACGGGATCAAGTTCATTATGATGCCCTGTCGTCATCTTTTTTTTTTCTTTTGTTCTCATATAATGTATTAATTTAGCCATAAGAGCAAACTGCCACATTTCCCCCTATCCATTCATTCATTTGGAAATTCATTTTCCCCTATCCATTTATTCATTTGCCATTTGGAAATCTTAAGGCATATGGAGTAAGGCTTCTCCTAGATCTGTACATCTCCAACAGAAATCATGTTTTGTATGTTCAAAGTCATGAAAAGTTCAGTGAGCACTTAAAACAAGTGCCCCTCCCCATACTTAATGGGGGGCACTTTTAATCTGAAGAATACATTTTAATCCCTTTCAAGTCAGTTCTCCATCAAAAGTATTGTATATGGAGCCTTGCCTTTTCATTCCATTTAACCCAGTGTTCTCCAACCTTGGGTCCCCAGATCTTTTTGGCCTACAACTCCCAGCATGCCCCAGCCAGCGTGGCTGGAGCATGCTGGGAGTTGTAGGCCAAAAACATCTGGGGACCCAAAGTTGGAGAACACTGATTTAACCCATCATGCATTAACAGAGCAATCCTATGCGTGTTCATTCAGAAGTAAGCCCCACTGTGTTAAAATGGCACTTACTCTCAGGTGTGAATAAGATTGCAGCCTAAGTGAAGTTTGCCATTTAATGCAGAGAAAAGTGCAATCTGCCCTATATGCCTGGGGCAGCTTTACTGATTTCAGTAAATCGGGGTTTTATGGTGCAACTAATGCATCTGGGTCAAACTTAGAATTGAGCCCGTGCTGCATCTGTAACTATTGCCAGCTTGCTCAGGTGGGTAATGTAATTCAGTTTTAAGATTCCCATGTGGCTTAAGGCAGCTCTTATCAGTTGACTTAATTCTCAGATTAGCCATGAGTCAGTACTGTTTTTCTCTACCTTCTCATCCTATAGCTTGTTTCTCCGTTTACCTTTGTATTATCTTCCTAATTATCTCACTGAAAACAAAGACTGTATTTTCTACAGTTCCACAGAGGCCAAAGACTGTAATAACAGGGATGTGATTTAATTATTAGAAGCCTCTAAGTTGTTCTACTTTTAGTTACATAACCCTGCCTTTTCATTTATGTTATCGTTCATGGTTATAAAAATCTTAATATAGTGATACTAACTCTTTTTCTGGGTATGTAAGCAAGCGTCAGTTAAGTCAGTTAACACTAGACCAGTCTAAATGTCAGAGGAGTGTTAGAATGGAATTCAAACCTGTTGCTAAGCAACCTCCAGCATTCCCTCCCCTGATTCAATCAAATGGTTCAGTCCACTGAACCCTGCCCCCTGCCCTTCAACCAGACTATACACAGTCTGCCTTAACCCTTTAATGGGCAGTTGTTGACTTAAAAAACCTCCCTTCAGAGTTGACATCTTTTTGTTGCATATTCTAACATCCCTTCTTGACGAAAGATGGTTCACGCTCTCAGGTCCATCTTCTCCAGAGGTTCATGATGACGATCTCTGAGTTATGTCTTGGTTGTCACTTCACAAGAGCATGCAAGCTCCAGTCACCTGACCCGATCTCCGAAGCTATTGTGCCTTGGCCCACTCTGCTCTGTCATCTGGATCGGGGTCACCAGTTTCTGCCTTTGTATCCTCACTAGGCCTCTCTGCATCCTCTGAATTAATTCAGGAGTCTCTTTCATTGCACCTTGTCTGTGCTTTTACTTTGATTTGTACTTACCACCGCCCCTTCTGAAGGTGAAGCTTTTTGCAATGGTGTACGTGTTGCCTTGAGACACTGTATCATTGTGCCACATGACTGACACTGCTAAATCCTTTGTCAAGCTCTTATTCACTAACTCTTTAATTTGCATCTGAGTGTCTGTGACCTAGGCGTTGGTGCCATAAATGCACACACTTGACATGTGCACCTTGTGTAGCTTGCCTCACCAGATTTGCTTTGTCATCTTCATAGTTTAATTGGCATAGGTGCTCACCTGCCATACTCATGGCTGTGATCTCTTCTCCTTTCTGGATTGTGCACTCTTGTCCACAGAAGTGTACACTCAGTCCTTTCTCAGCTAAATGTTTTACTGATGTGAACGAGGATTTTAGGACTGGAACAAACAAAAGATCTTCCAACAATACCCTGGTTTGACCACCAGATGATGTCAGACAGTTCAAAAAAACGTTTCCTCTTTCCTGTGTGCCTTTGTACTGGAAGAATCAGATTATCCAAATATTTAGCTTTATTGTGGGCCCTTGTAAACTGAGGGAGTTGTTTTACCATATTTAAGGTTTAAACTGTCCTAACACCTATACAGGCAATCTCCTGGGACATCCCTCCCACACTGCCTGGCTCTGAGGAAGCCAGGCATTTTGGCCTGGTCGGCTTTCTGAAGAGCTGCGCCCACCACTTCCTCAAGCTGGCTGGGAATGATGGAAGTTGCAGTCAGATACATCTGAAGAGCACTAGGTTGCAGGAGGCTGAACTACAGGAACTTCAGGATGACCAGACTAAAGATGATTCATAAACCACCAGTGTCAATAGTCAAGTTTAGAAGCAAGTGCCATAGGATCATAGGAAGTCCTTGAGTTCCTCCATATTACCTTGCCAATGTTATCAACTGGACTTCAGAAGACCAGCATGGAGACCCACAAAGCCTCCACCTCTAATCAGCAGACATGTAGTAAGCATAATGTCAACATTATTTTATATCATTAACATAAAAATTAATATTTAAGGTGTGTAAAAGTTGTGCACATCTTGTCAATGTTGAGTTGAACCTTTGGAGATTGTGGTCTGTGGCTTGGAGGGTCTGAAACCTTGGCCACCCATGTCAAACAAGAACCTACTCATGTGTTAGTGTACCAGAAGCAGAGAGAAGGTTCACAACAGATGGGTGGCTGCAAGGTCCAAGCAAGAGACTGAAGCTAAGTACCACAGGAGAAACAACTTGCCTACCCTGTCTAGGGTAGCCAACCTACTTACCCCCAAACGTGGTAACCTGTCAGTCTTGCAGTCTGAGTAAAACCCAGTCAATAATTCTCTAGATTTGGAGGGGAGCGATAAGTGCATATGATGCTCCAGAGGAGAGGGGGAAACCTTCCCAAACCACATCAATACAGGAAAAAGTGTGCACCCCATAAGCAGTCACAGATGTGTATTTTTCTGTGTATTTGTGCTGGGATTCTGCATTACACCACCATTACCAGTAAATAAACACCCTGTGTGTGTGTGCGCGTGCACTTGCGCATGCACACGCACGCGCACGCACACACACACGCATGCAAGGACATACACAAATGTGTCAAATCTGAAGTTGCTGCAACATTCACCCAGAGAAAGGCAGACTAGAAACTAAATTGAGACATCAGTTTTATCTATGTGTTTTTTCTAGGCAGGACAAATGACAAACATTTCTTGTAAGACCCTGTCTTCTGCATATCCATCCCGTGGAATACTCTTGCAACACACTGATAAGACTAAAAAAAAAAACCTCTTGTCAAGTTTTTGCAGGATGTTTCCTATCACCAAATGACCAGTTACAAGCTAGTAAAACAAAAGTTGTAGTTCCACTGCTCCCAACCCAAATCAGCCACATATTGTATCACTTATTTGGAGGCTTCAGTACTTTCCTCCGAGCCCTGATCTAAAAGTCTAAAGCTGCAATCCTAAACTTACTAGGGAGTAAAGTGCATTGAACTAAGAGACTTGCTTCTCGGTAAACACACATAGGATTGATTGTGCTGTCAGGCTGCAGTCCTATTCACATTTATCTGGCAGTAAGCCCAATTCAATATAGTTAAATGTTTACTAAGTGCTGGGAACCCGGAACAGGAAATCCACGATTCAGATCTCACTTTTGTCCTGAACTCACTAGATGAACTTGTCCAAGTCAGAATTTTTCAGCCTCAGAGCCCCATCTACAATATGGAGATAATGCTGACCTACCTTACAGGGTTGTTGTAAGGATAACAGTACACTGAAAGCCACCTTGAGTGCCATTGTTGGTAGAGACGTGAAGTAAAAATCAACTAAGTACATACGTCAAGCACTTCAAACACACCATACCACTAAGCATCTCATCTTCCTCTTCCTCTTCTTCAGAAATACATCCCTGACCCACCAGGTCTCCATTACATTCACACACATGCAGGCAACCTCACACATTATACATCTCCCACCCGACCCAAGATTTCATTTTAAATTCCTGCTTCCAGATTGACATCACGAAATGCCATATTTTGCTGGGAGGATTCCTGGGCCTTTAACTCTGCACAATAAGCCAAAATTCAACAGGTGGGGTTTCCCCGTCACTGCATGCGGGGGGGGGGGGGGAAGTGAAATAACTTTTGATCATGCAGATAATGAAGACATAGGAGCCCTGCTAAGGAAGAGGTTGGCAGCCCTACTTGCTGGAAGCAGTCGGATTCCTGCTGGCATTGGAGAGATGTGTGCAGAAGTCAGAAAGTGTTCAGCTAGTTTTCAATATGGCTTTTTGGAATGCTTAAAAATGCTTGTCCCACTGCCTTCTTTATCCACCTACACTTCCCTCCAGTTTACCTCCTGCTCTGTTATTCATAAGTGTATTATATGTGGTGTAGTGCCACACTATGTGGCGTAGTGGTTAGAGTGTTGGACTGGGACTCGGGAGATCCGGGTTCTAGTCCCCGCTCAGCCATGAAACTCACTGGGTGACTTTGGGCCAGTCACTGACTCTCAGCCTAGCCTACCTCACAGGGTTGTTGTGAGGATAAAATGGAGAGGAGGAGGAGGAGGAGGAGGACTATGTAAGCCGCCTTGGGTTCCTTTCAGGAAAAAAGGCGGGGTATAAATATAATAAATAAATTAGTACTCACTTGAGGTCAGGGTTCACTGTAGCAATATAGTTGTAACATCTCCCCAGGATGATTTCATGCAGGTGTTCAGTGGTCCCTTTTCCTTTCCACTGCAGGACTTCTGAGCTGGTGGCCTCTTTCTTTCCAGGTATGAGCACAGCAACTAACACAATAACAACTAGCATAACCAACAGAAGCATGACCCCAGTCAATATCCATTTGTGCCGTGCAGTCCTGGTAGAGCTATTTTGAAAGGGCATCTTGATGGAAGTTTCTGAAAAGCAGCAACAGCTGCTGCTTCCTTCTTCACTGGCAGAAAAGTAGCTTTCTAATGTCACACACTGTTCCTGTTCTCCCTCCCTCCCTCCTTCTGTTTCTGTTTCTGTTTCTCTCATCCCACCCCACCCCCCACTATGTAAAGATAAACTAGCAGGAAGATGTGGGTTGCATTTCTGTTGGTTCAGGCAAAAAAGGCTTCATCTGAAGCAGTACACTATAAAGCTCACTCAGGACCACTGGGAGATTATCAATTTTACCCTTTCTGTCAGATTGACAGGGTGTTGGAGCAGTAACCAGTCATTCCTGTTTTTAACACTAGTCTGCATTTTGGTCTGCTATGAAGTCTTGGTCACAGACTTCTCACAGGGATGGCATTCCTTTCCCACCCTTGGAGAAAAATATGCAAAGGAATCATTTTGTAAAGTACACTAAAGACGATTTGAAACAAGGTGCAGCTTTTAAAGTTTAAAATTTAAACAATTGTTTTTTGTATTTTACTTATTTTTTTATTTGGGGTGGTGGGTAAGGCAGTCCACAAAACTATTAAGTTAGTGTGTTTGCACTTAACGTAAACCATAGTTACAATATGCTGGTGTATGTAGAATCACAATGTTAAAATTCTACTTTTAAATAAACATTAACAAGATCGGTAAAACAGTTTGTAACAACTCCCAGAAGGACAGCTGTGTTAGTCTGTTGCAGCAAAAACTATGCAGTTTCTTGTGGCTTAAAGGCTAACAAATTTATTATGATCTTTTAAAATCTATTTTGGTAATTATCAGGATAATCTCCCTAGAGACAGAGGACCTGGCTCAATACCAAGGGCCATTGGACATATTATGATGTGGCAAACCCAGGATGTCTGAGCCAACTCCATCTCCCTAACAGGCAAACCTGTATGACATGCGTTCACAAAAAAAGTTTGTCACATTCAAACTTGAGATGTCCATGTGTAAACTTCAAACATCTTAGGTGTACATCTAAAAATGTAATGTGTGAATTGACCCTATGATTTTCTGGGCAAACCCTCCAATATCCGACTGAACAGGTTCTCTGTTTAACATGTAATAAGCCTGCACGGCCCTACCATTAAGTCAATCAAGTGGGGCAGAGCTGACCAAAAACATTTTGCTGCCTGAGGCAAAGGATGAGATGATGCCGCACCCCCCGCAATTCCAGGAACAGAAGCTGACCAGACTAAAAGCTAAATCTCACTTTGGCAGTGGCAATGGACCAGCATCTTCCAGTGCACCTGGAGGAAGCATGCTAGTTTAAGGGTGCAGGACAGGCTATGTGGCTGTCGTAGCAGTCACAGCGCTGTGCTGTCCTCCAACATCTAGCTGCCACATACTATCATCTGCCGAGTCAGAAGTCTCACTCTGCCTAATGGCCAACTGTCGCTGGAAGAGACAAAGTAAAGGAGGAAGTGTTTGCAGACAATTCTTGCCCCTCCTATTTTCAGGCACTTCAGGCATGCACCTTCCGGAGGCATAAACCAAGCCTGTGGATTAAAGCCAAAGGATCTAATACAGGCCTGTGGCTCACGCTGGCTCAGCTTGTCTGAGTGTGGAAAGCTAAGCAGGGTCAGGCCTAGTTATTACTTGGATGGGAGACCCCTCCTCTAGTTTCCTGCATTGAGCAGGGGGTTGGACTCAATAGCCTTGTAGGCCCCTTCCAACTCTATGATCTATGAATCTATCTATGAATCTATAATCGAAGACCACTGCACCTTGGAGGGTTTTTTGTATATGTTATACTAGCTGTTGCCTGCGGCTGCGCTCGCGTGGATTTTAGGATTTGGTACAATGGAAAAGATACAGTGTCTCTGACTGAAAGTATAACGTTTAGGCTGGGTGCTGGCAGCAGAAAACTTTTCTGACAGAAATATCTGATCTTAAAGAAAAATCAGGTTAATCCTGTGAGTCTACAGGTGATGAAGAGTGACTGTGCCAAGTTTGGGGTAGATCCGTCAAAACGTGATAGAGTGGAGCCTATGCGATGACACCCTACACACAATAGTCATTCAGTCATCTAAAAACTTCCCCTCCCTTTTCACCCCCTCAGAGAACATTCTAAATGACCTAGGGGAGATTTGCATACCCACCCCTATTGGCCCCTGCAGGAATTCATACAAACATTCTAAGTGTCGTATGGGCTATTTGCATAACTGCTCCTATTGGCTCCTGCAGCAATTATGAGGTGAGGCCGATTTGCATAACTGCTCCCCTGTTGTTTTGCCCATGGGATATGAGAGTGGGGTGATTCCCCCCCCCTTTTTCACCCCCTTAGGGATGGAATGGAATTTCCCAAAATCCTTCCTTAGTGGGGGTCTACGTCATAAAAGCAATGTCCCTTCAAAATTTCACGTTCCTAGATTAAACAGTTTGAGCTGGGCATTGATGAGTCACTCAAAATCAGTCAGTCAGTCAGTTAGGACACCTTCTTTTATATATATAGATTTATTGTTTATGTTTATCAAGGGCTTCTGTATTTAGTTTTAAGAGTATATTTTAGTTCATCTTTAGTGTTGTTATTATCCTTGGTAACCCTTTTCTATAGATTTTTTTGAGGGTTTGTAAATACGGAGAAAGGATTTTCTCTTTGGCCCAGAAATCTATACTGGAATATTGTTTCCCTGTGGAGTCAATGAAAGAAGGAAGCAGTGTAGACTTATGTACACAGACTTTTCTAACTCCTGGAGGGAACAATCCTATGGCCCCTAGCCAGCGTCTGAAGGGCCATAGGATATTTCAGATTCCAAGATCCTGGAGACAGTGCTCCAACCTTGGAGGTGGGGATTGGAGCTCTGACACCCCCCTTGCAGCCAGCACGGGAAGAACCAAGGGAATGCAACCTCGGAGAGGGGGGAAAGGGGATGTTCCGGTGGGTGGGGAGGGGAGGAGACGAGATGCCAGGATATGAGCTATCCTCCAGCCTCCTTCCCTCCCGCTCCAAAAAGCTCCAGCTAGACGGGCAAAAAAAGCCAATCTAGCGAAAATGCAGGGCAGGAAGGCGGAGATTGCCTCTGCCATTTCTCCTGCTCTGCATTGGGTGACCATAAGCTTCCAAGTTTGGGGACTTACGGGCATCGTCATAGGATTGCACTCAAACTCAAGCAGACCCTTGGAGGAGAGAGAGGGGGGGGAATCTACAGATGCAAAGTCACATGGGTGTGCAAGATGATGTGATAACAGATAATTGGGTATTTGACTTAGAATCTACTATATAAATGTGAATGTTTGTCCGTACATTTGTACGTACTTGGGTCCGCGCGGTGGGTTTGCGTCGCCTTGGCTCCTACCCAGTTGGACAGATCCGCCCCAAACTTGGCACGCATACTCTCCATCGCCCAAGGACCAAGACTGGTGGGTTAAAATCTCCAAAAAAACCCTCACCGCGCCTGTACGGCCCCAAATAGATGAGAGCCAATGGCATCGCTTGGAATGCTTGCAGGGGCCATTCAGCAGGCGTTATGCAAATAGCTCCAACCGGCACATAGAATGTTGGTATGCACTGCCTCCACAGGGGCCCAATCAGAGGCGGATATGCAAATCTCTCCTACGTCCAAACAGAATGTTCACATGAACCACAGCTGGGACAAGAGGGATTTGATTGCGTAATCCCGGGGAGGGGAGGCAGGGATTTCATTGTTGCATAGTCCCAGGGGGGAGGGGAAGCAGGGATTTGATTGTGTAGTCCCGGGGGGGGGGACACACAGGGATTTCATTGTGTAGTACTGGGGGGGGGAACAGGGAATTCATTGTTGCAAAGTCCCGGGGGGGGGGAAGCAGGGATTTCATTGTGTAGTACTGGGGGGGGAACAGGGAATTCATTGTTGCAAAGTCCCGGGGGGGGAAGCAGGGATTTCATTGTGTAGTACCGGGGGGGCACAGGGAATTCATTGTTGTGCAGTCCTGGGGGAGGGGCGAAGCAGGGATTTGATTCCCGGAGGGGGGGGAAAGAAGGGATTACATTGTGTGGTCCCGGGGGGGGGGAATTCATTGTTGCATAGTCCCAGGGGGGAGGGGAAGCAGGGATTGGATTGCGTAGTCCCGGGGGGGGCACACAGGGATTTCATTGTGTGCTCCTGGGGGGGCAGGGATTTCATTGTTGCATAGTCCCGGGGGGGGGGAGCAGGGATTTCATTGTGTAGTACTGGTGGGGAGGGAAACAGGGAATTCATTGTTGCATAGTCCCGGGGAGAGGGGAAGCTGGAATTTCATTGTGTAGTCATGGGGGGAAGCAGGGATTTCATTGTGCAGTACTGGGGGGACGACGACAGGGATTTCACAGCGGACAGCTACCTTAAGGAATTTCGAACAAAGAGTGCCTATAGGAAAAGGACGACCTGTGCAATGCCGGGTAAAAAAAAAGCTAGTCTCCAATAAAAGGTTTATTTATGCTCCCAGAGCAGTCCCAGTTACTGAAGAGTAATTTCAACTCTGAGGTGTTGGGCAATACATGTGAAAATAGCTCTGCAGTGCAGCTGATGGGCATGGAATTGTCCCTAAAACTTATGAACAACTTGGGGATCAACCTTTTCTTACAGAACAAATGAATGGCTTTTAAAAAATAACTTTGAATCTATAAGGCTTTCAGGGTTAAAGGCTAACATGCAAGCAAGCACAACTTTAATTGAAACGGGGATACTGGTTACACAGCTCCTGTCAGTAGTTCCTTTACAGGGGGCCTTGTAGCATGATAGATGGTAACAACCACCACTCTGGTTCTGAAGAGGTACATATTGATAACGAGTTTATTAATAAATCCCAGGTTACTAAGGGACAGCTAAGGGAAATTTTCCAGGATTGGGAGGAACACACTGAGAAATGTCATGGTTCTCTGAGCAAGTTGGGTCAGTGGATTTTATTATTTTTTTAATTTTTAACAATATTTTCTTGTCTAGGGTTAGTTACACTTGACAAATAGAAGGAGGATTGTGAAGGACTGCCAACCGGTCCTTTACTCAAGACCAGAGATCAAAGGTGCAAAACTGCCAGCCTTAGCTCTGCTGTCTTGACCTGATTCTCTCAGGGCCTTGTCCTGGGTCTATACACCGGATTTAGCACTGAACCGCAAAGAGACCACACACACCGTGTGGGGTAAAACCAGGAAAGTTTATTTAAGGTAAACAGATTACAATAAAAGGTGGGGAATGAGGGAAGAGGGAGAAAGGTGGGGAGACACTTTGATACATACAAGTAAAGCTACAAAATAACAAAAACTAGTTATTTACTATATAAATACCCAGGCACTTACTCTCTTTGCCTGGGGGTTGGTCTTCTCAGGGTTTGCCTCAGCAAAAGCCCTACTCCGTGCTGCTTCACGTCCAGACACACAACAACTCCAGAAGCCACAGCTGGCAGTATAGATTCCCCCCCTCCTTTCCGTAGCTTGGCTGTCCTTGGCCAATCAGGAGGAACTTCATCTGGGCTAGGTGGAGGAGGGGTGGCTCATGACTAGAGGGCGAATACCTGTGGCACAGAGGCATCAAAGGGACATGGGCGACTCTGAGGCGCCATCAGAGAAAGCTATGTACATTTGCATGGGATTCCCAACCTCCAGCTGGGATTACCTTGTTTACACAGTTTACACTGTGTCAAACTTTTGTCATACATGATCACAGTCCCACTTGTGGACTTCCTATCTGTTGCAGCGCCCCAATCAGCATCAGTGTACACACAAAAACCTCCCTCTGTCTGTGTGTGATGACAATTTCAGTTTGCAATTCATGGAACCTTTTAAATACCTTAACACACGTTTCACAGCTAGCCAATCATACATAGAGGGATTTTGGGTTTTCCTGCTAAGTATGTTCACAGCATTGCTGATGTCTGGCCTACTCACATTTGCCAAATATAGCAGGCTTCCAATAACACTTTGATATTGTGTGTGTGTGTGTGTGGTGCAGGAAACTCTGACGCTTTTCTTCACAAGGATCCTGTTGTGGAGTCCATTCTCTTGATAACAGCTGAAGAGGTACTTAGGTATAGTCAGATGTTTAGATGAGATGGCGCTTCAGGGAAAAACTGAGATCAAGATAAAGGTAATTTAAAATACTCTTTCTGTATCCTACTGGCTAAAAACAAAACAAAACCATAAAGGTATTGTTCAACTGACTTTTACTAGTCAAGCTCACTGTCAACTGTTTTGGAGTTGTACAATTTTGAAGATAAAGAAATTTCCTGTAATTGGGGCAAACCTCAAACTATTCAGAATTTTAGTGTGGATTTTAATATGAGAGATTTTTTTTAAAAAAACCTATTACAAAAATAGAGTACATTGGAATAGTTGTATCTACCCTTCAAACAGGAAACCATTTTATAGGAGAGTGAGGGTTACGGGCACCCCACTAGATGCCTGTAGCCGTCCGAACTCGGAGGATTATGGGCATCCTATGCACATGCGGCCCTCCCAGCGGTAGGGGGTACATGATGGGGCACATGTGCGTGAGCAGCAGAGTGCGTGTGCGCATGGGAGATTTAAAATCCTGTCTGTGTGCTAGCAGAGGCCTGTTATTCCACACACAGATCTTCCAGATCTCAGCTCCCCCCTTCTCGCAGCGTGCAGCGTGTTGTGAAGATGCCAGCCCAGCCTGCCTGTAATCCAACTTGCTACCAGCTTCCCCGTTTGCAGATTAATCCATGGAGTCAGGAAACACTCTGTAACACCACAGGTCTAATTCTACCTGTTTATTCCACTTAGCAAGTAAAGTTCTACAGAGTATACATTTCCTAGTTACAGTCCATGTGCAGAGTATAAATGCATAGCAAGCATTACATCCAGTGGAGTAAGTTGAGCTTCACTCCACCTCAGCAAAGAAGTTACATTGTTGCAGTGACAAAAGTCCAGCAAGAAAAACAAAGGAGAAGAGAGAAAGCAGTCCTGCCTCTCCCTAAGATGGCTTCAGACAGAAAACAAGTTAGCACGTCATCAGGACATACAAACCATGTGACTAGCTCATAATGCTCCCATGGTCTAGGCTTCCCATGCGAAAAACACGAGAACCCAGAAAGACATAACAAACTTGTTTACAGCCATTCTGTTCTTTCCATGTGTAGACAGTGTGCTACAGCTGGTGAAGTGATACATATCACAACAGTACATGCAATCCACCACCCTTCTGGATTCTCCACCTGAGGTGGGGGATTCACCCACCTCATGGGAAGGCTGGATCTGGGTAGGATCCCAGTCTCCAGTTCAATCTGGAGTTGTTTATCATTCCCTGGATATGGATAAGGATGGTTGAAAGCAGTAGATATGACTGGTGAAAGAGAATTTTATAGTCAGAATTGTATTCTTTTTTTTCTTTTTTGGCAGGTGAAAGCGCGAATGCAGCCCCACTACCACAAATTATGCAGTCGAGTTTCCCGCATTTGGGGAAATCACAGGGGTCAGCACACCTGGAGTGCAATGGATGAGCCTCACCCTGGGAAAACCTCCTTCGTGATCAAGGTGTCCCCTGCCAGGTAAGTATTCAGAATTGTATTCTATCTTGGAACATTTCTGGATGTGTTAATTGGTGGGAAAATATTTTTTAATACCTTTACAGGGTTATGGTATAATTTGTTTATAAGAAACATGGCATTTGGAGTATACCTCCCAGGATGTATTATTTGTGATAAGCCAGGTATCAAAATTCAGAAAATGGGGAGAGGTGAGGGTGGAAGAGGTAAGTGTATTGGGATCAATAATCAGAAGACATTGTAACAAGGATTTGGCATGCATGAGCTATTCACAGTGTCCACCACACTCTTTGAGTGGAGCCATGAAAGCAATGGATTCTTGCTAAGTTTAATTGCTGTGACAAATTTGTATTGCAGCATGGCCTCAGTTAGAACATAAGATAAACAGGTACCAGCAGGACCGGTGCAGGGCAGTTTGGCGCCCTAGGCTAAATTATATTTAGCGCCCCCCCTCTCGTGCCGTGGGGGGGGCTCCGGAAAGCAGCCCTGCTCTGCGACCTCCCGCCCCCCGCCGCTGCCACCAGACCCCCCCCACACGCTGCCGCTGCCGCTGCCGCCCCCCACCTACCTTCCCACGCCTCCTTCAAAAAGGGACCCCCGCGCTCTGTTTTTGGCCGGGGGAAACCAGAGCAACAGGGCTGTTTAAGCCCTGTTGCCCTGGTTCTTCCCGCCAAAACAGAGCGCGGGCGGGGCTCCGGAAACAGCGCGGAGAAGGTAGGTGTCGGGGGGGGAGGCGGCGCGGAGGAGAGGCGAAGCGAGGCGAGGTGGGGGGGAGGCGGCGCGGGGGGGAGGCGGCGCAGAGGCGAGGCGAGGCGAGGCGGGGGGGAGGCGGCGTGGAGGCGAGGCGAGGCGAGGTGGGGGGGAGGCGCCCAGGCTCGGCCCCACCACTACTCCGGGCGCAATCCCCCGCACTGACCTGGATTTCTCGGAGAGGCGGGCGGGCAGGGCAGGAGCGCGCCGGCAGCGAAGAGGAGCGCATCGTTCTGCGCCCTCTTCAACTACGCGCCCTAGGCAACAGCCTAGTTGGCCTAGCGGTAGCGCCGGCCCTGGGTACCAGCCACTGTGAACTGTTTACCTCATTCCTGAGATAAGGAGGTTTCTACAAACTTCTATTGAATAAGTTAATTGGGACTACTTTGGGGGTTCTTCCTGCCCTCCCTTTCCTTGCTGGCAGCTTCAGGCAGTGTCTGGCACCTTCTAGAATTTAGGGAGACCTCTATAAAACCCACAGCTTGTTAGCTTGTGCTTTGGCTTTCGACCTGGGATGAGGCGTGCACAAGTGTCCAAGCAAACAGTGCCCCGGAGCTACATCTGTCTTATTTGGGAGCCCTACTTCTGAGGGAGGTGTGTAAGCTTATCTTTCCTTGTCTGTTTATGATCTGCACCAACTTTCCATCATTGTCTTCAATAAAGTGTATGTTATCTTTTCACACAAGTGGTTTCATCTCCCTGATTATCCTTGAATTGAAATCGAGGGGGCCTTGATTGGACAGGCCCCTAGGGTAATACAGTAAGGGTGGATGATTTGCATTAATGTTTACAAACCTCCAGCAGATTTATCCCTATGGAATAGTCTGGATCTGCTTCTGGAAACTATTTCATTATATTTTCCTGGTATGAATCTTTTATTATGGGAAGACTTTAATGCCGGAGGGGTGGCCTGCAGGGCAAAAATGTCCTTGGACTTCCAGCAATTGCCCACCCCTGCTTTATTGCAGGTATTGGTTTTGGATTGCAGCTGGAGTATGGTCAGATTTCAACCTATATGGCGTATACCGGTATTTATTCCTCTGGACTGTCGTTCCTCTGTCGTTCATTTGACGACACCATAACAACACTGCAACCCTATGCCTGTCTACTCAGAATTAGTACCATTGTATTCAGTGGGGTTTACTCCCAGGTAAGTGAGTATAGGAATGCAGCCTAAATCAGTGTTCATCACTTTAAGGCCCGAGGGCCACTGATGGCTCCCAATCACCTCCAGTGCAGCTCTCTGGCTTTCTCATTCACTCTCACACTCTCTTTTTGCAGAAGCTGCTTACTCTCAGCAGAGGCTCTCTAAGGTTGCCTTGTTGTTTGCTTTGCCTGCCTAGTGCCCCCCTCCTCCTGCCCAATGTGGCTTGCCAAACAAGTTCTATGCACATACACAGAAAACACTAATTTTCTCCTTGCTGGGTTAGGAGCCAAGTGTTCATTAAGGAATGATACTTTGCCCCATTCGGTTCTGGTAAGGCCGTTATCTTAAAAGGAGGCTTCCAGTTTGCATGTTTAGAATTCGAGAAAGGCATGGGGGACATGCCTGCCTCCCCAAAAGCCATGGAGACAAGCAGCTTGATCAAGAAAACTTGTAACAAATACAGGCAGTCCCTGAGTAAAGAACGTTCGACTTACAGACAACCCATAGTTAAGAACGGACTTCTGGGTTCCCCAGCGCTACGTCATTTACGTAGATTACATAGCGTAGTATACTATGCAATTTACATAATTTACGCAATTTAATGCCCATTTTAACGTATAGAATGCTATGCTGTTCCTACTTACGGTACATACAAATTCGACTTAAGACATTCTTAAGACATTCTTAAGAACGGAACTCGTTCGTAACCTGGGGACTGCCTGCCTGTAGAAGAAACTAGGTGTGGAAGGGTAGCCTGATCCTACAAATGGATTTACATGGAGGTTATCTCAATAAATTTGATAGATATTATGTTTCTGAGCTCTAGGGGCAGGAGTGTGGTAGACTTTTTTTTATGGCTGCCATGTTACTGCCTCCTATGGAAAATGTTCATATTGATGAGCAAGCTGCGAGTGACCATTTGCCAATAATTCTGTCCCTGTCATGGGAAGTGTGGAATAAATCCCACTAAGAACGCTGCATTTTTGATGGTTTGAGAAGGCTCAGATACTCTGTAACTTTAGAACAAGAAATTTATCTACTTCTGTATAACCCATACATGATCCAGCTTTCAGCTAACTCCTGAAGTAACAATGGTGATATTAGAAATGCTTACTGTAGTATTATAAGTACTTTGAAGCCCTATGTGTATAAAACCATCAAACATAGAAATAGTTACATTTCTAAAGTCTATTGGTTTGATCTTCGTTTTGGCTATTACTAAGAAACAACATCTGCATAATAACCTCTTAAAAGCAAAGAAGCTGGAATATTCTAAGTATCTATGGTGAGAGCTCAGTTTGGCTTGTCTCCAGCAAAAAGAAAGAAGGCTTTGGGATTTGGTCTTTACAGGCTTCAGAGAAGTATGAATTATCTCTGATGTCCAGATTATACGTTCTGTGTGGGTTAATTATTTTCAAGCTATTTTTAGTTAGGAGAAGAGATTTGTTGGGCAGAAGAGAGATTAGAGCCTTTGAAGGATCTTCTGGAATGGCCCCCTGTAACTATTGAAGAAATTAAAAGACTGATTTTCAGCTGCCTAGTGGTAAAGTCACATGCAAAGATATATTGCTTCAGAATTATTCCAAGTCAATTCAGATTGGTGGGCTCCTATTGTAGCAAGACTGTTCTCTTATATTAATTACTCAGATAGGATATCTCAGGACTCAAAAAATAGCATTGTGTTTCCCATTTTTTTAAAAAGGTGATAAATCAAATCCCAGTAATTATAGACCCAGGGTTGTAGCCAATGTTAGTCCTACTTAGAGTAGACCCATTGAAATGATACAATACAACCCCGAGTATTTCTTTATTGCATTTATATACCACCCAACTGGCAAATGCCCTTGGGGCAGTTTACTACAACAACAACAACAACAACAGCAACATAACCAAAACAATAAATACAACAATGAAAATATTAACATATTAAAACATTAAAGGCAGTAAAATATTTAAAATATTAATGAGCCAGCAGTTAATAATCAAAACAACAGATTAAAGATTAAATGCCTGCTGGAAGAGGAAGATCTTAACCTCGCATCTAAATGTATACAGTTGTGGTAAGGAAGTTAAAGCCACTTATGCCAGGCCGGTCTCCCTTGGAAGGGCATTTCACAGACCAGGGGGGCCACTACAGAGAAGGCTCTTTCCTTGCTAACCACCCATTGCACCATTGTGGGTGTCAGCTTATCAGTTTATTGGACATTAGTTGCAAAATTTACCGGTAGGTCTCTATTGTATAGATTACTGGACTGAGCTGAGACCAACCATATAATTTCTCTTGAACAAGACAGTTTCAGGAAGGGATTCAGTACAATAGATCAATGTTTTGTTTTGCAGCTAGGGATGTCCACGTACCTGGCGGGGGGGGGGCGCCCTGCCTCGGCTCTCCGCGGTGGGGACCCCCCCGCCACTCGATCCTCAGCAGTGCGGAGTGATTCTCTGCACCGCTTGAGCCGGCTGTGCCGGCCGCGCTGGAACCAGTGCAGGCGGTGCAGGCGGCTCGCTGTGGAGAGGTGAGCGGCTGCTGGAACCCGGTAAGGCCCACTCGTCTCTTGGAGGCATGAGCGGGGCTGATTTCGGCTCCGCTACGCCCGCTCGAGGCGAGTGGTTACATCCCTATTTGCAGCATCTAATCATCATCATCAGGTGATCACTCGTGACCGAGTAAGATTGTCTTCCAGGATAAAAATTTACAAAAAGGAAATTTTAAAAGGAGGAAATTCTAAAGAAAAATTGTGTAGACTCTAGCGATGGGTCCGTAAGTGACTGTGGAGGCCAGTTCTAGATCCACACAGTTTCCCACAGTGCGGACACAGGTTACCAGATGGAAGATGGTCCTGTAAAGGATTCGTTTGACGTGCTTTTCGCTTAGCACGTCTCTCCCTTTCACCTTGCACTCGGGCTTCTTCAAAGTCCATAGAACCTTTGTGAAAGGCCAACCTCCAGTTAGATCGTTCATGGGCCAGAGCTTCCCAGTTTTCAATGTTTATATTGCATTTTTTTAGATTAGCCTTAAGAACATCTTTAAACCTCTTATATTAGACCACCGATATTCCGCTTTCCATCCTTGAGTTGAGAATGAAGTAACTGCTTTGGGAGATGGCAGTCAGGCATTCGAACAACATGACCGGTCCACTGAAGTTGGCGTTGAAGGATCATTTTTTCCTTCAAAACGCTAGTAGTCTTCTTAGCTTCTTCCAGTACACTGACATTTGTTCAGCCTATCTTCCCAAGTAATTCGCAGGATTTTCCGGAGGCAACGTTGATGAAATCTTTCAAGGAGGTGGAAGTGACGTTTATAGATAGTCCATGTTTCGCAGGCATACAATAAAGTTGGCAATACAATGGCTTCATAAACCAGTGTTTTGGTCTTCTTACAAATATCCCGATCCTCGAACACTCTATGTTTCAGTCGAGAAAATGCGGCACTTGCGGAGCTCAGACGATGCTGGATTTCACTGTCGATGTTAGCTGTAACAGAAAGATAGCTGCCAAGATAGAGAAAATGATCGACATTTTCCAGTATTGTCCCGCCAAGCTGGATAGATGGCATCATCAAAGGGTTAGCTTGCACTTGCTGATGAAGCACTTTGGGTTTTTTTATGTTAAGTGAGAGACCAGGTTTTTCGTATGCTTCTGCAAAAGCATTTAGGATAGTTTGGAGATCATCCTCTGAATGTGCGGAGACCACATTATCATCAGCATACTGAAGCTCCACAACGGAGGTTGTAATTACCTTACTTTTTGCTTTCAGCTTGCTGAGATTAAAAAGCTTTCCATCTGTTCGATATATAATTCCCACACCAGTGGGAAGTTTCCCCTCGACAAGATGTAAAATCATGGCGATGAAAATGGCAAATAATGTTGGGGCGATAACACATCCCTGTTTAACACCTGATCCCACTTTAAATGGAGCACCATGAGAGCCGTTGTTGTCCAAAACCGTTGCCATCATGTTGTCATGGAGAAGTCGCAAGATATTCACAAATTTATTGGGGCATCCAATTTTCATAAGGATAGTCCAGAGAGCTGTTCGGTCTACAGTATCAAAGGCCTTAGCCAGATCAATAAATGCCATATAAAGGGGTTGATTTTGCTCCCGGCATTTTTCTTGGAGCTGACGTGCAGTAAAATGGTGCAGTAAAAAGGTGATTTTCATGTCTACTGTCCCTCTAGAGGGGCGGAAACCATATTGAGTTTCAGGGAGGATCTCTTCTGAAATAGATAGATGGTTTGCGAGAATCCTAGCAAATATTTTACCTGCGGTAGCTAAGAGAGAAATGCCCCGATAGTTTCCACAGTCTGTTCTATCACCCTTCTTAAAGAGGGTGATAATCATGGCATCCCTGAAGTCTTCTGGGATCTCTTCTCTTATCCAGATTTTTTCGATGAGTTTATGAAGATGTTGTACAAGTCCGGGGGCCCCTTCTTTAAAGATTTCAGCAGGAATCTCATCTGGTCCACTAGCTTTGTTGTTCTTCATTTGATTAATGGCTTTTTTTACTTCATCCAAAGTGGGGAGTATTGCAAGTTCCTCTCTAATTTGTTTTTGTGGGATTTGCGAAAAAATCTCTTTATACACCTTAGATTTACGATTTAAAAGGTCATAATAATGCTCTTTCCAACGCAGTGCAATAGACTCTTTGTCTTTTAAAAGTTTGGTGCCATCTTTTGATTGTAAAGGGTTTGTACCATAGGTTTTTGGTCCATAAATGGCCCTTGTGGCCTTAAAAAAGCCCTGTGCATCATGAGATTCTGCAAGTTGTTGAATTTCTTCAGCTTTCTTTTTCCACCAAGCGTTCTTAAGTTCTCTTGTTCTTCTTTGGACCTCAGCCTTTGCACTAGCGTAGATTTTTTTCTTGGAATTGCAGTTAATATCATTTTGCCATCTTTGGAAGGCTTTCCTTTTTTGGTCAATTATATATTTAATCTCATTATCATTTTCATCAAACCAATCCTGATGTTTCTTAGTTTCATATCCAATAGTTTGTTCACAAGCTGCAGTCATGGAGGTTTTCAGTTTAGACCAATGTTCCTCAAGGTTGTCAGGAGGTTCCGTAGGTAGATGTTCCTTAAGAAGTGATTGAAGACGAGTTTGCTTAATAGGATCTTGAAGGGCTTGGATGTTCATTTTACGCCTTGGTTTCCTTCCCTGAAGCTTACGTTGGGGAGCAATGTTGTTAACCATAGTGGACCGGATTAGTCGGTGGTCTGTCCAGCAGTCGTCGGCACTCACCATGGCCCTAGTAAGAAGTACATCGTGGCGATCTCTAACACGGACAATGACATAATCCTGAAGATGCCAGTGCTTTGACCGTGGGTGCTGCCATGATGTTTTAAACTTATTCTTTTGTCGAAAGAGCGTGTTTGTAATAGTGAGATTATGCTCTGCACATATAGACAGAAGTAAGAGTCCGTTCGGGTTGCTATTATCAACTCGTCTTTTCCAATAGTTTCTGGCCATAAGTTAAATTCACGTCCGACTCTTGCGTTAAAATCGCCCAGGAGGAGGATAATTTTATCCTCCTTAGGTATCTCTGACAGGAGAGTGTCCAACTGGGTATAAAAACTTTCCTTGATGTCTTCATCAGCATCTAATGTTGGCGCATAAGTGCTCAAAATAGTTACCTGCTGGTTATTGGCGAGCTTTAATCGAAGAGTTATACCAATGTGAGTTCATGAACTACTGAAATCTATGTTTACTGCCTTTGTTCATCTCATCAGCATTTCATTTAGTAAACAGGACTAGAACAGGCCACAAATACTGATGAAGAGACTTCTTGCTTACTCTAAACCAGGGCTCTCCAACCTTGGGTCCCCAGATGTTGCTGGACTACAGCTCCCAGAATCCCTTGCCATTAGCCATGCTGGCTGGGTATGCTGGGAGCTGTAGGCCAGCAACATCTGGGGACCCAAGGTTGGAGAGCCCTGCTCTAAATCAAGGGCTCTACAGCAATACAAGCATGCCAGTATGTACGTTATTTGCGCATCTTGACAGAAAGGATTATAGTCTTTATAGTCCTTAGGGTTGTTTGGTAGCTCCTCTCTTATTCAGTTTCTATATTAATAATATAGTGGATGAATTATCTTCTTCCTCCTTTTCCCTCCCCCGTCTATTCAACAGTGTAAGATCTCCGTTCATTTATATGGATATGCATATGAAAAAGTCAGAAGATTACTGTAGACCTGAAATTCTTAAAATCAATTATGATAAAACTAAAATTTATGTATTTGCTAAATGATCCAAAAGACATAAATGGATTCTGGATAAACATCCTGTTGCACAATGCTCATCTTACAAGTATTTGGATATATATCTCACGGAGGATTTGTCTTGGAAGGTTCATAAATAGGTCATGAAACTGACTACTTCTAGATCAGTGAAAATGTGTGAAACATTTTTCAAAACTAGGGGAGTTCAGTTGGTGTCTCTTGCATTGAAAATATTTGAGGGGAAGATCTTAGCGCAAATTCTTCATAGTGCAGAGATTGGGGGATTGGGTAAAACAGAGATTCTGAAAGTTATACAGAACAAATTCTTATTACCGTATTTATTTTAAGCCGCCTTCTTCATATGCCAGCTGCTCTTCACACTGAGGTGGTGTCACCATCAAATTCTGTTAGAGCAGTGTTCTCCAACCCTGGGTCCCCAGATGTTTTTGGCCTACAACTCCCAGCATGCCCCAGCCAGCTGGCTGGGGCATGCTGGGAGTTGTAGGCCAAAAACATCTGGGGACCCAGGGTTGGAGAACACTGTGTTAGAGTAACCAAGGTGATTTTCTTTCACTTGAAAAGACTGAGTGATATGCCTGACCATTATTTGGCCAAACTCTGCTATTTAGAACAGAAGTGAGATCAATAGTATAAGATCTGTGTTCTTTTATATGCATATATGCATATGAAAAAGTCAGGAGATTACTGTAGACCTGAAATTCTTAAAATCAATTATGATAAAACTAAAATTTATGTATTTGCTAAATGATCCAAGGTTGGAGGACACTGTGCTATAGTCAACCTCTGCTTTGACTAATTCAGCCTTCTCTCTGGTCTTCCTCCATAAATTCCTACACTCACTTCCTTTCCCCCAGCACAAACTTGTTGTCCTTACTGTCACGGGACTCAGTGGATTTACTCCACCGTATGTCTCTGCTCTTATATTAGCAAAGCGGTTAGGCCTAAAATCATGCACTTTGGGATACAAGTATTAAACCTGGCACACTCATACACTAGCCCATAGTAAACATTTTTTAAGGTGCAATCCTATGCATGTTTAGATGGAAAAAAGGCCTACAACTTCCACCATGGCTGGCTGGGGCATGCTGGGAGTTGTAGGCCTTTTTTCTGTCTAAACATGCATCAGATTGCAACCTTAATATTGATTCTAGTAAGCAACACCCACTGGGTGGCGGGAGAGTGACAAATGTGTTATTACTATGGGCTTC
The DNA here is from genome assembly GCA_021292165.1 of Shinisaurus crocodilurus. Classification (NCBI taxonomy): domain Eukaryota; kingdom Metazoa; phylum Chordata; class Lepidosauria; order Squamata; family Shinisauridae; genus Shinisaurus; species Shinisaurus crocodilurus. The sequence continues at coordinate 104,549,869 of CM037876.1, forward strand.
TTTATATGAGGCGCTTACCCCACCACTTTTCCGAGGCTGCTTCTTCTATTTTGTTTGCGGGAGTAAGACTGCCTCAGTTACACATGGCTTTTTTCTGGGGGTTTTCTTTCTCTGCCTTTCTATATAGTCTGTTAACCAAGCACAAGGTGGCACTGTGGTATAGCTGCAGTATAGCGGATTTTCAACTTTACAGGAGGCTTTTTTTCTGGTTTAAAATTTAATAGCTGACTTTCCTCGCTCTAAAAAAAGCTGCAAAAATGGCTGGAAAACACGGGAGAGGCCCTGGAGCATGACGACATTGTGAAAAGGACCCGCAAACTTCTGTGAGTGAGGGATCACGAGCGCGCAATAAATGCCTTCTGTAGAGAAGTCTTGTGTAAAGACTTGTGTAAAGTCTTGTGTAAAGTCTTTTAGTCAATGAGCCAGGACAAAATTCTTACTGTATGAGATGAATAATGCTGAACCTTCACCCCAAGACACAGTAAATAGGTAGTAGACCTGCAGTGATCATGTGATTTTGTGTGTAATCACAATGTATATAAATCTGACCCAGGCTGGCCGTGTCAGGCAGCAAATTTAAATGGAAAAATGTTGCCTGGAGCACTATTTATTTATATTTATCTATATATATAAAAGAAGGTGTCCTGACTGACTGACTCATCAACAACCAGCTCAAACCGTTTAATCTAGGAACGTGAAATTTTGAAGGGACATTGCTTTTATGACGTAGAATCCCACTAAGGAAGGATTTTGGGAAATTCCGTCCCTAAGGGGGTGAAAAAAGGGGGCAAAATCACCCCACTCTCATATCTCCTATGGGCAAAACAACAGGGGAGTAGTTCTGCAAATCAGCCTCACCTCAGAATTGCTGCAGGAGCCAATAGGAGCAGTTAAGCAAATAGCCCATACGACACTTAGAATGTTTGTATGAATTCCTGCAGGGGCCAATAGGGGTGGGTATGCAAATCTCCCCTCAGCTATTTAGAATGTTCTCTGAGTGGGTGAAAAGGGAGGGAAACTTTTTAAATGACTGAATGACTGTTGTGTGGGGGGCGTCGTTACATAGGCTCCACTCCATCACGTTTTGACGGATCTACCCCAAACTTGGCACAGTCACTCTTCTTCATCACCTGTATAGACTCTCACGATTAACCTGATTTTTCTTAAAAGATCAGATATTACTGTCAGAAAAGTTTTCTGCTGCCAGCACCCAGCCTAAACGTTACACTTTCAGTCAGAGAATGACTGTTGCGTGTGGGGCGTCCCAAATCCTGTGTGTCCATGTGTCTGTGTGTATGGGCGTTTGCGTGCATCGCATAGGCTCCTACACGGTTGGACGGATCCGGCCCAAACCTGGCACGCATACTCTCCATCACCCAAAGAGTCAAGGACAAAGACTGGCGGGTTCAAATCTCCGAAAAAGCCATCACTGCAGCTTGTACGGCCCAAAATAGATGATAGCCAATGGTGTCACTTGGAATGTTCGCCAGGGGCCATTCAGGAGTGGTTATGAAAATCACTCTAATGACATTTAGAATGTTTGTATGAACTGCCACCACGGAGGCCCAATCAGGAGCAAATATGCAAATCTCTCCTACGTCAAAACAGAATGTTCATAATGTGCTGCAGCCAGGGCCGACACGGGGGTGGGGTTGGGGGTGGGGGTGGGGAGCTGGGATTTCATTGTTGGATAGTCCCGGGGGGGGGGCCAAACTGGGATTTCATTGTTGCGTAGTCCCGGGGGGGGGGAGCAGGGATTTAATTGTGTAGTCCCGGGGCGGGGGAGAGCAGGGATTTCATTGTGTGGTCCCGGGGGAGCAGGAATTTCACTGTTGTGTAATCCTGGGGAGTGGGGAGCTGGAATTACATTGTGTGGTCTGGGGAGGGAGCAGGGATTTGATTGTCGCGTAGTCTGGGGGGGACACACAGGGAATTCATTGTTGTGTAGTCCCGGGGAGGGGGAGCTGGGATTTCATTCTGTAGTCCCGGGTGGGGGGGAACAGGGATTTCATTGTGCAGTCCCAGGGGGCGGACAGAGATTTGATTGTGTAGTCCTGGGGGGGGGGAATAAAGCAGTGATTTCATTGTACAGTCCCGGGGGGGGGGAGCAGGGATTTCACTGTGTAGTCCCAGGGGAACAGGGATTTCATTGTGCAGTCCCTGGGGAAAGGGAACAGGGATTTCATTGTGTAGTCCTGGGGGAGGGAGGAGCAGGGATTTCATTGTGCAGTCCCGAGGGAGCTGGTAGTCCCGGGGGAGCTGGGATTTCATTGTGTAATCCCGAGGGAGCTGGGATTCCATCATGTTTCTTTTAAAAACAATTGTACCAAATCCTAAAATCCACACGAGCGAAGCTGCAGGCAACAGCTAGTTTACTATATATGCCACCTTTCAGGGAAGGAGGCATATATACCTCCCAAGATGGTATACAACAATAAAATGCATATTGTGGAGAAAAAGCCTCAGTTTCCTGCACCACACACACACACACACACCTCCTCATGTGTAAACAAGTATACCGGTAATCCCAGCTGGGGGCTGGGAAATGCAAAAGGTACATAGTTCTATGATAGCTCTTGACTCCGCAGAGTCGCCACAGCCATTCGCATGCAAATGTGGCCCAAGCCCTCTAGTCATGAGCCCCCCCTCTCCTGCCTGAGCCAGATGAAGTTCATCCTGATTGGCTAAAGACTGCATTGGCTACTGAAAGGAGGGGGGGGAATCTATACTGCCTGCCGTGGCATTTGGGTTTCGTTGTTGCGATCTGCACGCTTTTGTGGGAGGAGGGTTTTGCTGAGGCAAGCCCTGAAGAGGACCAAACAACCCCCAGGTAAAGAGAGTAAGGCCTGGGTAGTGATATAGTAAAGGAACTAGTTTTGTTGTTTTATAGCTCTCTACTGTGTATACCAAAGTGTCTCCCCACCTTCTCTCCTTCCCTCATTTCCCACCCTTTGTTGTAATCTTGAATAAACTTTCCTGGTTTTACCCCACATGGAGTGTGTAGTTCCTCTGCGGTTCAGTGCTAAATCCAGTGTACAAACAAGGGCAAGGCCCTGAGAGAATCAAGTCAAGACGGCAGAGCTAAGGCTGGCAGTTTTGCACCCTTGATCTCTGGTCTTGAGTAAAGGACCGGTTGGCAGTCCTCTTTCACACATATAATAAAATTCATAATTAAAAAACCGATATGGTAATAAGAGCAGCAAAAGTTCCACAAAACAATAAACATCAGCATAAGACAGAACCTACACAATTGCAGCTGTGACTTAGTCTTATGAAATATAATCAGAAGGCCAGAGTAAATAAGGTCGCAATCCTATGCATGTTTAGCCAGAAAAAAGGTCCTACAACTCCCAGCATGTCCTAGCCAGCCATGCTGGCTGGGGATGCTGGGAGTTGTAGGGCTGTTTTCTGTCTAAACATGCATAGGATTGTAACCTAAGTAAGTCTTCAGGGCTTTCTTAAAAGCCTGCAATGATGGGGCCTGGTGCACTACAAAGCTCCAAAAAGACGAAATAGCTAAATTCAACCCTTTTATGGCTCTGTATCTGTAGTACTCTAGATGCCTTTCGGGTGGGGTGGGTTATTAAAAATATATTAATTTTTGGGTTGCCTGGCAAATTGCGGCCCATGAGGGAGGTCCAAGGGGCCAAAATGGCCCCCAGGCCCCCCCAAAGTTGCCCACGTTGTTATCCGAATCATCCCCCCCCCAAGCCCAACAAATGAAAGGAGTGAGTTTGAAACTGAGTTTTTACAGTGGCTAAGAAGTTACAGAGTATAAGAGAAGACCCATCTGACTTCTTGGCATGAAGGGAAAAAATGTGTGCATGTTTTGATGGAACAGAGACCAAAAGAGGAGAAAACCAACCACACACACCACCACCACCATCACAACCAACACCAAATGGAGTTCATACATTGAGGAACATGTAGTAATCAGTCAAGGACATTGAAATCGAAGCTGAGAATCCTCTTTATTTATGTTTGTTTATGAAATGATTCTCAAGCCTGTGAAGGGTTCATGGGTTTAACAAGTACAAACACTGATAACAATGTTAGCTAGGGACAATTCTGTATTATGCACCAAGTACTACCGGTAAATTGTGGCTGGCTTCTATTTGGCGCCATCTAGAGGATAATGATTTCCATGTATTTATATACCAAACGAATTAATTTAACTGTTCATGTCAGCCTGCCTCCTACAACAACTATACAAGCTCTTATAAGTAGAGGCTGAGCTAACTATATTCTGGGATAAGGTGGACTCCAAATCAGTAAGTAAAATTAAAACCATAAACCAGATCTGCACAACTTGTGATCCATCTAGCCAAATGCAGTCCACCCACTACGTGATATCTTAAACCTCCAACTTTTGCTGCCTGCTTCATCTGACTTGGTGAGTCACAGGTTGTGTAGGCATGACATAGTTTATCCACCTGGCAAACCTTGTTATTGCTTTCAGTAAGGGGAGACATGGAGATAAAGACAAAGAAAGCCAGTGTGGCCTGTGGCTCACGCTGACTCAGCTTGTCTGAGTGGAAAGCTAAGCAGGGTCAGGCCTGGTTATTACTTGGATGGGAGACCCCACCTCTAGTTTCCTGCACTGAGCTGGGGGTTGGACTCGATGGCCTTGTATGCCCCTTCCAACTCTATACTCTATGAATCTATGAGTGTTGGACTGGGACTCAGGAGATCCAGGTTCAACTCCCTTCTTAGCCATGAAGCTTACTGGGTGACTTTGGGCCAATCACTGACTTGCAGCATAACCTATCTCACATGGTTGTTGTTGTAATGATAAAATGGAGGAGAGGAGGACCCAGCTGCCTTGGGACCCTTGCAAGAAGAAAAAATGGAATATAAATCTAATAATATAATGAATAAGGAAAGGAACAGGGCCAGCTAAGTCCATGGTATACCTTAAAACAGGGGTGGGTAATGTGTGGTCCTCCAGATGTTGGACTGCAACTTCCATCATCCCTCACCATTGGCTATACTGACTAGGGCTGATGGAAGTTGCAGTCCAGCAACATCTGGATGGCCAGATATTCGCCACTCCTGCTTAAAAACAAGGGTTATTACAAAATTGTATAAGTTAAAGGAATGCTTAGCTTGCCCTTCCAAAAATTCCCAGTATGGTTTACAGTACAAAAATCAAAAGTACAGTAATATATATTTAAAACATATAAAACAGCACACTAAAAGCAGCAAAATCTACAAAAGAACAGCAAAAGATCACCAGCAAGATAAAACATTAAATTTAAAGGCTTGGGAAAATAAAAAAAGGTCTTCACTAGGTGCCAAAATAATATCCAAGTAGGCATCCGGTGAGCCTCCCTGGGGAAAGCATCCCACAATTGGGGCAGCACCACCAAGAAAGCCCTTTCCCTAGTAGCCACCTGTCACACCTCAGATGGAGGGGCAACTCAGGGAAGGGCTTCTGCTGGAGATCTTAGTATGCGGAGAGGTATATCTGGCAACAATTTATACTTCCGGTACCCTGGTCCCAAGCCATGAGGGGCTGTAAAGATAAAATCTAGCACTTTGAATTGTGCCTGGAAACAGACCAAGATGCTATCAAAGAGCACCATCTCGCCCCCGTTTGGCCCCAGGCGATCACCTTGGCTCAAAGTATCAGTTTTGTCTGGAAATGTTAACAAATTAGGTAACAAATTAGGACTGGGTGTATTCACAGGTGTCAAGATGGAAACGTGTCCCAGCTCTCTGTAAACTGGCATGGGAACTCCTGGAAGTGCTAAACCCAATCTCCATTTCCTAATTCAAGTAATGCAACTCTGTAGTCCTATTTCAGCATTTTCCTCTCCATGTGATTAAGATTGCATAGAGAGGGGAGGGGGCTGCATTCTAGCTCCACCTCTGCTGCCACATCCCCAAGGCTGGCCCTACTATTAGACAGAGTGAGACAACTTCCTCAGGCAGCAGTAGAACACCCAGAGCACAGGGGAAGAGACTAAACACCACCACCCTTGTCTCTGCTGGACTATTGAGAACTGCACCAGGATGAGGGTGGAGAGAGATCAGCTGCTGCAGGCTGTAAGAAATCTGGTTGCTATTTCCTGCACTTTGTACTCTTGAGGTAGTTGTTTGCAGATTGTATTGTTTACTAGTGCCTCAATGCATAGGAAAAGTTTATTTGGTTTATTTGACTCTGGCTTACACTTACTAATAATTGATATTATGCTGTAATAATTATTGATTTTGCCTATTTTTTAAACTAATCTGAAATGTTATAATGTTAGTATTAGTGAAATGAACTGTTTGGGCTGTTTATTATTGTAATGACGTACTTATTTGTAATGGATGTATCAGTATGCTTTCTTTTGTTGCTGTGAACTGCCCAGAGAGCTTCTGCTATTGGGCAGTATAGAAATGTTAATAATAATAATAATAATAATAATAATAATAATAATAATAATAATAATAATAATGGGGGCAGCAGCAGTCCCCCGGGCATTCCCCTCTCTTGGAGGACAGAGCTTTGCACGCTGCATGGCCTATCCTGTACACCCTGAAAGCTAGTGTGCTGCCCTCAGGTGTGGTGGAGGATGCTATTGCACTGCCAGTGTTGAAGGAAGATGTAACTGAGATTCCTTCTGCATGCAAAGGTTACATGGAATGGAAGGGAGGTGCCACTGCAATCTTGTCCCTTGCCTCAGGCAGCAAAATGTCTTGGGCCAGCCCCGCACATCCCCTGCCAGCCCCAGCCCCATGCTGTGCATGAGTTGGGGGTTGGTCTGTAAAGGAGAAGCCTGCTGAACATGCATAGGCTCTTCCCATGATTGAGAACCCTTTGCTTGAGGATGGGGCTGCAGTAGGCGTGGGGCCATTGCATGTGGTCCTGCTCTCTCTTCACACAATCTTACTTGTATAGAGAGAATAATACCCAAATAGTGTTCTCACCACTTATTTGGCTATTGAGAGCCCTCTGTGACCCTCTTAGATTCATGCGCCCCTTTATTCAAAAATGTACAGACAATTATCCCTTCCTTTGTGCACCTGGAAATCTTCTTTTCGGTTCCCATCTTAGTTTTGGTCTTTCTAAGACTATTTATTTATTTATTTATTTGTACTATTGTCTGAGTGTGGAAAGCTAAGCAGGGTCAGGCCTGGTTATTTCTTGGATGGGAGACCCCTCCTCTAGTTTCCTGCATTGAGCAGGGGGTTGGACTCGATAGCCCTGTAGGCTCCTTCCAACTCTATGATCTATGAAATATACTGCTAGATATTTTTAAAAATCTCTAAGCAGTTTCCATATAAATATTAAAATCACATTTTAATATGTAAAGGCACATTTAAAATACAATTTTAAAAACAATATAATTACTACAACAGCAATAAATAAATAATATGCAGCAGTACAGGAGCAGTAAAATGGGACAGCATATACTATAACAGGTCTTGGAGCCATGATGGGTGTGATTTCAGGAGGGCAGTCTTGCTGACTGACTGAGTCCGACTGACTTCTGGCTTTAGCTGCCCGTCTCTGCAGTCCCTCATCCTGTGCCCCTTGCCCTGTAAAGCCTTGCCATGGGGAAACACTTGCTTTTCCTGCCGTCTTATGGATTCACCCTGATGCTGAGGACTCTGGCTTGCTCCCTTTCCCTTTGATGTTTTCAGATACATCATAATGAAGAAAAGGTTACAATCACTCAAACTTCATTCCCCCTTGATTTCCCCCTGAATAAAAGGGTTTTATTCTGGGACGAGACAGACACACACACACACACACACACACAGGGTATCAACTTATGAATCGCCTCCCAAAAAGAGAGGAAATGCATCACCAAAAAAGAGGGCAAAAGAGGGCACATATTTGCACAAAATGTGCATATGCTAATTTATATGTATAGATGCATATGCACTCAGAAGTAAGCCCCACTAACTTACATTTACCTATGTCAGCTATTTGCAATATAGTGGGACTTGTGTCCCACTAAACATGCATAGGATTGCAGTGTAACCATTTTTTTTGTGGCATAAGCTTTCATGGGCCAGAACCCACTTTGTCAGATGTATGAACTGGTCAACTTCTTAGAGGGTAGTTAAGTATAACCTCAGTAAAGAGAGATTTTTTACAAAACAAGGTGACGGCAAAAGATGAAGCAAGGCAAAGATCACTGTAGGTGTGTGTGGATGTCTGCCTGTATCTAGCTTGATGGATTTCCAATTTATATGGCTTCTGTGTATATGTAACACGTTACACTGATTAGGCATATCGTTAGTACATATCACCTTATTTTTACAATCAGTGCAGCCAACATATTTTAGACGCAAGCCTAGAATATGATGCAGACTCCACCCTTTCCTTCTTCCACCCTACTGAGCGCTCCGTTCGGAGAGCAGACAGCCCTGTTTAGTTAGCTGTGTCCAACCTTTCCCAACAAGGCAGCCTGCGCATTTCCTGCGGCTGGGGGAAACCAACCAACCCAAAATCACCTCAAGTCGCTTGTCCCCAACACCACGCAGCTCCATTGGTTCGTAAATCTTCACCAAGACACAAAGCCATTTTCCTATTTTGATAGAACTTTTTTCCTCCTCCCGAAGGACAGGCTAGAAATGGAAACATGCAGGATTTTAGCGCAGCTGTGGTTGGAATCCAGCGAGTCCACCCAGAAATAAAACGTAGCAGCAACGACAGGGACCCCAGCTCTTTCTAACTCGAGGCTTATGTTTTGTGTGTGGGGCGGGAAATTGAGAGTATTCAGACATTTAAAAGCACAGTCACCGCTGCATGCAGCCAAATAGAGTATATATGGCTTAGTGAATCTGAGCGCAGGATTTGGTCTGACGTCGCAATGGAAGATTGACCTTTGCTGCAACTTGAGGGGCGTTTGTATGGAGGAAGTCTAAAGCAGCCTGAGTCCCACCCTAACCTCTGTTGACACTGTACTATATATTACAGGAAAAATAAGAGTCCTGTAACACCTTAAAGACTAACGCATTTATTATATGACTTACGCTTTCGTGGACTATTACAGGCTTGATGAAAGCTATCCTCTCAGCTTCGGTCTGACCCTCAGCCTGCAACATTAACACTGCCGTAAGCCACTTTTAGCTCCCCAACCTGCAACATGGGGATAATGGGCTGTATTTGCATTGGAACTTGCGTGGGCAGAGCTGTGTTTAAACCGTTTCGCACAAAATCAAACGTGAGTTAGAAGGAGCAGGAACTCCTTCGTTGGGGTATGTGACACACACTGGTACCCAGTTATAGCTGAGTGAAAATGTTGGACGTCTCTATTGATTGCAACAGGCAACTCTTAGTTCCGCCCGGAGGGACATTTAAAAAAATGGCTGCTGCACTGTGAACTCGAAAATCGCCTATACAGACCATGCTTCATCTCTACACCTAGCGCTTGGTCTACTTTTAACACGTGACCTGCCCAGGAAATGGCGGCGCCTGCGCCACCTTCGTTCGGTACTGAGTGGCAGTTTAGGCGCGCGTGCGCAGAAGAGGCCGCTTCTGCCGTCGCTTGACCGCGGTTGTCGAGCGAGCGTCTCTATATGGGGAAGAGAAGATGGCTCCTTTCCCTGAGGAGGTGGATGTTTTCACGGCCCCGCACTGGCGGATGAAGCAACTCGTTGGGCTTTATTGCGACAAGGTACGGAGGGGAGGTTTGGAGTCGCAGGCGAGATACGGGAGAACCACTCTGTTTACATTAATCGCGAGACACACCCCCGCCCCTCACCCTCCGGCCTCGGCTGGTGTTGGTGCTGGTGCGCGCGCGCTCTGGGGAGAGGGGCGAGATTAGCGACTGCGCAGCTGTCACCGCCTCGCGCGCGACATGACGCCCCTCGCCGGCCTGTCTCCGCACGTTCAGTGGCGACCCTTCTCATCCTCCCTCCGAACGCCTTTCCTCACAACTGCCCTCTCCTCCCCTCTTTCCGGCTTGTTACGAGGCTTCCCAAGCGTAAGCACGGGCGTCAAGGAATCGTGAGCCTTCCTGCGTAGGGAGTCGCGGCCACGCTTTTCTCCGGCAACAGCACCTATTACACGACGACGCCCGCTCCGCTTCAGATCCCTTCTCAAAACACACGCCTTCCACAAAGGCACTTACATATAAGCGCATTTGCACGTATTCTTCCTTTGTTGTCTTTGCCTATTCTTTGACACGCGCCTTAGATTAGGGTAGACAACTTGTGGCCCTCCAATACTTTAGCCCACAGCTGCCACTATCCCTCACCATTGGCTATACTGGCTAGGGCTGATGTAGACCACACCATCTGGAGGGCCACAAGTCACCCACCCTTGCCTCAGTGCTTATTCCCTGCTGAGGCTAAGCTTAAGTCTGCGCAACTGAGTCGAAGACCTGCTTCCCCCGCCTCTTCCTCCCCTCTATCACATTTTAGATCATAGGTTCCTTGAGACAGGGGCCCATCTCGGTTTTTTACTTTGTAAAAAGTAGCAGGAAAGAAGGAAGGCACCAAAGCAGGAACAGAAAGGGAGGAGACCTCAAAGGTATGCAGAAGAGAACTTATTGCCCAACCTGTTTTGAGTATTCTAACTCATATTGGTGTGGATGACATTTTTGGCTTGTCCTTGAAAGGGCTGGCATTATTCCAGAGTATGAGTTTCAATGCTTGAAATGCATTGAGCAACAACTTGTCTTATGTGCATCTTTGAGGTATCCTCCCTTTTCATTACCAAATATTAATAGTGTGCACTCTTTTATGTACAGTATACACACACTTTATAATGAGTCACTGCCCTGTGTGAGATGACTACTAGTTGTTGACAATAAATAAAGTGTTTGCAATTCTGCTGGTGTAGCAGTAGTGAGACTCTTCAGTCCTATTCATGTTTACTCAGTACCAAGACCCACTGAGTTCATTTGTGCTTTTCTCACATTGCACGTCCATCTACCAATTACATATTTCAGATGGATGTTGTATGCATATAGAAGTTTGCAAATCACCTGAAGAGTGGTTTCCTACACAGTTCAGAACATGGAAGACTAATTGAAGTCAGTGGCTGCCTTCATATTATTGCACCTAGTCAAACTTGTTCATACTTAATTGTTTTCTAGAGCTTAGATTGGGACACATCAACAGATCTTGTCTGAAGGTTGAGACATGTGTTTGAAGACTGATGTGGGGCGAAAGGTTGTGCTATATTTGAAGTGGACGTTCACAATGCATTATGTGATGCCTGTGAAAATAATGCCAAAAAATATAATGCCATCGGTGATGAGATCTGTCTAGCTCTCTCTCTGAAATAGGAAGACCCAGAGTATTTATTTATTTCTAAAACTTCTTTACCACTTAGGGCGCAGTCCTATGGGTTGTGCCCTCTATGATCATAAGCACCTCATAATCGCCTCCCCATCCCCGTGCCCTGCACTTTTCGCTGGACAGGCTTTTTTGCCCGTCTAACTGGTGTGTTTTGGAGGGGGAAGGAAGGAGGTTGGAGAGGCCTCAGGATAGCTTGTATCCTGGCCTCGCCAGTTGCCTCCCCACCCACCAAAACACCCCCTTTCCCCCTTCTCTGAGGTTGTGGTTCTTTTTGCGCTGGGATGGGGGGGTGTTCCGATTCTCCGCTCTGAGGTCAGAGTGGTTCATAATGCACACACATATAAAATACCATATAAAACCAATATACAAACAGTGAAAAAACAAGAAAAGAATAAGTACCTAAAAACATTACAGCAAGATAATCATAACATGGAAAAGTGTCATAATCCATTATAAGTTCGGGAAAGCCTGGGTAAACAAATATGCCTTCAAGTGGCATACACAGCTTTGACACACTTTCTGCCTCTCAAACAAAGCATGGGAGGGTGTTCCAGAGGGTATGTGCCACAACTAAGAAGGCCCACTTATGTGCTGTTACTTGGTGACACTAATGGTCGTGGAATCAAGAATGGGTAGCATTGATGTGGGACAGCATTTATTTACCCAGGTGCCATCTTCCTCTCCCACCTCCCCACCCCCAGGTATAGTTTAAGTTAGCAGTTCTTTTCCAGTAAGGCAGCACCTCTTTATTGAGTGGTATGTTCATGTTCCTTTATTTTAAGTTGTCATCAAAGAATAGCTATTGAAACACTATATAGAAGTGTTATTTTTCTGTGGGAAAAGCTTGAAGCTTTCTGATGGATGCTCTGAGTCTCTAGAGCAGCAAGCCCTTTATAGAAGAGAGAGGCTGAGAAGGAGGTACCAATTTGCTTTGCTCTTGCATACTCATAATCTTTTCAGGCTGGGGCCACTCTGCGTTTGATATGCATATGGAGAAGCATGAAATTCACACATAGATGGTCACATGTGGTCAGTGTGTTGCTATAATACAAAGGCTGGAAAAAGCATCACATGGCTTTTCCTTCTGCCTAAGGACCAGGAGGCAGCTTGGGCAGCCCCATAATGCTCTTTATTTGAATCACAAAGAATGTTCTGGGACTTTATCTCTTAGCTCTAAAATGGATAAGAAAGAAACCTGTGCACTAGTCTCCTGTAAAGAGCACTGAGGTGATGAGAAGGACAAGTGATACGCTCATCTGTTCATTTGGGCCAACTGCTAACCAGACAATGGCAACTTGCACCCCGATATATTAGGTGTAAATGTAGCACTCTGTGTACTGCTGAAATGTTATACCATGGTTAGTTGTCTGCACTCTGCTAATTTCTCAGTGTTCAAAGAGCAGTAGGAGACGACACCACATTTGATGATGGAGCTCTGTTGCAGGCATATTAACTTAGCAAGTGCAGCGGGATAGAATTTACATAAGGAATCTGTTGCTGTAGGTGAACGGGAGTGAAATATTTAGGGACTTGCTTTTTTCTTGGAAAGTGAGAACCTTGCTCTTGCTTAATTTAAAAGTTCTTGAATGTAATTGTGGTGATACCTCTACTGTGAAACTTTAAAATAACGTTTTAAGCATATTTGTGACAGAAAGCCTAAAATAATGATCCAAGCTTCTGAATTTCTTGAACCCTATAATACGTTCTCTTTTACTTTAAGCCTGGCAGTAACTGCTACTTTCAGTTTCATTTTGCACTACTTTTTTCCTACTCTTCAAAGAATTATTTTTAAACTATAGTGAGGATCCAGAGTTTATCCTGCTGGCATGGAGCATCCCCTGAGCAGAGGTCTGCTCATGGATGTGCCTGCCTGAGAAAGGGGAGAGATGACTTTCCACTGATTCCCCCTGCAGCCTCTTGTGTGCCTGAAGATCTGTTCTAGGGAGGCCCAGTGGCCCCTTTGGAACAGTGTGGGGGGGCTGCAGTGGGAGGGGGGGATTGGTGAAAATGGCCTTCTGCCCTCCCCCTTCAGTAGTGGCATCCTTCACTGGATCTCGGTCCCATCTGTGTACAGAGGGGTTCCTTGCTTGTACACTCTCGGCCAGCATTCATCCTTCTTTAATCCGCACTGTCCCCATCTTACTTCCTCCCCATTCTTTGACACCCAGCAACTATTTCTCTTTTTCTTTATGCTAGAACTCTGTTTCTCAAGCATCTTTTTTTTAGTAGTAATAGGTTTAAGGTTGCTTGAGCTAAATGTTTATTATGAGCCAAGCCTATTGTTATCTGTTGAAAATGGCAAACAAGCAAAATATTTAGCACTGGGTAGTAGAAGAGAGTTTGGGGATGGCAGAAGATTGGTTTTTGTTCTTTTAAAAATAAATCCTGCATTTACCGTAGTTGAGCTCACTGTATGATACAACTGTTGGCTACCAAAGCAGTGTAAATTCTGCAGACCAGCATCATAAAATTTAGAGTTGCAGGGCAGTCAAGCAATTAATATTTTTCCTGCCACAACACAATATTTTTCCTGCCACAACAGTTGTTACTACCGCTAGTAATGGCACTGTCAACTTGGGCTGACATTTTCTTCTTTCCTACAGATGTTTGATAGAGTAGAATGAGGAGAAGAGAAGGAAGAGGAGTCCTATGAAAGTCTTAGTCTATAATTAGTGTCTTCGTAGTGGTTACACAGTTATTATGCAAGAACATACTATATAATCCCTTAAATAAATCTTGGCTGTAGTCAGTTAACTTGCAATTTGCAAAAGCTTTGGTATTCTGTTTGGTTCCCCACCCTCACCCCAAGGTGGAGAAATCTTTGATTAGACCTTTAGTAAGTACTATTTTTTGTTGTTGCAGAAATATCCAAACTTAAGGAATTCACAACCTAAAGTCATTCATTGTTCTGGGCTTTAGATCAGAAACTATGCAGTTGAGAAGAGCAATTGCTCTATTTGTAGTATGGGCTCTTCACTATTCTAGTACCTTCTGATAATTGATGTAGTTTCCTAAAAGGCTGTTTTGTGCAAGTTATTCAATCTTGTAACCTCTTGGCATCTTGTGGTTTTTTTGTGGTTGATTATGTATTTGTATTTTTTTTAGAGTACGTATATGTATTATGCAAATGAAACTACTTTTGATAATAAAGTGTTATATACATATTTTAAATATACCTATTTGATAGTAGAATTTATATAACAGAAGCCATGATGCCATAATTTTAGTTTGCAATATAGGGAAAGTGGTAAAAGTTTACTATATTTCACAGGGTTTTGAGACTTGCTGTATTTTGAATCTTAAGTTAAGAAAGGTACAATCCCTTTTTTTAAACGTGCACAGAAATTGAATAAATATATCCATGGTAGCAGCTAGTGTGCCTGAAAGGGCTAGCTGTGAATAGACTGTATACCTTGCTGAGTCATTGGAGAAGAGCATCTTTTTGCATTTGGACTGTGGAGTGTTTACAGTCATTCTATAAAGTAATTTTTTTGTTTTGTAGAAGCTGGAAACAAGCATTTTATTCCCACCTTGAGGCAGGCTCCTCCTCCTCCTCTTCCTCCTCCTCCTCTTTTTTTTTTAATTACTTGCAAAGGTACTGATTTATTTTATTTATTTATTTTCATCATCATCATCATCATCATCATCATCATTTATTTATTTATTTATTTACCGTATTTGAAATATTTTTACTCTGCTCTTCAGCCAAAAAAGGCTCCCAGGGCAGCTTTCACAGATTAATCGGACAGTCCTTGCCCTCAGGTTTACAATCTAAAAGACACAACACAAAAGGAAAAGGTATTGGGATTTTGGTTTAAACTGCACATGGCTAGTATAAGAAATCTCTTCCGTCTCTAGACAGAAGTTTTGATCCTTGACTTGGCCCTTCTACATGAGCCAACTCTTTTTACAGTTGGGATGTAAATTTCCTGTTCATATCGTCTATGTCCGATCAGAATGGTCACAGTTGTGTACTCTCAAGAGAGTTTGCAGGTCACAAAATTCCAGTTCTTCATTCATAGCTTTGGGTTTTTAAAAAAATAAATGCACATGTATTTGTTTATGTTGTATAAATTATTTGAAGATTAATATTGTGAGTTAAAACAATACATGATGAATTGAATGCTCAAGCATCAGTTTCGTACAGCTGTACCAAAGAGTCTCTTATGCTGATTTTAGAATTTCACTGTTTCATAACAACCATAATCACTTAGGATTTATAGCTTAAGTGTTTTGTATATGAACAATATTTAAGATTTATTGTGTAATCCCAAGCCTAAACCAAATAGTTGTAAAATACAAATATGGGTCATTCCATGTCAAGTGGTCTAGGGCTCCCTGCGTGACCATCACGGATTCTGATGAAATTTTGTGTGTAGAGTCCCACATGTCTCAAACGAACTTTGGTAAAGTTTTAGGTTCGCCGTGGAATAGCTGTGGAGATATAGCCGTTTGTTTGACCACATTCCGTGACCATGTACAGTATGACCGTGAGATTTTGGCAACTTTGAGACAGGATATCTCCCTTAGCTGTTTTTTCAAAACAAATGAAACTTAGCTACCTTATACAACTTTCTGCGCTCTATTTAGTGGGAACTAATAATAACTTTTGCTGAGCAGCATCCAGAGTGGGTAAATTGCAGCAAAGTTGGCTGAAAAAGCCTAGTGCTCCAAAGAAATTCAAAGTTTAACATTGTATAGCTCCCGCAACAATTAAGTAATAAATGTGAAATTTAGCACATAATATCTCAATATAACTTTGTTTTTGAATTTATAATTTCAACCTCCTAGCTCTTTCCATTAGTTTACAAATTAAGTGTAAAGTTGATGATTTTTGTAAAAATGCCAAAAATAGGGTATTTTCAACCCGCTTTTACAAAAAAAAGTACCGTCTAGAAACGCTTTCAGACCAATCTCATTAGAAAGAGCATGTTTCAACCCCCCAGAAAAGTGGGTTTGATTTTCCAACGCGGGCAAACAGTGCCTGAAAAAGAGGGACAAAGTTGGGAGACGTTGCCATGGCAACAGCCTATATTTCAACATGCAATTTTGTCATTTTTCAGGTCGTGCTTATTTTTTTAACAGTTTTATATTGACATCATTATTATTATTCTATTGCGTTGGTCCATGGTGACATTGTCATTACCAGTTCAAGAACTTGAACCGGCAACTCCATCGCCGTAGGAGGGTCATGCCTGATAGCCGTGCAATACCAGCCACGGGTGGGTTTCTTCGTCCAGGTTCCCAATCCTGTAATTTGGTTTCTTCGTCGAGGTCCCAAAGCCTTGTGTGGGTATCTTTCTGCTTCCCAAGCCAACTATCGGGCGGCTTATCCTAGGTTCCCAAGCCTAAATTGGGTATCTTATATGGTTCCCAAGCTGAAGTCTACAGTTCGGTTTTAACCGCCAACAATTTTTTTTTTACGTTCTGTTACATTTACGAGCCACATTCTTCAGTGCAGATTCTGGAAATTGATATTGTCGGCCGGACAATGTAACTGATGTATGGTGCAGACCTTAGACGGAATGTGTGCTTGAAGCACCGACGATTACACACCACTTTGGCCTGAGGTTACAGAATTTGGAGAATTTGGCTTTTTCGGCCGACTTTGCTGCAATTTACCCACTCTGGGAATGCTCAGCAAAAGTCATTATTAGTTCCACTAAATAGAGCGCAGAAAGTTGTATAAGGTAGCTAAGTTTCATTTGTTTTGAAAAAACAGCTAAGGGAGATATTCTGTCTCAAAGTTGCCAAAATCTCACGGTCATACTGTACATGGTCACGGCATGTGGTCAAACAAACGGCTATATCTCCACAGGTATTCCACCAGCAAACCTAAAACTTTACCAAAGTTCGTTTGAGACATGTGGGACTCTATTTATTATTTATTTATTATTACATTTATACCCCGCCTTTTTTCCTGCAAGGAACCCAAGGCGGCTTACATAATCCTCCTCCTCCTCTCCATTTTATCCTCACAACAACCCTGTGAGGTAGGTTATGCTGAGAGTCAGTGACTGGCCCAAAGTCACCCAGTGAGACTCTACACACAAAATTTCATCAAAATCTGTGATGGTCACACAGGGCACTTTCCAAAAACTAGACCACTTGACATGGAATGACCCATATTTTTAAAATGTGGTTGTGGCTATAATGCAGGGTAGGGGATGTCTGTTCCTAAATAAGAGGGTGTATGGGGAGCCTGATCACTGCAGATTTGGGAAGCAAGAAGCCCAAACTCTTGCCTAGCTATCAGCACCATGATCCACTTAACCTAAATTGCTGCCTACATGAGGGCATTCTTGGTTGCATGGAATATTTCACTGTAGTCAAATAGATGAGCTTTCAAAGTTGTTTTTGCAGCCATAAGATCTGTAATAGGAAAGCTCTGGTGCATCTACTAGAACAGCGGTCCCCAACCTTTTGGGGACCAGGGACCGGGTTCTGTGGAATAAATTTTTCCACGGACCGGGGGCGGTTGCCCACCGCTCACCTCCTGCTAGGCGGCCCGGGCGCATCACTTCCCTGGTTCTCCGGTGCTGCTCTTTTAATGTAAATACCATGGTAAACGGTACCTTAAAACGGCCGCGATTTGCTATTCACGGCCGTTTTAAGGTACTTTACCATGGTATTTGCATAAAGAGCAGCACCGGAGAACCAGGAAGTGATGTGATGGGTCTCCCGTCGCGTCACTTCCGGCTTTACGAAAATGTTCGTCGGGGAGGCGAGCAGAGGGACCACCCCAAGAGCCAGGTGGGGTGCTTGTAACGCATCCCGGCGGTCAGCTGGCCACCATGCCACCCACCGGGACGTGCCGCGAGCACCCCACCTGGCTCTCGGGGTGCTCGTGAGCTCCAGCGAGTACCCCTTGCCGCTCGTCCCTCTGCTTGCCTCCCCGATGAGCATTTTCGTAAAGCCGCGCAGTGTGGCAGCTGGGTGCCGTGGTGGCTGGGTGCCGCACGGCCCAGTTCTTAACAGGCCACAGACCGACACCGGTCCATGGCCCGGGGGTTGGGGTCCCCTGTACTAGAAAACCCCAGCTTCCACAAAATAGAGAAATACACACATTTTTTTAAAAAATCCACTACAGTCCACTGCTGCTTTTTGGAATGGAAATGATACAGAATCGCATTGGGCTTAAAAGGAACGGAATTCCCAGCATTGCACATCACTAAGGGTGTCTCATACTTTTTGTGCAAAGAGATAAGGTTTCTGCTGGGTAAATTCTGAAATTCTCAACTAGTTCTGCGTTCATTTAATGAGTGCTTAGTGTTCAGGTAGAGTGGAATGCAGGAGAAAGAATTATAGGGAAGAGTAGCTTCAGCATAAAATATGGAGAATAAACTAGGTGGCGCTGGTAACAGACATATACAGTACAAGTGGAAAAATAATCTTTGCAGCTATTTGACTTGTGGAATTTTATAAGTGTACAGGCCTGTGGCTCATGCTGGCTCAGCTTGTCAGCGTGGAAAGCTAAGCAGGGTCAGGCCTGGTTATTACTTGGATGGGAGACCCCTCCTCTAGTTTCCTGCATTGAGCAGGGGGTTGGACTCGATGGCCTTGTAGGCCCCTTCCAACTCTATGATCTATGAATCTATGAAAGTGTAGAAACTTGAGGCATAAGTTGGAGTCAGTCATTTTACTTTTACTCTTCCCTCATCTGTGAGATAAGGCCACTTTTTGTCTGGTCTGTTAGTATGAAACTGACAGCAATGTTGTGTAAATGCCAAGGATTACCCGTATACACTCGAGTATAAGCCGACCCGAATATAAGCCGAGGCAATCTAATTGTACCCCCAAAAAACTGGGAAAACTTATTGACTCGAGTATAAGCCTAGGGTGGGAAATGCAGCAGCTACTGCATTTTTTAAAATTAAAAAAATGAAATAAAAATTAAAAAATTAAAAAATAAAGATACCGTAGATACCAATAAAATTCCCCTTCCCTTCCCACCAAAAGATAGATACCAATAAAATTCCCCTCCCCTTCCTTTTCCTGCCTTTCACTGCCTTCCCGCCAAGAAGCCTCGCTTGCCTGAGGGGAAATCACCCAAGGCTGCCGCCCCGCTCGCGGCCTCCGTGCCTCTCTCTCTCTCTCTCTCTCTCCCCCCTCGGTCGGGCTGCAGCGAGCCGGCCTGGGCTCCGCCCCGCCTGGTCTTCGCCTGGAGGTGGCCAGCAGCCGGCAGCAGCAGCAGCAGCGATGAGCTCGGCCGCCCGCTTGCCTCAGAGCCGGCCATGTCCCTCAAGCAGTCGCCGCCGTTGCCAGCCACCGCGCCGTCGCCTCAGCCGCCGCCGCCGCAGCGGCCCAGTCGGCGGGCAATTAAATTACGGTACATTAATTGAGGCTTTTTTGGCGGCGGCGGGGCTTTCGGCGGCGGCGAGGCTTTTTCGGCGGCGGTGGGGCTTTCAGGCGGCGGGAGCGTACGGTGACGGGGGCGGGGGGGTCTGGGGTGGCGGCGGTGTCTGGTGGCTTGGCGGCGGGGGGCGTTTTCGGTGGTGGCAGGGATTTCCGGCGCGGTGAGCAGGTACGGTGACGGGGGTGGCGGGGGGAGTCTGGGGCTGGCGGCGGGGGTCCTGGGGGGGCTTCGGCGGCGGGGGGGTCTGGGGGTGGCGGCGGGGGTCCTGGGGGGGCTTCGGCGGTGGCGGCGCTGACTCGAGTATAAGCCGAGGGGGGGCATTTTTCAGCACAAAAAATGTGCTGAAAAACTTGGCTTATACTCGAGTATATACGGTAACTATTTTTTGGTTTCAGAAGGGACGGTTTGGTTCTTTTCGCTATCTACCTTGCTTGCTGCTGGAATTTAATTATAGCTCTATTTTGTGAACTGCCCAAAGATGGGTATTTCTATACCCTATTGGGTGGTATAGAAATATAACAAACAAACAAACAAAGTTTTGAGAATTTGGCTTTTTGATTCAGTTATTCATTTGGATATGTCCTCACTGGAACATCAACCATAAATAATCTTGGATCCCTTAGCACCATTATGATATTGACCTTTGTAACATGCCCCCCAAAAGAAGTGAAATCCTTGACTTTTTAATGCTATCTCAGAAATAACTGTTGACCGTAAAAAGAGTTTTCTTTAGATTAATGACAGCTGTTGAAAATCTTATCAGTGCAGTGATGTACATTTTGTAGAGAGTGTTAATAGTTTATTTGGATGATAGTGCTAAAGTTTCTAAAGGAATGATCTTATGGTCCCCTAGACATTGTCTAGGGAGCCATAGGATAATTTGGATTCCCAGCTCTGAGGTCGGAGACAGAGCTGGGAATTGGAGCTCCGATCTCCCTCCCCCATCCGCTTGCAACTTGCACGGAAAGAACCATGCTGGCTGCCTTCCTAGGTTGGGAAAGTGACCTTGGAGAGGGGTTGAAGGGGAGGGGAGAAGACTGGGGCAGCCAGGATATGAAGTATCCTGATAGCACTCCAGCCTCCTTCCCTCCCCCTCTGAACTGCCATTGCTAGATAGCCAAAAACAACCGTCTAGCAATAATGCCAAATGGGAGGAATGGGGAGGTGAAGAATTATAAATATTTATTATCGGTGAATAAATATGATATACAGGGTTGAAATCAGGAATGGAATGGGGAATTGAAATGTCCTGTTCAGTCTAAGCAATGGATTGTTGCTTTAGCGTCCATATCTGAAGTTTCAGTGCATCTCAGGTTATGTTGTATTCAACAGAAACTCTTGTTTCGTGTTTATTGGATGCCCACGTCTCTTTAATAAGGATTTGTCTAAGTCGGCTAACTGCTGGAGGTGTAATACTGCTAATGCTTCCTTTAATCATGTTTTGACAGTGTCCAGTAGTTGCCTCTTTTTGTGGGGAGGTTATAATACGGATAAACTTTGTATTGCAAAAGTGTTTAATATTTAGTGATGCATACGTGCCTTTAAATTATCTGCCTCCTTCCTGGAAGTTAACGCATGGACAATGTAAATTGATTTTCCTCGCCCTTTGGACAACTAAAAGACTAATATTACAACATTGGAAGGATAAATGCTCACCTCCTATAATGCAATGGATTGAGGACCTAATGGTGCTTTCAACATTTGAACGGATGGCATATAGTCACCATTCTCGAATGGATACATACAGTAGTACCTTGGATTGCAAGTAACTTGATCTGAGAGCGTTTTGCAAGACAAGCAAAATTTTTGAAAAATTTTGACTTGGTAAACGAGCAAGGTCTTGCAAGCCAAGTAGTTGTAGGGATGTAACTGCTCGCCTCGAGTGGGCGTAGCGGGCCAAAATCGGCCCCACTCATGCCCGCCAAAGACTCGCTTTGATATAAGAGTGTTTTGGATTACAAGCACGGTTCCGGAATGAATTATGCTTGCAATCCAAGGTATTACTATATGGATATTTGGTCTGCCTTTGTTGAAGTTTATTTTTAATTGATATATTCAAATCTCTCTTTGTGTGTGTGTGTGTGTGTGTGTGTACACGTAGACACACACACACACACACACACACACACTTTTTTATGGTTTTGTTTTGTTGGAACTTATAATAAAATTAAATTTTTAAAAAGAGATTTTTCAGTATGATATTGGCCTTATATTAAAATGTCTTTTAATGTTATGTTAATATATGTTAATGTTGTGTTAGGTGAGGGTTTTTTTAAATGGAAGTACCTGATAGGGGACACATTTGGCCAGGGAGGTGGGATAATTTAAAATACATTTCTTGATGATAAGTTGGCTTGCTGAAAATTAGTCCAGAGAGAAACTTACCTTTTTCTCCCCTGTTCTTATCAGCTTTCTAAGACCAACTTCTCCAACAACAATGATTTCCGGGCTCTCCTCCAGTCCTTATATGCCACTTTTAAGGAATTTAAAATGCACGAGCAAATTGAAAATGAGTACATCATTGGCTTACTTCAGCAGCGCAGCCAGACTGTGTATAATGTACACTCGGACAACAAGCTGTCGGAGATGCTTAGCCTCTTTGAAAAAGGGTTGAAGAATGTGAAGGTGAGCTGTCAGAGAGGAGAGTTTGTTTGCTTTCTGGGTTGTGTAATGTATAACTTGTATTTCTAAAAAAAGGAGTGATCTTGTGCAATCTCATGTAAGTTAGTGTAGTTCTGGTGCTACAAGGGTTTTTTGTTTTGTTTTTTTTTTGCAGTTTAGTTCTGTGCATGTTTACTTGGATGAAAGTCCCTCTGTGTTCCATGGGGCTTACGCAAGTGTGCTCTTGAATTGCAATCTTAGTCACAGCTTTAGGGTGCCTTTTTTATTCTTTAAGATGAATGTGAATGGTACCTTACTGTAAAATCATGACCATCTCATTAGCAAGCTGCTCCTTTCTGTTGAGAGCAGTTTGTACAATGTCAAGAACTGACATGTCTTGCAATATGACTAATCTGAATAACAGTCCTAATAAAACAGGAGTCAAAGTAGAATGATGATTAAGCGTATCCTAGGCATTGGGACTTGATAGCGGTAACCAGTAAATATATGGGTATGTGAAAGAATAACTGAGACTGTAATCTTCTGGACCACTGTACCTTATCTCTGCAAGACAAAATATCACTTGTCTATGTTTATGACTTTGATCAGAAAATGCTCCTTCACAAATTGTTCGTGGTTTCCCCTTTTATTGAATTCCATTGATTGCGCTGCTAGTGTTCAAGGCCTGTGAAGAGCTTAAATGATAACATTTAATTGTGACAAGAAGTAACAACAATGTTTCTGCCCACAAGTCACTCCTTAAAAATTAAACTTAAGGCATCACCTGGGTGCATATTTGACACTCTAGTAAAATATTAACTGTCTTTACATGTAAATGTAGACTATAAAATGGATCATAATCTACTTCTTCTTCGTGGTCTCTGTGCATCGCACACATGGGCTCTGCGCCTGCGCGGAGGCTGCTTCGGGAAGATTCCATAGCTGAGGCAAATTTTGGGCGGGAACACCTCCCCCCTGCGTCTCTACTGCGCGGGTTCCCGCCCTCTCCCTCAGTTCCTCTTCGACCGCCATCGCGTGTGGCTGTTACTTCGAGAGGTTCGTTGATTCTTCACAGAATCCAACAAGAAAGATACTTTCATCAAAGCTAAGAATTACTACTTTTCTTCCCCCCGTTCTTCGTGGGATCATTTGAGGAAATTATGGCTCCGAAAGCCCCCTTCCGCAAGTGCATGAGGTGCGGGACCAAGCTTCCCCCAGCGGACGGGCACTCGCTTTGCCTTGCATGCCTTGGAGAAGGCCACAACGTGGACGCTTGCCATCATTGCCAAGCATTCACCAAGCAAGCGAGGAAGCATAGGGCGGATAAATTGACGGCGATCCTTTACAAAAAAGCCCTCCAACCGCCCGCGGAAAAGCCTTCCTCTTTGCCAAGGCCTAGTACGCCGCCTTCCCACACGGTCTCCTCAGCGGACGCTCAGGAGGCCTATATGGCCACTATGATATCTAAGAGTAAGGCCAAGAAGGCACGCAGAGAGAAGGAGGAGGCGAAAAGGAAAAGCAAGGAACGGAAGGAAAAAGCGAGAAGATTGGCGAAAAAACTGGCTTCGTCCCTCTCGGGATCGAGATCGACGCTAGCTATGGACCCGACGGACGTCGCGGCCTCAGAACGCCCGGCTGGGCATAAATCTCCTACCGCTTCGGTCCCCTCGGGCTCGAGGGACCCTCCTCCTTGCTCCGCTCCAAAAGCTCCTTCGGGCTCGAAGGAAGCTGCACAGGCCGTCTCGTGCTCGGATGGGGAGATCGTGGACTCGCTGTCGGACCCGAGACCCTTGGCGCAAACCTCTGCCACGCCGTCATTCGCCTCCCCGGCTCGTGGGGTACGGGCTCGTACCCCACGAACTCGATCCAGATCGCTCGAGATCGAGGAGGTTCTGATCACCCGGGATCGGGCTTCATCCAGATCCTCAGCTTCAAGGTCACGGGATCCCCAACACTACAGGGATAGATCCCGCGACTCCAGGGACTCGAGATACTCTTCGAGATCACGAGACACCTACCACCGAGGATGTTCTCCGGTGTCTCACTATAGATACCAGAGAACCTACCGATCCCGAGATAGATCCCCACCGAGGAGACGTTCCCCACCAAGGCGGGAGAGATCACCTGGGAGCCCTAGGAGGTCTCCAACGACTCGTCTCCTAGCTCTGCCGGCACGCAGTGAAGGGAGAGAGGATCAGCTTACAGCCTTCTCGCTGGAGGCCGTCTCACGGTCCCGTAGATCGTCGACCCCGGGCTCACCTATCTCGAACTCGGATTCGATCATCTCTCTCTCCCCATCCTCCACATCACTAGATCAACAGGTGACCACCCAGTCGGCGGTGTCCCCCTCCGAGGATATGGGCACCTTCCAGGAACAAATCTTCCGGATGGCCCAAGCCCTCGGCCTAGAGACGGTGGTTGAGGAGAAGAAGGCGGTGGACCCTCTATTTGATGCCGTCTTGAAATCCTCTTCGGGCCCCACACTGCTTCCAATTACTCCTACCATGTTGGAGACGGTGCAAGGTTCTTGGAGCTCTCCGTCCACAGCCCCTCCCGCGGCTAAACGCCTGGATGCGCTCTACAAGGTTAGGCCAGACACAGCCAAGTTTCTCTTCTCTCATCCTACTCCAAATTCGATGATAGTCGAGTCGGCGCAGTCCAAGTCGGGCAAGCAGCACTCCACTCCATCGGACCCTGAAGGAAAAAAGTTAGACAACTTCGGACGAAGAGTCTACACTTGGAGTGCCCTGGGGATCCGGGTCGCCGGGTACCAAGCTACAATGGCCAGGTACCAACTTTTCCTTTGGGAGAAAATGAGTGGATTGATAGACTATCTTCCGGACGAGAAGAGAGACTTGGCTAGAGTCTTCCAGGCCGAGGTGATGAACACTTCCAGGCAGCAGATCCACAGTGCCAGACATCAAGGGGACTGCCATGGGAGATCCCTGGTGAGTGCAGTCGCTCTCCGCCGACACGCCTGGCTACGGTCCTCAACTCTAACAACGGAGGCTAGAGCCAAGATCGAGAACCTACCCTTCGATGGAGTTGGTCTCTTTAACGTCAAAACAGACGACTCCCTCGATGCGGTCCAAAAGGCCCGGGTGAACGCTAGGAAGATGGGACTCCTTCCGATGCAACCAACTCGATCATTCAGGCGCCGTAGATGGACTCCATACTTACCACCTATAGCTCCAGCTCAACAAGGACAACAGCACCAGCAGTGGCAGGATAGCCGCTCTCGTCCACAGCAGCCCCGGGCACCGAGCCGTCATTTCCAGCAGCAACGGTACCGGAGCTCCCGTAAAGGAGGTGACTCCCAAAGGCGACGGGTTTGACGGGACCCAAGGCACGACCGACGACTCCAATTCAATTCTTTTGACTCCGATCCCTCCGGCTCGACCCCAGTTTGGAACTCGACTATCCCTCTTCCTACCATCATGGAAGAAAATTACCACCGATCGTTGGGTTCTGAACATTGTCCAGCACGGCTACAAGATCGAGTTCACCTCCCTCCCACCCTTCCTTGGCACCCGCACAACACAACCATCTCAAGCGCTGCGAGAAGAGGTCCACTCCCTATTGCTCAAGGGAGCCGTCGAGACAGTTCCTCCACGCCTCGCCCAGGGCGGCCTCTACTCCAGGTATTTTACGGTGTCGAAGAAGGATGGTGGGCTCCGGCCGATCCTGGATCTTCGCTCAGTGAACTTCTACATTCCACCAAAGAAGTTCAGGATGGTCACGTTCCAGTCGATCCTGCCTCTCCTTCGCAAGAACGACTGGTTTGCATCCATCGACCTCCAGGACGCATATTTCCATATAGCGATCCATCGGGACAGCCAAAAATACCTGAGGTTCAAGGTCGGACCCGATACCTTCCAGTTCAAGGTACTCCCATTCGGACTCTCGATGGCACCGAGGGTGTTTACCAAGTGTATGACGGTAGTGTGTGCCTATCTTCGGACTCAAGGGGTGACGCTCTACCCCTATCTGGACGATTGGCTCATCGTAGCACCCTCTGCGCAGGAGCTTCAGAATGCTCTACACTTAACTACCAACACTTTGAACACCCTCGGACTCTGTCTCAATACAAAGAAATCCACGCTTTTCCCCACTCAAAGGATCCAGTTCATCGGAGCATTATTGGATGCTACTGTCGGTCGCGCCTTTCTACCAGAGGACAGAACTCTAAAAACACTTACCCTCGCCTTGAAAATACACAAGGCGACCTCGTGCACAGCCTTCTCGATTCAGCGACTCCTCGGCCTCATGGCCTCAACCATACCAGTCGTCCCTCTCGCTCGACTCCACATGCGCCAGCTCCAAAACTGGTTCATAAGGTCGTTCGATTCCGAGACGAATGCCCATCGAACCCGTCTGTCGATCCCGTCTACAGTAAGGCAGTCGCTTCTTTGGTGGACGACTCGTCGCAACTTAACAAAAGGCCTGCCATTTCAACCCGACGTACCCTCGATCACATTGACGACGGACGCCTCTCTCCTGGGCTGGGGAGCTCATTGTGGGGACCACACAGCACAGGGTCAGTGGGGCCCACACGACCGAGGAAAGCACATCAACGTCCTCGAACTCAAAGCTGTATGGAACTCCATGAAGTCCCTCGAGTCCATACTCAAGGGCAAACACCTACAGGTGGTCACCGACAACACCACTGTCGTTGCTTACTTGAACAAGGAGGGAGGTACCCGCTCGATACGGCTGACGAACCTAACCCTCCGTATATTCAACTGGATGATACCCCGCCATATCTCTGTGAAAGCCATCCACATCGCGGGAAAAGACAATTATCTTGCAGATGCCCTCAGCAGAATATCCTTCGATTCTCACGAGTGGCAACTGGAGGACCGAATTCGTCAGTCCCTTTTTCGACGGTGGGGGACCCCGGCAGCGGATCTCTTCGCAACGGCAACCAACGCGGCGTGTCAGGTCTTCTGCAGCAGAGCGGGTCACGACAGCTTGTCGATCGGGGATGCGTTCCTGTTAACCTGGTCAGGGACTATTTTACATATTTCCTCCGATCCCGTTGTTGACCAAAGTCATTGCGAAGATCCAGTCCGACCGAACGAACTGTATACTCGTGACTCCGTGGTGGCCCAGACAAGCCTGGTTTGCTCCACTTCTCAGGTTGTCCGAGGGGGGAGTACCTACGCCTACCGAGCTCGACAACAATCCTCTCTCAAGCTCGAGGCTCGGTTCTCCACCCGAACCCGTCCATCCTGCAGCTTACTGCCTGGATGATCTGATTCCAGACTCACTTCCACCAGAGATCAAGCTTGTGTTACGGGAAGCCTGGAAACCATCCACCAGGGCATCCTATACAAGGAAGTGGAAAGCCTTCGGCGAGTACCTCGGGGAGATCGAGGTACCCTACCCGAAAGCTCCTATTCATTGTGTACTGCAGTTTTTACTCCACCTGCAACTCAAAGGGCTCAAGACGAGCTCGTTGAAAGTCTACTTAGCGGCGTTGTCAGCATTCCACGAAGGCCGGGATGGATATACATTGTTCTCTCTTCCCTTAGTCAAGCGCTTCATGAGAGGTCTGAATAACATAAACCCCTCGTTCAAACCGGTAACCCCGGCTTGGGATCTACAGCTTGTACTTCAGGTACTTATGTCTAAACCCTTCGAACCTATGGCGACGTCAGACCTTCGTTTGTTAACTTTTAAAACAGTGTTCCTTGTCGCCATCACCACTGCCCGCAGGGCATCGGAAATAACGGCTCTGAGGGTAGACCCTCCATACCTTGTTTTTCATAGAGATAAAGCAGTACTACGCCCAGACTTGGCTTTCCTTCCAAAGGTGGTCTCTTCTTTCCATCTTAACCAGGACATTGTATTGCCAGCGTTCTTCCAAAGTCCGTCGACTCCCCTGGAACAACAACTCCACATGCTGGACGTGCGAAGGGCTCTACTGTTCTATAAGTCCCGCACTGAGTCCATCAGGAAGTCTCCCCGTCTCTTCGTCTGTTACGGAGGACACTCCAAAGGCTTGCCTGTATCGAACCAGCGCCTAGCTTCATGGATCGTAACCTGTATCAAACTAGCATACGATCTTAAGAGACAACCGCTACCGAACTCGATTCGAGCCCACTCTACCAGGGCCGTTTCAACCTCGACTGCCTTTGAGAGGGGTGTCTCCCTGACGGATGTCTGCAAGGCGGCAGTGTGGTCCACGCCTTCGACGTTCGTAACACACTACCGTGTCGATGTCCGATCCCGAAAGGACAACGCGTTCGGCAGAGCTGTCCTTTCCTCGGTCCTACAATGATACCGGCACCGGCCCTCCACCGGTAAGTCAGCTTGCTACTCTGCCCATGTGTGTGATGCACAGAGACCACGAAGAAGGACAGGCTTACCGTAACTGTAGTTTCTTTCGCAGGGTCCTTGTGCAGTCACGCAACCGCTCCACCGTAGTCATGCTACCTGCCGCACGCGACAGTGTTCCTGTAACGTAGTTCTCGGTGTATCTGGTGTCACAAACCGCCCACAGCTCGATGTCACGTCGTTCGGGACTGGAACCTTGCGATATCGTACCGTACGACCCATCGAATTCGACTCTCGGTATTTATGTACAAAGCTTGGAAATGTACTCCCATGTTCTTCTTGAGCACTGGGGATCGCGATGGCGGTCTCAGGGGAACTTAGGGAGAGGGGCGGGAACCCGCGCAGTAGAGACGCAGGGGGGAGGGGTTCCCGCCCAAAATTTGCCTCAGCTATGGAATCTTCCCGAAGCGGCCTCCGCGCAGGCGCAGAGCCCATGTGTGTGACTGCACAGATGACCACTCGAAGAACTACAGTTACAGGTAAGCAACCTGTCCTTAACCAGGTTAACCAGGTATATTTATAAAAATGTATACATTTGCACTAAATAATGGCAAATGAAAACTTTTTTTAGAAGTGCAATGTCATAATATGCCCTACTGCAGTGGTTCCAGAACTTGTATACTTTGGTCTCAAGGCATCTATTTTAAAGCTTGGAAATTAAAAAGATGGTGATGGTGGCTTCAATGTACTGTGGAAATAATTACAAACTACCGGTAATTGAAGACTAACTCCAATATCTCTCCATATTTAATCTGAGGATTTTATAATGTAACAACTTAATTATTTGTGACCTCAAATGGTACAAAGGCTCTACAATGGGATTTTTTTTATCATTCTCAGAATGAGTATGAACAGCTAAACTATGCGAAACAGCTGAAGGAGAGGCTGGAAGCTTTCACCAGGGATTTCCTTCCTCACATGAAAGAGGAAGAAGAGGTGAGCAGTACTTAGGAAATGATTGCAGAATTGATTTTGTTTTCTGAAAAATGTTTACTTTCAAAAGGATCCTTTCACAAGTCTCTACTTGAAGTGAGTAGTGTGTTTGCTATACTGCTGTTAGAATCTTATCTCTTTACGGAGTGCTGTCTCTTTTGTGTTCAAGAAAACTTGGTTACATGATTATTTTTATCCCTTAAGTTGGATAGGGTGGTAAATAAACTTGCAAACTTACCAGATTTTCAAATGTAAAGAATCTGTGGCTGAAGAACCACCCTGCCATACTTTTGCTGGCCAGGGTGTGGGGCTTTTCCCCTCTTTTTTGTTGCCAGGGCTGACCTTTTAAATTTCATTTCCCATTGCTCCCTATGTGAGGAAAAATAACTATATAGTTCCCTCCACCCTTTTGGGGGGTATGGGAAAACTTTGAACCCAGTAGATCCAAGGCCTCATCTGATATGCTCCTATTGGCATCAGAGCCCCAATAGTGGAGGAGCAATTTTGCTGGAGCTTTCTGCCACCTGAACAAGGAGTGCTCAGTGGTGGACCTCCTCTGCCCACAGACCTCCCTCTCTACCTGCAGAGAGGGAGAGCAGCAATAACATATGGCCCCTAGGACACCCTCCAAGAGAGGCCATAGGATTGTGCCCTTGATTGTCCTCAGACTAATGAAAGTCTTCAAACTTAGCAGCATCAGTACTTTAAATTTCTTCTTGGTAGTATATGCATAAGCAAATGCTTTGCTGAAACATCAGTAAATTAAATTAAGGTCACTTAGGGCGCAATCCAGTGGGGATGCCTGTAGCCCTCTGAACTCGGACGATTACGGGCATCCTATGTAGGGCAGGAGGAGCGTGGAGGCGAAGGTTGCCTCCGCACTCCTGCTCTGCAAAGCAGCTAGATGCCTGATTTCAGCCATCTAACTGCAGTGCTTCGGAGGGGGAAGCAAGGAGGCTGGGGCACCACCAGGGTACATTGTATCTTGGTGGCACCGGTCTCCCCCCCCCCTTCTCTGAGGTTGCTCTTTCTGCCTTGCAGAAGCAGCTGGTACAGCTTGTTCCATACCGACTGCGATGGAGGGGAGGGGGATCCATGCACAGATCCCCGTATCTGAGGTCAGAGCTCTTTTCTGACCTTGGATCTGGAAATCTGGAAAATACTATGGCCCTCTAAATGCTGTCTAGGAGCCATAGGATTGCTTTGTTAACTATAGTTATGTTTTTAAGCCTTGATTTATTTGGATGGATATTATGTGAGTTGTGAAATAGTGCAAATTAGCATGAACGTTACATCATAACTGTCTTTTTTGGCCTTTGGTGCTAAAGCGGTTGTACACCCCTCACTGATATTGCTGTTGTGTGATTGAAAAGTGTTCTTTATATTAAAACTGTTTTGAAAAAAATACAGTTGTCAAAAATATTAATTTAAATTTGTAATGCTTCATGTATTCAAAATTGGAGTTCTCTCTCTGAAAGGTATATGCCAGGATACAAAGAATCATAAAATGAATGAGTCCAGGCAGACTTTAGATGTGTTTTTCTTGAATGTAGGTACCTTCACTTCATGGCAAATGCTTCTGAAACTGCGTGAAGCTTCAAAAATGATATGGCATTGGTGAGGTATAGGGAGTTTGCTATTCAAAGAAGAAAAGTTCTTTAAAAAACCCAGTGGGTGAGCAAGCCCATTGCAGTAACCTAAACTCTTTGGTCATAGTAACCAACCATCTGTAGTCTTGGAATAGTGCATCCCAGTCCGAGAGCAGAACTGAACCTTATTCCAGATGTCAGTCTGCCGCTGAAGATGTCAGACTTGTTTCTAGTTCTCCGCATCATCTAATGAAACCTGCCAGATGATGTCATTGCACAGTGGGTTTCCTTGTTTCTACTGCTGGTTCCATGTCACTGGCTACTGGTGGGGAAACTTAGTGTGGTATTGTCCCACACTGAGATTACTAGACATTAGTAGAGTTTACTAGACTAGACATTATACGGGTGAGGTAGAGATATGGGACTGTATGTCTGCCATAACATGTAGTTTTGCCTGGAGACCCTTCCTTCTAGACAGCAGAATTATGCAGAAACGTTGGCTGATGATGTTGTGACTTTTGCTAATTCAGTTCCTCACATATTAAAAAATAAAATAAAATAAATAGAAATGTTGGGAGGGAAAAAAATGAATTCCCAAACTGTCCAACTTAGAGACATTATGTTTGATAGATAAACAAATATTAAAAGATTATATCGTATTTCTAAGAATGTTCCTAGAACATCTCTGAGACAGGCTAGTATATCCATTTTTATATGTATGAGAAAACCAATAAATAAAATCAATTGACGTGTCTAGTTTTCCGAGTTATTGTCAGTTCAGGTATTAATCAGCAATGAAGTCTAATCCAGTGTTTGTGCTTTCCCTGCAAGTATGGGATGTTTGTTGACAGTTTCAGATTGGGAAAATATATGTAGTATTTCAAAAGCTACAGCAAGTATGGGGTGTGTGGGTTGTTCAAGAATTGACAATTATTGTATATGTTAGGTTTTCCAGCCAATGTTGATGGAATATTTTACTTACGAAGAATTAAAGGACATTAAAAAGAAAGTAATTGCACAACACTGCTCACAGAAGGAAACTGCAGCAGAAATACGTAGAGGTATTAACCTCTGGAATCAAGCTGAGGAACTCCAGAAAGCTTTTAAATATTCCGTGGATGAAAAAGTAGATCAAGGTAAACCATTTAAACTGAAAGTACCCTTTAATTGATAGCAGCCTTCTGAATGCTTGTGGTCTGGTTTCTTAGAAAATAATGGTGTAAAAATTCCAGTGCCACATAGTGATGTTCCATACAACTTTGAGGGATTTGGTTGTGTCTTATCAGTGATGTTTACCTGTTATGTACAGCTAAATTTTGGTGACTGACTGACCCAGTTTGCACATAACAGTTGCAGATTATGGGCTAATTAACCTACAATTTGCAGGGTTATGTGCCACTTTCGATTTGCATAATCCACCTCCAATCAGCCCAAATCATAGGTTGTCCCATGATATGCAAATCCAGACACTTTGGGTTGTTCGTGGGTTAAACACCACGGAGCCATACGAGCTCTACTACAGAGAGGGCGCTCAGGAGCAATCATGTCAACCGCCCTGGTCATCTCTGTATTCCAGAGATTGACCAGGGATTTGACAGGACCGCCAGCCATATCAGCTGGAACCCCCCCTAGGGCCTTCTGGAAACCATCTAGATCCATTAGCCTCTGAGGGTGGACCATCTTAATAGATCCCCCACCCTTGCAGAGGGGGGAAGTTGCTTTCAATCTAAATCTCAGCAGGCAGTGATCTGACCATGACAAAGGAACTGATTCAAAGTCCCCCACCTTCAGATCACTATCCCCGACTGAAAAAACCAGATCCAGAGTGTGCCCTGCTGCATGTGTAGAGCCGATGACATGTTGAGACAGTCCCATGGTCGTCATGGAGTCCATGAAATCCTGAGCCGCCCCAGATAGGGTGCCCTCAGCATGGATGTTAATGTCTCCCAGGACCAAGAGCCTGGGGGACCTCAGCATCGCCACCAAGACCACCGTCAGCTCAGCTAGGGAGTCTGTTGAGCAGCGGGCTGGGCGGTGCACCAACAGAATCCCCAGTCTGTCCCGCTGGCCCAACACAAGGTGCAAACACTCCAGACCAGTAGTCAGATGGACAGGGAGCCCGGAGAGAGAGATAGAATTCCTATAGACCATGGCAACCCTCCCTCCCCAGCCCTCAGGTCCACCCTGATGCTGCACCAAGTACCCCGGTGGGCATAACTGGGAGAGACTAACTCCACCCTCTTTGCCCACCCAGGTCTCGGTAATGCATGCCAGATCGGCCGTCTCATCCACTATTAGGTCATTGATAAGGGAGGTCTTAATTTGGACCGATCTGTTAAAGAGGGTGGCAGCAGTTCTGTTCTGAGGCTATGATCTAGGAGCATGCACTTGGGATGAACTTCCTTGAAATCAGTTGGGCTAGATTCATGGCATAGGGAAGAACCTTAGGATGTTAAGAAAAGATTAGAAAACAATTCTATTCTCAAAATAGAATGGTGGGGTTTTTTCATTCTTTATTTTTTGGGATGAAGTAGCTAATATAAAATTAATATAAAAATATATTAAGTACTAAGGATAGACTTTCCTTGTTCTGGGGGACTGATGGACAAAGAAATAATATCAAGATTCCAGAAAAAATGACCAGAGTTCTTGGGCATTAATAGATTTAGGCCTCAATCCAGTACGGTTAATTGCTCTTAAGCTCATTGATTTTCAGTACCAGCATGTCCATCCAGTTGTAGTGTTTGTACAAGCCAGCATTAGTTGAGTTTGTAATGGTTTCCACACCTCTTATTCTTCTTGGAAAGGATACTAGGGGCCAGTACTATTCGTATGAGTGACATGTGTAAAAGTTGTTGGGTTGTAGTTGTTGTTTTTTATTAAATGAATACTGGCAGCTTTCCTCTTCTGCCACAACTTAATTGATGAATATTAAAAAGTTGCATCCTAACAAAGGCAACACTCTTCAAGCCAATGCTGAATTTATTCCCATATATTTCAGAAACTGAAGAAACTGGTCAAGTCAGCAGTATTATTCATCTTCCTTCTGAGGTGATGCTGACTATTTTTAGTTACCTTACCCCTCAAGAATTGTGTCGATGTAGTCAAGTAAGCACCAAATGGTCTCAGCTGGCTAAAACTGGATTTCTTTGGAAACATCTTTACCCTGTGCACTGGGCTAGAGGTAAGTGGCTGAAATTCCCAGCTGTTTAGAAGCTTAAATTACCATCCATTCCTATGTAAAAGAAAAGTGTGTGTGTGTGTGTGTGTGTGTGTATGTAGAAGGGGAATATTTGACTTTGAGGTCAAGCATTGTAAATGTATAAATGTGATGCATTCCATTTACTATGTGGCATATTGAACTCATATCAAACTTTCCACCTCATGGTTAAACATTTCTTTTGATCGGTAATTGCTAGTCTTGCTTTTCGAAAGTTCTGGGCGCTTAGCTGTATTAGATTGTTGCCCTTGTCTTCAAGGAAGTGATCTTACTTAGGATCCTTGCATGTGTACAGAGAGCTAAACAGAAAGCCATCAATC
The DNA here is from genome assembly GCA_021292165.1 of Shinisaurus crocodilurus. Taxonomy (NCBI): domain Eukaryota; kingdom Metazoa; phylum Chordata; class Lepidosauria; order Squamata; family Shinisauridae; genus Shinisaurus; species Shinisaurus crocodilurus. Next base: position 104,584,474 of record CM037876.1, read on the forward strand.
TCACAAATGGGTAGTGCAAAACGCATGTGGGTTGCATGTCGATAGGTCTGGATTATGCCCCTAGGTCAGGGGTCCTCAACACGGGCCCACAGGCACCTCCAATGGCACATGTGAAGGGTTCCCCAACATGGTGCCCATGGTCCCCCACAAAACTTTTTTAAAATTGTTTTCTGGGTTTTTTAAAATATACGTACATGGATTTGTATATGTCCATAGCAAAGAATACATATGAAATGCATACAATTTTCTAGTATCCATTTGAGGGTGGTGTCTATATGCCACCTGTTCAAATATTGAAATCGTTGTAAGGTCTCCAGTCTGTTGCATTATAGGAGGTGACAGTTTATCCTTCTGATGTTGTAATATCAGTCTTTTAGCTGTCAAAAGGTCATGGAGAATCCATTTACACTGACCAATTGTAAATTTCAATGAAGCAGGTAAATAACTTAAAAGAGTGTGAACATCAGTAAATATTAAAGACTGTTCCAGTACAAAATTTGTCTGTGTAATAACATCCCCAAAAGAAGCAACTACTGGACATTACCAAAACATACATTTAAAAGAAACATTAGCTGTACTGCATCACCAGTAATTAGCTGAATTAGACAATCTTTATTAAAGAGACGTTGTGGTATCCAATAGACACGAAACAAAAGTTTTTTCTGAGTATGACACAGCCTAAGATCCATTGACATGGATGAAAGCGGTGATCCACGGATTAGACATTTTGTGGTGGTGCCCACAGGAGTTTCTCCAATTCCTAAATGTGCCTACAGGTCCAAAAAAATTGGGGGTCCCTGCCCTAGGTAGTATTAAAGTTTTATTTAGTTTTCATCCAATATGCAATCAGTTAGTATGCACTCCTGTTTAGAAAATGCATGATTTACAATCTGGGAAATTTTAGTCTACACTGTAACTAGTATATGCAGAATACATTACATCAAATGGAGCATCCTCGTTCTTGAAACCAAGGCAACCCTTCAGTTGAACTGAGAATGAAGAGATTATTGCCTCTTTATTTTTTATTCAAATGCTTATATTTTTTTGCATACAACTTGATGTGCAGCCTTGTTCTTAATCTCTTAATGACAAAATATAGTTCTCTAAAATGGCAACATAAGGACTGGGAGTGCATCATCTCTGGTCATACTCTGTAGAAGACTCAACCATCAGAAATGATTCTAGCTTGGAAAGGATGTTGTGGCACTATTCTGCATGCCTTACTTTCCCAGTCCATAAGGATTAATGATGACAACAACATATAATGTCTCTAGCGTTTTGTAGTTCCTGCTGCTTGCTGCTTTGCTTCCTTAGGAATTGAGCCCTGCAGCCTTTGGCTGTGGCTAATTCCAAGGCTGGAATTAAATATATTGCAAAGTTAAATATATTCTTGTTGGCTGATCAGGAAATTGGTCCAGTGGCCCACAAGGTGATTTAGACACGGAGCCTGATGAAGAATGGGTGAAAAACAGAAAAGATGAAAGTCGTGCTTTTCAGGAATGGGATGAAGATGCTGATATAGATGAGTCTGGTAAGCTAAAGTGTAAAGTATATCTCTACCTTTTACACTTTTGTTTCTTCCAAAACTAGATTTGAGCTCAGATAGGCTAAAGTATTGCACTTAAAGATCATGACTTGTTTTCATATGGGCAGCGGCTGTCCTAGTTGGGGATTGGGGGCACTGTGTTTCAGTGGTTCCAGTCTTACCTGGATGGCCAATTGGAGGTAGTACTGTGGAATTATTGCTCTGCCTTGTGGCTGTTGTGCTGTCATATGCTGCAGGGCTCAGTTTTGTCCTGCATGCTGTTCAGCATCTATAAAAAACCACTGGGCTGGTTTGCATGATCATCACAGCCCACCATGCCTTATTTAAGCCTCGATGGGTTGTGGTGCGTGCCTTCAGCCATTTTGAATATTCAGTCTCCGGCGGTGGGGGTTGCCATGGTTTGTTGTGTTGCATGAACCTGGGCAGCAGGGGCTGTTTGAGACTTAATGTCCATTTGTTTTATTCTTAAATTTATTTTTGATTCCTTTATAGAAGAAAATGCAGAAGAATCATTGGCTATCAGCGTTGTTCAGAAAGAGAAGGACTTACTCCAAGGCTTAATTCATAATGTTCTGCCACGTGTAGGCACCTCAGTGAAAACAATTGTATTGGCATACAGCTCGGCCATATCTAACAAAATGGTACAGTATACATAATGGGCATGTCTGTGCTATCTGTAAAGAGTAATAATAGAATGTGAGCTTGTATTTAAATTTCTAAAAAATCTGTGTGCTGCTTTTCTGCCATAGTTTGCATTCAAAGTGGATTAACAAAATATAAAGATTTGTATAGTATAGTATACTGAAATGAGTTCTTACTGCTATCTTCACTCCATTTCTAACATAGCCTTCTTGAACTGCCTTTTTTTTTAGGTGAGACAGATCTTAGAACTTTGTCCTAACTTGGAGTATCTTGATCTCACTCAAACTGATATTTCTGATTCTGCATTTGAAAGGTTGGTAATCCATTTTTGGGGAGGGGGCGATGGCTATTGCTAACTTTATTAGTAGTAAAATATCAACACTACAGTAACATATAGAACCTTGATGTTTAACTTTGTTAAACTGTTTTTGGTGGGGGGAAATCTTAGTTTAGGAAGGTGTTATAGATCATATTTTACCTGCAGATTGGGGAAAAGAGTAATGCAGTGGTTAAGATTTGCTCTAAGATACTAATCTACATTACTCCTGAACAGCATGGTTGCTCATGTGAAAAGCTTCACATTCAGACAGCTTTGGACTAGGCTTGCAAAACCTAGGCATAGTGGGAATGATAATATGTGATCTGCTGTAATCTCTTGGGCTTTACATTTCACTTGAATGGTGTGAAAGCAATTATTGAGGAAGCAACATCTACAGTCCTTCAGATAATAGTTGCACAAAAATGTGCGTGGATGTTAAATGTGAAATTCAGACAGTGACCTGGTTCGCACGATCAAACAAACAATGGCTAACAAATCATGGGTTGTTTGTGAGCATGTGGGAGTGAGCGTGCCGGCTTCTGCTTTGCTTAACAACCCAGGAATGCCCCATTCCTGGGTTGTTGTTGTTATGACATGCGGACCTCTGGGTTGTTTAGAGTTAAACAAACCCTGGGTTGTTTAACCCTATGGGGCATTCCTGGATTATTTACAAAATGGAAATGGGCAAATGAGTGGGAGGCAGCATAGTTGCTCCAGTGCGGCCACAATAACCGTGGGTTGTTTAACCCATAGTTGCTGTAACGTACAAACTAGGTCGTTATAACAGTTGTATTTTTCTGAGTATATTGAGTACTCAATGGCAAAAATGCTAATTATGAGAGATTTTAAAAATATGCCTTAGCAGAGAAAGACCTGTGTACTTTGCTCATTTTGATTGCAACTTGGTTACTCAGTCCATATGGAAAAGAGTAACCAAGGAATAGAGAGTGTGCCTTGGGTCCTGGCACATGGGAGAAGCAGATAAAGCACGGCAGAAGTTCACATTGCCTAAAACCATACACAGAGCAACTATTAAAAAGTCCCAATATTGTAAAGATAGCAGCTTCCCATTAGATGCATTTGTGTGTGTGACAGGGTTTCAATAAAACTACATTTGAGTCAGATCACTATGATGCCAAGGAACATTAGTTTGTATGGCATACCTTTAATATGGCTATGCTTAATAATGTTGTGTGATATTGTCCAGATGCTTATTAGACCAAAGTGCTCCATGAAAATGGAAAACATTTATCACATAAACACTGTTCTTTCCTAGTCAAAATGTTCATTTTCTGCATGTTCTAATTCTGCACACAACTTGCATATACTTATCACAATAGATCCTGACCATTATTTCCCTCCAATGTACCTGGCATTTATTGCAGGCTGTCTGCTACAAATGAGCTGTCAGCATATTACTGGGGCATCCTTTCCCTTCAAAAATCAGAAAGCTGCCTCTCTTTCTGTAATGCAGAGAGGCAGGCACCCAGTCCATTCCATACTTTTCTTCCTTTGAAATTTGACCTGGCAAATGATGGCAATGCATGCAGAGCCGTGATTCTTGGTCCATTTGGTTGTCGCTGCCTTGATTCTTCTTCTGGTGCAGCATACAAGCATCAACGGACATTCTGATAGCAGTAAAACTTTGGCTGAGCTTTCACAGTCTTACTCCATCCACCTCTCTGCCCTGTTGTGGGTAATTTGGGTGTAGCTTTCTCTGTCCCCCGCTTTCTCTGAACCCGTTTAGGTGAGGCGGGGAAGCTTCTGCAGCCACTGTTTCAAGGCGTTTTGAAACAGCAGCTCCTGAATGTGCATGCCTGCCCCTTCGTCTGCAGGGGGTGGGGGCGGGGAACCTTCGGGCTTCCAATGTCAAAGTGTTTGAAACACCTTGAAGCCGTCGGTCCCAATGAAGCGCATTCCCCTCTGCCTTTCCTGAGTGAAGAGTGAGGAAAGCAAGAGTGAGGAGCCACTGTGTGGGGGTTGCAGGCTGGATTGGGGTGCACTGAGGGCTGTACCCAGTCTGTGGGCTAGCGGTTCTCCCCCACCCCAAGCAGGATGCACTCCTCCCCTTTCTCCTCCCTCTCTGCATAAAGGGAGGATTTCAGAGGTGCCCATTCCTGGTTTGTCACTTTGTCCGAGCAAGGCAACAAACCAGTAATGCAAATGTGTAATCTCCTCCCGTTGTACATGAAGTAAGAGGGAAGGCGTGGTGGGAGCCCCAGGCTTGTACTTGTTCTCAGTGCAGCCTGAGACTCAAAACAGTGGCAACCACACTCAGTGGCAGGAGTTGCAGTCTTGTGCTTTTCACCCTTGGGCTTGCCCTATAACGCAACATTCAGATAATTAAAAACCTATCATTTACTCCTGCCTCATTGCCTGAACTGTGGTGAAGGGCAATTGTGGGGGAAAGTGTTCAGAATGAGACGGAATCTGTGGATTGTGCTTCCTGCTCCTGCTGTGCATTGCATTGCAAGGAAGAGATGTATTGTCTTCATACTTTGTCTATACATTTGCCAGTTGTTGCTGATTTAAAATTGTTTTCCCATTTAGAAAAGGACATTCCAAACATGCACGGCATGGTTTCTGTTTCCTTAGCTGTTTCCTTCTAGTATTAGTATTTATGTTTTCAGGTTTGTGGGGTCCTAGATTTTGAATATAAATATAAATAGTTTATGTGCAAACAGCCTGAACATGTTTGCATTAACAGAGATGTTAATGTTTGTTTCAGTTGGTCTTGGGTTGGTTGCTGCCAGAATCTCCGGCATCTTGATCTCTCTGGATGTGAGAGAATTACGGATGTGGCTGTACGAAAGATTTCCATAGCCTTGGGAATTTTGTCATCCCACGAAGCAGGATCTCAGAAAAGTTGTCGAAACAGGAATGGAAAAACTGTGTGGAAAGGCAAAGATGTTAACTTGCAGGCCCACAAAAAGGACTGTAGCTTGCATGATATTACAAATGAAAATATGATTAAGGGAGAAGGAAATGAAAGCCATTGGAGTATACCTGTCAGATCAGAGAGCTTCAGCTCTGCCTATATTTGGGTGTTAGTTGCAGAAGATCTGGCAGATATTGAAGATGCTGCAGAGTGGAAACAAAGAAATATTGAAGGCGTTTCTGTGGTAGAACCAGCATCCAGCTTCACTTGTTCTGCATCATGCTGCAGCAAAGACATTTTTGGATTAAGGACTAGCATCTGCTGGCAGCAGCATTGCGCTTCTGCTGCTTTGACCTATTGTGGTCACTCTTTCTGTTGTGCTGGGACAGCATTAAGAACTATTCAGGCACTCCCAAGTTCCTCTGCACTATCTAAACATGCACCAAGGACTAGTAAACAGTCAGAGGGGAAAGACTTGGCATACTTCAGGAGTTCAAAATCAGAGCAAGAGATGGGACGAGTTCTTCAATTCCTCAGTCTGTCAGGATGTTATCAGATAACAGACAATGGTCTCAGGTATGTAGCCCCTTCAAAACCCCAGCTGCAACCCATCTGTGCATTCTTCTTTAAAACTCAAAGCGCACAATTCTGTTACTATTCCTGTATTTTATCTTGTTAGTGTGCTAACCACTGAATCTGGTGATAGCAATAGCAGCAATGCACAGCCTGTTATAAGTGGAGAAAGGCTCTGTGTTGCTTTGTGCAGTCTAAAGGAGTTTAACTGCTCCTGAAAGCCTCTGAAACAAGTGATCTAAAATTAAGGAATTTAAGGGACTACAAACTCTTCCCTTGCAATTTAACTGAAAATGCTTGCAGAGTAGTGGTAACAACCTGTCTCCTGCTATTTTCATTAAACTGGAGTGTCGGAGTTTCCTATGTTATGTGCAAAGCCAAGGAACAGCCTCTAATTCCTATCGTTGAAATATGTATATTGGCATAATTGCACAGTGCTGATCTTAATGTTGTGTCTAGCCTAAATATTTTTCCATGTAATATAGTTGTCAGAGACATGTAATGTTGAGAGCTAGGAATTGGGGAAGTCCCTGATTCAAATGTTGCTGGTGCCAAAAGTCATCAGGTGGCCTTAGGAAAGCCACTTTTGTTCAACCTTGCTCCACCCCATCCGCAATATGGGGATATTAATTCTTATCTACATTACAGGATTGTTGATAGGATAAGATGATGTATGTCAACACTGTGCAGCATTATAAAACTGCTAACTGTTCTGAAAGCTTGATTCTTCTTCGTGGTCTCTGTGCATCACACACATATGGGTTCTCTGCGCCTGCGCTGAGATCGTTCGGGAAACTTCTAAAGCTGAGGTGAATTGGGCGGGAGCCCCTCCCCCCGCGCGTGTCCCTTATCGCGGCTCCCGCCCATCTCCTCAGTTCCTCTTCGACCGCCATTGCGTGTAGTCGTCGGGTTCTTCTCTCCTCTCTCCGGAGTAGTCTATCAGCTGAGTTAGCCTTTCCTATCACCTTTTTACTTCATAATCTTCTCTCTCTTCCTCTTTCTTCGACTAATCTATCTTCTTTTAAAAAAAAAAAAAAAAAAAAAAGATTACAAAAAAACTCTTACTATACCCGTATCTCTCCCCCGATCTCATCCACCTATCTCCTAATCTCTTCTTTATTATTCTAACTATGCCTCTGAAGGCACCTTTTAGAAAATGCCAGCGGTGTGGGACGAAAATCCCACCCGCTGATAAGCACCTGCTGTGCTTGCTTTGCCTAGGGCAAGGCCATAAAATGGAGACCTGCCAGGACTGCCAGGCCTTTACAAAACAGGCCCGAAAACAGCGCCAAACTAAGCTGCGAGCTCTCCTATGGGAGCAGTCTCTATCAGCTAAAGGGCCTGATCCGGAAGAGAGACCTGGGGGATCCCAGTCAGCCAAGAAGCCGGCAAAAGATACTTCTGCGGCGAAGAAATTGGCAAAAAAGACCCATAAAGATAAGGCACAACGCCTGAGAAAGAAAATGGCGGACAAACCTGGCAAGGACGCTGAGCCTTCTACCTCAGCTGCCATGAAGGTCTCAGAGCGTACGGCTCTACTAATGTCGGCGATGACTGGGGCTCGAGATCGAGCTACGGGACCGATTGCCCCCCAGTCTCCTCCGATCTCGACGACGTCTCCTCGAGATCGAGAATCGGGTTCGAAAACCCCAATAAAGCAACCGCCGACTATAACCACCTCCCTGTCGGAGGGAGAAATTGTGGCCTCGCCATCGATGGAACGACCCCGTTCGGGCTCGAGGGGTCCTCCACCACGTCTCTCGCCTCCAGCAGCATATGCTAGGGAAGAGCGGAGGGCGCACGGTCCATCACGTTCCCCTCGGTACCGAAGCCGCGATTCGCCCTCGAGAGATTCTGCCTCCCGATCCGTCTACTCCCACCGCCGTGATGACAGATCGTGGTCGGGCTCCTATTATTCGGGCTCGAGATCTAGGAGCTACAGATCCCGATCCCGAGACTCACCTGATCGGAGAAGGCGCGATTATTACTACCGGCACCGACGCTCCCCACCTCGAGAGCGCAGGCATAGGTCTAGATCCCCTACGCCAAGGCAGAGTACGGCCGTATTACGGGCACCCGTCGAGACCGTAGTCCAACCGACCGCCTCGACCTCGACTGCCCAGACGATTCTCGCCCCTGTCGTCGCGACTCGTTCGTCGTCGGGATCGGCGTACGTATCGGACTCGGACTCAGTGGCCTCCTCCTCCCATTCCACCTCACCAGACGCACGGGTGGAATCCAAGGAAGCGATCTCCCCTTCGGAAGACATGGGCAGCTTCTCAGAGCATGTCAGCCGGATGGTGACAGCTCTAGGAGTGGAGGCGAAAACCGCGAAAGGAAAAGCAAAGGACGACATCTACGCGGTCCTGAAGTCCACACAGTCCAACCACCTGCTCCTTCCTTTCCTGCCAACAATGCTGGAGACGGTGCAGGAGACCTGGAAAACTCCGGCCTCTACGAAACCAACAGCTAAGAGGCTGGAGTCGATGTACAGAATCCAGGAGGAGGGAGCTAAATTCCTGTTTTCCCATCCGACCCCGAACTCGCTCATAGTTAAGTCAGCGCAGTCTCGTGGGGGAAGACAGCACACAACGCCGGCAGACAAAGAGGGTAAGACATTAGATTCTTACGGCCGTAGGATCTACTCCTCGTCTTCCCTCGGACTGAAGGTATCTAACTATGAGGCGCTACTAGCTAGATACCAGATGTTCATCACAGAGAAGCTGGGAGACCTCTGTGATTATCTGCCGGACGACAAAAGGGACCTGGCGGCACAGTACATCAAGGAAGCAACCAGTATCGGCGCTTTACAGATGAACACTGCCCGCCACCAGGTCGATAGCCACGCTAGGTCGATGATCGGATCCGTGGCTTTGAGGAGACACGCCTGGCTTCGCTCTACCAATCTGACTCCCGATGATAGAGCGAAGATACAAGACCTTCCTTTTGACGGAGAAGGGTTGTTCAACGCCACCACAGATGACTCCCTCGACTCCGCTCAAAAGGCTCTAGCGACGGCCAAGAAGATGGGACTTGTCCGCCAGCCCCCATCTCAACAATTCAGGCCGAGACGATGGTCCCGATTCCCATACCCCTCCTCACAGTATCAACCAGCTGGACAATATCGGGGTGGGAATCGTCGGCCTCAAGCCCCACAACCTCAGGCACCGCAACGCTCGTACCCTCAACAGCGCTCGAGGGGCTCGCGGAGGGGGGGCGACTTCACTTGACGGCGCCTTTGACTCCGTCACCGGCCCGACCGACTTGTCTCCTCCAGTCCAGCCTGCTCTCGACACCAGCAGACCGATTGCCTCGTCTCCACCATCTCAGGCACCTCTCTTCGGCTCCCGGCTCCACCAACACCTCCGGTCCTGGAGGACCATCACGACGGATCGATGGGTGTTGAGCATAGTAGAACACGGCTACAGGATCGAGTTCGGAGTCCTCCCTCCTTTTCTCGGGATCAAGACCACCCGTCCAACTCGAGTGCTCTTAGAAGAGATGTCAAACCTCCTGCAAAAAGGAGCAATACGTCCGGTTCCCGCAGAAAACTTGGAGGACGGCCTGTACTCCAGGTACTTCATCGTGAAGAAAAAAGGAGGAGGACTCAGACCGATCCTGGACCTTCGCACAGTAAATCTCTTTATCCCACCAAAGAGATTTCGTATGGTCACACTCCAATCGCTTCTTCCACTACTCCGAAGGAACGATTGGTTTGCATCCATCGACCTCAAGGATGCGTACTTCCACATCGCCATCCACGAGGACACCCAAAAATACCTTCGGTTCCGAGTGGGAGACGACACCTTCCAGTTCGTAGTTCTTCCATTCGGACTTTCCACCGCGCCGAGGGTGTTCACGAAGTGTATGGCTGTGGTCTGTGCGAGTCTTCGGGCAAGAGGCATCACCGTCTTCCCGTACCTAGACGACTGGCTAATAGTGGCTCAATCAAAATGGGAGCTCCAGCACGCACTGGAAGAGACCCTGTACCTCCTAGAGGACCTGGGACTCTGCCTGAACGTGGAGAAATCGGTCCTTCAACCAGTAAGGGAGATACAGTACATCGGCGCGAAACTAAACGCCTTCGAAGGTCGGGCTTATCTACCAAGCGACAGAGTGCGTCAAGTAAAGACACTCGCAAAAAGAATTTCGAAGCAGCCAATATGCTCCGCTCATACGATTCAACGCTTACTAGGACATATGGCCTCAACAATTGCGGTCGTACGATATGCGAGACTTCGCATGCGACCTCTTCAGACATGGTTCATCAAGGAGTTCAAACCAGAGAAAGACAAACCATCCGTCCGACTATATCTTCCTCGAGCCGTAAGAGAGTCCTTGAGGTGGTGGCAACAGGAGTCGAATCTGAACGCGGGCATACCGTTCCAGTCTCCGACACCGAACCGCATATTGACAACAGACGCATCGTTGCTGGGATGGGGGGCCCACTCAGGCGATCACGTCGTGCAAGGCACATGGTCGTTGACACAAGCTTCCAAGCACATCAACTGGCTAGAACTGATGGCCGTTTGGAAAGCATTACAAGCCCTAGAGCAATATCTCTCGAACTGCCACATCCAAGTCGTGACCGACAACACTACGGTGGTCGCGTACATAAACAAACAGGGCGGCACGAGATCGACGCGCCTCACAAGACTGACCATGCAGCTCTACGAATGGGCTCTACTTCAAGGAATGTCCTTTGTAGCGATACACATCGCAGGAAAGTCCAATGTACTTGCAGACACTTTGAGTCGCGTGTCGATGCAATCGCACGAATGGACGCTGGACAGGAAGGTGACCAACTCACTGTTCCAACGCTGGGGTCATCCGAGGATAGACCTATTCGCCACCAGCGAGAACACAAGATGCCCCATGTTCTGCAGCAGGGCAGCCTCGGACCCGAATTCGATCACCGATGCTTTCCTGATGACCTGGAGCGGCGACTTCTACTACCTATTCCCCCCAATCCCACTTCTTACACGTGTGATCGCCAAGATAGCTCGGGACGGAACCAATTGCATCCTAGTATGCCCGCGGTGGCCGCGTCAACCTTGGTTTGCACACCTTCTCAACCTCTCACAGGGAGATTATCTCCCATTACCACTACAAGACAATCTACTAACACAACACAAAGGCAAAGTGTTTCACCCCAACCTACGTTCTCTAAACCTAATGGCCTGGAGAATCAGATAGCAGCGGATACAGACCTATCGGACGCGGTGAAGGAGATCCTCTTAGCAGCAAGGAAACCTTCCACAAGGCTCTCCTACGCCAGGAAATGGACTGCCTTTCTTAATTTCGTCTCACCTTTAGGCAAAGACCCAATGACTTGCTCGATCTCGACCGTTCTCGATTTCCTCCACTCACTAATGACCCGTGGCCTGAAATTCTCATCAATCAAAGTCTATCTAGCAGCTCTGACAGCGCACAGAACTACCTCAACGGGGACGTCCTTATTCGTACATCCATTAATCAAGCAATTTCTGAAGGGGCTTAAAAATCTTCGTCCTCCAGTCCGCAACATAGTCCCAGGTTGGGATTTACCCTTGGTCCTGAATGCTCTGACAAAGCCACCGTTCGAGCCCATGGCTAAAGCAGACCTGCGACTGGTGTCGTTCAAAACACTATTCTTAATAGCGATTACTTCGGCAAGAAGAGTGAGTGAACTGCACGCTCTCCGAGTGGACCCACCTTACACAACCTTCCACAAAGATAAAGTCGTCCTAAGACATGACATAACTTTCTTACCGAAGATGGTATCAGAATTTCACCTAGGACAGGACATTATTCTACCAACTTTCTTTCCGTCCCCATCGTCAACGATCGAGAGGTCGATGCACAGCCTCGACGTCCGACGGGCCCTACTATTCTACAAAGCCTGTACGGAATCGATAAGGAAGACCAATCAACTTTTTGTGTGCTACGGCCCCCCAAAATCGGGCCTCTCTGTATCCAAGCAAAGACTATCCTCTTGGATAGTAGACACTATCGAACTTGCCTACCAATTAGCTGGACGTTCTCTACCAGGGTCCGTAATAGCCCATTCAACCAGGGCTCTATCGACCTCGACAGCCTTCGGAAAAGGCATTCCTTTACTGGACTTACGTAGGGCGGCGACCTGGTCTACCCCCTCTACTTTCATCCAGCATTACCGCCTCGATGTTCGAGCCAGAGAGCAGAACGCATTCGGCAGAGCGGTCCTGTCTTCGGTCACCATCTGACTACCGACACCGACCCACCTCCGGTAAGTCAGCTTGCTAATCTACCCATATGTGTGTGATGCACAGAGACCACGAAGAAGAAGGACAGGTTGCTTACCTGTAACTGTAGTTCTTCGAGTGGTCATCTGTGCATTCACACAACCCGCCCTCCTTCCCCGCTCGGTGTCTTCATCGAGTTCGATGGATACCAAAAGGGAATGGGTTGGGACACCGTTTTTAACTATCCTACTCGATATCGAAGTGTATGCCGAGTTCGTATTTTCTTTTTATGGTATCAAACGTTTGCAATGTTATCCTCGGTCCCGACGGTCGCAATAGGCGGTCTCAGGGAACTGAGGAGATGGGCGGGAGCCGCGATAAGGGACACGCGCGGGGGGAGGGGCTCCCGCCCAATTCACCTCAGCTTTAGAAGTTTCCCGAACGATCTCAGCGCAGGCGCAGAGAACCCATATGTGTGTGAATGCACAGATGACCACTCGAAGAACTACAGTTACAGGTAAGCAACCTGTCCTTTTGGGCTCCATTAATAGAAGTATAGCTTCCAAATCACGTGAAGTACAAACTGGAAAGAGTTCAGAGGAGGGCAACAAAGATGATCAGGGGACTGGAAACAAAGCCCTATGAGGAGAGACTGAGGGAACTGGGCAGTTGTTTGGCCTTCAGAAGAGAAGACTATGGGAGATATGATAGCACTCTTCAAGTACTTGAAAGTTTGTCACGCCAGGATCTCTTCTCGATCATCCCAGATTGTAGGGCACGGAATAATGGGCTCAAGTTACAGGAAACCAGATTCCTCCTGGACATCAGGAAAAAATTTCTGACTGTTAGAGCAATATGACAATGGAACCAGCTACCTAGGGAGGTGGTGGGCTCTTCCACACTGGAGGCATTCAAGGTGCAGCTGGACAGCCATCTGTCAGGGATGCTTTGACTTGGATGCCTGCATTGAGCAGGGGGTTGGACTCGATGGCCTTATAGGCCCCTTCCAACTCTACTGTTCTATGAATCTATGAATTTAGGACTTACCAAAAAGTGGTATCTAAGGTACTGAGCTACAGATTGTAGAGCAGTTTATTTATAATTAGAATCGAGTTTGAAAAGTGATTTAGCATACGTGAGTTTACCTACAGTCTTTTTGGAAAAACTTGAGTTTTCATGTAATCTGTATTCTAAAAGTTCAGACATTTTACCCTTATTGATAGCATGTGAGGCCAGAAATCTATACAGATATTCTTGCTCTCTTAAAACTGAACAAAGCTTTCCCCTAGCACTATTATGCCCCTCTTCCCCATCTCTTCTGCTTGCACTTCCACCACAGTAATATCAATGTGATGGGGGTGAGAGGAGGATGCCCTGTGTGCTTGCTGCTAGGAAGCTCTGGTTTAGGACTGAACAAACCATGTACTCCAGCAAGGCCCTGATACTGATGGCAGCAGTCTTGCATTCCCCTCACATGAAGCACAGCAGGCTTTACCAAAGTTAATGACTGCTACAATCAAGGTAGGGGGAAATAGCATTCAAATGGCAAAGGGCTTGTGTAGTTCAAATAGACTGATGGTGTTGTTAATAGAGCAGAAGTCTCTTGACTGGTTCCTGATATGCTCTTAATGTGACTTTTATTTTCTACCCGTAGGATGTTGAGTCTGGGAGGTGGGCTTCCTCATCTAGAACACCTCAATCTCTCTGGTTGCCTTGCTGTAACTGGTGCAGGCCTGCAAAATTTGGTCTCAGTGTGCCCATCTCTAAATCATGAACACTTTTACTACTGTGACAACATTAACGGTAATGTCTTTTGAATAAAGTATAATTTTAATGCTGTGGGGCTTGACATGTTCAGACTTCAAAGCTATTTCCTTTCTGTAGGTGTGGGTCCTCTGATGTGTCATATAAGCCTTTTATTACTAAAGTTGAATGTGTCTGAAGACATAGATTTACATATTAAAATTGATTCTAAACCAGTGCTTTTTAAAATCAACACTTCTCCTTAAGGAAGTATAGGATCCAATTTCAGTTAAATAATGGGCGCGTTCCACCTCTTGATTCCACTCATTCTCATGCACGCACACACATTAAAAAATGTAAATTGTAATACAGAGATTAAAGGAGAATGCTAGTAGCACAGAAAGTCATCTTGAGTGTTTAAAAGATCCTCTGTTATAGCATGAATTCCAAGCCTGAATGCTTTGCTGCTAACTTGCTAACTATTCAGATGTTTTGATTTCAGCATGACGATATGGGGCTGTTCGCATGTAATGGTAGCAAATTCTGGGCTAATTAACTCACAATTTGCTGCAGTGTGTGCTGGGCATGTTCTGCAGCCTTTTTGAATATTCAACCCTCAATTGGGGTTGCTATGTGACATCCAAACCTGGAAACTATAGGTTAATTATGGGTTAAACAACCCACAGTTAACCTAACCAGTAATTGTAGGTTATCTGTGGGTTGTTCAACCCACAATGAACTTATAGTGTCCAGGTTTGGATGTCATGTAGCAACCCCATTCAGCCCAATCGGGGATTGAATATTAAAAATGGCTGCAGATTGCACCCGGCATACACCATGGCAAATCCTGGGTTCATTAACCCACAATTTGCCACCATTACCTGTGAACTAGGTCTGCATTTAAAAGTGACATTAGTGTTCAAAGTTGACATCCTATTAAGCCTGGACCAGTAGCTGGACCTGTGGACCAAAAGCCATGTTCTGTGAAGATCTTCTTGGCCCAAATGGTTTTGATGATTGGGGTGTTGGTGCCTAAGCATTGGTTCCAGCAAAACATAAGGTTTTTCTTTTCACAGAAGGGAAGCTATGACCTTGCATGAGTTCCTGACTTTTATGTTGAACTTCTCATGCAAGTAGACTGCACACATGAACAATGTTCTTCCCCAAGTCTGTCAAAACAAATTCTTGTAACCCGAATGCTTCTGAACGCTTAACTAGTCTATATCCACATTTGTTCCAGTAGTGATGGTTTTGTGCTCGTCTTCCAGTTTCTCATTACATAGATGGAGGAGTTTTGCTGTTTCTATAGTTTGTCTTTAGTGAAGTGTAGATACTTGAATGGTTTGTGTTTTAAGGTAGTTATTGAAATAATGAATAAGGGTTATTGGGCCATTAGGACACTTGAAAGTAGACAAAGGAGTAGACTAACAACAGTCCTACTAGTATTGTCCTGAGGATTTTGGTAGTGATTGGATGGAGGGAGAGACCCTATGTAACCATTTTTTAAAAATCCTATTGCACATAGGTGGTCATTTCCCCCAAGACAGTGATGTCTTGGCTGCCTCAGGCAACCATGACTGACCTGACCAATCTTGTGCTAAATCACAATCCTCGTTATGTACCTCTTTGGCCTCCCATGGTAGACACAGAAGAGTGATTGGTCTGCATGCCTCAAGTACAACAAGGCATTGTGTCTTTCTGTTACATGTGTAAGTGACGGAAAGTTTGTCACTGAAAAAAATATTTTGCCACGCCTAATGCTTGGATCAACTTTAACTATTTTGCTGGCATCGTCTTTAAGAGTAGATTATGAAGACTTGCTATAAAGGATAGCTGCTTGCATAATATCTCCTCTTAAAAAGTAAGTATTGTATGGTTCATGCAATGGCACACTGACAGACGTTTTCCTTTTTTATATTACTTCCCTTTTGGATGGTTCTCTGGCCCTGTTCATTCTTAATGTGGGGCCATATGTGCTGAAGCCCTCCTATGCCTGTAGTCTAGGCTGCTGTGGCTGAAGAAGAGTCCCTTTCCAGCTGTTGTCCAGCCCTTAATTTCTGTAGAGCACAGGTATGCTGCTGCCACCCACTGGTCTCACTTTTCCTTGCCAAAAGTACCAAGCAAATCGCCACACTGGCTGTGTTCCTCCCTTATTCTTTCTGGTAGTGTATTCTCATGCTCAGTTTTGAGGAAGAAAGGCAGGGAAAGGCCCCTTCTGCCAGGGAAATGGAAAAGAAAAACTGCTGGTGCTTTGATTTCCTTTGGCTAGGAAAATTAAGGTTCTGCTGTGAGTGTGGTGCTGCTAGGAGTGCAGGGCAAGGTGATGGCAAGAAGGGGACTCTCAGCTTTGGATACCTGTAGTGGTATTTGGAATCAGAGGCCATTACTTGCCCTGGGTCTTCTAGTACATGTATTCTTTCATTAGATGGTAATATAATGAGAGCCAGTGTGGCGTAGTGGTGAGAGTGTTGTACTGGGACTTGGGAGATCCGGGTTCTAGTCCCCGCTCAGCCATGAAACTCACTGGGTGACTTTGGGCCAGTCACTGACTCTCAGCCTAACCTACCTCACAGGGTTGTTGTGAGGATAAAATGGAGGAGTGGAGGAGGAGGATTATGTAAGTTGCCTTGGGTTCCTTGCAGGAAAAAAGCTGGGGTGTAAATAAAATAAATAAATAAATACATATAGAAACCAGCCCTAAATTGAAGAAAATAGAAAGTGAGTTACAAAATGTTGTAGTGCACAGAAATGTTGGAAGCTTTGTAACAGTATTATCTGTGGAATGTTACACATATTATAGGTCTCCATGCAAGGGCTAAATAGAAGGGCTTAAATGTACCAAATCTATTTCAGACTAGAAACTTACTGTTAGGCCCATATGTTGAAAATGTACTGCTGCTACTGCCTAATACATTTTAAGTGTTAGTATCAAGGTGAAAGAAGGATGGCTTTCTGAATGCTTCCCTTGATTACCTTGCCTTGCCTACAAGGCCATCGAGTCCAACCCCCTGCTCAATGCAGGAAACTAGAGGAGGGGTCTCCCATCCAAGTAACAACCAGGCTTGACCCTGCTTAGCTTTCCACGCTCAGTCAAGCTGAGCCAGCGTAAGCCACATGCCAAGCGTACTGAAGATAACTGGGCTACACAGATCCTCTCAGCAACTCTGGCTTTACAGGATGCTTCAGATGGAAGTTGCAACTACATATAGGCAGTGTTGGGGATGCTGCTCTTGCTGACTTTCAAACCAGATTCTAGTTGTCTTAATTGTTGCTAATAGCTGAGATCTGGTCTTTTGAATGTCTCCCTCTATAGCCTATGATCAAACGGGTGTGGGAGTGGGAGTGACTGTTTTCTTGTGTTTTACATATGTTATGGGAGAATTCGATCATGTGGTCTTGGACCCTAAGATCTGTGAACTTTCTTCCATACAATTCCCACCCCTATCCCATGCAGCCCCCTAAAAAAATATCTCAGGAGGGTCAGGGCCCCCTCAGCCAATGTGGGATGGGGCACAGGTGACTGCTGGAGAAGTCACCAAATGGGGTAGTCCCCATGCTCTAGAGAGGCTTGGGGGGAGTGCTGGCAGCTGGAGACAGAGATGAGAGACTTTCTGTTCATTTACTTAGTGTTCTCCAACCTTGGGTCCCCAGATGTTTTTGGCTTACAGCATAGCTGGCTGGGGCATGCTGGGAGTTGTAGGCCAAAAACATCTGGGGACCCAAGGTTGGAGAACACTGCTTTAGAATCTAAGCCTTGGTTTCCAGGCTTTTAAAATTATAAATGCATGAATATGTGTCTGCAAACATCTCCTAATCTTTTCAACCCATCTTCTAATGGGAGAATTTTAACCCCTTTTGTTTTTCTGGGGTGACTAGAACTACAGACAGTTCAAAGTATGAATTCATCATTCACTCCATGGCAAGTTTGGTGATGTTTCCCTGTAATAACTTTAGCTTTGCCCCCTTTCTATAATCTACAGATTTGATAAGCTGACTTCCATTTTTTCATCTAATCTATCTATCTATCTATCTATATCTATCACTATAGTTAGGAAAATGAATCCTATGTGCATCACTCTACATTTTCATGAACGCTTAGCAAAAGTTTTAAAACTGTATATTTTTGTTACTAGATCTCCATTCACCACCATTATATTGTCTCTCATCCATGATTTTTGGACAAAGATGGAACTCAAATGAGTACAGTTGAACTTGCTTTTCAGGGTTTCTGTCTAAAATGGACAGTTAGATTTTTAATTCAGAAAGCAAGGACCTGCAGCACACAGCTTTTAATATAAAGCTGATATAGAAGAGTTTAAGACACTAGGGCTACAATCCTGTGCAGACTTATCTCAGAGTAGGCTTCATTGAAAACAAGGAGACACATATAGAATTGCATTGTAAGTTCATTATCTTTGAAGCCATGTGACATCTGGCTGCCTTTCTACCTTCATAAAAAGTTGATTAGGAAGTGAAAGTACTATTCTCTATATCCAACAGTTCAGTTTGCCAGTCCTTAGAAACAATACCTCTGTGTGAGCACTAATGAGCTATGAGCCCAGATACTTGCCCCTGCATACTGTCAGGACTGAATTTGTCTGCATTACCCTGTGCTCTTGCTTCAGGCTTACTTTCAACCCCAACCCCAACTGATTAAAGCCTTTCTCTTAGATGCTTGCAATTCCCAGTGATCTGGTTAAGTAAGGAACTTGAAAAAGTAGTGCAGGTTTTTCCAAAGGTAGAAGCAAGCAGTCTTGATCCAAATTTGCTGCTTGCTGCTTCATACTTGATGCTTTTTTCCTATACTGAGTGTATGTTTTCCAAGCCAGTAATTTCCTTCTCTAAAATCTGAAAGAGGATCATCTGACATCCTGTGCCCTGCCATTTTGCTGTGGCCAGGGCAGAAGGGGTGTGTGTGTTTGTATCTGTTCCCATTGATAATGGGACTGACGTGACCACACCAGCCCTATTCTGTGAGCCGTAGGCATGAGGGGCCTTTGGATCCAGCATGGCTGGTTCCCTCTTCCCAGAATGCTGGCTGGACATTACGCCAGCAGAGATTTCCGTTGGCATACTAGGGGACCTCTGGCAGAAGTGTATGCCATCAGGAGAAGCGGCAATATGTTGCTTCCGGTGGCCACAGGCCACCTCCTGGTGAAAATAGAATTGCTCCCTTAATTACACTTGTCAGAATAGGAACAAGAAGCTCCTGGAAAGTGTGTGTAAATGGGAAGTGTGTGTGTGTGTGTGTGTGTGTGTGTGTACACACACTCTTATTCTAAAACTTCCTGTTTATTAATAAAGTGATGTTCAAAACCAGTGTTATTCTTTAATAGAAGATACAATAATTATAACAAAAAAACCCCACCTTATTTTGATCTCTTGACAACAACTTTATATTCCTTTATTTGGTTCTATAATCCAGGTTCCATCATTATGCTTAATGGGATGGATTTTTTTTTTTCTTTTGTCACTTTACTTGCTAAAAGGTTCATTTGGTTTATTTCCCTATTCTAAGTATATCTAGGGATGTGCAACACTGGAAAACTTGTTCCGTTTGAGCTCGATGGACTTTCGACACATTTCCAACCCAATGGCCAAAAGTGGGCCAAGTTCTTTTCAGCTTCCACAAAATTGCTCAAAATATTTGCACAAATTTGGCGCCGAGAACTGTGTATTTCTAGTGCAATTTGTGCAAATGGTGATTTGTGCAAATCGGGGCTGACTTGTTAGATTTGAGTCGTGGTTGTTTTTTTTTGTAGTATTAAACATGTGAAGTATGGAAGCCTCCTCTCACTGCATATGCATACACTCCACCTTGAATTTTCTGACAGTTAATTTCAGATTTGTGCAAAATTCAGGCTTCCACTCTGCACTTTGCACAAATTTATGCAATTTGCATGAATTTGTGGAGCAGAGGCCTGAATTTTGTATAAATTTCCCCATCTTAAAAAAAAAAGTTACACAAATTGCAGCCCGCTTTAAAAATAGAAGTCCACGTGCTGGCTTGCCTCATGTCAGATCGAGTTAGTGCCAGTGCAGGGTTGACAGAACAGAATTCGTGGGGCTGTGTCTAGAAAATCTGTCAGATTTTCACCCCCCTATCGGATTCCGCACACATCCCCAAGTATATCTGTTGTGTGTTTTTTTTAAAAGCCAAAGATTTCACCTCTAAGTTAACCTTTATCAATTTTTTCTTAACAATTTCCAGCAGATTCTGGATAACCTTAGATTCATTTTGCTTTCTCTTCCCCCCTCAATCTTGTTATAAAGGGCAAATAACTCATGATTCAGTTTGTCACACCATATTATAATTTACTCTTAGTATTGATTAGGAAAAATCTCACTCAATTCTTCCCCATGTTTTACTATAAAATATTTATTTTACAGCATGAAAGAACTATGTTGCCCTTGCCCAGATTTTCCTATTCTTGGAGCATGATCTGAATAGATTTCAGACCCAGTATTTATCATAATTTGGTTTGAAACATTTTTACCTCACTCTTCGGCTGAATAGGTTCCCAGAGTGACTCGCAGATCAGTTAAAAAAAAGAAAAGAAAAAAAGACAATGCCTGGTTCACACGACATGATAGTCCACCGTGGCTTAATTTACCTGTGGGGGCTGTTGTGTTGTGCGTGGGCACTGATGGGTGTGCGGCTTGCACCCAGGTGGCAGGTGTTGTTTGAGCGTTAGACAACCCTCCAGTAACCTATGGCTTGTGTGAACAGGCCCATTCTCTGCCCTCTGGCGTACAATCTGAAAGAGACAATACAAAAGGGAAAAGGGAGAAGAGGGGGAAAGGCAAACTTCAGGCACTACTTTTTAAAGTTAAGAGTTCTTATACTGACTAGCTTGGATGGAAACGGGGGGAGAGAATAGCTGGGGAAACCAGTAAATAATCCATTACTGAATATGAATTGTTTGATGAAGGGAAAACATGTAACCCCTACAGGTTGGGTTCAAACAAAATCTCTCCAGTTCTTGTTGTCCATCCATATCCAAAGGTTTTTAGGTACGATTTGTCTTTTGCGGGGTAGGACAGAGGCGGGTGTACATTTGGTATTTGACTCAAGGGGGGGGGAATCCTTCCCCCTCCCTCTCAAAATTTCCCCCCTACATCAGGTAACTAGTTTTCTTCTTAGTCATTAAAACTCCCTAGTGATGGGTTAGGGGCTTATAAACTGCCTAGAGTTTTCCTGATCTGCCAGTTAATAATCTGCTAAGAGGATTTGTAATAACTTCTAACCTGAGGTATTTTTATCCCAATTCAAAATAGCTACGTCTTTAGTTTTTGTCTTGGACCAACTGTATAAATCTGTTTTTGAACATTAACTTAGGGAACTTGAAATTAGTCCACGGGTCAAACTAAATGTGACAGGGTTCACACTTTAAACAAAAAGCATGCTTAACACTGCCACTTCGCCCTTTGAAGGAAAAGCATTCATAGTCTGGATCAGGGCTCTGCACCCGTCTCTTACCAAGAAAAAAAGAAAAGTTCTCTCCCTCTGACTGCTGTTTTCCCTCTAAAGTGCTGCTTACTGCAACCAGCACCTTCAGTGACAAATAGTTTAGGGGAGCAGTAGTTTGGTAGGAAACAAGTTGGGGCCACCAGTCCAGATTGGGATTGTAGCACCAGGATGTGGGGCCCTACTTTTCCTTCTAAATAAAAGCAAAGTGGAAGTATTGAGCACATTTTTAAAAAAGCATGAATAACATAACAAGTAGTTTGGCCCTCAGATGAGTTTCCTGTAAAAAGAATCAAGTCGTACATTTCCTTAAGCCATCTAGCAATTTTCTGCCTTTTAATATTGGATTATTTAACCTGTTTACTCCAAAATAAATTTAGTTCCATTTAGCTTTTTAAAATCAAACAAAGTGAAGCACAATTCATAGCTTGTTTTGTTCTAGTATTCTACAGATATACAAGATGTGTTCACATGACTAATGGCTAATAGATTAATAGCTAAACTCCTGTTCCAGTTTCCAGAACTGTATTGTATTAGGTAATATTAATTTAAAGATGGTGGTTTTAGTACTGAAACAAGAGGTGGTTCACCACTCTTTAACCATTTTACTGTTATTAGTACACATAATTTCTGGCCAGTTTCAAGAATATACAAAATATCCGAGTATTGCAGGGCTAGTTCAAGCAGTTTGATGGCTTTAGTTTATTAAGATGAATCACCTGACTGAAATACTATAGGACATCAGTTAATAAGTATAGTGGTTTAACTCAAGTGTTTTTAATACTTGCAAATGAAGGTAAGTGGCTTTTGGTAGAACTGGGACCCACTTTTCATAATGGATTACATAATTTAAAGGATTACCTAAATCCTCTGTTACTAACTAGAGTCTGCATTCAGGAGAGTTTAGCTATCAGTGATACAGAAGCTAAATTTATATACCAAGGGTGGGTAACATGCAGCCCCCCAAATTCGGTTTTTTAAAAAGGCAAACTAATTTTTACCCTTTGGGTGCACCATACTTGCTACAGTTGCCTTTTCTTTGGTGGCTGTAACTCACAGGGGGTGAAAATGGCCCCCGGCCCTCCTGCAGTTGCCCCCCCCCCCGGTGTATACCAATGTTGCTTGTTCTCCTCAATGCACTTTTACTGGCAATCCTATTAATCTGAAGCTCTGCTGATGCAACTACATGAGGGTTGGAGTCTTGGTTGTACAAAGGGCAAGGCTATGCGTGTATATATTTAAATGTATAATCTGTTCTATGTTAATTAGATACTGATTTTTGCAAACATAGCTTGGCATTCTTAATGAAAATGATAGATTCCTTGATGCAAAAAATTAAAAAACAAATGGCTGTTGCCCGAGATGAGAGCAATCCCTTTTTCTTCCTTTCACATTTGTTCTGTCTTTACACAGGTCCTCACGCCGAAACCGCCAGTGGATGCCAGAACTTGCAGTGTGGTTTCCGGGCCTGCTGCCGCTCTGGTGAATGACCTGACCTCTTACTTTTCAGTCTACTTCATTTAGCTCAGCAGGCTTCCTCTCATGCACTTTACTTACAGTCCGCATCTTGTGTTAACAGTTCCCTTTTGGAGTGCAATTTGTAGGTCCTTTTTGCTCCGTAATTCAGACTCTTAGAAGCAAATTGTGTAGTGTCATACCATTTTCACAGTTTCACTCTAATTTGGAAGGTGAGGGGTTTCCTTGTGCGGTGAAAAACTTTTATCAAATTGTTTTTGACACTTTCCCCCTAATGTTTGGCACTTAATTTGTTTTGTGCTAAGCCCCTAATATTATTTAAGCTCATGCTTAAATATAAACCTTACAGTGAATGTGAAATACATCTGGGTAACAATGTATATTGTTCAGTAGTGATTTCTCCCATAACCTTCTGATCCCAGGGTTGTTCTACTGCAAAATTAGGGAGATACCTTCTGTCTTTTAGCACCAACTTCACACTTTTAGTTTTGAAGAGCAGTAAATGAAACATTCCCATCAGCATCAGTTTGTTAGTCTGATAATGTTAACACAGTAGGCCAATGACTGTTTGCCACATCATTTTGTGGGCTTCACAAAGTATTTGCTTAACTAGTTGCATAGCAACCACAATCCCCTGTATCTTCTATATAGACCCACTAAAGATGCTGAATTCTGAAAGGGATTTTCCAATAAGTGATTTCTCTGCCATAAGAGCAACTGTAATAAATAAATAAATAAATGCAGCTTTAAGGAAGTTGCTTGTTGGAATCTGTTTATTCGAATGAGGGGAAGTGCAATTGCATTAGAAAATAGCAATGTTGTTCTAGCAACTTGATAGTTAAACACATTCGTAATCTGCTGTGGTGTTGATTGGCCTAATATGTCATGTTTGAGAACTGTAGCTTGCCTGAAGTGAAAAGGAAGTTTCCAAATGGCCACTGTCATAATAAGATGGTTGGGAGGATTTTATCAGTCGTATTATTTGAAGAAACATGCTTTTTGCTGCAAGTATACAAAGTTATTTGTCACAATGTGGTGAAATAGTGTCAGCTGATGATGGGTTTATTTATTTAAATTTGTACCCCTTCTTTCCACCCAGAAAATGGCACTCAGGGTGGCTAACAATCATTAGAACTTTAAAAACAGTAATACATCAAAAACACAGATAAAATACTCAAAAATTACAGAATAAAAACCACCCAACGCAATGCACCAGCTTACATACCGCAGGCCTGCTTGAACAGGAATGTCTTCGCCAGCTGGCAGAAGGGCAGCAGAGAGGGTGCCAACCTAACCTCCTTTAACGGAATTCCATAACCTGGGAGCAGCCACTGAGAAGGCCCTCTCTTGTGTTGCCACTTAACGCGCCTCTGAAGGCAGCAGTACCAACAAGGACCTTCCACAAAGATCGTAAAACCTGGACAGCTGTATGGGAGATGGTCTTTCAGGTAGCTGTATAGGGCTTTAAAGGTCATAACCAGTACTTTGAATAGTGCTTGGAAATGTAATTGTATATATTGGGTTTTTTTGGTTACGAAATAACAGGGAAGGTAATCTGTTCACACTGCCGCATGCTATATGGCAGTGTTCATTAAATGAGTAGGAAAAGCTGAAGCAGCACCAAGTCTGTGCATCAGAACCCTAGGAGGGAATTGAGCAGATGTTCCTTGATATGAAAGGGGTGGTGGGGAGCTCAGGGGATGGAATTAACTCTAAACATTCTAGGGTAGGGCATATGCCTATTTAAAGCAGTGTTTTAGAATAACTGACCATTTAACTTCATTAGAACAAAAGTTACTTATAATCAACAAATTGGATTATGCTAATTACAAAAATAAGTTAATTTGTAAAACAAAACCATATGATTTCTTTAAAAAAATCAATGACTAAGGTTTCTATAACGGAAATTCACTAGACAGTTCTTTGGCTTTTATCCTGGAACATACTGTCTGTGTGTGTCTCTGTTCAGAGATGCCTGTGATTATATCAGGCGGCCAGCAGGAGAAGCTTTACTATGCTGCTAAGTTTGTCCCTCACTGCTGCAGGACTAAACACCATAAGGGGGGGGGGGGAGAAGAGAAGGTAAGCTGCCACCTATACACAGTAGCTTTCTTGGTTGTGTAGTATAGTTGACAGTTCAATTTACCAGTGGGCTAACCCTAACATATTCCAATGAATAGGTCAGAGGTGGGCAGACTTCAGACTTGTTGGATCTACTTTGTTTTTTACTAGAAACTCAAGATCCACAGCCAGGTGCAAAAGACATACAATTAAAATTAAAAAAACAGAGTACCTCCAAGTACATTCTGAGCCTAGAAGTTTGTTTCCAGTGCCAGAACTGAACTGAGCTCACAGTTCACAAAAAAGTCAATTCTTGATTACCACAAGCTCCCTTCATTTCATCAGCCTGATGCAGGTGAAAAATAACTTATATTGTTGCTACTGTAAAAATTAGGAGTCCGAAACCCTTGCTAATCACCCAGAGATCTACCAGTACATGCTGATCTACCTTTTGTCCTCCCCTGATATGGTATAGCAGGACGATTTTGGGAATCCTGAATTGTACTTCATAAACAAAGGTAAACAAGTGGTTTTTGCAGTTTGGTTCTATCTTGGATTTCCTACTGCAGTGCTTAAGCATTGGATCAAACTAGAGTTTTATGGTAGAATATGTACTTTCCTATTTTCCTAATTGTGAAGTGCCTGCAACATCATGACTTCGAGGTTTTTGAGCACTTGATTGCCAGCTTGCATAAAACTTACCAGTTCCAACTTATTAGCAGCTTGAATAGGCCACTGCAGTCTCCTTGCAGTATGGGCACTGGGATATAAATACTAAAAAAAACCGTGGCTAAAAATTGCAAATGTAAAAGTGATAGGAGTGTCCGCATTTAATGTATAAAAATACAATGACTCCCCAAGTATTAAAATACAAAACCATAAGATGACATTACCAAATTCAAATACTAAAATAATAGGTTCAAGTCTTTGGTGTAGGTCAGTGGTTCTCAACCTTTTTTACACCATGCACCCCTTTCACCATATGTCAGAATGTCATTTCCCCCTTTCCAAGATTGTCTGACTTAATCTGTGCCATACAATAAGGTGTGATGTCCTGTAGATTATGTACAATCTATAGAATTGTAATTTGTAGAAAGATCAGTATTCTAACAGCTTGAGTCTGTGGTCTCAATCCCCTCCCCGAAACCCTAAAATTCCCCCCCTGGTTGAGAACCCCTGGTGTAGGTGATCAAAGCAGGAACAATTTACAGTAAGAACTCTTTTATCTATTGCGAATTAGTGAAGCAATGTAAATCCACACTGAAAGGATATTTTTAGGGTAAGCATGAATATACACAGCTAATGCAAATTCTATATTTGGAACATCAATGCTATGAACTCCAGTGCTATATACAGCCTCTACTAAAGGTGGAACTTCTGAAAATGGCATGTGGATAGGAAATCCTGATACCTGCAAGGAGGAAAAAATACATAAGAATTTGTTGGTTCTCAAGATTTCATCACATTCTATCATGATCAACCCCCCTGCCCTCCCCCCCCAGGATGGAGCTGTAGTTAATAACATGCTTGATTATCACAGGCTGAGGCACTGAGGCACTCATGAAGCACAGCGTATATAGGCTTGAACCCACAGTTAAATGGTGTTCCTGTATCTACCCCCATTCGTTTACGTTAGAAAAAGTAAAGGTTGCAGTTTGCTCCTAGAGACAAAATGTGCTGAAGGCAGGAGTTAAACCCATTAAAAAAATGGTGGTCAGATTCACTGTCAGCTTTTTTAAAAAATGGCAGTTTGTTTCTTCTTCAGAACCTTTTTTTTATTTTTTTAATGGTTTAGAATGCACTTGAGTAGATGGTTGTTAATTTACATATAGTGATACTGCCTCCACACTCAACTGAACACTGAGAAGATGAAAGGAGAAGAGGAGCACATGTTAGGCCTGCCAGAGGAATGACATGTATTTAGGTACAATTCCATGAGGAAATGATCTCATGTATCTTCCTGCCCCACTGCACTGGTTGCTGCTGCAAGAAACATGCAGTGGTGCTACTGCATCAGATGATAAAACTTCCTAAAACATGGTAAGGATGAGAATTTGCCCTATGGAATAGCATTTTGGGCAGCATTCCTATAGTATCCCCCAGCTTCAACATACTCTTTATGGAGAGATCGGCACAGCAGGAACACAATTTTACCTCGTTTCAGGTAGGTCCTTTTTTTGTTCACTCTTGAGTAAACGGCAGCAGTTGTAATGATATAAATTGGGGTGGGGTAATGATGTGTGTATGGCCAAATTTAAAATACTGACACTTGCGGTCACTTATCTCAAAAAGCTGAGAACTATATGAAAAGCAAGCAACCAACTAACAGAGGCGCAGAGCACCTGGCTAAAGACTAAAGAGGTTGGGGGTTCTTAGGCTTCATTTTGTAAAAAGGCTGAAGGAGACAAGATAGTCTTTTTCTATCTCAATACTGGAATTTGGGTTACCATAAGAGGTTCAGGAGCAACACAAGGAAATACTACTCATAATTTACCACTAGCTTGTGAAAGCATAAGACAGGTACACAATCTTCAGTCCCAAAATCTGAGGTTGGATCCCAATATAGGAACATGCCAGCCATTCCAGCAGGCTGAGAGGAGGGAGAAGAGAGGGAGCGCAGGGCCATTCCACCAGCCCTACCAGAATAATTAATTTCCCCCCCTTCTACCTTCCCCATTCCTTTTTCCTTTTGTGTCTGTCTTTTTAGATTGTTAGCCTGTGGGCAGGGACTGTCCTGTTAATTGTTGTAAACCGCCCAGAGAGATAAATAAACAAACATGCAACTGGAAAGGCGTAAGTGGACTTCCCCCACCCTGTCCTCCTCACAGCAGCCCCTCCATCTCCCTGAAAATGCTACACAGAGGGTTGGAGGACCCTGCAGAATTTGGTGAGATATGGTATGGGGCAAGGGGGATCTCCCCAAAACAGATACCTTCCATGAGTAGAGCCCTTCTATTCCTGGAAGGCAGATCCTGGATCCAACCCCTGGTGTGGATGTGGGGAGCATGCTGGGGGCTACATGTATTGCGCACATGCATGCACGATACAGTGCAAAGCGTCCTCCCCACACCAGCGACCTCAGTTGGAATTGTTGCTTACTTGACAGCATTAGGGCAATAAAGCAGTGATCTTGGCGGCTTTGGGGTCACGGGGAGGGGGAAGCTTCCCCCCTATCATGACCCCAATTGGGATCATTGTTCCAGAGCTCCTTTCCCCACAGCTATGGGGAAAAGTGGGTGAGGCACCTGCAGACTGATGGGCCACAGAGGGAGCGGTGAAGGGATGCATGGAGCCCATGGGCTATGCACCACTGTCGTAGGTCATTAGCTCAGAGGGCTTTTAAAAAGAACAGGACCTTTTGTAACCTATCCTTATTAGCCGTAATAATTAAATGAGAACCAATTCAAGAGCCAGTACAGTCATGCCTTGGATTGAGAGCATAATTCGTTCTGGAAAGGTGCTTGTAATCCAAAACACTCATATCAAAACGAAATCCCCCCAAAAAAAATTTGTACAGAGATTTTTAATTTAAGCCGTACTACAGTACTTGTATTGCAAGACGATGCTTGTATATCAAGTCAAAAAAAATTAAATAAATATTAAAAATTTTGCTTGTCTTGCAAAACGCTCTCAAACCAAGTTACTTGTAATCCAAGGTATTACTGTACTGCTCTCAAGGTAGTGGGAAATAACAGCATAGTTATCATTTTCATGCTCTATGTGTAAGCTTCTAGACTAGATGCAGTTGCTTAGCTGCTCCTGGAAACATTGCTATATTTGAGTTACCAGTTTTTGTACTCAGAAGTTCAGATCTAAGGCAGTGAAGAAATCTTACTGTTTAGGTTCCGTAAAAGAAGTCTCTCAATTGGTTCAAGGGTATGCGTTTTAAGTTTGGTTGGCAAGCAGTCCTACCATGCTTTCACAACTCATTACAATTTCATTTAGCTAGACATTGCACTAGTAGTTCTGCTAACTCTTGTGCAAGTGGAACACACAACCATTACCAGAACACTAGTACCTTGTCTATGTTTCCCACACACAACCCAGATTCTTCAAAATTCACCCTTCTTACCGATTCTTTTGTTTTTATTAATCTCACACTTTGATCATTTTCCCATTTAGTTCTTCTCTCACTATTTAACTTCCTTTCTAATGTTGGCTTTCTTTTTCCACAGTCTTCTGACCATTGTCAACCTCTCTATCATTTCCATCCCCCTCACTTTTCTCCACAATTACTGTGTTCTCTCTTAATTCCTGATCCTTAGACCAAAACCTATATTCTCACATTTTTTCTGGCCCCCATCTTTATCTTTTTCATTTTTTCCCCATAAAAGCAGGGCTTAAGTTGAGCCAGGGCTTTTCACTGCTCAATTCCAGAACCTCTTTCAGCACTGGACCGTATCTCTAGGCCAGGGCTCTCCAACCTTGGGTCCCGAGATGTTGCTGGCCTACAGCTCCCAGCATACCCAGCCAGCATGGCTAATGGCAAGGGATTCTGGGAACTGTAGTCCAGCAACATCTGGGGACCCAAGGTTGGAGAGCCCTGCTCTAGAAGGTACACAATACTAGCATTACAAAGAATGGCTGTGAACAGAGGTTATTGTTTCCAAAAAGAGTTATAGCACTGACGTTTCTCACTTAAGCATTCCCCGGCAGGAAGACACCCAGGGAAATCAAGGAACAGAAACAAAAGAGGCTGCACCAACAAGAATTGACTCTCCTAGAAAATCTTACTGAGCTTCCAAAAATGTGTTGTCACCAGGCTTGGAAAATCTAGCTCCAGCCCAGAGAAGACAAGATTCTCTGGCCACAAGGAAGCCATGAAAAAAGCTTTCATTCCTCACAAAATGGAATAGAGAGGTTTCATTATGCAAGTGGATAAAATTGCTCATAAGCATAATACAAACATTACACCCTGCTCAGTTGAAAGATGCCATTGTGGAAGAATGTGGGATGGACCTATAATCCCGCTGCTAATTTAGTGTTATAACATTCTACAAGGTACCCTGTAATCTCCCAGTTGTTTCTGTAATTCTGCCTGATGGTCATCCTCCACATCTTTTCCCTGATTTTTTTCCAGCAGAGGCAGGAACTGCCGAAGGGTTGAGGTACAGTATCTGTTCCAACGTGTCAAGTGTCTTGGCCGCCATTCCATGATCTTTTCTTTCAATATCTTCTCAAGTCTGAGTTTTTTAAAAAAAAGTTTTAAAAGTTTCAAAAAATTGAAATTTTCTAATTCAGTGCAACTCTGGTTTCACAATTAACTGAACACTTGTAAGAAATTTGGGTTGACCTCTGTGGAACTGATTTCTGCCCTTAAGGGTGTTTGTTTCGGGAAAGAGTACTGACTGGAGATCTTCAAGCTGAATTCCCTAACCACAGCCAGTTTCAAAATGCCTCAGACATTTCATTAATAACTCTTAGCAAGCTGACATTAGTGAATGTTCTTACATGAGACATTGAAGTGGTACACTTGTTTTTCAAGGATTGCTTCAGACTGGAGGAGGAATGGGGTATGTGACTGCATCTAAAAAAATGCCTGCACCTAGAAAGACTAGATGCCAGGGAGAAAGGCTTTAGATAAGCCTTCCGACATGCTAGTTTTCCCTGTGCAGGGAAATTTTATATAGAGCACTCATGGGAAACCTCGAGCCCACGGACCGGGACTCCCCAATCCAGCCCGCAAGGCTGTTCGCCATGGGAACCTTGTGATGTTATGTATTTGGGGGTAATTTAAAGTGTATATATGGTAAGTATGATAATGGGTTCTGGTGTTGAGATGATTAGAAGTAAAAGGAGGGCAAGCTTGAGGCCCTATGAGGAGTGGTGTGTGACAAACCTCCCTTTCCCAAACCATGCCTCCTGAAAGGGCGTTGCCCCCTGATCGCCTTCCCCAATCAGGGAAGGCGAGCAGGGGAGTGAAGTTGGCTCTAGACTCAGCCAACACCATGAGGAGCTGCTCTCTGAGGCACTGGTTGAGAGTAGTTCCTTGATCGGGGGAAAGCAAGGCAGGGCCAAAACCATTGTGAGCACGGCTGTGTGTGTGTGTGTGTGTGTGTGTATGTATATATATATGTGTGTGTGTGTGTGTGTGTGTGTGTGTGTATGTATACACACATATATATAAATATATACATACACAGAAACACAGCTGTTGGGGTCTTCATGCCCCACCCACTTTGGGCTGTGACCCCCCAAGGTGCCAACTGACCTCAGATATACACCATAGTTAATGCAGTTGCAAAACACATTAGTCAAGATCACCTGCTCTGTAGGTCTAGCGCAGCTGCCTTGTCGGCACGTTGGTAGAACAGTTCTTCAGGCTAACAAAACAAGACGGGACAAGGTGTAATTTTGCATTTAAGAAATGGAAAACATGCAGCTTCTTAAAAACAACATTATACTGCTTAAAACTCCATTATACTTCTATTTTGTGAAGAATCATATACATGGTAGGTTCCTAAGAGAGCTATCCTATGGCCCCTGGACATCAGCGGCGGGGGGGGGGGGGGATAGGATAATTTGGATTCCCAGATCTGAGATTGGAGACTGAGCTGACCCTGGAGCTTGGAATCTGAGCTCCGATCCCCCTCCCCACCTCACAGCCAGCACAGAAAGAACCATGCCGGCTGCATCTTCAACGTCAGGAACTTGACCTTGGAGAGGGGATAAAGGGGGCGTTCTGGGGGGAGGGGAGGAGGCTGGGGCTGCCAGGATACAAGGTATCCTGACAGCACTCCAGCTTCCTTCCCTCCCCCTCCCAGCGCACCACAGCTAGATGGCCCAAAACAGCGATCTAGCTAAAATGCGGAGGGGGAGGTGCAGAGAGGTGGAGATCGCCTCCGCCGCTACTCCTGCTCTGCACTAGATGCTCGTAAGCCTCTGAGTTTGCCCTACAGTGCCCAATGTGGCAAAAAAAATAATTAAAATTATTTATTTACTTATACTATTCCTATATCGCTAAATATTAAGAAAAATAAGCGGTTTTGACTGAGTAATTTTTACCAATATAAGGCACTCGTTGCTCTATTTATTATTGATTATATATATATGAAATATTAAAATTTATTAAATATATTAAATATAAATAAATATACATAAAAAATAACGCATGAAAAGAGCATTCTTGTTCAAGGTTAAATACGAAAAATGGAAATCTATCCAAATTGACTCCTGAACTAGTTCTGTGTATTGTTGTGCACTCCCCGCTTCCCTAGTAATAAGGAATTCCAGTGGCAAGGCTACAGGGCTGTTTCCTTTAGATGAGAGCACTGGAAACTTAGATGGCACACATACAAGCAGAGCATAGTGGAAGTAAACAGGCATTCCTAGTGCAGGCAGCAAATTCTACATTAGAGCTCCAGCAAGCCCCTGCATCCCCAGCTGGGTTTTTTTTCAGCCAACACACAACTTTGTCTCTCCTCCAGGTCTCACGACAGACAGTCAAACTGGAACTGTGGCTTCAAATGGTTTCTCTATACCCTTCCATTAGCTGGATGCTTTACCTTCGGAAATTCTGATGGATATTACATTCCAAAAGATGGAGAAAGATTTATCCTATTTATCTGGAGAACATCTCTTGTCATTAGTTCACACTGATTAAACAAAGGACTATTCTACACTATTAGCAGGCTATCAGCCTAATGTAAAAGTTGGTCACTCAACATCTGTAACGATCTGTATTTATTAAGGACCAGGCAACATGTGTATGGTAGCTTTAGGTCTTATTCTGGTGGCTTATGAAGAAAAACCCCACGCGTCGCAATACAACCTCACTATTTTGCTGCAACATCATCTCAAAGTACAAATCATCAACCTAGACCGAAGTATCCTTATCCTGGGCTGTTCTAGTTCATTTTCACATGTGAAAATCTTTGTTTTACAAATTAAACTGACACATTTCTTGGCATGAACCCTTTACTGTTGTTATCCACATCCTTTGATACTAGACATATATTATGCCTTCTACTATCATTTAACAGTCTGCTTCAAATTCACTGTTTTGTAAAAGAAGTCCACAACAGTATTTGAAACATTAAGAGATGACGTCCTTACAAACAAGGTATGAATGCAGGCCTTACTGGTATCTGGTTCGAGGGGTAGTACAGAGCACACATACCTTTTCAGCAAGCAAAGTATATAATTACTTTCCCTAAAAGTATAACTTTTATTTTATGTCAGTTTCACATATTCTCTCTTAAGAAGGTTGAAAAAATTGAAATATTAAGGAAATATTATTTCTGTGCTGCAAGATGTCTGAATAAAAAGTCTAATAATACCTGTACACTGGAAAGACCAGGAAATGGTAAACTTCTGGAAAAAAACGGTTTCCAGAATTTGGGTTTGCTGACATCAAAGTTTATTCTTAGTGGGGAATCATACTGTTGAATATTGAACCAAACCTAAAAAAGAGTAACTATGTTAATTACTATCTCCATCAATAACAAATCTATACTAATTTTGCACTCTGCTTGGCTTGGATCCAGAGAACTACTAAGGCTCATGTATCACGAGAAGCGTCCATTAAGAAGCGTAATGGAATTTTTCAATACTTTTTAAACTGCTAACCTCCATGTCATACCACAAAGTGCTTCCAAACTCCTATTTCAAAAGTAGTTTGACATTTGGAAGGGGGGGGGGGGGCTGCTGGAAAAAAACAAGTCCAAGGACGCTTGGGTTTGCAGAGCTAGTTCACACATTCTTTGCATCCTGGCTTCTACCTTTAAAGAATATGTTTCCCATTTTCTTGTGGTATTAAAAACAGGCATAATACTTAATGTTTGCATGTAAGTAAATACTTTAATACTCTTCTGGTGTGTGTTAGTGCAGAACCTTCTTAAAAACGAAACAGGGCGCTGGAGTGAGGCAGAAGGCTGCAATCTTAATCTGAAATGGGGATGGATGAATCTTTCAATTTTGGTTTCTCTCTTACTCATTTTTCCAGTCTTCAATTCAGTTCATTTCAAACTTTGAGAATTACTTCCAGTCAGTTTGGTTTGTCCCAAACTTTGAGAATTTTTATTTAAAGTTTGCATGACAGTTTGCAAGTATTTTTTGTGCACATTTCTCCTAATACAGGGGGGTCCCCAACCTTTTTGGACTGATGGGCATATTTGGGAATTTGAGAAACTGCTGTGGGCACCACCACAAAATGACTCCCATGGGAGATGTGGCTAGTCGTCACATGATGGCTGCTATGGGGGCATGGCTAGTCAAAAGACAAGTAAGTCACCCAAGAAACTGGAATGCAAGCAGAGGAAGGGTCTGAACTCCAAAGCCAATCCACATATTTGATCCCACAGAAGCACAGCAAAAGATCCATTTATGACAAACCCTATGGCACTCCAACCTTGCCTGGGGTGGCGGGGGGTGGCACAGGATTATTCGGAGTCCCAGCTCCGAGCTCCCGCGAACTTGGAGCCCCTGCCCCCCTCGCCTCTGGCATGGGAAGAACTGCATCGGCTGTCTCCCGAGGTTGCAAATTGGCCTCAGAGAGGAGGAAACGGGGCGTGCCGGGGGTGGGGAGGGGAGGAGGCTGGGGCTGGGGACTTACACTGTATCCAAACAGCCCCCCAGCCTCCTTCCCTCCCCCTCCAAAGAGCTTCATCTAGATGGCTGAAAACAAGCCATCTAGATAAAATGCAGGGAGCAAGGTGCGGGGGGTGGCGAAGGTCGCCGCTGCACCTCATGCTGTGAACTGGATGCATGTAAGCCTCCGAGTTCAGAGGCTTACATGCATCGAGGACGGGGACAACAGGACTGTGCTCCCCAGGTTGCAAATCCTGTGCATGCTTACATGGAACCCAGTGGGAATTACCTCTGAGTAGGCCTACACAGAATTTCTCTGCTCATCCTACACACACACACACACCTGGGCATTTCCAAAAGACAGGAAAACGCCCCCAGCCCCCAAAGGAAAGAACCATTTTCCTACCTCAGTCTTGGGGACGGTTGAGCACCGCCTGCGAAGGTGCTGTGTGTGTGTGTGTGTGTGTGTGTGTGTGTGTGTGTGAGCGTGTGTGTAGAATGAGAGAAGGGTCTGGGAAGGGAGAAGGGCTGGGAGGAGGAAGAAAAAGTAAGATAAAGGAGTGAGAGACAGAGAAAGAGCAAGGCTAGGGAATGGGAAAGAGCAAGTGAAAGAGCAAGGCAAGAGGCTAGACGGGAGGGACAAACCACGAGGTAAAGAGGTGACTGGGAAAGAATGAACAAGGCTAGGGGCTAGGAAACAGGAGAAGGCGGCTCGGGATAGGGAAGGAAGAGAAACAGCAAGGAAAGGTGTTGGAGGGAGAGAAACAGCAAGGCAAGAAGCCTGTGCAGGCAGACGAAGACTGGGTGGGGCCAGAGAGCAGCTCTTTCTTTCTCTTCCTGCCCACCAAACAGCTAAGCAGCAGCAGGTTCAGGAACAGGAAGGGGAACCTGGCTCCCTGATCGTTTTCAAGTTTTTAAAATTAAAAAAAAAATGTTTGAAGGGGGCAGCATTGCGGGCGCCCTTGGAGGTCCCTGTGGGATCCCTGTTGCGGATCCCTGTCCTAATACATGCATTTTTGCCTAACATACATGTTTTTTTGAGTATTATTTGAACATTTTCTCTAATATATGCATTTTTGTCTGCACTGCTTATAGGAGAACTTCACTGCAAAACTTGGGGAAGAGCAAATTTCAAAGTGTAAAGGACCGCAAAGGCTAACTGAGTTTTGGGTTTGCATACTGGCTCGAAAGTGCAAAATTAGTTAAGTCTGCATTGAAATGTGAACTGAACAAATTCCCCCCCCCCCATCCCTAACGGCCATGATTTACACAGAAATCAGGCTTTTCAAATACAATTGTGAAATACACAGAGTTCTGCATAAGATACACTTCCTTTAATTTAACACACAGATATCTATTGTATTCTGCTAGTTTGAGAACTAAATAAAGGGGGGGAAATAACAGCAGTACAATTTGCACCACTGCAGCTCCACAGCCATACCCAACCATGGATGGAAAGGAATAGCCGATTTTAAATCCTGCTTTGATGTGGCTCACCAGAACAAAAATGTTACCAGCTTACTGGGGTGGAGAAACGGTATGTGTTGGTGGAGGAGGGGCACTTTCAATGTGGTTTTGGATTAACCATTTATGCCTGCCAAAGACACCAGCAGGAGGGAGGGATATGGGCTGTGGTAGTGTCAACTGAGATTTCATAAGATTGATTGGTCTGCTGGCTCTTGTAGGATTTGTATCAAGAATCTGCTGAAGAGGGAACACACAAGAAACAAAAGATTGAGAAGGGGCCACATGTCCGTGACAGAGAACATGCTTTGCATGCAGAGGGTTGCAGGTTCAACTCCTGGCATCTCCAGTTAAATAATGGATCACAGATAGCAGCCACGCCTGAGACTGTGGAGAGCCACTACTAGTCAGTTGACAATCCTGGCCTAAATGGATCAGTGGTCTGACTCCGTATAAGGCAGCTTCATATGTTCATAAGATAATCGACATATACAACTATATGAATTACTTACATTGTCACACGAGATTAGGCAGCCTACACTTTGCAATGGACAGAAAGCATCATACTGTCCATAAAAACGGCCACAACTGGGATTCCAGATCACATATTGGTTTTGCTCCCAAGTGAGCACATATGCTGTTGGTCCCTGGGAATAAATTTTTTAAAAGTCTCTTACAGTGCAGAATATATTTACATTTTAATGCAATTTTTATCCTGTAGTTAGCTCAGTGGTGGGCACAGTTAATCATATAGCTTATACCATATAGTAAGCTTCAACCCATTTTTTTCTGCAGTGGTCTCAGAAAAAAGGCTATCAAATACAGTTTGTGGATTGCATCCATAATTTATATCATTATAAACATTGTTTTTCATGAAATTCTAGCTAAACCACTAAACTGAGGGTAAACGGATAAACAGTTCTGTATAACTGGAAACCTTGCATATTCCATTGCCAATAGAAGTTGATCAACAAAAAGATACCATCTTATGTAGTTTGAATCCAGTCATTTGGAATTGATGGGTTGTATCCAATGGGATCATTCCGCTAGCACAAATCGTGTTGCACTAGTGGAAACCAACTTCCAAACTAAGCACAAGGGTAGAATCCAATCAAAGTGGTGCTACACAACTGGTTGCAGTCAATTTGATTCGCATCAATCAGCTGATTTTACGCAAGTTGTGCTAGATCCACATGCTTTCCCCATGCTTATTTGTGTAAAACCCTGATTTACTGAAATACCCCGATTTATGCAATTTGCGCAACTTTATGCAATTTGCGTATCCTTACACAATTTGCACAAATTTCCTTAGTGTTTAAAAAAAAGATGTGCAAACTGCGGCCTGTCTTAGAGATAGAAGTCTGCAGAGAACCCCTGACTCAGCTCGCTTCCGATCATCGGGTCGGAAGCAGGCAGGAAGTCCGTTGAGCTCAAACGAGCCAGACCTCCCAATGTTAGCACATCCCTATTAACTGAGGACAATTATCAAAACCGCAGTTCTTGTTGCATCAATTCTTAGGCTAGAGTTATTTTAAAACCTTTGCCTGCAAGATAAAATCTGACCATTGTTTGTGATGCAGCACAAACTGTGAAGAAACTGCATTTTCACATACATGTGGAAATTTGCTTAAACATAAACAATAAGTGACTTACCTCAGGAACTGCATTTCCAATTAAAAGCCAGGCCTTTTTGTCAAGAGCAAGAAAATAATTACACAAGAGCACAGCATGTTCTTCTTCATCTCCAGCCAAAAGATCTAGGAATTGCTAATGAACATTAAGCAAACAAGTTTTATTACCAGTATCTTTAATACTCCTAGTTTATTTGCATTATGCAGGATTATTCTCCATCATGAACAGCCTTGTTTATTCTGAACATTTATTTGTTCTCTTCTGAAACTATTCCAACCGAAAAGAAACTGAACAATTTGTAAACAGACACTAAAGACAAATTTAAGACCTTTAACTTACATCTGATGTACTCCATAAATCACAGATTCCAGCAAATGATACAGCATCAGGTAAGAAGGGAATCAAGGCAACATAGTGGGCCAACAGTTCCTATACACACACACACACACACACACACACACAAAAAAAAAAAAGAAGCACTCATTAGTTTGATGCTGAAGTTGCTGCCACTGAAAATGAAATCCAGTAAGATTCTAACTGGCTTTAGCACAGCAACCACTAGACTCTTCTTGGAATATATGAAAATTTTGTTTTCTCTTTTCTTGACTATCCCTTGTTCCAGCAGTGGCTGGTGGCTCCAGTGTCAGCGGGCAGTGTATCCTCTCCGGGTTTCAGTCTGAACTTTAAGAGAGCTATCCATGGTGCTGAACCTAACTTGGGGGGTCAGCACCATGGATAGCTCCTTAAAGCTCAGACTGAAACCCGGAGTGGATACACCATCCCAATGACACTGGAGCCACCAGCATCCACTGCCTAGCTCTCCATGACCTGCAGCAAGCAACCGCTGATTTCCTTGGGATTCTTCCTTGTTGGTCCAATTTAATCCAAGTTAGGCTGCATGGAGCCAGGGCATCTGGGGATGGGTAGTTCACCTCATAACGCCGATGGCTTGTTCAACGTGTAGTAAAAACAAACAAGAATATTTATAGGGCTATTTGAGAAGGAATGAAATAAGGAGAAAGGGGAAAAAGTTCTCATAATAAAATACGAAGTGGTAATTTATAAGCTGACACTGATACAGACTAATAGGATGTTCTCCACTGAAAAGAATGGGAACCGTGAAAGACTGGTACTGTGTTGGAGAGCTTCCTGGTGGATTTCTACTCCTATGGCGGTTTCTTATCCCATTAGACCAATAACATTTGTCTGGGAGGCTCTCATTCAGAGCTAGAACTCTTACATATTCCTTTTCATTAATTCTGGCAGAACCTCACTGAGGTGTCCCGGGGGGGGGGGCTCTTTGCATCATTGGAAATATCCCCTTGTTTTCCCCACTTAAGAAACACTTACAGAAGTTTCTTGTAGATTGTCGGCACGAGCCTGCAAAAGCTCCTCTGGTGGGTTTAGAGGCCTGATGTATCTAGTAATAAAGACTGTTTTTCCATTGATGTCAATTACCGTTGTCAGGCACTGGCGGCTTGGAAACTTCATTGCACATTCTACTTGATATTTCTCAGCTGCTTGGAGAAGTTTCTCATCTTCTTGGGTGTCAAACTAGGGGTAGGGGGAAGTTTGTTTATGAATGCCCTCAAATTCATGAAGAAAGGCCAAAATGTGTACTTATTCAAGCATAGGATGATGTGTGCACACTGTGGTGTGGTATGATGTCTGAACTGAGTCCTTCAGTTTTGCATGCAACTGTCATTCTTCTAAAATTCCAGATAGGGGTGTAGCACTACAAGACCTTATCCGTGGTGGCTTTAGGTAAACAGGGATTAAACTGTTAGGGCAACTGATACTGCCGATGTTTTTTCTAATACTTATTTTATTGTTATTATTGAAGTATTGGTATCTCGCATGAATCCTTTGGATTGGCAAAAACAGAAATGTAAATTAGCATTCATAATACAGACTTGAATATTTATGTGATCAGACATCTAAAATGTGTTGATGCTCAACTACATTCCCATAATGGTAAGGGCCAATTCACACTTTAAGTAAAATCCACTGTAAGTCCTATTTAGAGAAGACCCATTGAAATGAATGGAACTTAAGTTAGTCATGATTAGATCTTATTCCTTGGTTTGTTTTTTTTAGTTCAAATTGAAAAAATGTATGTCTAGTGCCATCAACTATGAAAGAATGTGCAGAAACTGAATGACCTACAAAAAATTAAATAACTGGCATTCACTGTAACATGGTAGCCTTATATCTGTGTGTCTATTTTGCTATTTAAATTGTGTGCTTTTTGTACCCAAGTTCAGAATGTAAAGTTAACGGTAGCTGGTTTATGACAATAATGACAGTGAGGTTGTCATGCTTTATGATCAAACTGCAGTACTATAAATTTAAGTTATATCAGTGATGTACAGGATCCAGTGTAAGACTTAAATATAAACATCTCTTAAAAAACATTCCTTTGGATATCTAGAATAGATGTCTATTTTTCCTGCAACTACATTCTGTCTAGCCCCCATTTTCTTTTTAATAAGATAATTCCCTCACAACCTGTCCCCCTTGTCATCTTCTTCCTCATTTTATCCTTTTCTTGTTCTCTCTTTTACTCATCCTCCTTAGACCCCAAAGCAAATTGCCCTCTCTTATTTACTCCACAATTTGCATCCCTTCAACTTCACCTTTCTCTTTTGATACACCTCTTTCCTCCAACAGAGTTTCATTTGAGTCAGGGATTCCCAGTGCAGAGTTCTAAAACCCTTCAGTGTTCAGGCTCAGTTCCAGAAGGTGTGCAATAACAGAAATAAGGGTCTCCAATAAGTGGCTCTAGTTTCATGGTATGTTTGAGCTCCAGCACCTCTCAATTAAGGACTGCCTGAAAGCAAAACGCTGGAGGTGCCAGCATGCACCAACAAAAACAGGATCCACTCAGATCTCCATCTCTCCCTTCCTTGGCTCAAAGGAAATCCTGTTCGCTCCTAATTTTTGCAAGAATGTTTGGATCTCTGGTTTAAAGTATTTTTTTTAAATACTAAAGTAATACATAAATTTTGCACTACGTGAATATGCACATTTTGTATGACAGGGCAACACAGGCTATTTTTTTTTAAAAAAAATAGGGGACGACTGTGCAAGGCAAGCATAAAACAATCCTAATGAATCACCACCATTAAAATTATATGTATGTAAAATGGTACCTTCTTAAGCATTTCATTCATCTACACAGATTCAGGAAGGTAAGCAAGATGAGAGACAAAGATATGAACAATGTAAAATAACACACAATAATGTGAAAGATCAGAAAAGCTAAGCAGCTAAGAAAATAGCACACATATCCAATTATTTAATCTTAGTGAAAGCTTAGAATTACAATGGGGCGGGGGGAAAGGTCTAGAATATTGAGGAAAGTAAAGTACGGTACTTCATTTGGGGACACAATTGTGGTAAGGGGAAGTCCTGCCTTCCATCTCTGAAACTGAGTTATCCAGTCCACAGGGATCTTGCAGGAGAGTGTCATGTGTCCCTTATGAAATATAAGGCCTCCATCCAGAGCACGTGCCTATCATACTGATGGATGTTTTGGGAACAACAGAAATAATTAGCTAAAATAAAAATTAATGTGTTCTTTATGGCCTCCATGCTATTATCATACATATGGGATTGTGCTTGCATAGAGTACAAGTAGGACCTGCTGGAAAGTTCTGAAAGCAAGGAGATACTATCAGATTACTTTGATAGAATTTTCAGATAGAAGCTTCACTGCAAAAGTGCTAAAATAGTTAATATTCATTTCCCACTCCCTTCTATTATCTTTCCATTTTAAGACAGAGTAAATAGCTGTTTTGCAACATTTCCTTACCTGAATTGCTTTTCTCTTTCTGAGTTATTTACTATTTATTTTGCTAGCACTGTCTAGCTAACATTTTGATAGTGACTGACTTCCAATACTCAAACTGGAATTTCTCTTCTATTACTTTTTAAGATTGGTAATATAGCCTTTTGCTGCAACTCCAGAGTATATGGTATATTCTTTCCTTTCTAGTTCTTAAGAAACTGAATTCTGTCTTGAAGAAACTAGCTAACACTGTTTCTGAAAGAGAACAAATGAGATCAGTGCAATCTAAAAAAAACCCTCCTGAAACCCTAAGATGCAAGCCTAAGCTTTGGTTTGGAAATACTAACTCTGTGGTGATAACTTAAGTCACAGAATTTTTAAAACATGAGACAGTTATGAAACTATACCAACAAAATTAAGATTCTGTAGAACATCTAACCATGTTTCCAGTTGTGGAGGAGGAACTATTGGAATGTTACGTTTATTTTAAAATTAAAAATTAAAAAATGAAATCTTCTAAAAAAATATCACAGGTTACCATACCCAACATCTCTGCACTTGTGTCCCAGCATGTCCTTATCTTTAACCTTTGCTCCTCCCACTCTACTTCCCTCAACCACCCATAAAACTCCGGCTCCTATAAAAGACTCTGTCTACCCCATTCTCCCTAAAAATACTTACTTAGTCTATGGAAAACAGCAGCAGGCAACCACACTTGAAAGCCTCAAAAGAACTGCATTACCAGAATTGTGACATTTGCAGTTAATTATAACAACGAATATGTCTGAATAATTAATTACTCTATGCTAATTTGATTGGCCAAATACATAATTCATTACTCGCAGTTATGGGTGTCCTAATAATGGAAACTGAAATTTGGTGAACACAAATAGCTACAGAATTTAGCTAACACTATTCAGAAGGTATAACATTTGGTCCAATTCTAAAGCAAAGATTTCCCACCTCTGTTACTGTGACTTGTCCTTCTACACTTGTCATTTGAAAATAAAGGCATATACATTTGCTCAGAAAACAAGTCACAATAAAATGCCTAAGCAAAAACTCACAGGTCATTTATATTGATGTTGGCCTTACTGTCTTTGATACAACTAGAGCTGTTAAGTGATAAGTGAACTAGATTTTTAAAATCCCTAGATTTTAAAATCATGAGCAGGAATAAAACCTGAAGGGGTTTACCTTTTCCCGAACTGATTCTCCAGGAATGAGCTGGGGTTCAATAGTAATAAAAAGTGATAAATAGGAGCCTTCACTCAGATTTCGAATGGAATCATAGCCTCTTTCAATTCCCAGATTTTCCCCCTTAATATATCCAAGAAGTACTGGCGGAATATCTATCTTAAATGTGCCATCAATCTAGAAGAAGAAAAACACAACTGCATTTATCAATATGCAGTTAAGCATTAACAGCCAAGAATGGCAAACACTTCATTTTGTTGATAATAAAAAAGATGCCTTATTTTGATATCTTTATTCACTGCACCAGGCTCTGGAAATGGTAGTACTCCACTGCCTTTTCCAGTTTACTTACTCTTGATTGAAAATATACTGTTGCAAATGGAATTCGAACGGAGCCAAGCCAGTGCTTCTCAACGCGAGTGTGGACTCCACCACTTTCTCTTTCACGATCATCCTAACAAAAAAAGTCACAATCATCTTGACAAATATTTGCAAAATGAACATGCTTAATCTCCATGTCTCCCCTCCACCAAGATGCCTACTCTGCCTACTCTGCTTTATTACTCTACTCAACTTGGGATAAAGGAAAGGTATTTTGTTCCCATGCAAAATTTGTCATTACAAGTAACAATGCAAGCTGATACTATGCTCCCAGAGATGCAAGTGTGCTTTAGCCAATTCTCAAGGGAGAAGAAGGGAATGGTTCACACAAGGAAGCTTCTTTAGAAAACTGTAAGGCAGTGCTACGCTGGCTGGGGCATGCAGGGAGTTGTAGGTCAAAAACATCTGGGGATCCAAGGTTGGAGAACACTGTGAGTCTAAGGGAAGGCCTTGCTTTATGTTACCTCTGTCATACTCCCAGGCTGCTATAGTAAATATATAAAGCACCTGCTTATGTGGTTAGATAGGCATCAGAAGCAGCCAGAGTTTCATCTTCTCCCTCAAGAATTTGCCTGCCAATTAAGTTCTTCTTCAGAGGCCATTTTTTTGGGTGCTCCTCTCTTCAGAGGTTAGGTGAGTGGCAACAGCAGGAAGGATCTTTCCTGTGGTTGTGCTCAAATTATGGAACTCTCTCCCTGGGCAGGTTCACTTGGCACCATCTTTGCTATCTGTCTTTTAGTTGCCAGGTAAGTCCATCTCCTTCTATTGGGCTTTTAATAGTATCCGAGGTCCTTAATAGTAAAATGTCTAAGAAGAAACACAGAGATCTGTTTTTATCTACTGCTCTGTTCTTTGTATCTTTGCTGTTTTAATACTGATTCAGTTTTATTATTTTTCACTGGTGTGATTTGCCTTTAGACCATTTGGCGATAACAAGTAGGATGCAGATCCCAGGAGCTAACTAACAAGCAAACAAACAAAACCAAGACAACCAGCTAACATGTAATTGGTCCTATCACACAGTGTCACTGTGTACTACAGGGCTTGCTTGTATATTGTTGTCCTCCTGGCCTGCGATTCCCCTATGGGAGCAACTGAGATCAGGGCTTGGGGTTCACATGTTTCCCCTAACTCCAACTCCATGGGGAGAAGTTCTCGCTTGTCAGTAAAATAAGCACAGGATCTCCCTGTTCACTTCTTCCCACCGTGAGGAAAGCAAGGAAGGAAACATGCGAGATCTCCTCCTGCACA
Organism: Shinisaurus crocodilurus; assembly: GCA_021292165.1. Lineage (NCBI taxonomy): Eukaryota > Metazoa > Chordata > Lepidosauria > Squamata > Shinisauridae > Shinisaurus > Shinisaurus crocodilurus. The sequence goes on from CM037876.1 coordinate 104,628,626, forward strand.
AGACTCACTCCCAGAAACAACATCCAAACAAGCCCACAATTTGTCCACCATACCTCTGGGAGAAATAGACATACATTTGGTATGTATAACTTCATGGCAACCATACCGCAGAGCAAAATATTTAATACAAGTACCTCAAATATATCCCTGGTAATGCAGAGGTATAAGTAAATTCCATGACTACACCAATGTTATTATTACAGTGTCACAGGTCTGTTCTGGTGAATACGCCCAAAGAGTGCTGAAGATGATAATTGCATTTAGCAAAGAACAGAGGCAGCAAAGTAAGAAGAGTGGTTGTTTCCCCACAAATGTGTACCTTTGCTGTGCCTCTCAGTAATTGTTTCAGCACCATTTTTAAAAATGGATCTGCTTCTTCCTGCTGGGAATAGTTATCTCAGCCAATCAGGGATTATATACTCAGTGCAGGCTCCATAAAGTACAATCAGATTTGGCTATATGACAGTCATTAAGCAACTCAAAGTAAAGCCTAGGATTCCTGCACTCACTCTGGATACGTGGGTTGGAAACAGGTTGAAAGTGTTTTCCCATTCAAAATTAGTAACAGAAGATCTTTTTACAAAGGGTAAAAGCACTTCTGCATTTTGGCTCAGCCAAATCTCCCCCACCCCCCATATATACGCATACACACAGACAAGAGCTTGACTGTTCACGTTGTTGGATTGCAGCATGTCAAACCTAATCAACATAGTGCGCAAGGACCTGACTGGTGAATCCTGGGGAAATCTCTGCTTTGCAAAACTGGAAGTTCTGCATCTTGGGGCTCCATTAGGGCAAATTTGTCTGGTTCCTCTGACCTGGCTCTTTGTACCTTAATCTCTTAATATATAAAGTCAACATAATTCTTAGAGATGCTTTGCTCACCTCTAAGACATCATATAGTACTTCATCAAAAATGTTAATGAAGATGTCATCCTTCACTGACTGCAGACTGGAAGTGCTGTAGTCACCATTTGGGGCTCTACAACAATGTTTAAAAATTGAGAGAATTATCAAAAGTAAACAATTATACGATCTGTAGTCATACATATAAAATGCTAGTTCGTGATCTGCTTCCCTCTTGCTCCTCCTCGTTCTCCTCTGCCATCTCTTTTCTTTCATACACATCAATTGTGTCCTATCCACTTCTATAAAGGAACAGTTTATGCAACTGCTATCAGGAAAGCTGATGAGATGGAGGGTAGGGTACAAGAGGAACCCACCACCTGCTTCTGACACAAGGATTAGTAGAATATGGGACGGTCAACATGTTTGGCCCCTATCTCAACCATGCCCCAGCTGCAGCCTCCTTTCTTTCTCCCGAACAAGGCAATGGGAGCAATCCATTTTAATGAGAGAAAATACAGGTTGCTTACTTGCAACCAGTTCTTCGAATGGTTGTGCATTCATGCACATATGATGCTGCATCTGTGCAGTGCCTTGGTCAGAACATTCCAGAGCTGATGAGTGTTAGAGAGAGAAGTGAGTTGGAGGGAAGTGAGTTAGGGGGATTCTAGTCAGTCAGTCAGATAAGAGTCATAAAGTTAATTCAACATAAACTATTGCCTTTATGGAAAAGAGATTGTTCCTGTTTAAAGAAATGTTTTACTTAAGAAAATAAAGAACCATTTGTTGGGTTACTGAAGAGACTGATTTATAACTGGTACTCACAATATCTACCCAGCGTAAACACCACAATAACCAGCCATGGTATTTTAACAGAGTTTATCTCCCACAGACAGATTGTCCGCTCGGGTTTGTCTGGGAGTGAGTGAAGACTTGTGACAGAGTTGGAACAGTGTGTTAGTTTAAAATAGGGTGTACTAATACCCTGGAGATACCATATCTCAGCCACTGGGTTAGTGAAGAAAGTGAACTAACAGCCAGGTGGTAGTGAGAGAAATAAAAGTAAATAACCGGCCACGTTATCGTCACAATGACCATCATGCATTTTGTGAATACTTGATGTGTTATCATGAGACCGAATTGGAGAACCCTGAACTGGTACGAATGGCTGAGAACGTGAAAGCAGAGGTACTGATAGTCTGAGGGGTGGTTGATGATATGAAACTAAGCATCCTTTAGGTCAATTACTGCAAACCAATTGTCCCTGCAGAGGAGAGGACGGATCTGGAATAAGGTGACCATCCAAAAATTCCTGGGGCAGACGAAGGAGTTCACATCCCAGAGCTCCAGGATAGGGCAAAGTCCAGCATCACATTTGGGAATGGTGAACTAGAGGGAGTAGAAACCTAGGTGTTCAGTACCAACCAGTATGGGTTCAATGGTGCCCTTACATAGGAGGGAGTTGATTTCTGAGAGAAGGGCTGGGGAGGGGGTACTGGTATGGGAGGTGCCCAAAGGAGTCAGGAGTATACTCTTTGGCAACCATTTGGAGGACTCATGAGTCACACGAGATGGCCTGCCACGCTGGGTGGAAATGGATAAGGTGATTCCCAAATTGGGGACAGTCAAAGATGATGTTTGGAGGAGTTGGGGCGCTTCCTACAGGTGTTAGGTTGACTCTTGGGTAGAAAGAAGCAACGTTTACATGGAGAATAGGATTGACACTGAAAGGTGGAGGAAAACTTCACAGCCTGGTTGTGGAATGAAAAGCGGTACCCTTGTCATGGGCGAAAAGTGGGTTGTTGGGGAAGTGGCATCCTGATGCCCATCTTGTGAGCTGTGGTGCAGAGGTGCTGAACTCCATCCAGAGTCATCAGTTTTAGTACTGAAAAGTTCTTCACCGTCAAAAGGGAGGATCCTCGATTCTTCTGGTTAGAGAGACTGGAGGACCAGAGCCAGGGTGTGGCACCATGGGCTACTGTGCCTGCTGCAATGGCTTTGGAGCCACAGTCAATCCCATGATGTGCTGGGTTAATTTGCTTGAGCGTGAGTTTGCCTGCTTTGTTTTAGAAAATGATGGTGAGGTTCTTCTTGTCCTCTGGAAAATGCTCAAAGAAAGAAGTTTTTCCCATAGTGTTGATACCAGGGCATGCCGGCCTGATAGTTAGCAATGCACATCTCCAGGCCTGTGTTAGAGTTGAATTTGTGAGCCATTGAATCCAACTTATGGCCCTCCTGGTCCACCGGAGAGGTGTGCAGTTTTTGGGTGGCTTTTGCTTGGGCACTTCTAAGATAACTGAGTTGGTCTAGTGGAACAGGAAGGAGCATCCCTTCTCCTATACCTAGGTAGAGGTTTTCCAGGTATCATGATGTGGGTGGGATGGAAGAGGGCTTTTGCCATGAGTCCTCAGCAGCCTGTAAGAGGACTGGCAGCACAGGAATAAACACTTGTGCCAAGGTATCAGACTGGATGAGCTGCTAGACCGGGTCCTTGATCTGAGGCTGAGGTTGCTTGATTTCATGGCCAAAGCATAGTGACCTGTTTGATGTGGGAGCAGGAGTCCTCTAACGGTTAGGCCAGCATCCCACTAGAGGTTCAGGGGAGACTGATGAGGCCAGGGCCCATGAGGAGGAGGAGATTGAGTCCAGGGTGATGGCGCTTCCTGGGAGTGTGATGCCATGGTAATGCAGACAACAGGCTGAGGTACTGAAAGCAAGGAAGACAAGGAGGCAGGATGCTCGAGGCAGGTTGGAGAGTTAAACTGATTGGTGTGATGGACAGGATCAGAACAGATGGTAGGGTCAGTAATGTCTCGAGTATAATGGGTGGAAGAGAAGTGACAGGAGGGCCCTGTGGTCTTGTGATAGTGGACGTAGTAGGATGTGGTTGGAGAGAGAAAAAGCGGGCTCAGTAATGGCCAGATGGATAGTTGACACTATAGTAGTAGTAGTTGTTGTAATGGCAACTAGTTCCTCAATAGCTCTGAGGGGAGTGGGACAAACAGTATCCATGAGGAATGGTGGTACTATGGTGAGCGGGAGTAGCAAGATTCCAGGGAGATCCTATAGGATCAATGCTAAGGTGATCAGTCCCTAGAGAGACAGGGTGTCAGAGGTGGGGGCAAGGACTGATTCCGAAGTGATTGGTGCAGAGGGAGGCAGGGATGCATTCCTAATTTCTCCTTTGGAAGTGGAGCCCATAGCTTGGACTGCAGGAGATGAAGACAGAAGGATCTCTGAAATTTTATCCATGATAAGAGTTGAGGTTGGCTCCGGGATGTGGCTTACGCTGGCTCAGCTTGTCTGAGTGTGGAAAGCTAAGCAGGGTCAAGCCTGGTTATTACTTGGATGGGAGACCCCTCCTCTAGTTTCCTGCATTGAGCAGGGGGTTGGACTCGATAGCCTTGTAGGCTCCTTCCAACTCTTTGATCTATGAAATCTATGTCTACCAGTTGAGGTTCATCGTAGAGATGGTATTCACAAGAGTGTTTGGCTGTTCAGTTGAAGACTTGTAGGTCTTCTTTTACTTTGATTTCCTAGGTTTCTGGGGGTTGGGGGGGAGGTGTTTCGACTTAGATTTCTTTGGTTGCGTAGTGGCCACTAATGTCCCAGAAGTCAAAGGCGCTGGGCGCTGGGCACTCGCGCTGGGCACTCGCAGGTGGAGTGAAATCTGATCATACAGTACCATAACAGACCATTCAGTTTCTGGATCCGATGGTGGTACTGAGGACAAAGCCATAGCCAAGCTCAAGGCAGCAATAGTCGGAGCCAGGGAGGAGCAGAGCAAAAGTTCAGAGGCAGTTCGGGGGGGGGGCGGCATTAGGGGCTGCAACTGACAATGCCTGTTCCCACAAAAGCGCCTTTAGGCAGAAAGTCTGGTTGCGTAAAGGCAAGGCAGTAGTGGCAAGAGCCCGTTTGAGGACCCTCTACAAGGCACAGAAGGCAGAAGGAGTGACTGTCAGAGGAAGGTAGCTTACTCCTTAGCAAGTGCATTTTCTGAAGGGCCATCAAAGTCTTGAAGAAAGAAAATAACTGCCAGAACTAAAAGAAGTACACTTCTCAAAAGTGTTCCTGGTAGTTTCCTAATCTCTGCTGGAGACTTAGAGAATGCGATGCGTCTGCTTTGGTGGTCAAAAAAGAACTGGGGAATGTGGAAGCCGCACCTGCGGATATACATAATGGGTGGAGCTCCTGTCAAAACAATCTTCCGCTCTAGCATGTTCTGACCAAATCAATTTGCAGGTGCAGTACCCCTGTGTGTGTGATGCACAGAGATCATGAAGAAGTAAAGGAACTGCAACAAGGAACAACATGGGGCAGGCGGGGGGCAATCTGGTACTAGCACCATAGATTGGTGATACCAATATCAGGGGTGAGGGTTTGCTGTCTTCTGAAAAGTGTTCCTGGCTTCACTCCCTTTACTTTCTCCCACAGAAGTCAAATGCAAACCATCTAGGTTTACAGGAGAACACAAAGAGAGCCTATCATGCAGATATACACTTATGAAGGATTTATACAAAGCAAACAGGTCATTCATCCAGGTCATCATTTGCCATACTGTGAGGCATTAAATGCTTCCGAAGACACATTCCAACCTAAACGGAAGTTCAAGTTCTTCATTCCAGTTTGGGTTTGGCCCTTCAGCAGTGGTTGTCCGACAAACTGTTCTTTGAAAAGAAACTTCTACAAAAGGCCGGATTAAAACCTACAATTAAACAGATAAAGGGAATATGTTTTTCCAAAGTCTGCAAGTAACTTAATCACAGAAATACATAAGATAGTGTGGCACATTCACCTCTTGATCATACTGAATTTCCAGGTTTTATGTATCCTTAGATTTATGCACACTCGAAAATCACTGGGGCCAAGGAACAGTGTTCTTGAGTCCTGAGTCTATGGGAAGAGGCAACCCCAAGGAACTGGCCTTCAGATTGGCTACTGTTGTTTCACTGGTTGCTGTTAGACTGAAGATTTGAGAGGTGGAAGATAATCCTCTCTCTGGCCTCAGCCCTTCAACTAAGCAGAATCTAACATAGCAGGACAGCTGTTTTTTCTTTTCTTTTTTCTTTTAAAGCTATTAATCTTGAAACACAATTCACAGAAAATAATAGAAAGTGTATGCAATGCTTCTCTTATGCAATATTTTCTGAGTGGAACTAAAGATTACTTCACATATTACATTCTTACCTCAAAATGTTTTACATGCACACATTAAAAAATTATGTACAAATACTCATTTACATATGTATATATTATATGGCTACTCTCACAAGGGAGTGGTGTTGGCCACAACTCCCCAACAAGTGAGTGCTTGATCACCAACATGGGTTTGCCACCATGTAACACATGAAGCATACTTTAATCTCAGACCTCATCATTGCAGTGATGTTCGTGTTATCACCCAACAATGTTAAATTATCACTGTCTTTACTTGTTGCATTTCAATTTTCTCTAACCACATGGTTTACATTCCGTCACTGCTGCTAGCATGTGTATATACATTTGCCAATTTGAGGTTAACACTTCATGCATCTGATGAAGTGGACAGTCTCCACGAAAGCTTATGCCAGAATAAATGTGTTAGTCTTTAAGGTGCCACTAGACTCTGTTATTTAGTCTCAAGGAATCTTTCCATTTTCATTTTTTTTATTGTAATCCAGTTAAAAAAATAACGCATAACATGTAGAAAGATATGATACATATCAGTTATTATATCATAACAAAAATACATCAGTCATGACAGTTACCACCATGTCGCTAGAAAGAAAGTAGCAGACAAAGAAGGCTATCTTGGAGCAAAAAATGCAAAATATTTAAAACTTCCTGCCTCACCATATCATACGATTTCAGCCAAATGTATACAAGATAAGAAGATAGCCCACACTACTCTTATTTTGAATATATTTGGACTCTGCATAAGAAATGGCAAAGACTTACCGTTTGAAAAGTATAGTTAGTTCTGAATACATCTGCAAGACTGCTGGGACTGGGTGTTGGGAACATATTTCCACTCTGCTTAAACAATGCATTGGCTCCCAGTCAATTTCTGGGGCCAAATCAAAGTGATGGGTCTTATCTTTAAAGCCCTTCACTGCTTGGGACCAGTACCTGAATGACTGCCTATCTCTATATAAACCCACCTGTCCACTGAGATTATCGACAGAGGACCTTTTTCAGGTGTCCCAACCACAGCAGATATGGTAGGTGGCAACCAATGATTGGGACTTTTCAGTGGAGGCACCCTACCTATGGAACGCTCTCCACGGAGAGGCTGGCTTAGCACCTACTTTATGGTCATTTCACTGCAGGCACAGACTTGGGGGGAAAGACCTAGGTATTTTAAATGGCTATTTTAGTTTTTGTAAGCCACTTTTATATGTATTTTAATGTTATATTATTGTTTTTTCCTATGGGCAGTATCCAACGGAGCCATTGTGCAAGTGGCCCCTCCTGCCATTCCACTGCGCAAGTGTGACCCACTGCTTGTGCATTGGAGATTTAACACTTCCTATAGAAAGCCCCCAAGGAGCAGAAAGGCTTGTTTCTAGATCAGGACAAGTCAGCGGAGCTCCCTTATGCTAGCTCCGCTGACCTGCCCCATTCCAGAAACGAGCATTTCTGCTTGTTTCCGGTTGCTCTAGAAAGCACCAAATCTGTTGTGTAAGCAGTGGGTCTCGCTTGCAAAACAGAATCGACGGGGGTGCAACACTCTGTCGGATACTGCCCTACGTTGTGTAAGTCATCCTGGGAAAGTTTTTGAAGGGTAGGAATATAAATCCTTATAATAAGTAAGTAAAATTTAAAAAACAAATCTTTATCACTCATTAGAAAGCAGAGCAGAAAAATAAATCACAGCATCGTTTCATTAATACAGTGAGCAAGCAAAACCATTTCTTTTTATTTATTACATGGTAGAACACTGAACCACTTGGTAAGATGGTCATCTGTATTGTGTACATTATTACATCAACTGAGGAGATAACAGGTTATTTATTACCAGAGTATCTTAGAATAATTTTGCTATGCTATCTTAAAGCATTGTGTTAGAGACAGACTTGGATTAGTTATTGATCTTCTGACTATTGCTCAAGTGTGTATATCAAGTTCTTGGAAAGGGGCTTATAGAACCTTGTCATGATGTCTGAAGTGACTTACTCTTTGAGCAACTGTAAAGAAACAGAAGTAGTGTTGTAAGAGAACCCAAATGGTGGTCCCTCAAAGTCAGGTTTGAGTCCAACCGCCACAGAGGACAGAGGTTTGAGTCCATTAGCCACCACAGAAGACAGAGGCAAGACTTCTTTTTTAAGCGTTATTGCATGCATGCAAGGTTGCCTCTCACCACCCGTCACGCAGGACAGGCAAGGAAAGAAGAACAACAACCCCACCCCAAAATCATATATCAACTTCTTAACATATGTGTGTGCGCATCTACTCCACGTTACTTATTTCCGTTGTTTTTCTGCCTTCGAAGCAAGCGTTCTACTTCTATATATGGTTATACTTTGCAGCTGTGGGCTTTGATTGGCACAGAAGCTGGTTTCCTGCATGGTTACACCAGTCACACAATTGCAGGGCCAGAAGTGGCCCTGTTCTGATCCTACAACAATCCCCGCTTTGGCCCTAGTGTTCTCGGGTTTCTGGGCCACTTCTGCCTCTGTCCATTCTAACAGAGCTTGATGTGCAGCCTCTTCTCCCAACAACATCACACTCTCATCGTAGGCTGGGGGATTTAGTGGCATCCTTTTAGATATGGCTGTCTCAATAAGTCTTTGCATTAGTCCTCGGACACAAGGGATAATACAACATCCTAGGGCCACCAAGACTCCTCCTACCACAATTAGGGAAGTGAACATTGATACTGCCAAAGTTTTCCATTTTCCAAACCAGGAATCTAACCATCCTGTCCAACTGGTATGTACTCCTGAGTTTTCAGCCAATTCTGCTGCTAGCATATTCAGACCTTCTAGGGCCTTCATTATAGTTCCATCTGGGGCAGTATTGTTGGGTATGAAAGTACAGCACTGTCCTCCCAACATCACGCAAACTCCACCTTTTTCTGCTAGGACCATGTCTAAGGCCATCCGATTTTCCCAGGCCATCCGACTTGTGGCATCTAATTGTTCTGCTATCCCTTTTATTGCATCTCGGGTATAATTTATGAATCTTTGTTGATTGTAAAAGATGTAGTTAATCCAATCAACATTTTTATTTGTGGTTGACCACCAAAAGAGGGCGGACTCGAACCCAGCACCTATTTGATTTTGAGCCTTAAATTCATCTGGGACCCCTCGGGGCACCCCTATGGTATCAATATATACCTCTTTGTCAAAGGATGTACTTAATATGTTTCTTTTGCTCTGACCTTGCCATCTAGGTTTAGTTTCTTTTTTGAAGGCTAAGGTGAAGGGTACTGCTAACTCTTATACAACCCACCGGTCCCCGTGAGGTGACCGGTGTCCCATTCTTTACTCATGACGTCAAGGGGAGACCCCTTTGGTATGCTTGGGCCGGGGCCCCCGCCCATCTCTTGTGGCTCCGGAGTGTCTCGTTGAGAGGCTGAGAGCCCTTTGCTCAATCAACCAGTTCCCCTTCTTAAGAGGCTGTCCCTCAATTAAGTGGTTTTCTGTCCGTAGTGTGGCCTGTCCACACTATCAAGTTCCGACTAGTGCCAAGAACTTGAAGACCTCTGAAGTCTTTTTCTTATTTGGCGCCTTTGGCTAAGAGGCCGTCCCTCAATTAGCCGTTTCCTTGAGGTAAGAGGCCGTCCCTCAATTACCTTCCTCTGTGGGTCCCTTATGGTTAAGAGGCCGTCCCTCAATTAGCCCGTTGATCCAATCAAGAGCGAAATTCTCACTTAATTGACCAACTGACCATTTTCACAAGGCCTGGACAGGCTGGAAGCACACCAAAGACGTCGACCCCGTGTTGCCTTACCTTGTCTTCTTGGAGCCCGTCCTTTGGTGAGTCATTGTCCGGTCCCGCAAGGCCCGACGAGGAGGCTCCTAGGGTGAAATCACCATCTTTGCCGGCTCAGGAGAGTCCCCCCCCGATCCCATTGGGCCAAGCGACTTGGTTGGACGGGTCCTGCCGCGGTCGCCAATTGTTGTAAGAGAACCCAAATGGTGGTCCTTCAAAGTCAGGTTTGAGTCCAACCGGACATTAGCCGCCACAGAGGACAGAGGCAAGACTTCTTTTTTAAGCGTTATTGCATGCATGCAAGGTTGCCTCTCACCACCCATCACGCAGGACAGGCAAGGAAAGAAGAATAACCCCATCCCAAAACCATATATGGGTTCCTTGTAGGAAAAAAGGCGGGGTATAAATATAATAAATAAATAAATAAACAACTTCTTAACATATGTGCGTGCGCATCTACTCCACGTTACTTATTTCCGTTGTTTTTCTGCCTTCGAAGCAAGCGTTCTACTTCTATATATGGTTATACTTTGCAGCTGTGGGCTTTGATTGGCACAGAAGCTGGTTTCCTGTGTGGTTACGCCAGCCACACAATTGCAGGGCCACCTCTGAAAATCACTGTCAGAAGTGGCCCTGTTCTGATCTTACAACAAAACCTATTTTTCTATAAATGTATTTGTTGCAATACATGTATCTGTTGCAAAACGATGAATTTTATTTTTATCTATAAAATATTTTAAATATATACAATATTTTATAAATAAAAAAGAAGATTTATAGTTTTTCAACAAATGTATACAAATAAGTACAAAATATTAAAAATATTTTAAAAAATTAAAAATATAAAAAACATTTTTATAAAAATGTATAAAATAAAATTACTTTCATATTGATGGTTAGATCTGAAATCCTTGTATTTTGTACTATTCTAAAATAAAATAATTAAAAGGAAAATGATTAAAGGTGCAATCCTATGCATGTTTAGACTGAAAAAAGTCCTACAGGATGGGGGATGCTGGAAGTTGTAGGACTTTTTCTGTCTAAGCATGCATAGGATTGTGCCGTAAGTTATTTGAACTTACCTGGTTAAATGCCCATTCTGTGCTGTGGGTTGGGCTCTGCAGGGTTGTAGCAGCAGCAAACATCTCATTGAAGGACCATGACGATTTAGATGGCTGCTGAAGTTTGCTAGAAAAGAAAGTATACAAAATGTTTAGCGAACTTAGAAAATGAAAACAATATAAGGAAAGCTAAACAAAATAAGATTTTATTTTATCTTTAAAATAAGGAAAAACTATGAAATTCCTGTGTAAGGCAATAATGTGGGGTAGAAATTTTTCTGCTGCTATATTTTTCACAGAAAATGTTCCATAGTTAGAAAATGCTATTTCATAAAATGATCAACAACATATGGAACAGATAGGATATAATACTAGTCAGTGCCCCATCTTCAGGCCAGCATAGCACATAAATCGATTGGTGCAAAAAGATGACATTATAAGCAGATAGACAATATCCAAATATCCAGTGTGGGCAAACATGTTTCCTATCAGCCTGAGGTGACAGAAAACACCAAAAAACAAAACAAAAAAAAACAGCAGTCTGAGGGTGCTTGCAGACAAGACTTTTACTGTGCAATTACCCTGCCTCATTCACGGAACTTTACAGATGACATTGTCTTCGATTTGTAACCCTCCCATGTTTATCCACCACTTCTTCCGTCTTTTTTCTTACCAGAAAAAAAATAAATAAATTGAGGAGGAAAAGTTGGAATAGCTGCACACTGCCTTTCGGTTGATAGCACTAGGAGCCCTTCGTCTGGAAGTACCACATGGCATGTAGCTACAACCTTAGTTAGAAAGGGAATGCCTAAATTACACCCCACCTTGTCTCAAAGTTGCAGAAAAGGAGGATCAGAATGTAAAGCAGAGTTCAAACCCTCAGAGTGCTCTCAACCCCGTCTTACACCAGAGGGCAGGGCTAGGAACCACGTGATCTCTCAATTCTTGGGCTAGGAGTCCCACCTCATCATAGGATAGGAATGAGGCCTGACAATCCCTCCGACTTACAACACAGTTGTTACCGGGGATCCAATCATTTCTTCGAATCTTCCATCAGTCCTCTTCCTTCTCTCCCCTTTCCTCGAAGTTCTCTAGCATTTATGAAGCTGTTTTCTTTCCTGCTCTTTAGGCTTCCCTGCCTTCCCAGCCCCAGCCTTATCTGTGCTTGATTTTAGCCAGCTCATATGGGCAGGAGGCCAACTCAAATCACTCCCTTTCTGGAGCTTATCACATACAGCAACTACTGTAATATATTACCAATAACTTTACTATCCTTAAAATAACCTATTTATTGATTTATTTTATTCAGTATTTTTGTATCCCACCCTTCTTCGAATTTTGGAACACAGGGCAGCTAACAACCCAAGATAATAGAACAACCATAGGGCAGTATCCAGTAGCTTATGCTCCCACTGATTCTTTTCTGCCCCTCCGATTCCACTGTGTAAGCGGGGAGTCGTCTCCCACCACTTATGCAAGGGAGAGTTAGCACTTCCATGGGGAAGCCCTGAAATGAGTGGAGACACACATTTCTGGAAGGAGGCAAGTCAGCAGAGCACCTTTATGCAAGCTCCACTGACCTACCTCCTTCCAGAAATGAGTGTTTCCACTTGTTTTGGCTTGCCCTGGAAGTGCTAAAGAGCTGTTGCACAAGCAGTGGGGGCTGCTTGCACAACACAATCAGTGGGGCAGAAGAGCCCTGTTCGATTCTCTCCATAGAAATAAAGATTATATTTATATTAAAAATGTAATCATTTTTACATTATTTTTACAGCAATAAATCTCTCTAGGGCCACACACCTAACACACTGTACAAGTACATCAAAATTCAAATGCCTGAATAAAAATGTCTTCAGCCTTTGTTTAAATAGCTGAATTGGCTTACGCTGGCTCAGCTTGTCTGAGTGTGGAAAGCTAAGCAGGGTCAGGCCTGGTTATTACTTGGCTGGGAGACCCCTCCTCTAGTTTCCTGCATTGAGCAGGGGGTTGGACTCGATGGCCTTGTAGGCTCCTTCCAACTCTATGATCTATGAAATCTATGAATTGTGAGGATAGACCTAATATCACCTGGGAGGGAGTTCCATACATGAGACACCACGCCACACAGAGAATGCCCTGTCTCGTGTCACCACTTCCTAGTCTCTGCTATTGATGGGCCAACGAGCAAGGCATAGGTATCCCCTGCTGATCATAAGGCTCAGGTTGGAAAAAATAACAGCAGCAGCATAATTTCTGGTATATGGGGAACAAAATTTTCTCTTTAAGCAACTCTGATCTGTGTTTAAGTAAAAACCTATATAAGATTAGCAGAAACAATGAAGATATTAGTAGCACTTCATAGCCTAACAGATTTATCGTAGCATAAGCTTTTGTATAAATCTCTTGTATAATAAGCTTTCAATAAACCTTTTGAAGTGCCACAAGAGTTGTTTTTGCTGCAGCTACTTGTGCAGAATATGAATATGTTTAGTTATTTCAAAGATCTTGTGGGTAATAGCTGATACGAATCCTAAAACTATAGTAAAACAATCGTACACATGCATACATATCGAGCCACTGCTGTCATAGCTGCTCACAAGCAATAAATACACAGAACTATGTATTTTTTTAAAGTACAGATAAATAAAAACTATAGCCTCAAACACGCTCTAATTTCACACAAGTTATGGTACTGGATGGGGATATGCATCCAGCCAACTTAGTGGCCCCTGATGTGCATCAAAATGCAGAGCTGGATATGGAAGCACGTCTGCATTCACATAATTGCATATGTGGACGTCTGCTTCTAGGCACATTTGCTGGAACGTGGGCCACATGCTGCAAACTTATCTCCATCAGTTATTGCAGCAAGTATTAGAGTAAGCCTGCCATTTGGCACAGAAAGCCCGATTTGCATCTTTGTTATGAGGCAAGCGAGTTTATATATTTTTCTGCCATGATCATTAACAGACATTCCGAATGAATATTGGAAAGGAGAAATTAACATGGCTTAGGCTGCAATCCTATACAAGGTTTCCTTGGTATAAGCCCACTGAACTCAATAGGGCTTACTTCTGAGTAGACAGTATAGGATTGCACTGTGCGTTTAAAAAAATGAATGAAATCTCATACCTCCCAGCAGGCTTTCTGACTGGAATCTCATAAGCTCTAATGATGTTCACCAAGAGTTTTATGTCACCATCTGAGAGATTCTGCACAGTTACTTTTTTCCTCTCCTTTCGCCTTGGTTTTAAGGGTCGTTTTGCCTCCGCCAGTTTAAAAAGACTGAGACCCAAAATGCTAATTACAAGAAAAGCAGTGTTAAACAGATTTTGACATGTAAAAAACAAACAAACATTGTTATGACAAAGTGTGGAGATATTTTGAATTTTAAAATACAATTAAAATATAGAGAAAAGTATATCTGGGAAAGTATAAAGCAGAGCCAACACTGCATGATACAATAGGCATCTAAGCTATGATAATATTCTACAAGTTTGCTTGTTTGAATGCATGTATCATGCCAAAAGCAATCAAAATTAATAAATATGCATAATGACATACCCTGGGCCATCAGAACTTAACAGAAGGCAAAGCAGAACAAAAAGAAAAACCAAGAATAAAACACAGTTACATAAATACAGACACTGTTATCAATAGCATAAAAACACAAGCAAAAAAGAATGTGTGCATACAATAAACTAGATTAGCAGTAGCACAAAACATTCCAGGAAAGTCAAAATGTCTTCATATTAATTAAATTTCCCATACAAAAAGGTAAATTGCTCACCACCACAACTGGGTTTCTGGGGTGGGGGGTAGCAAAGGGAGTATTTATTGCAATGCTAGGCTACTGCTTACTGGCCAGTTTCCCAACCTCTTGTAAATTATACTGAAGCTGACATTAAAGTTGAAGATTGTGCACAAACTAGAAATCCACTGATAACTGGAGTAAAAGTTTCACAGATGTGGTAAACCCCAGGGCACAGTCTTCTCTCAGCCCAGGGATGCAGCACCCCTGGGTAGTTAAGTCACTTCCACTTGCAGTGGGAGCAATTGGGCAATGTGCACTAGCACACCCACAACAACAACCAAGGGTTGTTAGGATGTACGAACCAGGCCGCTTAGTTTCATGCACCCAAGGGGGCTTTGGGCTTGCGTAGCTTGGACAGCAGCCCAGGGACAGCCTGACCAATAGGCAAACAGGGTCAAACAACTCAGGCAGCACTTTTCAGAAGCAGCAGGTCTTTATTTTATTGAGTTTTTAAAAAATGACAAACTCATTTGCTGCTGCCACTACAGGATTCCATCTTTCCCACATTTTCTCCTGCCCTCTGATTTAAAACTCAGCATGTACTCTTCCTGCTCGTTCACCTACACCAAAGCCTCTTTCGGAAGATGAGCTTCCTGTTGTGCCTCAGCAGCCCCTTAGCTGCCCATCTGCCACCAGTGCCCGCCCCCCCCCCGCGCTTGGCTCTGGAGAAGTCCTTATGCTTCCTGAGGACATGTGCTGGGGTAACCATGTGATTGTGGTGACACATCACTTCCAGCCCAACCATACTTATTTCACACTACAGCCCTCCACTTGCAATTACCTGTTTACTTTCAGAAAATATAATAAAAAGAAGTACTTGCCATAAGGTTTGTTTGATGTGATTGCATTAAAAATTACTGAGGGAGGATTGATGATTGGAAGCTATATTGCTTTAAAAACAGTTTAACCTGTTACCAGCTTGTGTAACAGACAAACTTTACTTGGCTGCAGAGGTGTTTGCAATTGCAAAAAAACCAAAAACAATTCAAGGAAATTAGAGAAGAACAGAGTCTAGCAAAAATGCAAATTAAATGCTCGAGAATAAGACAGAAATGTGGTTAATGTCAAGCACATCATGATTTCAATCTAGCTTTACATTCTCTTCCTTACCCAAGAGTAGGGATTTCATCTTCACTGACCAGATCAGAAAGGAGAAAATGGTGCTTTGCAATCAGGAATCGGCTAATTACTGATTCCCTAACCTGCAAGAAAAAGCACAACTTAATTTGAATCTGAAAATACTAAACCCATATGCCAATCAGCTAACCAAATGTAGTTGCTCTTTTTTCTTAAAGAAGTATTTCTGGGGATCTTCACTGCATTTCAACAAGCTAGGTCAGAGACTGTAGGATGTTCTTACATAATCAATCATTTGACAACCTCAGATTGTGAAGCAAATATTTGGCTTTTCAACTGGCTGCATAGTTTCATAAATGTTCACTCTGTAATTCTGCATATTGCCTAATTTAGCCCTTTGCATTAGAACAGTCAGGTTTCGATACCGGCTGTATTACCACAGGGGCCTGGTCCAGCCAAGGCTATCTCAATTTAGATCCGAGGATAATCAGGTGGAGGCAAAACCACTTGTGTGAAAGATAAATAGTTCATTGAATGCAAAGTTGGAATATGGATGCGGATTATCAATAAACAAGTAAAGAAAAGCTCACACATGTCCCTCCAGTCACAGGGCTTCCTAATACAATGGATGTTGTTCCTGCAGCACTGGTTGCTTGGACACTTGTGTGCTCCTCATCCCAAGCTGACAGCCAAAGTGCAAACTAACAAGCTAAGGATTTTATAGATGTCTCCCTAAATTCTAGGAAGTGCCAAGAGCTGCTAGAAGCTGCGAAAAGAGGTGACCCAGTAGAAGGGTGTGTAACTTGTTTATCAATAACAAGTTTACTTCTCATTTACTCGTTTACTTCTGCTGACTTTTACATAGGCAAAAATTGCCTACCTGGGAATCACTAGAATGACACAGATCTTCAACCCATAAAAGAAATGTGGCTGAGCTTGGGAAGAGGTTTGTGTTACTGCTGGGGTTTGGCCCTCTGCTCCTTCCCCTTACCAAACAAGCCTGCTGGAACTGCTCCACACCATCTGCAGCTGTACAAAAGAAGGTGTGCCTGAGAGGACTCTCTGCTGAGCTTGGGAAGAGGTTTGTGCTACTGCTGGGGTTTGGCCCTCTGCTCCTTCCCCTTACCAAACAAGCCTGCTGGAACTGCTCCACACCATCTGCAGCTGTACAAAAGAAGGTGTGTCCAAGGCTGCGCCTTGGCGCGTGCCTTGGCGTCGCGCCAAGTGCGTCGCTAAGTGTGCACTTGGCGACGCACTTAGCGGAGCACGAGGGAGCACAGGGGGATTATAGAATAATTGTTATTTGTTTTACTGATTTTCACTGCTGCGAGTGAGTTGACTGTTGTTGTGGGGCCAGGTTGGAGGGGGAAAGCCTCTTCCAAGGGTCCTTTCCAAAGGACTATCATCATTAGAGGGCAACTTTCTTTTGTTTACACTTTGCCCCCTGCCCTGTTGCAGGTTTTATGTAAAGGGAAGAGTGTTAATAGTGTATGAGAGTTGAGCAGAGAATCTTTTAAACTTAGGGTAAAGTGCTGGATTGCCTTAGTTTGCTGGGGCCAGGATTATAGTGTGTACTTTATTGCAGGGTTATGTTTTGATGCCCTCTAAGATATGGGGGTGGTAACAAGGAGACAAAAAAGGATTCTAGCTCAGAACACTACAGACCAGAAACAGCTCTTAAATTACTTTAGTTCTATAGGTAAGAAGCGAGTTAAACAGAAAAAGATCAGCCAGGTGCCCCAGTCTTTACAAAGCAAGGAGGAATCTATTAGAGAGCTACCTGTTTCAGAAATACAAGATCAACAAGCAATTTTTATTGATGATTTTATTGATGACTATGTCCATGATTTGGGTATTGCATCTCCAACTCACCATGAACAAGTCTCAATTTTTGAACACAGTGGGAAGCGAGATTCCTCAAATTTAGATTTTGTTAGCTCACAATGCTTTCTACAGGGGCGATTGGTAGAGAAACTGTTTGATGAACTGGCAGATTTAAAGTCAGCATTCTATAATCTGTCCAGGGAACTAACACATGTAGTGGAAGGGGCTTTGGTTCAATTGCAGGATAAATGCTATTTAGGGGGCGCCCTTGCAGAGCAGCACCCAGTTCAGGAGGTATACTCCAGTAACACACAAAAGTCACAGGTGCTGAACTCTACTTCTTTGATTGCAGATAAGAATAGCTTGAAAAGCTCAAATGATCCTAATCATAGAACTGAGAAAGCTATTCCTTCTGACCTAAGTGAAAGAACTAGCAAAATGGAAATTGAAAGAAGAAATGTTAATAAACAAGATAGGAAGTGTATGAAGTCTAAAAATATAAAAGCCAATAAACATAAGAAAGGTAATAGCTTAAAAAAGAAAAGTAATAAGTTTAATTTTCACAATTTATTTAAGCTATTGGATAATAAAGATGGGGCCAAACCTAACTGCAAGGAAAAGAATAAAGCAAGGGATAAAGATACACTAAGCCTCAAGCCAAATGCCAAAGGCAAGAGAGAGGATATTAAACATCAACTTCCTGTTCTCCCACCTCTCCAGAAAGATCTTAGTGCTCAGGATGCTATACAAGATCTTACCTCACAACAGGTTCCCTTAGAGGATAAGATGATACCTAGACAGGATCAACTTTATCACAGGAATGAGCAGAACTGTGCTGATCAATCCTTCTCCCTCATTTTAATGAGGCATCAAGTAGTCCTTTGCAATTATCCCAAACCTAAAGGCCTACTAAATCAAGCTGAGCGTAAGATCCATCTGATAAAGACCCTGAAGTGGGCTAAGGTGGATTCTACTGTTGGAGATGATATTGTAATGGTGGAATATTTATTCTATAACTATTGCAATGCAAGAGCAATAATAACATGCATCAATTCACAAGCTGTAAATAAGATTCTCCACTCTAGAGCCCTACTAAGTAAAAATGGTATTGAGGTCAAACGCTACTTTAAGCAGTTGCATCCCCTGATTATCCATCCCCAGTCTCAGCATTTGCCACAACAAACAGTGGTACCCCAAATTATACAACAGTCATTGCAGCCCATGCACGTGAGTGGAACAATTAAATGCTCTGAGAGTCTATTAATTGATTTAGATACTGAGCTCAGCTGCATAGATGGACAAATGCAGGATCTAGTTAATATGGTCTCACATAAGACAGATATACCGTGTAATGAGGCCCCTCAATTTTTATTGCAACAAGTTAATGACTTGGACCAGGAGATAGCAAAGCAATTCCTAGCCCAGGAAGTAGTGTTGGGGTCCCCATTAGGCAAGGATTCACCAAGTGCAGAAATTCTGCAGAAGATTAGGGAAGCAGTAACTGGTGCTCCATTTGTAAACCTAACTGTTGAAGAGAAATTTATAATTTTTGAAAAATTAAATGCTTTTCAGTTAGCTATTTTGGGAAATTGTAACCATATTGAACCACAAGCCATGCAGAATCAGCTTGAAGAAGTTGAGGGAGTAGCTGCCCTGGTGGCATCTTTTGGCGCACTCCCTTTAGAGGAGCAGTTTGTAATCATTAATAACTTGAAGATTCTGCAGTTTAGACTTCTAAATATCTGCCTGCAGAGTGATCAAACAAATCGGGAAACCTGGGCCGATAAAGAGGATAGTCAATATGTACCAACAAATTCAATAAGTACCCATGATCAAATGGAATTTGACCAACCTCCTGCTTCTGTATCATGGTCACAAGTTCAGCAAGAGCCAACATTAGAACAATGGCAACATTACCTAAAACCAGGCTGTTTTACATTAAAGGGACCAATGCATAAATTTGATACATTATACCCTGACATAAGTATTGCTAAAATGTCTTTAGATGGCCAAGTCATGCCACATAAGAGTGAATTTATATCTCTTAGAAAATCAGAGCTGGGAAATGACAGCCACTTAACTAAAGAATGCTTGATTCAACCAAAAAAGGTCAAGGATAAACCATCTATAAATCCTGCAGTTTTTAAGGGTGAGTTGTCTTTAAGCCCGCTGGGGGAAACCGTTCCCCCTGTTTCTGACGTTGATCGGGATATCCAAAGGAACCCTTTGCCCCCTAAGAACTGACCAAGAGTTAATGGGCATATATTTAATACAACACATCCGTTGTCATATTTAGCCCAAAGGTCGCAGTTAGAACCCCCTGTTGAATCACTTAAATTATTGTCATGGAACATCTCTGGATGGGGGAACAAGATGAGGGATCTGGGTTTCCTAGAGTATCTGTCCCACTTTCATATATTTAGTTTACAAGAAACCTGGACACAAAAGATTGAGCTAGAAGGCTTTCAAATATTTTCAGTTCCAGCAAAAAAGGACCAAAAGAAAGGGAGAAGCATGGGCGGTCTTGCTTTTGGGGTGTCTACCAAGTTGAATGTTGAGACCCAGGTAATTGAAGTTGACTCACCACACCTACAAACTATTCTCATGATTAGTTTATCAGGAGTCAAGATGATATATATAAATGTGTATATTCCCCCGAAAGGATCAAAAAATTATGATTTTAATATATGGGATATTTTAGAGTCTCACTTGGATGTAGTTAATCAACAGTTTCCTACATGTCCAATTATTTTAATGGGAGATTTTAATGCAAGAATAGGCGATGAATATATAATAGCAACACAAAAGCTAGCCTTATGCATGGAGGACATTGCGTATCTACCAAATAGGAAATCCAAGGATAAGTTAATAAATAAAAATGGAATCTGTCTATTTAAGTTGGTGTATAAGTTTACAATGATCATATGTAACGGTACTGGTCCTGATGAATCAACAGGAAACCTTACATACAGTGCCCTAAAAGGAGGAAGTGTTATAGATTACTTTTTGTTAAATAACTTAAGTGCTGCTTATGTAAAGAAATTCTCAATTGAAGATCAACCCACGAGTGACCATCAACCACTACTCCTGGAGCTAGCAGGGTTTCAGGAGATTGAGAAGGGAATGAACCAAGATCCCCCCTATGTACAGCAAGGGAAACGTAGGCTGAGATGGAACTCTAATCTTCAGCTAAAGATAAATGATACCTTACTGAGCAAAGTAATGTTGACAATGAGAACTAGACTCCTTGGGGCAGATACTGAGGATCTTTTCCCCATGTATCATACCATTGTAAAGCATTTAGGTACCATCTGTTCAACCAACCTGCCCTCTAAGCCAAGGAACCACCCTTTTGGCTGGTTTGATTGGGAGTGTAGGCTAGTGAGACGGGACCTCTGCTCCTTGAGCAGACGGACTCGTGGTGGGGCCTCTAGTCCTCTGCTGAGGGAGCTGACGGTGAAGCGTCGCTCATATAAGAAATTGCTGAAGCAAAAGCAAACCTACCTATTACACACAGCTATGGGCAGATATAGAACTGGCGGCAACTACTAACGATTCAGCAAGATTTTGGCAATTGGTTGCTTGCAAATTAAAAGAACATAAATATGGATTAGATGCACAAATTATGCCTAAAACATGGGAAACTTATTTTAAGCAAGTTTTTAACTTCGATGCTGGCTTTGATCAAGGCATGAATTACCTGCCACCTGCTCAGCTTCCTAATATTATAGAAACTGATATGTGGCCGGCAGTATCAGCAAGTGAGGTGAAGCAATTAATTTTAAGCCTACACAGGCGGAAGGCACCTGGGGAAGATATGCTTCCCCCAGAGATATATTTGGACAATCTGTATTGGTGGGCCCCTATATTAGCAAAGCTTTTTACCTATATCAACTCAGTCGGGAAATTTCCCAATGGTTGGAGACAAAGTATTGTGGTCCCCATTTTTAAGAAGGGGGACAAATCCTCACCAGCCAATTATCGTCCCATTAGCCTGCTGGATGTCGCTTCTAAATTATACACGCGTTATCTTTTATCAAAGGCTGAAGTCTGGGCAGATCAAAATAATGTTATTGGTGAGGAGCAGGCTGGTTTTCGTCACGGTAGATCAGCTACTGATCAGTGTTTCATACTAAATTATTTGAGAGAGAAATACACAAGCCCCCCAAAGAAGTATCTATATGCTATTTTTGTAGATCTAACTTCAGCCTTTGATAGAATAAATAGAGGCAGGCTTTGGCACAAATTATGGAGTCTGGGGATGGATAGGCGCCTGTTGATTTTGATTGTGAATTTATATTCTGAGAATACAATTCAAGTGAGAGCAGGCAAAGATGGACAACTAACAGAAGAGATTGAAACAACAAGAGGTGTGAGACAAGGCTGTCTGCTGGCCCCATTCCTGTTTAACATTTATGTAAATGATATAATCACACAACTGTCCAGTGACTTTAATTTCCCTGTATCTTTGGGGGGCCGGAAAATTAACATATTATTATATGCAGATGATATGGTTCTCTTGTCACAGAACCTAATAGGCATGAGAAGACTGCTGAAAGTCTTTGGGGAAGTCTGCAGTAAGGAACAACTATGCGTGAATTATTCAAAAACCAAAGCCATGGTTTTTGGCAAACGCCCCCCCAAACATAAATGGACACTGAATGAATATCAACTGGAACAGGTTAAACAATTTAATTACTTAGGGGTCTGCTTTTCTCAGAATGGATCATGGAACAATCATCTGTCAGCTACTAATTTGAAAGCACAAAAATCTCTGCAGACTGTCTTAAAATTTGCCAGGGTGAAAGGAGGAAATGCAGTTGTACCAGCTGTCAAAGTTTTTGTTGCGAAGGTTATACCTCAGATTATATATGGAGCTGAGATATGGGGGACCACACAGACAAACAAACTAGAGTCTCTACAGAATACATTTTTAAGAACTGTACTGGGTCTCCCACCAGGCACACCTGCTAGTTATACACGGGCAGAAGTTGGCCTAATGCCAATAATTTATTTTATTCTGTGTGCGGTGTTCTTCTATTTTGTAAAACTGAAGTGTTCAATTAATGAATTGATAACCTGCTGTGTAGCTGAACAGAGAAGTTCTACTTATAAAAATACATGGCTGACAAGATGTGAGGCAAATCTGAGGAAACTTGGCTTTGACCCTATAGCCTTAGAATCTAGTGATATACAGTGTAGTAGGAAACTTATTAAGGAACAGATGCAAGAATACTATGCTACACAGGATATGGAAGCAATTGAAGCATCTAGATTCTCTTCTAGTTTCCCTCTTCTTAAAACATACTATGGAGAGGAGAAATATTTGTCTGAAATTACCCAACCCTTCCTTCGCAAGGCTTTTACAGCCCTGCGATTTCAGACAATGAAAACTAATTTTACGGAGGGGAGACACAAGAATATCCCTAGGGAGCAGCGCCTCTGTATCTGTGGAAGCGGGGTGATTGAGGATGCTATACACTATATGCTGTACTGTAGGTTGTATAAAATCCCAAGAGATAAATATTTGAGGAGAAGCTTAGAGCCCATTGCTAACTATAATGACTTGGATAAAATTATATATCTGTTATCAAATACAGCCAAGTCTGTTATGCTTAATACAGCTAGATTCGTGGTGAAAGCAGCCAAACTTAGAACAAACTATGAGGACAACGGTTCTCTTTAGAATCTCTGATGCTAACGCATATATAACTCTGTACTGTGTTGTGATTACTACCAAACATTTCTGTAGCCTCTGTTTTGTGGGTAAATATTTTAACAATTTTAAAAATGTTTTATAGTTTTTTAAGAGTTTTAACAATTTTAAAGAATGTTTTATAGTTTTTAAGAGTTTTAATAGTTTTTAAGAATGTCTTAACTATCCCTGTTTATATGTCTGTAATTTTTTGGCTACAACCTGTATATGGTTGTCATGAGTGAATAAATGAAATAAAAGAAATGTACAATGGTTACATTGCTCTCAGCCCAATTAACATATGTGTCTGAAGTATCTTGATATACTAACTGATAAGCCTATGGAAAAGCACCAAAAGGAATAGCCATGTTCCTATTATAGTATGTGTATTATGCTACACACCATAACTGTAACTGTAAACAACCTTATCTCACTGAATTCAGAGCGGCTGGTAGCTGAGGCTGCTCGCTACTGTGCAGGTTTCTCACAGCAATCAAACTTAACAAATGTCCATTGCGTTTATGGCTACACGAGAGGCCTGTGCTGGACACTGTGAAGAGTTCATGCTAACTCCTCGTCACAATGTCTTCCAGTTATTGATCCCATTACATGGGCTGAGGGAGCCAAGGCTAAGTGGGGGTTCCGTTCTGGCTTAGGTGGAGAAGGGGTGGGTGGGGTGAGGTAGAGGCAAGAGAAAGTTGGTTCAGCAGCACTTCCCAATAATGAGTTGCTCAGACTGAGAAGCTGACTTGGATGCTAGAGCTTAGCTTGTGGGCTCAGCTGACAGCAGGGCTGGCCCAAGACATTTTGCTGCCTGAGGCAAAGGACACGATGATACCACCCCATTCCATCCACAGAAGCTGATCCCACTGGCAGTTGTTATTCTGATGATGGTGATGGCACAGCGTCCTCCTGAGGGTAGCATGGGGGCACGTGGTCTGTATAGCTCTGTCCTCCTCCAACACCTCACCGCCACTTCCCCCCACCCCAGAATATGCTGCCTAAAGCGGCTGCCTCACTCTGCCTAGTGGTACAGCCGACTTGACTGACAGTATTCAGGCTGGTACTGAAGCTTAGAAGACACTCTTGACCGATGGAACTTAGGGCCAAACTACGCCTGACATTAAATGCATCTGCATCTAATGTGCAGGTTTTTAAAAATACAAATTGCACCTCCTGGGTGAGGCTGATAATTAATGGGATCTGAAGAGGTATGGAAGGAGAATTTAACTCTTTCCTCCCCTGTGGCAGTCCCAAAGAAAATCCCTCCTCTAGAGGTGGTATTTGCTTTGAGGGGGAAACCCCCCATTGGGGTAAATGGAGAATTTCATACCAAAGCAAATACCACTTTTTCAGAAGAGGGATTTCCCTCAGGATCACAGCAAGTGAGGGGAAGGTTACACTCCCCCTGCACACCTGCTCTAATCCCATTCCCAACTCATTCAATTTGCAATTATTTTTAAATTGACATTGGATGCAAAGATGCATTTAACTGTGTAGTTTGACCCTTAATCTACTTGGTTTGCTAAGAAACCAGAGCGCTGGTGGGATAAGAGGTAAGGCGCCACAGACTGGTTGCTGGAGGCTCTGCATACAGAGACCCTGTTGTCTTACAACTGCACAGTAAAGTATTACCAAAATAAATTAACAGTTTGTAGATACAAAAATTAAATTCTCTATTTTGTTTACTACCTTTTGGAGGTACTTTGCAACTAATGCTCTGTGTGCATCCAGATGGTCTTTGGTATCAACTACATCCCTCTCACGCAACCTTTTCTCATAATCCTAACAGGAAAAAAAATGCAACAATCAGGCAGAGAAGGGATTTAGAAACATATATAAATAATATGTTAAAATGTTCATCCATTGATTTTTATCTCTCTCCTGATGGCAGTAACCAAAATTCCATCCAAGATTTTAAAATGTTGTGTACCTGTCATTCAGGAGAAAGACAGAAGTAACAAGCCGGGCAAAAAGGCAAGAACATTTCAAGTTTTATTTCCAACCACAACTCAAAAGTTTCTGTACATACAAGACATTAAAACTCACGCTGGTAAAAAAAAAAAAAGTTAATTTTGAAGCATTAGAAGTAATTATTATCAATCCATGATTGAGGGGAACAACAAACAAAATACTTACAAACTGTACTCTGTAAGAGGGAAACAGGATCAGTTAATGATCAAAATAAAGATGTTCAGAAAACTCATAAACTGTAGGTCCTGAATCTTTCCCCACCAATGAATTGTACTAAAACATAAGAGCTGTGCTGGATCAGACCAAAGGCCTATTTAGTCCAGTATTCTGTTTGCACAGTGGCCAACCAGATGCCTAATGGAAGCCCACAAGGAGGACATGAGTGCAACAGCACCCTCCCACTCAGGTTCCCCAGCAACTGGTATACTAGCCACCTTGAGTGCCATTTTTTGGTAGAAAGGCATGGTATAAATCAAATAAATACATAAATACACAGAGGCATACTTCCTCCGATACCAGAGGTAATATATAGCTATCATAACTAGTAGTCAGACAGGCTTATCTTTCATGAATTGGAATTTGATTAATTGAATTGGAATTTGGATTGGAATTTCATGAATTGGATTGGAATTTGTCCAATCCCCTTTTAAAGCTGTCCAAGTTGGCGGCCATCACTAAACCTTGTGGTAGTGAATTCCACATTTTGACTATGCACTGTGTGTCCAAGTATTTCCTTAATCTGTCCTGAATTTCCACCATGGATGGAGATTGGATGACACCACATTAGAGGATCCTCATAGGGGATCCTCTAAATCAGGGGTTCTTAACCTGGGGTCCATGGATCTGCAAGGGGTCCATGGATGGGCTTCAGGGGGTCCATGAAAATCAAATAAAAAATTAACATTTATATACACTATATTTTTATATTAAGTTGTTGTTTTTGTCAATATATACCAGATGCATTTTATTAAAATCATTTAACTCTCTGCTGTAATGGTGGATGAGTTTTGCATTCTTCCTCCTCCCTCCCAATCCCTTTTCCTTATGTGTCATGTCTTTTGGATTGTGAGCCTGAGGGCAGGGACTGTCTTATTATTAATCTTTGTAAGTCACTCTGGGAGCCTTTTCTGGCTGAAGAGCGGGGTATAAATGCAACAAATAAATAAATAAATTGTTATATATGCATTTTTCTAGGGAGGGGGTCCATAGCTTTCACCAGATTTTCAAAGGGGTCCGTGACTCAAAAAGGATTTAGAGTCTAAATCCTTTAAAAGGAAGTTCATCGAGCTTTAAAATAACATGGCAGTAGAATTAATCACAATAATTTTAGATGACTTCTCACCTGTAAATTTTTTCACTGATTTCTCTTTCCAGTAATGGAATATACTTATAACTTCGAAACCCAGCCACTTCACTGTTCCTGAGCTCAAGGAGTCGGAATCTTTTGGATCTGTTAAATTCCTCATTAGAAACAAAATTAAATTCTTGTTGCAATTGCTCCAGCCTGAAGAAATCAGGAACAGAAGCATCGCCACTTGTAGCAACCTAAACAATAAATGTAAGTGTAAAGAAAACTGTTACACGATTTAGTGGCTACTTGGCCTTTAGTAGTCACCACCTGCACTTGGGATCAGCGTACTTCCTACCCCTGGCTTTGGCCTACCCTCCCCCGCACCCTCCTTGCCAACTCAGCAAAACTAGTTGCAAACCAGGGACCTCCATATTTTCATCCACCTGCAGCCTGTAAAATCTTTATCTGCCCTGTCCTATGGAAAATTAGAGTGCCAGGCCTCGTTTACTTCTGCTGATTTTTACATAGGCAAAAATTGCCTACCTGGGAATCACTAGAATGACACAGATCTGCAACCCATAAAAGAAATGTACAATGGTTACATTGCTCTCAGCCCAATTAACATATGTGTCTGAAGTATCTTGATATACTAACTGATAAGCCTATGGAAAAGCACCAAAAGGAATAGCCATGTTCCTATTATAGTATGTGTATTATGCTACATACCATGTGCAAATCTGTGATCATTCAACCATATACTGAACCCCATATACTGAATCTGAACCCCGACAAGACCAAGGTACTTCTGGTGGGGGACAAGGGGAGGTTAGGGGATGTTGACCTGGTGCTGAATGGGGTACATGATCTACCCCTGAAGGACCAGGTCCGCAGCTTGGGGGTCATTCTAGACTCCCAGCTGTCCATGGAGGCTCAGGTGGCAGCTGTGAGCCGAGCGGCGCTGTATCAACTCCATCTGATACGGCAGCTGCGCCCCTACCTTCCTAATCACGTGCTCCCATCAGTGGTTCATGCCTTGGTCCTCCTCTCGCCTAGACTACTGTAATGCACTCTACGTGGGGTTACCCTTGAAGACGGTTCGGAAGCTACAGCTGGTACAGAACGCGATGGTTAAAGGCAGCCGCCGGCGGGATCACATCACTCCAGTGCTCAAGGAGCTGCACTGGCTACCAGTTGCTTGCCGAGCCGAATTCAAGGTGTTGGTTTTGACCTTTAAAACCCTATACGGCTCTGATCCAGTCTATCTCAAGGAGCGTCTCCAGCAACACCAAGTAGGCCGCTCAACAAGATCTGCCACAGACGGCCTTCTCCTTGTCCCTTCAGCCCGAGCAGCTAGACTGGTGGGGACGAGGAAGAGGGCCTTTTCTGTGGCGGCTCCCGCCTCCCGTACTGTGGAACTCTCTCCCGAGTGACCTCTGCCATGCCCTCTCTCTGCTGAGCTTCCGCTGCTCATTAAAAACCTGGCTGTTCAGGCGGGAATATGGGGTGGGTTAAGATTTTAAAAATTTTATACTGTTTTAAATGTATTTTATCTTGTTTTTATCCTATCTACATCGCCCAGGGTGGCCGGTTGCCGGCCAGATGGGCGATAAATAAATGTAAATAATAATAAATAATAATAATTCAGAAATATGTCATGGCTCCCTATGCACTGGGCTAGAAATTATTTCCACTTTGAAAACTCTTAGCAAATCTGAGGTTTCAGTGTGACATTTCACATAGCATTCTTACCATTATCTGCTGCATCAGGGCTGCATTGCTTGGGTCATTTGGATCAAGCTTTGTCTCTTCCACCCACCTGGCTAGTTTCTTCATGTCAGTTAACCCTGATGTGCCAATGGATGCAATGGCATCAATATTTTTTAAAGCACTGAAATTGTGACAGATAACAACAAACACAGTTAAAATAAATCTTCCAATTCTTCTAGGGGCAGGAAAAGTGGCCCTGGCCGCTGTATAATACATGGTTTTCCTAGGTATAGACTTCTGTAGTTTGCACAGTGAGGGATTTAGTTCATTTGCCTTTTTAGACCAATGTATTGCACATATACAATGTCTAACATTCTCCTTTGTTGTTGTTTTTTTAATTCCTGTCCTCCGAGTACTCTTTCTGCACTGGTTTGTCTGCTACAGTCTTCCGGGGCACAAATATACAGGACAGGTACTCAGTGTACACATGGCATCAGCTGGACCTGTTAGGCTTTGTGATTGCCCCACATGAAGTGAGCGTACAACCCTAGGTAGCAACAGACAATCTCATGAGACTTGGGGAGTGCTGGAAAGGGAAGCACTGGCCTCCAGTTACCTTGCTCTCTTCTTTTCCTCTCTCCAGAATGCCCCTGGGCCCAAAGGCATTCTAAGGAAAGGAAAAGGGAAGGGAAACGGAAGGGAAGAGAGCAGGGCAGCTGGAGGCTGTTGCTTTGTGTGCCAGCATAGCCAGCCAAAACAGTATTTGAAAGTGGGGGAAGAAAAAGGGACTTCACTGTTGTTTGGTAAGCCTGGGGAACTGGGGGGCAGTGAGGAGCAACGTGAGGTGCTCTGGGGGTAGAGGCTGTGATCTTGGGGAGGGGGAGTGGAGTGGGGGTGTTTTGCTTTTCTTTGTAGTATATGTTTTTCTTGTTTTTTGTGAGTATGCAGATGTGTGAGTGTTTTGCCTCTGCATATTTGTCTCCCTGCGTTTGCATGTGGCCTGTGTTTGCTTCTCTGAGCACCACTAATTTAGTTTCTGTGAAATGGGTATTTTGTTGTGCTTTGTGGGGGCAAATATTTGGCATTTGGGGCTCAACCCAGTCTCTGTCCTGCACTCAGTTTCTTGGGCAAGTTACTTGTACTTTGTGATTACGCAGACCCACACAGCAGCATTTGGTGACTAGGCAGTCCATCCATGGTGGCCATTTTGTGGTGGTGCCCACAACAGCTCCTCAAATTGCCAAACGTGTCCACAGGCCCCAAAAGTTTCAAGAGCTCTGTGACAGACCTGGTCAAACTGTCAGCCACTACTAATCTCACTGAAGAATCTTCAATAAATTTCTAATGAGCCTCTGACCCTGACTGCATATAACATTCATTAGACTGAAAGTAGCAATGTGTAAGCCAGGTTCCGACTGATGAGAATTCTGAAGTCTCCCCCAGAGAGAGAGGCAGAGAAAACTGAAGGAGACTGTAAGCAAACACATCTGGAAGCAGGAGCTGCTGGCCATCTTTCTCAGTCTGTGGTTGTATATCTCTGTACATTCTATCTCTCCTTTAATGGCTGGGAGGGGAAGAAAGTAATTATCCACTAAAGAGAGATAAAATAAACAGAGATGACTGCTTCTTCCTGTGTTAGCCTATAATTCCCTCCAAATTTCTTTTTCTCTCTCAATAGTCAGAGCCAAGCTTGCAGACAGCTACTTTTTATGTGATGCATGTAACTGGGCTTTTACAGTTCCTAGGAACTCAGTGCAAAAGCCACAGGTAGACTATAGAATGCAACAATAACCAAAACATCTGATAATCTAAATGAAAATCTTATTTGGACACAATTGAAATGACAGAGATAAATAAAATAATGGTTTGTTTTCTGGATGTGAAGGATATCAACAAAATAGGCTGTGGGGAAGGAACTAATCCCACCAGGGGATAGTCTTAAGGCATGTGATACAGAAATCTTGCTGAAGTTAAGGCCTGAGTC
This sequence comes from Shinisaurus crocodilurus, assembly GCA_021292165.1. Lineage (NCBI taxonomy): Eukaryota > Metazoa > Chordata > Lepidosauria > Squamata > Shinisauridae > Shinisaurus > Shinisaurus crocodilurus. Next base: position 104,658,794 of record CM037876.1, read on the forward strand.
TGGTCAGTGCCTAGATAGAGACTCTCTAGCAACCCCATGCATGCTGCTTGAGCTCCCAGGAGGAAAAGTGGGATAAAAATACAACAAACAAGTAATAAAATAATTCTCTTTACAGGCATTGACAGCAGGTGCATTTCTAGCACTTTATGTTGTCCACCAAATAATAATAAAACAAAACTGCTTTTCAATAGAATGGTTTATCTAAGCATCACAAGACACAAAGAGGTTTCTCAAATGCATGTTGAAGTTTATTACCTTGTGATTCCAGCATTCTTCTGTGATACTGGAGGAATCAAGGGTATCCCATTTTCTCCGACTGCCCAGGAAACACTGCAAGACACTTTGCCAGATGTCATTAAAATCATTTTATTGCTGCCGTCAGCTTCAAATGAAAATGGTACACCTGCAATAAGGGACCAAACATATTAACCCTGTTTAGACAGAACAAACCATGTCTTGTTGTTTGTTACATGCATGAGTCAGGCAAAAGCCTCAGGTGTATATGCTGCTCCCTCTCTTTCGTACATGAGACAAGATTATTTAAAGGTTCCATTCCTGGTTAGCAGCAAATCACAGTTTATTACTATGCCTGAACTTAGCAAGTGGTGATTTGCTAAGGATATCAAACCAGGATCATGGTTTGTTGTTACATCTGAATCAGGCCATTATACAGAACTAAATGATAATTCTGTTATGTGTCAGAACTGGGGGGGGGGGGGGGCAGATTCTAAGAAGGAAGATACAGCTCCTATTTTTATTCATTTTTTACCCCACCATTTGTCACCAAAGGGATCCTTAAAGGGAGCTACAAATTACATACATAACAATAACAATAAAATCAAGATAAACCCATAATAATCCAAAGAAATAAAACCAGTCCAACAGACATAGGCATGATGTTTGAAATGGTGGATAGAAACACATCAGAAACACATCCAATGAAGCTGAGCAGCAGCAAATTCAGGAGAGAAAGTTCCTTTTCACATTGCATAATTAACTTATGGGATTTGCCACCACAAGATATGGTGATGGCCACTAGCTTAGTGGGTTTTAAAAGGGGCTGAGACAAATTCAGGGAGATCTAATAATGGCTATTAGTCCTGACTGATATATGGAACTTCATGTTCAGAGACAGTATGACACTAAATTCTAGTTGCTGGGGAGCAATAGTGGGAGAGGGCCATTGTCTTCAAGCCATGCTTGTGTGCTTCCCAAAGGCATTCCTAACAGATAACAGGGTGACTTTGGGTCAGTCACAGACTCTCAGCCTAACCTACCTCACAGGGTTATTGTGAGGATAAAATGGAGAGGAGGATTATGTAAGCCACCTTGGGTTCCTTGCAGGAAAAAACATGGGATATAAATATAATCAGCACCATCATCATCTTCAGTAGTCCATTTTCAGTCTACTACATTAATATACTCCAGTAACAGAAAAAATGCAAGCAAACCTGGATTTCAACAGGTAGGTTTCCTGTTTCACATCTCAGTATTACATAAGGTGTGCCACTCTGAGTTCCTACCACCATTTTCTAGATTCCATAGGTTACCCCCGATTTTGGTATCAAAAAGAAAGACACTGGATACTATACTGCTATGAGATTTAGACTCTAGGATTTTCAATATGGGCTATGTGCTCTCCAAAGTTTTAGGCACTATGAACAAACCCTAGGAAGCCAGCCAATCAAAATCTCTATTTCTTATGTAATAAATAAAGAACAATGTAAAGTTAAAATTCCTTATAAGTAATTATAATTATATAGAAACAATAATAAAAGATCTGGAATATGTCTGGAACATATTTGGAATTTGTTCCTATGTTTGGAATATGTTCTTATATTTTAATCCTATGAAAAATCAAAATAATTGATTATGAAAGTGTTTATATAACATGCAACTTTGGCTGGCTTGTACCAACAGTTGTAAGATAATGCTTTAAAATCCCCAGCAAAGACACGGGGAGAGCAATCCTATGGCCCCTAGACAGCATCGGGGGGGGGGGGGGGGCAGCATAGGATGCTGATTTCCAGTTCCCAGGTCAGAGACAGAGCTCTGACCTTGGAGCTGGGATTCCGGGCTCCGATCCCCCACCCCGCCTCGCAGTTGGCGTGGAAAGAACCGCATTGTAAGGCTGAGAATGTTGCTGGAATTAACATTGACAAGACCTCTATGAACCCAGCTTTCATTGGCTTTGGACTGGTGCCTTGACTGATTCCTGGTGTGAGTACTTCTGGACTAAACTCTGGCTTTCATCCTGCCTGCCCTTTGTCTACTGTGTTGCCTTGGAACCTTGTTGGCTGTGACCTGGACTGCTAAAACCTTGTATGATCCCTGTTTGTGTTGACCACCTTGGAACTCTTTGACCCTTACACCTGTGACTGCTAGGTTCAGACTTGGGAAATGTGACACCTGGGCTCCTTGGAGAAAGGAAGGAATAAAAAATCATGATAAATAATATTTTAATCATCATGCTATTCACTTCAACTACATTTATTGTCATCCAAGGAGGTCAGGGTGGTATACAAAATGCCATCCCCTTTCCTTATAAGAACCCTCTTAAACTGTGAAATTGAGGTTAGCCTATGGCTGAGTGGGGATTTCAACCTTCCTAATCTATGTCCAGCAACACTAGCAAGTTCTAAATCCTTGGACAAAAAAAGTAGTAGTAATGGAAGAAACTCTGTACCGCTCCCCACTCCTTCATGGTCCAACAACACACGCTGGTCACTGCTGAATTCTATTTCTTCTACAGGAGCTCTCCCAGTCAGAACTGTAGTCTCAGGAATTGGTATAAATACTTCCATTAACAAGTTAGCACTGCCAAGTCCGACTGTTTCATATAGCTGTGGGAAAGAGTAGAACATGGTTGTCATTTCCAGACACTGTGGGGTATTTGGGGACCTTAAAAGTGAATTTACACATTTTCTGCTACCTTGGAACTGGGTTCTCATAACAGTAAACAAGACTTCGTATTTGCAGAGGTTAAAGGTTAGCAGAAGGAAAAAGGACAGGTTGCTTACCTGTAACTGTAGTTCTTCGAGTGGTCATCTGTGCATTCACACACATATGGGTTCTCTGCGCCTGCGCTGAGATCGATCGGAACTTCTTTAGTTGAGCTGAACTGGGCGGGAGCCCCTCCCCCTCGCGCGTGCTCCTTAGCGCGGCTCCCGCCCATCTCCTCAGTTCCCAGAGACCGCCTATTGCGACCCTCGGAACCGAGTCTGATCCAGGGGAAAAAAGGAGCCCACTACACCCCTCGAGCTCGATGATTACGAGATCGATAGTAAAAAGTCTCGATCTCGAGCAATCAAGATTGTCTAGAAGGAAAAGACAGAATAAAAATAGACTATCGAACTCGATGCCCTCGAGATCGATAGATAAAGTCTCGATCCCGATGTAATTGAGATCGTCTCAAAAAAGGAAAAAACAAAAAGACAACAGACCATCCCATTTCCACCTGGGTATCCATCGAACTCGATGCAGACACCGAGAGGGGAAGGAGGGCGGGTTGTGTGAATGCACAGATGACCACTCGAAGAACTACAGTTACAGGTAAGCAACCTGTCCTTCTTCTTCGTGGTCTCTGTGCTTCACACACATATGGGTAGATTAGCAAGCTGACTTACCGGAGGTGGGTCGGTGTCGGTAGTCAGATGGTGACCGATGATAGGACCGCTCTTCCGAAAGCGTTCTGCGCCCTGGCTCGAACGTCGAGGCGGTAGTGCCGGATAAAGGTGGAGGGTGAAGACCAAGTTGCCGCCCTGCACAAGTCCGATAGAGAAATTCCTCTGCCAAATGCCGTCGAAGTCGACATGGCTCTCGTAGAGTGTGCCCTTACCGAGCCCGGTAAAGCGCGATCGGCGAGTTGATAGGCCAATTTAATAGTGTCGACTAGCCATGAGGACAGTCTTTGCTTCGACACGGGGCAGCCCTTTTTCGGTGGGCCGTAGCAGACAAAAAGTTGTTGAGTGTGTCTTATGGGCTCTGTACGCGCCTTGTAAAAGGCTAGGGCCCTACGGACATCGAGGCTGTGTAAAAGTCTCTCGACATCCGACGTTGGTGATGGAAAGAATGCTGGAAGTATAATGTCCTGACCCAGGTGAAATTCGGAAATGACCTTAGGAAGAAATGATATATCTGGCCGCAAAACCACTTTGTCTTTGTGAAAGGTAGTATACGGAGGATCAATTCTGAGTGCGGCTATTTCGCCAACGCGCCTTGCAGATGTAATCGCTACAAGAAACAGGGTTTTGAGCGACAGAAGGCGTAGGTCCGACTTCGCCATGGGTTCGAACGGCGCTTTTGTTAGTGCCTTCAAAACCAGTTGAAGGTCCCATCCCGGTGTAATATTCCTCGTTGGAGGACATAAATTTTTTAATCCCTTCAAAAACTGCTTCACTAGGGGATGGACAAATAGTGACATGCCGGTAGAAGTTGCGCGATAAGCCGTAATTGCAGCCAAATAAACTTTAATTGATGAAAATTTTAGTCCACGGGTCATCAACGAGTGCAGAAAATCGAGGACAGTGGATACCGAGCATTCTGCAGGGTCTTTACCCGAAGCCGAGACAAAGCTGGAGAAAGCTTGCCATTTCCTCTCATAAGAAAGCCTTGTCGAAGGTTTGCGTGCTGCCAGCAAAACGTCTTTAACCGCCTCAGACAGGTCCGTATCCATCGTTATCTGATCCTCCATGCTGTGAGGCTTAAGGGATGCAGATTCGGATGAAGTACCTTGCCCTGGTGCTGTGTCAGCAGATCGTCTCGAGTCGGTAAATGGAGATAATCTCCCTGGGACAGATTGAGCAAGTGGGCGAACCAAGGCTGTCTCGGCCACCACGGAGCAACTAGTATGCAATTTGTCCTGTCTAGCGATATCTTGGCTAGTACTCGTGTTAGGAGAGGAATTGGAGGAAATAGGTAGTAAAACCCGTTGCTCCATTCCAACAGGAACGCGTCAGTTATCGACTTCGGGTCCGACCCTGCCCTGCTGCAGAACAGTGGACATGCTGCGTTTTCGCTGGTTGCAAATAAGTCCATGTCCGGTCGACCCCACTGTTGAAATAGGGAAGTCAACACTTGCCTGTTCAGTTCCCACTCGTGTGATTGCAGAGACACTCTGCTCAGTGCGTCCGCCAGTACGTTCATCTTTCCAGCGATATGGATCGCCACAAATGACATCCGACGAAGGAGGGCCCATTCATAGAGTCGCATAGTCAGTCGTGTGAGGCGCATGGATTTGGTGCCTCCCTGCTTGTTGATATAAGCCACCACTGTGGTGTTGTCCGTTACGATCTGTATGTGATGTCCGGTGAGATAATGTTCCATTCCTCGAAGCGCCCTCCAAACAGCCATCAGTTCCAGCCAATTGATATGCTTGGAGGCCTCCGTCGGAGACCATGTGCCCTGTACGACGTGGTTGTCGGAGTGGGCCCCCCATCCTAGTAAGGATGCGTCCGTCGTCAGTATCCTGCTCGGTACCGGCGGTTGAAATGGTACCCCGTCGAGTAGATTTGATTCCTGCTGCCACCACCTCAAAGACTCTCTTACGGCTCGTGGGAGTAGTAGACGAAGAGAAGGTCTGTCCTTTTCTGGTTCGAAGGCTCGAACAAACCAGGTCTGAAGAGGTCGCATGCGAAGCCTCGCGTAGCGTACGACTGCGATGGTCGAGGCCATGTGCCCCAGAAGTCTTTGTACGACATGAGCTGATGTCACCGATTGTTTGGACACTTTGCTTGCAAGGGAGATCAGTTTGAACGCCCTGTCGTCCGGGAGATACGCCCGACCATCGAACACGCTTAGCCTTGCTCCTATGTATTGGATCTCTCTTGTCGGCTGTAAGACCGACTTCTCCGTGTTCAGACAAAGTCCCAATTCGAGCATGAGATCGAGAGTGTGTTTGAGAGCCCCCTGGAGCTCGACCGTCGAGGATGCCACCAGCAACCAATCGTCGAGGTAGGGGAAGATGGTGATGCCTCTTGCCCTTAGACTTGCGCACACCACCGCCACACACTTCGTAAATACCCTCGGCGCGGTGGAAAGTCCGAATGGAAGAACGACGAACTGGTAGGAGTCGTCCCCCACTCGGAACCGAAGGTATTTCCGGCTGTCCCCGTGGATGGAGATGTGAAAGTATGCATCCTTGAGGTCGATGGATGCAAACCAATCGCTCCTTTGGAGTAGCGGAAGGATCGATTGGAGCGTGACCATGCGGAATCTTTTCGGTGGGATAAAAAGATTTACGGTCCGAAGGTCCAGGATCGGTCTGAGTCCTCCTCCTTTTTTCTTCACGATGAAGTACCTGGAGTATAGCCCGTCCTGAGAATCTTCTGTGAGGACTGGCTGTATCGCTCCCTTTCAAAGGAGGGTAGAAACTTCCTCCATCAGCACCCGAGTTGGACGGGTGGTCTTGATCCCGAGAAATGGGGGGAGAACTCCGAACTCGATCCTGTAACCGTGTTCCACGATGCGCAGCACCCATCGATCCGTCGTGATGGTCCTCCACGATTGGAGGTGGTGGCAAAGTCGAGAGCCGAAGAGAGTAGTCTGAGGTAGTGCAGAGGTGTCGAGGTGGTGAGTCAATGACAGCACGGTTGGGACGGCGAGGCAGTCAAAGACGACGCCGGCCGGCGTCGCCTCCCCTCCTGGTGCCTCTGGACCGCTGCTGGAACGGTCGTTGCGGCGCCTGAGGCTGCGGTGCTCCGGGCCTTCGGTTCCCGCTTCTGTACTGGCCTGGCTGTTGGTACTGTCTGGCTGGGAACGGGAACCGAGACCAACGTCGTGGACGAAAACTCTGGGACGGTTGTTGGCGGATAAGCCCCATCTTTTTCGCCGTCGTCAGAGCTTTCTGGGCAGAGTCGAGGGAGTCGTCCGTGGAGGAATTAAACAACCCCTCGCCGTCAAAAGGGAGGTCCTGGATCTTCGCCCTATCGTCGGGAGTCAGGGCGGTAGAGCGAAGCCATGCGTGCCTCCGCAAAGCCATGGAACCGACCATCGACCTGGCGTGGCTGTCGACTTGGTGCCTTGCTGTATTCATCTGCAGGGCACCGATGCTAGTCGCTTCTTTAACCAGTTGCGCTGCCAGGTCCCTCTTGTCGTCCGGCAGATAATCACAGAGGTCTCCCAGCTTCTCCGTGATGTACATCTGATATCTAGCCAACAACGCCTCGTAGTTAGATATCTTGAGTCCGAGGGAAGACGATGAGTAGATCCTACGGCCATAGGAATCTAGTGTCTTACCCTCTTTATCTGCCGGAGTGGTATGCTATTTCCCCCCACGAGACTGCGCCGATTTGACTATTAGCGAGTTCGGGGTCGGATGAGAAAACAGGAATTTCGCTCCTTCCTCCTGGATTTTGTACATTGACTCCAGGCGTTTGGCCGTCGGTTTAGTTGAGGCCGGAGTCTTCCAGGTCTCCTGCACCGTCTCCAACAGTGTTGGCAGGAATGGAAGGAGCAGCTGGTTCGACTGCGTCGTCCTAAGGACAGCATAAATGTCATCCTTGGCCTTTCCTTTCGAAGACTTCGCCTCGACTCCCAGAGCAGTCACCAGCCAGCTGACATGCTCAGCGAAACTCCCCATGTCCTCCGATGGAGAGACCGCGTCTTTGGACTCCACCTGCGCGTCCGGCGAAGTGGAGTGGGAGGAGGAAGCCGCCGAGTCCGAATCCGACAGGTATGCCGATCCCGACGAGGAGTGGCCAACAACATCAGTCGCAACCGGTAGACGTACGAGAGTCTGTGGTTGAGCCGTCGATGTCGACGCAATCGGCTCTCTCACCACTTCAGCCGGGGCACGAGACACAACTCCTAGAACTCGATCCCAAGTAGTAGGAGCGAGACCTTGACCTCTCATCTCGGTATCGGGAGAGACGAGATCGATGGCTCGAAGTCATGGAGACCGAGTCACGAGCCCGATAATGCGGGGATTGTGATCGGCGGCGGTGCTCTTGACGCTCCTCTGCGTACCCAACCGACGGAGACAGCAGCGGTGGAGGACCCCTCGAGCCCGAACGGGGTCTGTCCGATGTCGTCTGCTCCTCGAGCTGGGCTGGCGAAGCCACAAGCTCTCCCTCCGACAGGGAAGCTGCCGCAGTCATCGGCTCTTTTACGATCTCTCGGCCCCGAGGAGACGTAGTCGGGGCCGGGGCGGACTGGTGGGCAATCGGTCCCGAAGCTCGATCTCGAGCACCAGTCAGAGCCTCAAACATCGCCACCGTACGCTTCGATACCACCACAGTGGACGAAGTCGACGGGCCCGCCATTTCCTCAGGCTCAACCGCCATTTTCTCCTTAAGGCGTTTCGCCTTATCCTTACGAGCCTTCTTTGCCAGTTTCTTTGCCGTTAGCGTGTCCGTTAACGGCTCCTTGGCAGGCTGGGATCCCCCAGACCGTTCCTCTGGAGTGGGGCCTTTTGCTGACAGGGATTGCTCCCACAAAAGGGCCCTCAATTTCATTTGGCGGGCTTTTCTGGCCTGCTTAGTGAAGGCCTGACAATGCTTGCAGGACTCCACGACGTGCCCCTGTCCGAGACACAGCAGGCAGAGTAAGTGATTGTCAGCGGGGGGGATTTTAGTCCCACACCGCTGACATTTTCTAAATGGTGCCTTGAGAGGCATAGTTAGAGATTAGATTAGGAAAGAAAAATAGAGAATAATACAGTAACTAGGACAAGAACGGGGGAGAGAAGGTTTTAGGTAGGATTTTTTTGAAGATTTTTTTTTTTTTTTTTTGAAAAATGAAAGTATAGGTCGAAAGAGAATGAAGAAATAGAAAGTTTATGAAGAGAACAAAGTTTTTTAGATTAATAGAAAGACTAACAAACTCAGCTTGAAAACTCGAGAGTGAAGAGAAGAAGAACCTATCGACTGGTCGCAAAGGCGGTCGAAGAGGAACTGAGGAGATGGGCGGGAGCCGCGCTAAGGAGCACGCGCGAGGGGGAGGGGCTCCCGCCCAGTTCAGCTCAGCTAAAGAAGTTCCGATCGATCTCAGCGCAGGCGCAGAGAACCCATATGTGTGTGAAGCACAGAGACCACGAAGAAGAACTGCTTACCTGTAGCTGTAAACTGGCAGGGATGGCCACACAGCAGAAAACTCTACAACAGCTGTGAGAAGGCAGGGGGTAGGGCTGGCCTCCAGAAAGGTGGCAGGCTGGATGGACAACCTCCGTGGGCCAGTGGGCCACATTAGGCCCATGGCCTGGAGGTTGCCTTCCTCTGGTGTATAGTATTGGACCACTTGTTCAAAGTGGAATTATCACCAGGGATCCATTGTTTATATTGTATTTGTACTGTGAAGTCTCCTTGTGTTCTGTTTATATTGAATCTGTATTGTGTAGTCTCCTTGTGTTCATATTATATTGATACTGTGAATTTCCCTTTGATAATGGCTGGTCAAGTCCTAAATTATGGAGAGGGTTCAGAGGAGGGCAACAAGGATGATAAAGGGACTGGAAACAAGGCCCTATGAGGAGAGACTGAAAGAACTGGGCATGTTTAGCCTTCAGAAGAGGAGACTGAGGGGAGATATGATCGCACTCTTCCAGTATTTGAAGGGATGTCACACAGAGGAGGGCCAGGATCTCTTCTCGATCATCCCAGTTTGCAGGACACGGAATAATGGGCTCAAGTTACAGGAACCTAGATTCCACCTAAACATCAGGAAAAATTTCCTGACTGTCAGAGCAATAAGACAATGGAATCAACTACCTAGGGAGGTGGTGGGCTCTCACAGTCTGGAGGCATTCAAGGTGCGGCTGGACAGACATCTGTCAGAGATGCTTTGACCTGGATTCCTGCATTGAGCAGGGGGTTGGACTCGATGGCCTTGTAGGCCCCTTCCAACTCTACTTTTCTATGATTCTATGATTCTATGATACCAAGAAACTTCATTATATGTCCAGTGCATTGTGATTGGTTCTTTACATTTGTGGTGGTTCATTTGAATTAAGTTTTGCAGGAACCTTGTCTTTGTTAGTTTGCTGAAAGAAAAACTAAAACTCTGTCCCAAGCAGAGGCAAGGAACGAACTGGCTGGAAGGAGCCACAGAGGCCAGGACCAAGGCAAAAAAACTGGTTACATGTTCCTTGCCTGTCCTGGGCAGTGGGAGGAGATAACCCAAGATGGACGTTTCCTTGCACAGGATGGGAATGCATGTGCATGCCCACATGTCTGTGTGCCCAGATACAGACACTTCTTCAGTGACAACGAGGCCTAAATGGCCATTCCTTCTGGATGGACCAGCAACCTGTACAAAGCCAGGACCTCTTCACAACTCTTCATAATGGCCAGGACATCAATATTTGTGTAGCCGCATGGAAGTATTAAAAAACAAAAGAAAAAAAAGAACCATAACCTACCTGCAGTTTCAAACTCTCTGGCCAATTGAATATTTGCAAGTTGAAGATCTGCCCAAAATGAACTCTGAAGTCTGAGCTTATTTGCCGGGAGACTGTTCTCGACACTTCTTTGGAATTGAAAAGAACTTTTAAGAACAGAGATCGTTTCTTTACATCTTCACGTCTTGAGATTTCAGCCCTAAAAACATGTTTAAAATAATTTTACTTTAAAATGTGTGTATTTACCTGAAAATATGTATTTAGCCTTTGGGATGCACCTGTGCTGCCTCTTCTGGATGTCCACATGTGGATATAATGGTTGAATAGAATGTATAAGCCCAAAAGCTAATGTGTATAAGCCTAAACTATATGACTGACTACAGGGTTTTAGAGACAGGCAGAGGATATCAACGGCACTGTTTGAGCTTATGCACATTGGTTAGGCATGTACACTCTACTTGACCATTATGCCCACATGTGGGCATCCAAAGTTCTTAAGAGGCAGGACAGGTAAGCCTGGTGGGCAGGGTAGTATGATCCATCTTCTCTTCTGCACCATAGGAGGACAAGGGCAACGTGTTATCTAGCTTGAGTCAGATGATGTTGGTTTTTCCAGAAGAGACTTTGGAGGCTGGACCTAACAAATAACTAGTTCTTAGTGATCTCACGGCTCCCACTCCCAAACATTTAAACTATGTTTATTGAAAGCAATTGCATTTAATGAGACGGAACAAAAAGTCTGAACAAATCTATATGATCATGATGTAAATAGAATCTTATGACATTAGTTTGACATTAAGGCTGATGTATCACACATTTAAGAACACACACAAGATAATGTACACTAGTATCTTCTGTTATTAAAGTTCCAAACTAGAACTGAGACCATGTTTCTCCATAATAACAGACAGTAGAAAGCTAAACTTGGGCCCTGGGATTCAGCCTGTTCTGGAGCAAGGAGTACATTTGCACAACTCCATCTAGTGCTGCAGCTGTTCCCAAATCAGTTTGGCAACAGTTATCCATGCCTTGGTTACATCATGGTTAGACTACCTCAATGTGTTCTATGAAGAGCATCTGGAGGCTTCAACTATGGCAGCTAAGCTGCTAACCAGTGCATAGTACTGTGATCATTACACTCCAATACTGAAATATCTACATTCTTTGCCAATTGTTTTTAGGGCCCAACTCAAGCTGTTGGTTTTAATCTTTAAAGCTCTAAATGGCTTAGTGCCTGGCTACCTGAGGGACTGCTTATCTCAGTATGAACCAGCTCGGTTACTAAGATCAGCAGGACAGGCCCTTTTGAAGACACCCTTGCTTGTAGAGGCCCGCTTGTCAGGCATGAAGGAAAGAGCTTTCTCCTGTGTTGCTCCCAAACTCTGTAATGCACTCTCTCCAGAGTTATGACTGGCTCTCACTCTCCCTGCATTCAGGAAGGGGGTCAAGACGCATCTTTTTAATTTGGCTTTTTTAATTGTTATGGTTTTTAAGGTTGTTTTTAATGTTTTCCTTTGACTAGGTTCACACGACATGACAACCCATCATGGGTAACTAGCGATGGTGGGTTGTCATATAATGCAAACTTGGACTGCTTCCCGCAGGGTGGCTTGTTTATGGGCAACAAGCCACCCTGACAACCCATGGCTTGTTCTAGGGGTTGTTGTACACACAATGGGTTGTCATGTTGTTTGAACCTGGGCGACCGACCCCACTGCGGGTACAGGGAAGCAGTGAGTGAGCTGTTCGGCAAGAGCAACAAAAACCTCTTGCCAAGATTGCCCGAGCTACTGCCAGTGACACTGTTCCACCAATGCCTAAGTGGTACAGTGGAGTGACTGTCACTAGCTTGGTGTTCCCCACTGTGATTGTGCCCCTTTCCCCCTTTTCCCCCACTGTCACTGGTGGTGTCCCAAATGGCACATTGGAGGGGCTGTCACTGGTTTGCCACCCCCTTTAAAAAACAATTTTAAGCTCAAGAAATTTTCACAACTATTTTCATAAGCCATTCTTGTGCAAGTGCGGAGAGGCACATTTGCGGGGGTCTGAAATGGGAAGCCTTGGCTGGGAAGTGTCCTGGGAGGTGTCTGCTGTCAAAGTGCAGCTGGCACCAACCCAGAGAGGCTGCAAATAGTTCTATTTTTATTTTGCGCTCTCTTGACAGCTGTCAAAAGGCGAGCTGTCAAGGGAAAGCAAAGACACAAGGGATCTTTGCTCGTGAAAGGGGGTGGCAAGTAGATTGCCCCCTTCATGGTGAGATCCTCCAGTTATTTCTGTTGGACCTGACTGTTCTCAGTGTCCTGCACCTTTTCCACCCTTTCCCGAGACTCTGCTTGGGAAAGTGCGAGCAACCCCATTTGCAGAAGCACGGAGTGTTGACAGCTGTCAAAACTCAGGCTTTCTTTTATAAACCAGGTTTTTGACAAGGACATATCCATTTCACAGGTAGTATATGAGTAATCAAGAAGCAACTGTTCAGTTGTGCATAGATTGCTAGACTTGGATTTGAGAGACCCAAGTTCAAAACCTAGAAACAAATAATGACAGGCCACATTGGCTCTTTCAGATATCACACCAAACCATGGTTTGCAGTAACCATAGTTCATAACCATGGTTTGAGCTTCCAAATGTACTGGCAGACCATGGTTTAACGTTGCTTGTCTGCTTTCACTTTCCATTTGCTCAGCACTCTTTTATATGGTATTTAGGGGCCTCTGGAAGTAGAAGGATGGGCATAGCTGCAGTTTGTCAGTTCAAACATCATGCCATAACAACTTCCTTTGCCCCCATGGTTTGGTTGATGTCCAATTTGAGTAACTCCCCCATGTCACATTCCTATCTCTTAAATGCACATAGGCAACTTACCTCACTGGGCATTTTCAAATAATGAATGAGATAAAGATAGACAGGGGTATGACCCAATCTAGACATCAACCAAACCATGGTGGTAAAGGAAACTGGTATGGCATGATGTCTGAACTGACAAACTATGGCTATGGCCATTGCTCCAATGGAGATTTTTTTTTCTTTTTTTAATCCCCCCCCCCCCCACACACACACACACAGGGAAGGAGGCGCAATTTTGGGATGAAAACAGGAAGGGGGAAAGCCTAACCCCTGCCCTCCTGGATCGCCACAGTCCTGAGCCAAATTGGCTCTTACACATGCACTTACACTAAAGTAATTTTTTACTTTAAAGTAAATAAAGAATGCTTAGTTTGGCCCTCAGTGAGGTTACTGGAGTTTAAAACTTCCAGGACCACAAGGGGCCCTGCAAAATTTATGTTCACATTAATACGATTTTTATGAATGTAAAAAACCAATATTGATTTATTTGATTGCATAACAAGCAGACAATAGAGAACATTTTCATGAAACTGCCTTCTATAAAGTCAGATCATTGCTCCACCTAGCTCAGTATTGTCTACACCAGGGTTCTCCAACCTTGGGTCCCCAGATGTTGCTGGCCTACAGCTCCCAGCATACCCAGCCAGCATGGCTAATGGCAAGGGATTCTGGGAGCTGTAGCCCAGCAACATCTGGGGACCCAAGGTTGGAGAGCCCTGGTCTACACTAACTGGATTTCCAGGATTTCAGGCAAGGGTCTTTCCTAACTTTAGCTAGCTAAGGATTGAACATGGGACTTATCGCAAGCAATGCCTGAATTCTATCACTGAGATAGGCCCCATCCCTAAAAAAAACTTTAAAGCATTATATACATTTTTTCCCTTTTGATTTTACAGTTAATAACAATTTAAGACCTATGTATCAAAGAGGCCTCTTGTGCATCCTCCATGTCCTGCAGCGAGCTCCAGACTGCACTTGTTTGTACCTCACAGACATGTTTAAAGTTCCATTCAACGTTATGGAGCTTCCTTCCCATAGATACATAAGAAATGCTGGGCTTCTTTCAGAACTATTATATTTATTTATTAGTCTTTTCTCCAAATATAGGTCATGAAGACAGAGAGAGAGAGAGACTCACTTGCCTGATGCCAGTGCTCGGTAGCTTGGCAAGGAATTAAATCTGCCTTTCCCACACCCAAAGCTAATGCTCTAGACCAGTGTTCTCCAACCTTGGGTCCCCAGATGTTTTTGGCCTACAACTCCCAGCATGCTGGGAGCTGTAGGCCAAAAACATCTGGGGACCCAAGGTTGGAGAACACTGCTCTAGACCCTGCATCTCACTGGCTTTCTGAATTTAATGACTTTTTATAGAAGGGAAGTATGAGTAGGGTTATTTAAGACTAAAAGATTCTATTGGGTTCTGGATTAACTTTTAAATTTACAATGCAATAACATGCTTATTCAGACATGAGTCCAACTGAGTTCAATGGAGCTTACTCCCAGGTTAAGTGGGTATAGGATTGCAGTGTTAAAGTAGTTTCACTCACCCATAATGAGTATGTGAACTTTTAATGAATATGTCATTATTATATTTTATTGTATCTGTTGCCTTGAGAGGTCTTTACCCTTAAAGGTAGACTTAAAATTAATTTAAATAAATAAATAAATAAATAAATAAATAGCCCCCAAGGGTGCATATACTAGCGGCTAAATAAGTGGACAAAAAACATTTTCATGTTAACTTCACAAAAATAGTGCTGTGCAAACTCACCTAGGACAAAGCTCATTTGGAGTAATACTCGCTGTTAGGCTCAAGTCAGGAATTAAAACTGCCTCTCCTGGTTTCCTTCTAATGTTGCTAGCTCTCTCTCGAACCTGCAGTTCCACCTGCAGCCTGTCAACTACTGGTGGAGGAATGGGTTTCATAACTTCTTCCACATACTCAGAATTTTCTGCTTCTTCATCTTCAGGGGTTTGACTTGTTTTTTTCTTCTTTTTCTTCCTAATTTTCTGCATATATAAAAGTTGATTTTTTTACCAAAAAATAATAATAAAACAGGATATATCTTTGGCTTAGCTATTTCTGATAACTTGGGAGTTATTAAACTAATATCTAAGAAAATGAATTTCTGGTATTTCTAGCATACAGTTGCTTTTGAGTTTAATGTATACCATATAGTATGAATGTCACACAGCCCTTATTATTTCTCAACTGGTCCTCTTCTATGTTATCATATAATAAACTTATATCATTTCCAGGGTGGTTTACAAGATAATGACAATAAAATTGAAAAACAAAAATTTACAACAGTCAAACAATAGATAAAATTGTTTGCAATTTTAAGTTAAGCAAGCCACTGTTAAATCAATTTCCACCCACCCCCCTCTGTTTTACACTGATATGTCCCTCTCTGGGCCAGTGTGGAGCATGATCAAGAAACACTTTCAAATACACAATGATGTTAACTCAACCTGTGCCTTCTTCCAGGATTTCCATTCCTGAAATTCAGTTTTATATTCTTCCATTTTCTTTTCATATTCTTCAATGTTTTCCTCTAACAATTCAGCTATTTCAGCCTGAATTTCTGCCTCATACGCCTTCTCATCTAACCTTTGATCAACTTCTTCCCTTAAAAAACCAATTAATGTCTTATTCATTTGTTAGCATACTGCATCCTATTTGTGTTTACATTCCTCAATCTGGTCTCTTAAGTTAGCTGACACTTCTACTTGTGAACGAATATACATAGATGCCCCAATCCAAAGAAGGTGATCTAAATATGGAAGTGGGTAGGTGTGTACCAGGAACTGCAAGCATAAAATTGGATGTAATCCAACTGTTTCTCTAAATGGGGAAGTCATTAATCTACATTACATTGCTAATCTACATTACAAGTGCACATCCCATGCAGTGTACAGAACAGTTGCAAATAAAGTGTCTTTCTTTATTGCTGGAACCATCTACAGTGGCAAGTCTACTTACATTGGGATGGGCAAGAGGAGCAAAAGCTGACAGAGGCAACTTATAGCACACCTTTGACTTAGTTCTTGCTGAAGTGGTAAATCTGTATGAGCTGGACCATTTCAGCCTGCAGGTGAAGACTAACATGATTTATCAATCCCCCAGACCCCAAATCTCCAATTAGAAAGATAGATATCTGGGAGAATGGTTCCAGCCAGATAGGGGAGTGCATCCTTTCTGGACCTTCTCAACAGCTTTCAATATTATTGACATGGTATCCTTCTGGGCTATCAGAGAGAGATGGGAGGCACTATTTTGCAGTAGCTTTAGTTGTTCGCATTGCATAGGTCCCAAAAGGTGCTGCTGGGAAACTACTGCTCTTTTCCATGGGCCTTTGGCTTTCAGGATCCCACAAGATTCTATCGTGTCCCATGTTTTTTCACATCTATAAAGGAGTCCCTGGGGGACATAATCAGGATACTTAATTTATTTATAGCATTTTTATCTTGCCCTCCAGCCAAAAAGGCTGCCTCTGAAGGAGCAGGTTCACAGCTTGGGAGTGTTTCTAGACCCAGCACTGCTGCTGGAGGTGGCCCTGGAGTGCCTTTTCTAAGTTTAGGTTGATGCACCAACTGTATCCTTTTCTGGCAAGATCTGGCCTCACCACAATTATGTATGCCTTGGTAACATCTAGTTTAAGATTACTATAATGTGCTCTTTCTGGAGTCACCTCTGAAAAATGCTTGAAAGCTTCAACTGACACAAAATGCAGCTGTGAGTTCTGACTAGAGCCTGTCCAGGACACATATAACACCAATACTGTGTCAAGTGCATTAGTTTACCATTTGCTTCTGGATCCAATTCAAGTACTAGTATTAACCTGAACAGTCTAGAATCAGGATATCTCAAGGACTGCTTGTTTCCATGTGAGCTTGTCCATTTTCTTAGATCATCAGCTCATCCCTGCTCTATGTCACAGCAGGAGCAGAGCCTTCAGAGATTACGTGGTAGGGTAAATAGGACAGTTTGTTTAGCCATTGTATCCAGGCTCTGGAAATCCTTTGCTCCCGCAGGAGGTCCATCTGGCCCCCTTGCTCCTGGTCCTTTGATGTGATGTTAAAACTTACCTCTTAGAAGGCTTTAGGGTTTGATGGTTAGTTTCATCTGCTATGTTCTCTCTTGCTGATTTATGCTTAATTTTATTGTTTTATTGTACTCACTATTTTTATATTTTTACTCTTGTCTGCTGTTTAGGATGTTTCTTTTAACAGAAAAGCAGGATACATGTATTTAAAATAATATAAAATAAGTCTTCTCCCTGACTTGTTAGTTTTTTTTTATGTGGAAGGGCTTTTAATTATTTGGTCTGGAGCCCCAACCTTGGGTCCCCAGATGTTGCTGGCCTACAGCTCCCAGCATATCCAGCCAGCATGACTAATGGCAAGGAATTCTGGGAGCTGTAGTCCAGCAACAACTGGGGACCCAAGGTTGGAGAGCCCTGGTCTGGAGGAACATTCAGTCATGTGAACGCCTATGTGTAGTCTGAAATGATACAATGGTGTGCCACCTCATTGAGAACTAGACTTTAGAGATGAGCTAGTACCAACTCTGAGCATTAAAGCAATACTGCTGCTGCACTGAGTGAGGGAATTTCTGTCAAAAACATACTTTCTCAGGTAGAGCTTCAGGGGTGTATTAGTGAACTTCTGAAAGTCACGGAGGGATTTGATTTCTTTCCACACTTTGATAAGGGCCTTAAGCAATGCTCGATCTTTTTCTTGCTCAATATCACGAAGTCTTCTTGTTTGCCTGTACACATGCATACACACACCATTAGAGGGAACAACACACTGAATACATACGTTATTAAAACTCAAATGATGTGGTTAGCAAGAGGAAAAAAGGCAGGATATAAATGTAATAATAAATAATAAACACAATAATGATTACAATGCTCTGAATCCAACTGAACCTTAGGGCCAAACTACTGTAACATGATTTTTCAAAAAATCTTCAATGCCGCCACAGCAGAGCAGTGTGGCGTGGGTGTTTGCTTAACCCTTTCCTTGTGAGCCATTTGTCCACTAAAAATTGCCCCCTCCAAGCTGCCTTTTTTCTCACAGGGGAAAAGATAGGTAGACTTGGTGTGTTTTCCCTTGGGTGTGGGAATTAGCCGGGGGACAGTGATTTTGTTTAGAAAAATTGTGGGGCGGGGAGGTTTTAGAATCCACGCTCCCTTGCTGTCGTTCCAATCAAATAACCCTGCAGCTGCACAGAAGTGGTGGTGGTGGTGGCAGGGGGAGAATCCAAACCTTTGGAGATGTGTCTCCTGTGTCACACCTAGTTTGGCCCTACCTTAAATTCCTGGATAGTGAACCAACATTAAGAGTTCCTGTTTTTTATATAGGATTATAATCCCGAAGCCAGGGCGCAAAGGGAGGAGGTGAGGGAGGAGTGTGTGGTAAACCTAGTTAGTAATCACAGGTAATAATAACATAACAATAAAGCAACTCAAGATTTACAAGATTATCGATTCCATTTTTATTCTACACTTCTTGCTTCAGTGAGCTCAGTTAGCATACAGGGTTTATCTCCACAACCACGCTGTAACCTTCAGCTAAGAAGCAGCGACTGATACAAGGTCACCCAGTGAGCATTATGGTCAATAGGGATTTCGGCCTGGGTCTCCCCAGTCCAACGCTCTAACCACTATACCACACTAGATGCAGTTCAGTTAGCTGCAAATTATAGTTCATTCCCTAGAGCTGCCCAGCTCAAATAGACATGCATGATTAAGAACGTGTTAATGGTAGTGGCTACAATCCATCCCACAAATATGTGTGAGTGTCCCACTGATTTCAGTCAAAAATTCATACACATGGCTACATGCTGGATTATAGCCAGCATGTATTAACCAAAATGACAGTGACACTATGAACTAATACTTACTAAAGCTATACAGAAGTCAATGTTTTTTAAAATTACTAATTGATTCATCCCCAAATATGTAATGATCTTTGTGAACGGAGACACAAAAGAGACACAAAATTCTGGCTACATTAGTAATAAAATGAAGCCCTTCAGACCTATACTTTGGCTATGAAGCAAAACAACTGAAGTCATGCCTATGCGGGGCTCAGAACACGAAGACTTGGATTCAGACTTGTATGAACGGAAGGCCACTTGCGCAACAGGGCTTCCCACTCCCTCTTCCCCAATGAAGCCCTGTGCGTGCATGCATGCATGCATGCGCGCGCACACACACACACACACACACACACACACACAAAGGCTGCTCCTGAGGGCTGGGGGAACCTTCAGCACAGTGAGGGATGTGGCACCAGGTGCTGCAATGCTCATGAAGGGTGACCCCACCTGACTTCTGCCAAATCCCCCCTCCCACTGCAGCTCCCCAAATTGCATGCCATTCTGGAAGGTTGCCTCAGGACTGGTAATTTTCGTGGCTGCTGTAGGTTAGACAATGGGGAGCCACAAACCTGATCTATAGCAAATCATCTAACCATCTGCCAATAAATCCTAATCTGTTCACCGCTGATCTACATTTTTCAGTCAAACAAAACTCTATCTTACAATAAGGCTTAAAATGTCTTAAAATGTCTTTATGGAGAGTCCAGTGAAAAGTGTTCCCCTTCCCCTTATTATATCTTGACTAGTCTTTCAAATGTCAAGCTGGGTAAAGCTTTTATACAGACAAAATAAATAATACAAAAGAGAGATTCCTCTACTTACCTGATTTCAACCTTATATTCACTTATGCTTTGCTGTGCTACTGGGTTAAGAACCCCACTTTCATTAGTGTCCAAAATACTCTGGAAGGCGTTTCTCAGACCACACAGCTTAAAAATAAAATAAGATTTTTTTTTAATGTAATGTTAATCACTCTACTGTATTAAACATAAAATTTGATTAAGCCAGAAGGGTACCATATTATTGTTTCATTATTAACAATATTTATAAGTCTGCTTTCCAATAAAAAAAATGCCTATAATACAGGAAACCAACTCTAAAATAAAACTGAAAATAGCTGAAATGGAAAATGTGGTATGATCACGGAAAGCAAAGATGACTGTGTACTGAATTACACATTCAAAACAATTCTAAAAAATTAAACATTCCAAAAGGTTCAGTTAAGGATTCAAACAGAATGAGGACCTGCCATTCATCTGAGAGTTTACTTGTCCTTTATTCTGATGTCTTAGCAGTTCAAGAATCAGAATATTCCATGTGTTTCATTTTGCAGTAATAGGATGATATTCCTATGTTTTTCTGCATGTTAAAAGAGCTGCACTGACAACTTTCCATCATTCTTGAGTTCCTTTGGGCAAAGAGAGCAGCTAGGAAATATGACAAACACACAGACAGAATTTTAAAGCTCATCACATATGTTGCCCTACAAGATTGTTGTAGGAGTTGCTGAGATAAGGCCACGCCCCAGCACCTCCCTTTTGCTGCTGCCAGGGCCTCTTTGGAGAGGAGCCAAAGAAGCCAGCTGCAGGCCATCTAGCCTGGTGAGACCCTCTTCCACAAGTTCCCACAATGTTATTTAAACTGAGCTGCTAGCAGTGTGGGCTATTTATTTTCTGTTGTTAATTTTGCTCTTGTTTCTGTATTTGTATCATTTCACTGTAATATTGAATTTGACTTGTTGATTTTGTTCTATTTTAATTTGTTTGATCTGTTTTGTAATGAATTGGTTTTTATGCTGTATTTTGATATGTGATGTTTATTTTGAGCTGCTTTGAGCATGGTCCACGATGGAAAAGTGACAGATAAATAAACAAACTAAACTAAATTAATTATTATCACTGTACTACAGATGAGGGAGCTGAAGCTGAGATACAGTAGCTTGACTAAGGCTACCCAGCCAGTTGATAGATGAGGCAAGATTACAACAGGGGTCTTCCTGGTTCAAAACTCTGGTCTCTTAAGAGAGATAGACAGAGAGCTCTGAAACTGGAGCCCTCTCTCTATCCAAAATCCTGTTGGCAAGAGCCAGGCAGGGCAGGAGGAAGATGGAGGCTCCTGTTCCTCAGATTTTGTTATTTTAAGCTAGATGGGCCTCATGGGCAGGGAGGGGTGACGGATCTTGCAGATACCGGTCTCTCCTTCCCCTTGCCCTCCCACCAAAGCACCCCTTTCCACCCTCCCCAATCTCTTCTAAGGTTGCTGTTGTGACCTCAGAAAGAGGAGCTGCTGCAGAGATTTCTGCAGAAGCTGGAAGTGTGGAAAGATCCACAACTGGATGAGCTCTCCCTCCATGCTCAGAGCCCTGTCTATGGGCGCAGCGGAGATCTGCACGTCCTGTGGCGCCCCACACACTGCCTAGGGGCCATAGGACTGCTCTGCCCATCAGTATTCTGCACCAGTTAGAATGCTCATGAACATTCCATGATATCACCACAGTTGAGCCAAAGAGCAAGGCAGAGCTCACAGACAGGGGAGACAGCAATGGCTCATTGTTATCCTATAATGTATATATAAATGGATTTTTAGATATTCAATAACAAATTTATCACAACCAAAAATAACACGTATCTAGAATTGACAATGCTCCATAGGATTTCTATTTCCATAAGGATTTCTATTTTCTTCTTTAAAAAAAAAGAAAAATAGTGAAATTACCTTATCTGTAAGAAGTCTGGCAAGATTTCTCTGTTTTCTTGATAGATACTGATCAAATAGCTGAGCCAATTTAGCTGCTAAGACATGTTCACGGCTAAAGCAGGGATGATGCGTGAATATTAATCCAGCGATATCAACATCCAGCTGAAATTGCCCCTGAGGGTCCTCGGATCCAACAATGTACTGATTGGCAAGCCTCATTTGTATTGCCTAAAAATAAGATTAAGCAAGCAAACGCATATTAGAAGTATGATGAAAGAGATTTCTGAGGAGTACATTACAGCTGGAAAAGACATAGCTATCAAGTCACTTTTCAGTTTTTAATTATAAAGTGCAAGTCTTTGACCCCTTTTGGACACAACAATCCTAGTTTTCGAAAACATAGATTAGCAAAGCAGGAACAAGTTCCTGGGCATTGTTCCTTCCCTCTCCTCACACACTGACTTCAGCACCGTGATACTGGTCTGTTTAAATCAGAGCTCTTCGCTATGTCCTAAATGGGGAATTCCAGTTTAATGTTGGTTTACTAACTAGGAACAAACTGTGGTTTAAGTTCCTGGGTAAGTAAAGCAACATTCAATCAGAGTTCCTGTTTTGAACATAGGATTGCAACACCAAAGCCAGGGTGCAAAGGGAGGTGATGAGGGGGAAATGTGTAGATCCCTTCAAAGAGCACTTTGAACATGATTTTTAAATGAATCTTGGGCTTGTGAAACACCCTCCTCTATCAAACCTAGAACTTCACAAAAAACTTAACAGAACTAATTTGCTACAAGATCCCAGACAACTGTCAAACATGCTCTAATACATTGCTGCGTAGCTCAGAGTCAAACTGGATGCAAAAGCAGCAATTCACAAGTTTGAATGTGAAACTGCCCCAATCACGAACAAAGGGGCAACAAGCTCACCTTTTTATAAAATGTCACTAGCTGTGGTTCTTTACCATCCTCTGCTGGAAATATTGGAGGTCTAGTACAAGACTGCTTAATTGGACTGGGCAAAGCCAAAATTTGACCATCGTCTCCAAACCACTTTTTTCCCTGCAAACAATAAAGGAGAATTTTTTTTAAAAAAAGTAATTTTACTGAAAATACATTGCAGAACTAAGCCATTCTTCAGCCCAACGAACTAAACTGTACAGATAACGCCAATGTACACATAATGGCAGTGATCCTGCAAGATGTCTATCCATGATACACTTAGAAGATCATTATGTTTAACATAGGGCATGACCCACTTCATGCAGGCACCGCCATTCACACACAGAGTGAAGGAATCAGCATCAGGCTCAACAAAGCCCTCTTTCCTCTCCGCTTGTCATGTATACAGCATCCTGGGCTATTACAGGAACAAAACATCTACCCCCATCCACACCAGCATATATTTCTTGAGGGGCGGGGGGCAGGGAAGGGATCTACTGAACTCTATGCCAATATATTCATGTGCAGATTTCACAAAAACAGGCTAAGTGATAGAAATTAGCTAAATGTTTAAAGTTTGGTCAACTAACTTGATCAGTTCTATATATGAGATCTAAGATCTCATGGGAACCAGCCTGTTTGCTTAGATGGGTGCCTGTGATTTCCCTTGTGAATTAATGAACAGACACCACCTAAGTCCCCTCACGTGTTTGTCAACTGCGGGCTGTTTGAATATCCTCACCTTCCTGTGGAGGAAGCTTGTCCAAAAAAAAATTTTTTTTTTAACCTACCAAAAAAGTCTAATCAAGCTGATATTTAGCTCTTATATAGGCTTTTCTAGCACCAGGAGGGAGGAACAAACAAACAAAGACAATACTTAAAGCAATTTACCTGTTCCTGCTTGAGTATCCTATTCTCTAAAATGTTTTGGTTTGACAGTGACACAACGGGACGCTCCCCTGTATACAGACCTTCATCCTCAAGGTACCTTGGCTGCTTATTTTCAGGTACCTTCAGAGAGGCAGGCACTAAAAGCAAGAGCCTTGTATTATACACACACATTATTAATTCATTAATAGTTCATTTCTGTTAACATTGTGTATCACTTTGAACATGCATGCTACACTGCAATATTTGCTTCGCCTGTCCTCACATTAACCTTCGAGGTAGGTTGTTATTCCCATTTTATAGACAGAGGGTAGTGAATTATCCAAGTAGATGGCAGAGGAGAACTATAAACGTTGGCCTCCCAAGTCCAAAAATCTATCCAGTTTATAGCACTTGCAGTCAGATAAGAAACAAATGTTAATAGCTTTAAATAGCCCTGTACACATCTACCGTAATAATTTGCTATTAAAAGCGCCTAGTCGGAAGCATCAAATAAGAGAAACACACAAATATACAACAAATCTTGAACAATTAACATATTTTAAGAGGAACAATGATAGGAACTATTGATAGTAAGACAATACATTTAAGACAAAGTCGTGTGCAAGCTTCTACACTCAGAGTAGGGGGTAGGCACCAATGTTCCCCCAGACATTTTACTTGACACCCGCAAGAGTGCTCTACCTCTCCCACTTAAAAAAAAAATATTACACATTTTTTTACTGGCAGCTGGGATTGCTAAGAAATAGGTTTCTATTGGTGCTGAAAACTGGGTTCAAAGGAGCTGTTTAGTGTGTTGGGACTCAGTCAGACTTACCTCTTAGCATGCTGGGAACGAACAATATTTCTCTCTCTTTCTGCACCCGTCCAGAGTAGCTTTCATATTCTGCAGGTCTAACCACTAGGAAGTCATGGGCTGCCTGTTCCATAATAAAAATGTCACCATCTTTATCATGAACAAGATGCTCCTCTTCATCCTGTATTTTACATACAAATATTTTAAAAACTTTTCAGAATACAGGGTCAAGAGAAATACATTCCACAGTTTTACATATGCAAATAAGTGCCTTGTTTCAGCCACTGTATAGATGGTAATGCAATTAATTTCCACTTATAATTTGGATTAAACTTGTGCATCAACGGAAAGGCTGCGTTTTCATGTTTCAGACCTACATGAAGGAAGCCTCCTTATATCAAGTCAGACAACAGGTCCATTCAGCTCAGTACTGTCTTCACTTCCTGACAGCGGACTTTCAGAGTTTCAAACAGGAGACTTAGCAGAGAGATTAAGCCTAAAATTGTGCATTTGGGGTTCAAGGTATGAAACCTGGCAGACATACACTGACACATACTAAACATTTTTTTGATATGGATCCCTGTAAGCAATGCCACCGGGGGAGGGGGGCACAGAAGACTGTGTTACTCTGTCTTTGCAGGGCTGCAAGACACTATCAAGCATGAACCACCACCCCATGCCAATAATACCCAATGTATGAAAAAAAATTATATGGAACTGGAGGTGTGTGCACCCCTAGATAAGCTTTGGGCCACCTCAAAAAATACACTAAAACCTCCAGGGGAGTAGCCTCTATAAGTTGGCATACCAGCACATGCAGTACAGTGCTTCATTTGGTCTCAAGACACTGTCAAGTGCATGGACTTAAGCCAATAATGCCCAACAAATAAGGAACTGTGGGTGTGTACCCCAAGTAAAGCTTTGGGTCACCCCAAATCATATATCCAAGTCTCCAAGAGAATGGCTTGTATGAATATTTATTCATTATTTATTTCAAATATTTCTTGGCTGCCTTTCAGGACAGGGGCCCTCCCAAGGTGGTGTCAAACAATAAAACACATAATAAAAACTGATGCAGTATTAAAAACAGTAAAAACACAATAAAAACAGCAACAGCAGCAAATCTTCTAAAAAAACAGTGAACACCAGTATAAAATAAAGCTTACAACAGACAACTGCTGCCACAACCCAATCCAATAAAACATAATTGGGGGAAGGCCAGAGTAAAGTAGTAGGTTTTCAAGGCCTTCTTAAAAGCCTGCAATGATGGAGCCTGGCAGACCCCCGATGACAACTTATTCCAGAGGTGTGGGTCCACTGTGGAAAAGGCCTTCTCTCATGTGGTCACCCACCTAAGTGTTCTCACAGGTGGGCAAACAAGAAGTGCCTCTCTTGCTGATCTTGGGCAGGCTGACATCATGACATAACATCTGGCCTAACACTTTGTTGGGATGCAAGACACTTTCAAGCATGGCGCCCCCATGCAAATTCCACCCAAGGTATGCAGAAATATAGAACTTGGGATGTGAGCCCCACAATAAGCTTGGGGCCACTCCAAACCATACACTCAAACTTCCAGGGGAGCGTCTTCTATGAGTGGCATATCAATGAGTCTGGCACAACTTTTCAATTGAGCACAGGACACTGTTAAGCAGTGGGTCCACACCAGTTGTGTGTGTGTGTGTGTGTGTGTGTGACATGACCCCATTTTTTTGCTGGGACAGGCAGAAAGCTAGCTTGGGGCACATGGATCATAGACCAGCCAGCTAGGTCACCTGCTCTGCTTCAGCTCTGCTTGAGAAAAAGCTGTCAGTGATGAGGAATCCCTCTCCTTTCTCATCAGGGGCTGTTGTGCCGGGTTCCTATTTTTTTTCTGTGCAGATTCTGGTGTGCTGCAGCAGAGAAGAATCTGGAAAGTGCCTATTACAACAGAAGCGGTGCAGTGCAGTGCAGCCCAGCCCACCACTGTTGACTAGTCACCCACAGGAAAACCTTCTGGCTGTAGAGCAGCCACCTGAGAGAAGTAGGGGGACATGAAAGAGACAACCCTACTTAGTTCCTCTCTATTGGCTAGAAAAGAAATTCAGCTCAGTGGGCGCACAGCAGCACTTATTTCTATCCATGTGAGCTCCTTTTAGTAAACTTTCTGGTTATAAGCAAAAAGCATAAAAATTAGAACTCATTTATTTCAAAACAGATGGGTGGGGAGATCCGTATCAGGAAATATTTAGGCATCATCACTGCATAACCATGGCAAGTTTGATGCACTAAACCAAGGTCCAAAAATCCTGGCTTAACTGCTCCACTATCTGGATGTTGGGTATTATGCCCTATTCTATGTCAGACTGACATGTTGTCCAATGTGCAAGAACAAGGCAGGTTCCTGTTCACCAGATGTTGATGCTATACTTCCATTTTGTTTACTTTTGAGTACAAATAACTAACACTACGAGCTTGCCTAAATAGGAAGGCACATGCAATTTCATTGGTACCATTTCATTCTCTCCTTGTTCTTCCTGATGGCCAAGTGGAGATTCCTGATCTTTTCCCTCCTTGTCATTCAACACACTCTTTTTATTGTTCTGAGTTTCATCACCTACATTCTCTGGCTCAGGATCAAAATTGAAAGTAAAGAAATTATAGGCTTCTTCAGAAGAAGGATAACCAGTCTGGACCTAATGGGAAAAGGTAATTTTTTAAATTAAAGATGAGTCTCACAATGCAATCTTTTAATACAAAGGAATAGCTAAAACCATTTCTCTCAGAATTTATTTTTTAAGAAAACTAAACAGATGCAACTGAAATCAAAGCGTTAATATACAATCATTCATCATTTTTAGTGAAAGGGATGATGTTGATGATGATTATCATGTTAATGATGAAGATAATAAATAATAAATACACAGCATCTGAGAGGCCTCACTTGAACCCAGCCATATTGAAAACAAGGGCAGAGATGGAGCTTGGACTTGCACTGCCACCCTTGAAAACAGATGTGGGGGTGTCAAGCTTAAAACACAGAATGTTCTCCTGAACATGCACACCAACATCCCGAAGTCTTAATTCTCAAGGGAAGTACTGTATTGCACAGTGTTTCACATCTCTCCCGGCTCCCTTGAAAATAGATGCAAGAGTTGAGCTGAAATATAGAACTGTGTCCCTAACCAAACACATCAAATTTCATCCCAGTATCTCAGTGTTGAATGGTGTTTATGTTATTACAAGCAAACTTATAAATAGAATGACAAATGGCTGACTTAAACCAAAGGGGTCTTTTCGCTTGGCAAATAATCCAGGTAAAATGAAAACTATGCCTTGAAGGAAATGGTTGTGTGACCACTCCTGAAAAAACCCTCCCTTGATCCAGAGATTTATACTATCAGTCTGTCACAAATACTCCACCTTTGAGCAAGGTGCTCAAGCGTGTGGTGGTGATTGAGGTGCAAGCATTCCAGATTGGGTTCAGGTCCAGTTTTCGGACAGAATCAGCCTTGGTTGCCCTGACAGATGACTTTCCTCAGAAGAGGGATGGGGGAGTGCAACCCTCCATCTCTCAGTAGCATTTGCAACTGTTGACCACAATATCCTCCTGGACTGTCTAGCTGAGTTGGGGGCACCATTTTACAGTGATTTGGCTCTTACTTGCGAGATCGGTTCCAGAGAATAACATTGGGTGACTGTACCCCAGCCCCCTGGCAGTTGAACTGTACAGTGCTGCAGGGCCTTATTTTGTCCTAAATATTGTTTAACATCTATATGAAGCCATTGGGATAAGTCATTAGGAGATTTAAGGCAAAGTGTTATTAGTATGCTGAAAACATTCAGCCCTTAATTCTCTGTAACATCTGAATCAGGAGAGGATGTGCATGTGTTGAACCAGTGCCTGGATGCAGTTATGGGCTGGATGAGGGCTAATACACTGAAAGTGTATCTTGACAAGAGAGAGACCGTATGTGTTGACGGTTCCCAGGTCTGGGAACTGGGTCATTTACTTGTTCTGGAAGGGGTTGCATTCCCTCTAAAGGAACAGGTCTGTAGTGGGGTGCTCCTGGATCCATCTTTGTCACCACACCCAGGTGTCCCAAGTGATTCGGAGCACCCATTACCAATTTCAATTGGTGCAACAACTACATCTATTCCTGGATAGGGATAGCCTAGCCACTGTGGTTCATGTACTGGTAACCTCATGGTTAGATTACTGTAATACACTCTAAGTGGAGCTGCCCTTGCGCCTGGTTCAGAAGCTGCAGCTAGTAAAGAATGCAGCAGTTAGGGTGCTCAGTTGGGCACTCAGCTATGCACACATTACGCCTGTGTTAAAAGAACTGCACTGGGTGCCTATTAGCTACAGAGCCATGTTCGAGGTTTTGTTATTGACAAACAAAGACATAAATAACTCTGGACCAGGATACCTAGCAGACTGCCTTCCCTATATACACCCAGTTGACCTTTAAGATCTTCAGAGGAGGTCTTGTTGGCCATACCACAACCAAAAGGATGTTGCCAGATGACAGCACACACACACACACACACACACACACCTTCTCAGTAACAGAGCCCACCCTCTGGAACACCCTCCCCTGTGTGGTTCAGAAGGAAGAAAATGTGGTGAGTTTTAAATGCCTTCTGAAAAAGTACTTGTTTACACAAACTTTCTCTGGCTTGCAACTGATCATGCCTCTGCTCCATTTTATTGTTTTGTTTGGGTGGTGGGGGGGTTGTTTTTGTTTTTTTCCTTTTTATAAGTTGTAACTGTTTATTGTTATACTGCATTAAGTAAACAGTGGTTTTTAATATCATTGTATGTATTAGAAATTTCATTATATTAAGCAGACTCTAAGTATTACCAATAACATAAATAATAAGCAAACAAACAAACCCAGAACTGCCCAGTTACATAGAAAGCTATATTGGGGGGGGGGGGAGCAAAGGGGGTGATGGGTAAGTACAGAATTCTCCATCTATTTGTAGCTCACTTCCTTGCAACCAAAGCTAGGCAAAATTCTGGTATTGGAATCCGACTGAAAGAAAAGTGAGATTGGGAGACAACCTGTGGGTAAGTAAGCTGCAGGCAAGGGAAGGGCTCTGCACTCCTTACCCACATAGCCCTTTTACTCTTAAAGCTGGAACACCCTTCTCTTTGTATGCAATTGTCATACCCAGATTCAAAACACACAGATTTGCTGCCATGTCTAGCTTGGCCCCAAGATGGCCAAATAAATAACTGCTGCTTGAACTCCAATTTATTATTATTTTTGTAAGTTCTTAATTATATTACTGTTTTTATATATTTTTATGTAAGCCACCTTAGGTGTTTGTCAGAAAGATGATACAGAGTTTTAAAATAGTTTACAATGCAACTGAGTCAATGAGACTTACGCCCAGGTAAGTGTGCATAGGATTGCAGTCTAAGCTCGCAATCCTATGCATGTTTAGACAGAAAAAACTCCTACAACTCCCAGCATTCCCCAGCTAGCCATGCTGGCTGGGGAATGCCTGGAGTTTGTTATTATTTTATTTATTTTATTACCGTATATTTATATTCCACCTTTCATCCTGAAAGGAACCCAAGGTGGCTTACATAATCCTCCTCCCCATTTTATCCTCACAACAACCCTGTGAGGTAGGCTAGAGTCAGTGACTGGTCCAAAGCCACATAGTGAGCTTCACGGCCAAGCCAGGGACTAGAACACAGATCTCCTGAGTCCCAGTCCAACACCCTAACCACTATGCCACACTGGTTCTCAACTTCGTAGGACTTTTTTTTCTGTAGCAGTTGTAGGACTTTTTTCTGACTAAACATGCATAGGACTGCATTCTAAGTTACTTTTATAAGCTTACATAGGCTCTTATGGCCCAAATCAAAATACTGAATGTCCATGTTTTTGTAGCATATTCAAGAGTCAGTGTAAATGGGAGGCCTTTTTATAGAGAAAAATGGAAGAAAGGAAGAAACTGGTTTACCAACAATGGGACTGAACCAGTCACAACACCTGCCACATCCTCGACACACCCCTCCTGCTGCTGGTCTGCACATGAGACTTTGCCACTGTCAGTGGAAAGCTGAATGCAACTGACAATGCATGTAAGAGACCGGCTGAGTCAGCCCCTATGTATTTACATTGCAATTATTTATTATACTCACCATATATTATTTGATTTTAAATTTGCTTACCATATCATATTCACAATCCCATCATGATGGTCCATAGGTTAGAGTTAGAGTCAAAACAGTCATACAAACAATCCATAAAGACAAGCTGTCCTAACTGAAGATCAGCCCTCACCTGTAATTTTTGCTTGACTTTTCTGACAGAATCATGAAACTTCACTCTAGTAGATACCTTGCATTCATTCTCTTGCATTACACTTAATTCACTTTCACCTATCTGCACACACAAAGAAAAACATTAATGACTTAATTTATTTAATACTACCGACACACCCTTGAACTATGACTCGGGGGAGGGAAGGGGTGTATATTACTGCCCTGAAGACCTGCGGCCCAGCCAGCATTTTGGGCTTCTCCAGGGAGGGAGGTAAGCTGGTGACCTCCACCTGCAGCCAACTTTTTCCCCTCCCTGGTGGTTCCCTGCTGGACTGGGGCCCTGCCTCTGCAGCAGCCAGGAGGAGCTGCCCCCTGGACTGATTGGGGAGTGGTGCCAGCTACCCCAGCAGAGCCAACATCTACCAGCTCCCTTTGGGGGAGCCACTTGGGGGGTGGCACGAGGGCGAGGGCCTACCCCCCTGTCTGAGCTGGGTTGGGGTTTTAGGGATTTTAGGGGTTGGTTTTAGGGGTGGGTCTCCCGCCTGATCGGCGGAAGCAGGGGGGGCATGTGTTCATCTCAGGGAGATGATGGGGGGAGTTCCGGGGGGCAAAACATACCATTGTTGAGTGGCAGACGCTGGCAGAGTGCTAGGGGCAGGCCATGCCGATTAAGGGGAACAGGGGATCGATGCTTAATATCTATCCCTTGTTCCGGGCCTGCCCAGAGCCAAGGGATAACTGAGGTGTGTGTGGCTCCTTCCCCACCCTTGCATTTGCTGCTGTGTAATGCCAGGTCCGTTACCCAAAAAACATCTGTAATCCATGACATGATCCTGGATGAGGGTGCGGACCTGGCATGTATTACGGAAACCTGGCTGGACGAGGCCGCTGCTCCATCTCTGGCGGCCTTGTGTCCGGCTGGTTTCTCGTATGCCCAGCAGCCAAGGGTTGGGGGACGGGGAGGGGGAGTGGCTGTTATCTACCGGGAGTCCTTGGTCCTCACCAGACTCCCTCTCCGGGAGACCAAGTTTATTGAGTGCATGTACTGGAGGTTGGGTCCAAAGGGCAGTCTGGGGATTCTGCTCGTGTACCGTCCACCCCGCTGCACGACAGACTCCCTGGCCGAGGTGCTGGAGGTGGTCTCTGATGTGCGTGTGTTGTCCCCCAGGCTATTGGTGTTGGGGGACTTCAACGTGCATTCGGGGGCTGCCCTCACGGGGGCACTTCGGGACTTCATGGAGACCATGGCTTCCTGGGAGCTGCACCCTGTATTAACTGGACCTACCCATGTAGCCGGTCATGCGCTGGACTTGGTTTTTGTTTCTGGAGAGGGGGGAAATGATCTGGAAATCGGGGGTATATCCACCACCCCCTTGTCATGGTCAGATCACTATCTGGTGGGGTTGGATTTCTCGGTGCCACAACCCCTCTGCAGGGGTGAGGGACCTATTAGGATGGTCCGCCCCAGGCATCTTATGGATCCGGATGGATTCCTGAACGCGCTTGGGGAATTGGAGCACACAAACAGTAGCTCGGTCGAGACCCTGGTGGATGACTGGAATGCTGCAATCACCAGGGCATTAGACCGAGTTGCCCCGAAGCGCCCTCTTCGCCTAAACAGAGCTCGCGCGGCGCCATGGTTCACTCCGTCGCTGCGAGCTCTGAAACAAGAGGTGAGAAGGCTAGAGCGCCGATGGCGAAATTCCCGCTCTGAAGACGATCGAACACGGGTTAGAGCTGCATCTTCAGCCTACCGGGTGGCGGTGAAGGCAGCAAAAAAGAATTTCTATGCTGCCTCCATTGCGTCTGCAGAGTGCTGCCCCAGGAGGCTGTTCCAAGTGGTCCGGAGTCTGGTCGGTCCAGTCGCTCCGGACCCACTGGAACAGTCAAAAGCCTCCTGTGAGGCTTTAGCGAAGCACTTCGCAGATAAAATCGATCGGATTAGGAGTGGGATATCGTACGTCGTGGACACAGGGAGTGAGCGGGAGGAGGCCAATGGCAGACCGGTTTTGTGGGATCGGTTTCGGCTTCTTCCTTCTGATGAAGTGGACAAGGTGCTTTCATCTGTGAGGCCGACCACCTGCTTGCTTGACCCTTGCCCGTCCTGGCTCATCATGAGCTGCAGGGAGAGACTGGGTGAGGGGATCAAGGCGGTGGTGAATGCCTCCCTCGAGGAGGGAGTGATGCCATCAGCCCTCAAGGAGGCAGTAATAAGACCGCTTCTAAAGAAGCCCTCCTTGGATCCCCAGGATTTAAACAACTTTCGCCCAGTCTCCAATTTACCATTTCTGGGCAAGGTGATCGAGCGGGTGGTGGGTGCTCAGTTAAAGGCACACTTGGATGAAGCCGATTATTTGGATCCGTGCCAGTCGGGCTTCAGGTCTGGACATGGGACAGAGACGGCCTTGGTCGCCTTGGTGGATGATATGAGGAGGGCTTTGGATAGGGGCGAATGCTCCTTTCTAGTCCTCCTCGATCTCTCAGCGGCTTTTGATACCGTTGACCACGGTATCCTCCTGGACCGTCTGGAGGGGTTGGGCTTGGGAGGCACTGTATTGCAGTGGTTCCGGTCCTTCCTCTCTGGAAGGTATCAGAGGGTAGTTCTCGGGGAGGAGGCTTCGGACCCTCGGCTGCTCACTTGTGGAGTGCCGCAGGGTTCCATCCTCTCCCCGATGTTATTCAACATCTACCTCAAGCCGCTGGGAGCTATCATCAGGAGGTTTGGGGTGCAGTGTCATCAGTATGCGGATGACACGCAGCTCTACCTCTGTTTCAAGTCCTCACCGAGGTTGGCCGTTGAGACCCTGTCCAAGTGCCTGGAGTCAGTGGCTGGCTGGATGGGAAGGAACATGCTGAAGCTGAACCCCGACAAGACCGAGGTACTTCTGGTGGGGGACAAGGGAAGGTTAGGGGATGTTGACCTGGTGCTGAATGGGGTACATCTACCCCTGAAGGACCAGGTCCGCAGCTTGGGGGTCATTCTAGACTCCCAGCTGTCCATGGAGGCTCAGGTGGCAGCTGAGAGCCGGGCGGCACTGTATCAACTCCATCTGATACGGCAGCTGCGCCCCTACCTTCCTAATCACCTGCTCCCATCAGTGGTTCATGCCTTGGTCTCCTCTCGCCTAGACTACTGTAATGCGCTCTACGTGGGGTTACCCTTGAAGACGGTCCGGAAGCTTCAGCTGGTACAGAACGCGGCGGCTCGCCTGATTAAGGGCAGCCGCCGGCGTGATCACATCACGCCAGTGCTTAATGAGTTGCACTGGCTACCAGTTGCTTGCCGAGCCGAATTCAAGGTGTTGGTTTTGACCTTTAAAACCAACGGCTCCGGCCCAGCTTATCTCAAGGAGCGCCTCCAGCAACATCAAGTAGGCCGCTCAACAAGGTCTGCCACGGACGGCCTTCTCCTTATCCCATCAGCCAGAGCAGCCAGGCTGGTGGGGACTGGGAAGAGGGCCTTCTCTGTGGCGGCCCCCACATTATGGAACTCCCTCCCTAGTGACCTTCGCCATGCCCCCTCCGTGATGAGCTTCTGCCGTGCATTAAAAACATGGCTGTTCAGGCGGGAATATGGGGTGGGTTAGGTTTTTAATAAGAATTTTTTATATTGTTTTAATTATTATATTTTATTGTGTTTTGTTGTATTTTGGTTGTACATCGCCCAGGGTGGCCGGGTGACCGGCCAGATGGGCGATTGATAAATATAATTAATAATAATAATAATAATTAGATGTTCTTAGATGCAAGACACCTCCCATGTGGAGGGATATAAATATATTAGAGGGTAAGCCTGAGAGCTGGGACTGTAATTATTTATTCTTTTAAGTCGCTCTGGGAGCCTTATGACTGACAAGTGGAATAAAAATGCTTTAAAAAAATAACTATCATATAATATTTTTGTGCATATACATAGACTCCCCCCACCTTTCTATCAGTAGGGGTCAAGTTGGCCAGAGTGTTAGAAATGCCAAACAGATGACAAACTCCAAACTAAAGATGTGAAGGCCCAGGAAAAAATGAGATTTTAAAAAAAAAAAAAAACACCCGTCCCCGTCCCCCCATTTTACTGTTTTTGGTTTTTTCCAAAAAACAGGAAAAATTAAACAGCTTTGGATTATGAAACATTTACTTTTAGAATTTAAGACAAGGTGTTTATAACCCATCCTTTACTCTCTTCACATGATTTCTAAAAACTATGTAATAAGACTTTAATAGAAAGACTAGAGATGTAAAATGTCTGGAAATAATGAAGCCATGGGGAGTTTTTTTGTTAATCCGCTCTGTAAAATTCGCACCAGTTATTTCTTCCATTACTTATTAAAATTATTGATCTAATGTGACTTTTACTGATAGTCTTTTAGGGATGTTGCAACTATGAGCAGAGTCACCATATCATAATATGGAAGAAAATGTGCATTCTTGACCATCTGGGTTTTGTTCTACAGAGTCCTGGGTTTCTGGGCTTGTCCTGGTTAGATGCTGTAGCAGTCAATTAATGTAGTTCTAATCTGTGAAAGAAACACTGTTGGTTATCCCGCCACTGACACCAGATGCGACGGAATAGCATGTGGGTTATCCCATCTACGTTTCTTACTTTTTAAAAATTAACTTTGAAGCTTGGGTCTATAGAACTCACTACCACAGTTTTTAATAAAGTTCTCAATTAGATCTCACCACTATAGAATGCTGTCTCAGCTATAAAACCTTTAAGTGCTGCCACTAAAATAAACCCTCTCTATCTAAAAGAAACTCAGCCATAGGATTGGCACTACCACTAGAGGCCACCTTTCAATATGAGCAAAAAATAAGATGTTCATTAACAGAAATTTACAAAAGTGAGTAAAATGACACTCTTCAAATAATAGGCTGAGATTGCTGAAAGGTTCTTAAATTAAATATGGTTGCTTACCATTCCTAAACAGAGTCCTTTCCAGCTAAATAAAATCTCAACACCTTTTCCTTCAAAGCAGATTTCCCTAAGCTCCACCCCACAAACAGAAACAAGTTTAGGAAGTTCCCTAAACTTCTTCACAAATAGGAACAGATGCTATACACCAGTCTTCCTCTACCTCCACTTCTTCCTGCTGGTTCTGGCTTCTAAGATGATTCAGATGTTTTAGGGACTATTTGCTGAAGTTCCTGCTGCTCAGACATATAATAGGAACCTAAAATATGTTATGTATAAGTTGGTTTGCTCATAAAATGATCATGTTTGGTATATTAAATTTTAAAATAAATTTTATTCAGTCAATAATTAAAAAGTTACTGAGAACGCAATCCTATGTCATTCCAACCTTGTCTGGGGGGACATAGGGTAGGGGCTGGAAGGCGCTGCGACCTCGGAAATCTTTTCCAAGGTCGCAGTGTCATGGAGCACCCACCACCTTGTAGACGGTGTGGTTCTTTCCGCGCCGGCAGGGAACTGAAGACAGTCTTCTGTCTTCAGTTCCCCTGGGGGCGGTCGTTCCTGGGGGCGGAGAGGTGAGGAGCAAGGCGCTGCTGGATTCTAAGGAATCCAGGTGGTGCCTCAGCCATTCCTCCTTGCGAAGAGAGGGAAAACATATAGACGGCCGAAATCAGCCATCAAGATGTTTTTGAGGGCGAGGGGAGTGCAGCAGATATCCTATCCACTGTGCTCCTCCCGCCCTACATAGGATGTCCACAATCCTCTGGGTTCGGAGGGTTGCGGGCACCCTCATAGGATTGCGCTGCCCGTTTACTTTTAAAAGTTTTAAAACATAACGATAATTTCATGAGCAAACCAAGTTATACATAATATATATGTTCCTAAAACAGCCTTCCCCAACCTGGTGCCCTCCAGATATTTTACAGTACAATACCCAGTATTCCTGACCATTGGCCATGATGCCTGAGGCTGATGGAAGTTGAAGTCCAAAATATTTGGAGGGCACCAGATTGGGGAAGGCTGTCTTAAATCAACAAAGTGACTTTAGATTTGTAAAGTGACTTTAGATTTGTAAGTATTTTTTCCGCCATAATATCCATCCCCCCCCCCGAAAAAAACGGAGAAACCCCCCCCCCCCCCGTGCATTCAAAATTTCCGGAGAGCGCAGTGCATTAGATATCTTTGGTCCAGGCTCTTTAGGACTTTAACAGCCAAAACCAGCACATTAAATCAGGCCCAGAAACCAAAAGAGAGGAATTTGGTGTGTTTCTCTTCCTCTTTCACTCCTTCCCTCTGGCTTTAGCCTTTGTAAGGAATCAAGGGAGTGGCAATCTTGATTAAGTACCAATGAAGAGTCCTGAGATTCTGGGTAGCAGGAATAAGGAAGCTTACTCCATTGAAAAATAGATGCGCTAGGGACGGGTTGGGATAGCTCTTCCTCCCCCCCCCTCCTCTTTTCTAGACCTTTGGATGAAAGTGTATGTAACCAGGGCTTTTGTGAATGGGTGGTTTTGTTTTGTTTTTCTGACATGTGTATTAGTTAACGGGTCTCTTCTCTCCCATATATCTCTACTGCACAGCTTTTAAAGCATACTGAGATTTTGCAAGGCAAGAAGGTTTGCCCCATGGGATTGGGTGGGCTATGGTTAATCATTGGTGTGAGACATGCATTAGGTACATGATGAAAGGCACTCCACATGTTCCAGGGCTGAACCCTGCTCAAATTAAGCCCCATGCAGCGGTGATGCTGAGAGGCTAGATAAAACATGTGTGCGGGGGTGTATGTGCATGCACAGAGAACAGAAGTTACAAAATTGTACTGTAAGAAAAACTAGTATGTTTTGAGTGAGCAGTATTACTAAGACAGTAGAAAAATGTAGCAAAGGACAAGTTTCTGTAGGAAAATGGAAGTACAGAATAATGTGACACAGGAAGTGTATATTGTGCTTGTTAATGAAAGGCATAAACTTGTGGCATAGAAGAAGGAAATGTGAATAATGAAGTGAACTGCAACTAAGGGCTAGAAAAATGTGATAGGGAATCTATGTGAACCGGTTCTATGTGTATGTGCAAGATAGAAATGAGTGATATGACACAGAGCAAGTGTGTGTTACTGATTTAAAACAGTCATAGAAAGGGTATGTAGAGTAAATAATAAAGCACAGAGTATACATGATAAGAACCAAGACAATATGGCACAGAGAAAGCAAATGTGAAATGTACACATGTGACACAATCATATATAAAGCAAACGTCCAAAAATGGGTCCCCTTTAATATTAATATTAATAGGTGGGCTCTGATCCAAATACACTGGAGATCACTGCCTTAGAAAATAATGGATTCTGGCAAGTTTCAATGAGATGTGGGGCTGGAGGTCAAGAAAATCAGTGGGGGGTGTAATAAGAGTGTTAGACCCAGACAAGCACCAGGTTCAAATCCCCACACAGCCTCAAAGCTTAGTGGGTGAAAGTCAGAAAGCCCTCAGGGACATGCCTAAAGAAGCTTTGTATCCTGGCGAAGACCAGGCTGTGCCTTGGTAAGGTGCTCCCTGTCCCTAGCTTGGCCTGACTGTGCCACTATTATGGAGGTGGGCCACCCTTCTCCCACTCAGCCTCCCAGACAACGGCACCATTCTTCGGATCACTGTCTCACCATCAGTTCTCAGACAGTGCCAAGGTGGAAGACCCAAGCACACCCAAGGGCAAGCCTTCCCTTGCCTCCCTCCCTTAACTGTAAGAAAAACCCTCAAAAAAATGGAGGCCCCTTGCTCCTGAGAGAAGGAGGCTGGCATAGCCATTAAGGAAGCCTGTTGCCTCTGCTCCTGTACATAATGCTCACAAAATCAAAGGCTATTGTAAAAGCATAGTAATGACAACAATGCCACTGAGGCTGCAATCCTATACATGTTTAGTCAGCCATAAGTGCCACTACGTTCAATGGGACCCAGTCTAGGTAAGTACGGTAGGTTTAGGATTATAGCCGAAGTGTTTTTATTGGTTAGAGCTGGGTAGAGTGTTGGACTGGGACTTGGGAGATCCGGGTTCTAGTCCCCGCTCAGCCATGAAACTCACTGGGTGACTTTGGGCCAGTCACTGACTCTCAGCCTAACCTATCTCACAGGGTTGTGGTGAGGATAAAATGGAGCAGAGGAGGAGGATTATGTAAGCCACCTTGGGTTCCTTGCAGGAAAAAAGGCGGGATATAAATATAATAAATAAATAAATAAATAATTTTTAATTCATTTATATTTATTTTAAGACAGGCCAGGAAAAACAAGGCAGTTACTAAACCTATTTTGAGATCTAGATTAACGATAGTGACAAAGAAGCAAATCCACACTGGAGATTTTGCTTTAAATTATTAAAATTTAAATAGAAGAGATCCCAAAGTTCATCTAGTCCAAGGATCTCCAACCTTTTTGGGCACGTGGGAGCATTTGGTATTTTGAAAAAGTGCCCTGAGCATCACCACAAATTGGCTGCTGGGGGGGGGGGGGGCAATCACAAAAATGTTGGGAGCACCCCCCTTTTATCTGTGTCTGTGCGTGAATGTGACCCTCTGTGTGTGCTACTCGCTCTGGCTCCTCTTTTTTTCTCTCCCTCCCCCCATCTCTTTCTCTCTCTGGCTCGGCACCTCTCCTCTCTTGCTTGCTTTCCTTCCTTCCTTCCTTCCGTCTCCTCTCTCTCCCTCTGGCTTCCCTTTCTTTTTCTTTCTTCAGTATCTCTCTCTCTCTGGTTTCTTTCCTTCCTTCCTTCCTTCCTTCCTTCCCTCTCTGTCTCCTCCTTTGTTCCTTCCATCTCTCTCTCTCTCTCTCTCTCTCTCTCTCTCTCTCTCCTCTTTCTCTCCCTCTGCTTACTGGGAGGGTTTGCATGACAGAATAACCCACACTGAGTAGAAAGCTATGCAGTGTGGCTTATAAGCCATCCTACCCAATGCACCCAACAGCGGATCAGGCACATCGGGGGTAGGGTGCACCCTCCTTCCCCTTCAGTCCTCCTGCAGGTATGCCAGGGCACCCTGCAGGAGCACCAACATTCCCCCACACACACGCTGGGGAGTGGCCATCGCTTCAGCCTACTCAGAAATAGGCTGAAGCAATGTCCACTGCTGCACCCAGCCAAAAGGGCGGTCTGTCGCGGGGGGAACCTCTTCCCCTCCAGCGCTGCCAGCCCAAAATGGCTGAGATGGAGCAGCAGGGAAGACGAGGTAGCTCCAGACGGCTGTACTGGAGCATGGCTGGTTGGCGCTACCTCCGCCGCCCCAAAATGGCAGGTGGGGACAGGGCCAGCTGCTACCGATCCCAGCAAAGTGTGCTTGCTCACAAGCAAGCCTGCTTTGGCGGGATCGGCAGTGGCCGCCCCACGCTGCTGCCAATCCTGACAGAGTGGTCTTGCTCGCAAGCAAGCCCTCTGCCGAGATCGGCAGCAGCGGTGCCAGACGGGGCGGGGGTAGCCGAGCCGCACTGCTGCTCACCAGAGTGCAGCTTCTGTCAGCCACCCCCAAGATCCGCTTAGGCACTTTGGGGGTGGCTGTCAGCGGTGCTCACCCGGCAGCTGCTCGGCAAGAGCAGCAAGGATTTCTTGCCACTCTTGCCAAGCAGCTCTGTAACCGTTTGGGTTACCCCTGGGGTTGTCGTGCGGTCCGGGTTCAGTCGACACGGCAACCCCAGGGGTGGCTACCAAAGCCTACAACAAGCCATGGGCTGTTAGGGCGGCTTATAAGCCACCCCAAATAACCCATTGTGGGTTTGCACAACATGACACACACACCCCGTAGCTTATAAGCTGGGAGCGGGGGTTGTCGTGTCGTGTAAACCCAGTCTCTCTCTCTCTCTCTCTCTCTCTCTCTCTTGTCCCTCTTTCTTTCTCTCTCTCTCTGGCTCCTCTTTCCCCATATCCATGCAACTGAATGGAGCAAGTTCTCCATTCATTTGCATGGGACGAGAAAAAGCCCCCCTGATGAAAACTGGCTGGAGGTGGGGGTGAAGTCCACCTCCCATCCAGGACCCTGTTGCCCCAAGGGTCCTTGGTGGGGGGTTGGAGTTTGCCTTCCCTCCAGCCAATTTTTGGCAGGGGGTTTCCCTCCCTATTTAAGCCAATTTCTCCATTAGCTTAAACAGGGAAGGGAAAAAGGCCTCCCTGCCAAAAAAACAGATAAAGGCAAAGGCCACCCCACCACCACCAAGGACCCTGTTTTCTCAAGGGGGGAGGACTTCACCCCCACCCCTCCAACTGTCTTTTGGCAGGGAAGACCTCCCCAACCCCATACAAGTGAATGGAAGAATCGCTCCATTCACTTGCAGAAGGGGGAAATAGCTTGGCAGGCACCTCAGCCCGGCCTTGCCTGTGCCATGCTGGAGACCCCTGATCTGGTCAATAGCCTGGCTTTTAGGCAGGATTCACTGACAAATTTGCATCTAGCCACATCTTTAAAATATCTAATTCTTTTAGAACTAAGTCTTAAAAGGTGACCTATAAATATAGTTATAAATAAAATAAACTCCTTGAGCAATTTTGTTCAAATGCACAACTGCTTTGAAATCTCTTTCTAACATTTATCATAAACCTGCATCATACAACATTAAACCTTCTCCCATTTTCATTCTTGGAAGAAGAACAGGAAACCTCCAAGTACAAGCCAGGACTGACCTTGCATATCAAATACATTCTGCAATTTCTGCTAGCCAGGAAATTCTTTTAAAAATAAATAAATAATTCTATCAGTAACTAAAGAAAATTAAATTAACCTTCCAAATATCAAACCTATCCAAATATCCGTCTTTTTCCTTGTGAAATGTTCTGATGTAATGAGAACCAATGCAGGAATTCATTTGTTATAATCACCTCATTATCCAGTCGAATTTGTGCTTTCTTCTCTCCAAGACGTTTCAGGGATCGTGGACGAGGACCTGAGGCTTCTTGTAGTAAAGTATTTTCTGCTTTAAACTTAAACAAAATAAAGAATCTTAGCTTTTTATTATTTAAATGTCACCTTTCACCAGCCCATGACCTAACAAACCACACTGGGAGCTGCTACTAGAGGAGACCAAGGAGGTCAGCCCAGGTTTCTACTCGGATAGATGTCCTGTGTCCTTACCTCAAGATTGCAACCCAACTCTTTCAGTTTTCTAGCCTGCTAGCACGAACACACAATGGCTTGGTTCATATGACACGACAGCCCACCCTGGCTTAATTTACCAACAGGGGCTGTTGCATCGTGCTGGGCACCTCTAGGCGTCATTTCTGCATAGTGCCCAAAGGCTTGCCGTGGCTTATCATGTCCTGTGCATGCCGGCAGCAGGGTTGTTTGAGAGTTAGACAACTCTCAAATAACCCATGGCTTGTTTTAGAGTTATTTGAAGGTTGTCCAACCCACAAACAAGCCGCCTGGGTTCACATGACACGACAAGCCATGGCAAACAAGGCGTCTGCAGGTGCCATGCAAAAATGGCATCTGCGGGCACCCA
Organism: Shinisaurus crocodilurus; assembly: GCA_021292165.1. Lineage (NCBI taxonomy): Eukaryota > Metazoa > Chordata > Lepidosauria > Squamata > Shinisauridae > Shinisaurus > Shinisaurus crocodilurus. Next base: position 104,700,828 of record CM037876.1, read on the forward strand.
GCATGATGCGACAGCCCCTGTGAGTAAATTAACCCACGATGGGCTGTCGTGTCAGTGTGAACTAGGTCTGTGCCTCAGCCTTTAAAATGATAACTTATTTCCTCTAAGGAATAACGTAATTGCAAATAAAGATTAAATTACCTGTTTAAATTAACAAAATCCTCTACTAGAAAATATGTGGAGTTGTGAAGTAGCACATTAATAAATATGCCAAAAGGGAAAGACATGTCAGTAAGACATTTAAGGAGATTTATTTGTGCTATGAGGACAAAGAAGAATTAAAAAAAAAGAATTCTTCTTTGTCCCTGTAGCACAAACAGGGCTCATGCCCTGAAGTGAAACGCGGAGTGTGGGGGAACTGATCGGGCATCCCTGGCTCCTGCTCCAGAGCAGACCTCTGGAACAGGCGGCGAAGGTGCCCAATCCACTCAGTACCTCTGTCCCATTCTTGGGGCAGCGCCGCAGAGCAGATTGCTGCCTCCTGCCCAAGAGCAGGAGCAGGAGCTCATGGGCAGGAGGCGAGGGCAGGAGGCGAGGATGCCCGATCCGCTTGGTGCCACTGCCCCTTAAGTTTCAGGTTGGGTAGCCAGACCTAAACCCGAATATCCTATTGCTATATAGTATATGGTGGGGTGGCTCTGGTGAATGTGAAAGGGAAAATGTTCCTTGTTCCTTTCCTCTTTCATAAGACATATGAAAGCACAGGATGGGGAAGTTTTTAGCCACATGGCACACATTCCTGCAACCACAGGCCCCTCACTTCTATGACACTCACTATAAGGGGCATAAGCAGGTAAATTTTCTTTCTCTGCCCATTCTCCATTCCCCCCCAACTGACACTAGTCTTCTGTGTCTCAACTGCTCTCAACCATAGGATGAATTGATAGACTCACTTATTCTGCCACATGTACTGTTCCTAAACACACTGTTTTTCCCTCCCCTGGGAGAAATGAGAATTGCTTATAGAAAATAATGGAGATGTCTAGTATTTTTAGCATAGTTGTGAATGGGTGACAAGCAGCACGTGAAAGTATCAGCAAAGAAAGGAGCTCTTCTCTTTGGTGTTCAGTGTGAAACTGAAAGTTCCCTCTCCAGACAATGAGTTGAGCTATTCTATTTTCTTTTATTTTTATCTCTATGCCAGCAACCTTAGAAGCAAACCGGTCCTTATTAGGCCATTTGGTTTTTTCCCTACATTTATTTTTCTTTTTATTTACAAATGTATACTTCTCCCTAGGTATCTAGAAACCAACCGCTTCCAAACTGATAGGCATTTGACCACCTGAGTTCACTTTAGAGAGAAAGATTACCGTATATACTCGAGTATAAGCCGAGTTTTTCAGCACATTTTTTGTGCTGAAAAATCCCCCCCCCTCGGCTTATACTCGAGTCAGCGTCTCCCCTCCCTGCTCGCTGACTCACGAACAGCAAAATTTGCTTGAAGTTGAAGCTCGCTTGAGAGATAGCTGCCAGAAACTCAAGCTTTTGTCTCTTAATTGGTGGTACATCTACATAAACTTTCTTCTTTCCAACTGAGGAAAACCAAAACCTCTATGCACTTATGCTAATCCTACTAACAAACACCAGGATTTGTAATGCTAATTTAACAGCCTCTGCCTCTATCTTTATTTTTTAAATTTACCAGTGGCTGCTGCATTTCCCACCCTAGGCTTATACTCGAGTCAATAAGTTTCCCATGTTTTTTGTGGTAAAATTAGGTCCTCGGCTTATATTCGGGTCGGCTTATACTCGAGTATATACGGGTAAGAATTTTATGCATGAAGTCTCACCCGTGCAGCTTTCAGTTTCTCTCTCATTCGTTCTCTCATGGAAGACTCAGCAAAGCTCGCTCCTGAGGTAGATGGAACTGGAGGCAAGCCTACAATGGACAATTATACTAATAAATTTCAAAAAATTCTTCTCATTAGAGCGATCTGAGTCTATTAAACCTATTCAAAACATTTACAGCATTTTGAAAGAAGACATTTTAAAACATGTTCTTTATTTTCACTTTATTATTCAAATCTTACAGTTTAAAAATTGATGCTCTTAGTAAGATTGGTATTCCAAAATGAAATGGCAACAATGCTGATAAGTTCTGATCTATCTAAACACTGAATACCAACATTTTAAAATGCAGTTACTTGCATTATTGGTTCAGACCAAGGCATCTAGGCCAGCATTCTAACAGTTGTTAACCAGATGATTGTAGATGCACCTAGGCACAGCATAATAATGGTGGCCTGCCCATCCCTTGTTGTTCCTTTCCAGTATGCAATAATCAGAGGTATATCTTAACATGCAGCTTTCCACAGCTTTCATGGCTAATAGTCATAGATCCACCCTGCCTAATTTCTTCCAACCCTTTTTAGAGCCATCTAAGGACAAAACTACACATTACTTGTGATATTAATGCAATGATTCTGGGAGGGGGCACATTTACAGGAGAGAATTGGGAAGGGTGTAGATTGTACCCTGAAAATCCCCTCCCGCAGCTGTGTTGCAAGACTGGAAGTAAGCCCAGCCCAAAGGAAAAGCAGTGTGTCGGGGGGGGGGGGCAGAGAGAATTGGTAGACTCAAGAAGGGCAATCCCCCTTCCATCTGCCATTTCTTCCCTACAAATGCTGCCCCACATTAACTCAGCAAACAACAAGCGTGGGAATATGTTTTTGCTGAGGCAATATACAGTTTTGCCCTGTACCATCCCCACATCTTGTGACAGTAACTTCCTTAAGTTAAATACATGTTGTGAAAAGGTTTGGGTTTTGGGGTTTTTTGCCTGTTTTGAACCTACTGCCACTCTATTTTTTTGGGTGGAGTTTTGACTTTGCATTTACACACATTCCGGTGGATTAACATTGGGGTCCCCAACATGGTGGCCTGTGGTAAAATATAATTTCAGTATATGATTTCTACGGTATATAATCACATAACTTGCAACAAATATTTCCTATGCTTTTACTTGTATTAAATCCTATGCTACTTTGTCTGTAGAAAGTTCTATCTCACATAATGCTGATACAAAGGGGCCTCTTGATTTCTTGTGAACTGTTGAAGTAAACCAGTTTCTAACAGTTAATTGGTATTGAGATAAGGAGAAGTTACTTCAAAGATGCCTTTCACTCCCTAAAAACTCCTCAGTATACACAGGTCAATTAACTGTTATTTACTGCTTGAAAGAGAGACCAGGTATTGTAAAAACATCATTATGTCACAGTAGAAAGAAAGAATGAGCTCACCTTGTAGAATTTGTTAACACGCATGCGCGAAAGTAAGGCGCTTGTAAAAAGAGTATAAGAATGCTTGTATTTCTAATGGTGGATTTGTCTCACTCTGCTTTGGAGTGGAACCATACAGCGCTGTATTTGAATAAAGGAATTCTTTTTACCCGCTCTGGTTGATTTATTGGGCCATAAGTCAGCTGGAAAACGAACCAAGGAAGTGGCTTAACTTCCTTACCACAATTTGGCGACTCGGCCGGGACCTCCAGCCCAGAGTTTTGGACATTCTTCCTCCATGACAAATTACCCAGCCGGCAATTGGTGAGTTCACCTCAATGGGTTTTTTGTAGGGGAGATTGGTCCGAGACTCTGCTAAGGACGGTCTAAAAAGGGTAAACTGAATTCCGGTGTGGTAAGGCGCCTAGGAGGTGGACTGACAGAGTTCAGTCACTAGGGGGAACCAGGAACTTCTGTGTGAATCCAAGCAGTGGGCAGGGTGACAGGAGTAAGGTTCCCAAACTGGAGAACAACAGGTTTTTCAAGAGGGACGCCTCTTGTCAAACAGTTCTCCTAGGATATGGGCAAAATTGAACTGAAATACCTCCTTTTCATTTTTCTCTGGGTTTTGGTTATTGCATTGTGTTATTGATATTGTGTTATTATTATTGCATTGTGTTATTGATATTGAAAGGTATAGGATTTAGAAAAAAGGGAAACCTTCAAAGAGGGGTGGCATACATGTGCATGTGAAAATGTCAATGTGCGTGTGTCATTAGAACCATGAACTGTTCGGTTTCCGAACAGGCAGGGAAAGTAAGCATGTGTGCGTGTGTATGTATGTCATTAGAACCATGAACTGATTCGGTTTCCGAACAGGCAGGGAAAGTAAGCATGGGTGTGTGTGCGCGCATTATTAGATTTATGAGCTGTTACTAATACAGACAGCCCCACATCTCTCTCTCCTCCATTTATTAGAATTTATGAGCTGATGGAATAAGGGCTGGTCCTAGGCCACAAGCTGAATACCGCCCTTCCACCAGACAGGGTCTCCCTCCCCCTTTCCAAATCTCCCTGCTGAAGAATGTATATAAGTCACTGGGACTAAATCAGGTCAAGACGCCCTGATCTCTGTTTGCGAGGGGTAAAACCCAATGACCGGCAGAGCTTCAAAAGCAAGTGGGCCTGATTGAACCCCCTCCCATGATCCAGTGACGTGTGAGTGTTGTGTGTTTGTGTGTGGACTGAACAAAAAGCACTACACACACACCAGAGTGAGGAGATCATAAAGGAAGCATTCTGTGCCACAATACATCATGGGTGGGAATCAAAGTGTTCCAAAAGGGGCACCTTTAGCAATAGTGCTCCAAGAATTTGCCTCTTTACCTAGAAGTAAGACTTTGTCAAAAACACGGTTGCAAACTCTTTGTACTGAGGAATGGCCATGCATAGGGGGAAGTACTTGGCCCAAGAATGGGTCCTGGGAAAAACAGATCCTAAAGGACCTTCGGGTAGCCCTAGAGGACAAATTCCCAGGACAATTGGATTATTGGTATGCTTGGACAGAGGTAGGATATCGGAAGGGCTACCTCAAGCCTTCCGAGGCAGAACCTACCGCACCTCCTGCAAATAAACCCCCACCCTACCTTACTCGTCAAGTTGGTCTATATCCACTCTTGACCAACACGACACCAGTATATTCCTCCAGTGGCAGCAGTTGCACCGCAACTAGGAGGGGAGGGGCAGGTGATACAGGCTGGGTGGGAGGCAGTCCCTGGCCGCACAGAACTCAGGCAGACGTATCAATACGTCCCTCTGAGTACACAAGAAATCCTCCTGTGGCAATCCTCAACCCCAGGATTGACAGAGGACCCAGACCATTTCGGACAGTGTATAAAGAACCATTTTTTTGCTCACATAAGCCTTTAGTAATATCTGTTTGTAGAACATTCAAAAAGGGGTGTGTAGGTGTGCTGAATCTCTAAAGTAAGCAAAGATTGGGGGGATTGTTGCTTTTGGTCATGCAATTGAGAGCTTGCTTTCTCTCATATGGCAAAAGCAACTAGAGAGGTGGAAAGATTTTTAAGATAGCAGCCACGAATTGCAAGAATTTTAAGGTAGAAAAAAAGGTTGAAAAAGAGGTTTCACCTCAAAAACAAAAACAAAACTCTCAAGTAGCTGCGGGATTTCCTGGAAGGCGGGAATTGGCCAATCACACTCCCAGGGAATCAGCAGCTAACCACTTAAACGAAAAACATACTAAGGTGTTTTTAAGAACTGTCATTGAGAGAGTTTGAGTATTAAAAATGCAGGTTTTCTGAGCATAAGCAAAGTGTTAGTGCCTTTTGAGAACTGAACTGTGTTAGCTTTAAAAGGTCAGAAAGAGTCTGCCCCTGATCAAGGCAGGCTTTTTCTCAAAGACTACAGCTGGTGCAAGCTCAAAAAGAAATTGTTAACTATTTTCCACAGAAGGAAAAAAACACACACACACACACACACACACATTTGGCAGAAGATTCAAAAGCTTCACCCACGTGTGGAGCCAAAAAGTTTTTGAAAAAAGGAAAAAAGATGATTATTTTAAAAGCATATGGACTGTCCCCTCTGCCCCCAAGGGAGGCAGACAGGGGCCGTAGACAGAGAAATGGCAAGTAGAAAATTTTAAGAAGATGTGGAAAGAGAGAGAGTTCCTTACTGCCTCAGGACAGAAAGTGGCAAATGGGCCAGAGATATTAATGCTTTTAAACAATATACCATGCCCCGAGGAAGTTGGTAATCCTGCATTGCAAACAACACACAAATAAAAAGGATCCTGTAAGCATAGGGAATGATCTGGCAGACAGGGTAGCAAAAGCTGTGGGGGGAAGCCCCCCTCCTTGCTATGCTACAAGCAGCAGAAAATAGCGCCTCTCTGCCAGACGCCGTATCAAATTGGCAGCAAAACGCTCCTGCTGAGGAGAAAAGGCTCTGGGAACAAGTAGGTGCAAGAAAAATACAAGGACTTTGGACTTTACCAGATGGGAGGCTAGTTCTACCGCGTGTTGGCCTTCGGATTGTAGCCTTAGAGGAACATCAAAAGGGACACCAAGGGATAAGCGGGCTGGCGGCAGCAATAAACAGAGTGTGGTTTGCTCCTGGAGTACATCAAGTGTCAAAAGCCATTACTGCCGCTTGTCCTGTTTGTGCGAAGTTAAATGCTAAGGCAGCTGCTCCTGGGCCAGAAGGGGGGAGACCCTGGGTTCAACTCCCTTTTGAAGCCCTACAGATTGACTTTGCTCACATGCCAAAATGCCAAGGATTTCAAAATTTGCTTGTTTTAATGGATCAACTATCTGGATGGGTGGAAGCTTTTCCTTGTCGAAAGGCCACTGCAATGGAAGTGAGAAAACATTTGCTCAGAGACATTGTGCCAAGATTTGGGATCCCCTCCCATTTGGAATCCGACAGGGGCCCCCACTTTATTGGAACTATTATACAATATGTGGCAAAGACCATGGGTATAGAGTGGAAGCTACATGTTCCATACCATCCTCAGTCATCAGGCCAAGTGGAGAGAATGAATGGAATACTGAAGCAAAAGATTGTTAAACTGTGTAAGAACGCAGGACTCACCTGGATCCAGGCCCTTCCTTTAGCTCTCCTAGCAGTCCGAACAAGTCCCAGCTGCAGGTTCAAGTTGTCACCTTATGAACTCCTTTTTAGGAGGCCTCCCCCAGTTGGGCGAGGCGCAGTTGTTCCACATGTTTCACTCCTAGAAGGTGATGAAGCCCTTCGGGCTTACATTATAGAACTCCAACATCAGTTTAACAGGTTAAGACGTCATGTTGGAAACTCACAGACTTTGCCTTTAGATGTTTTCGCCCACAGGTTCAGAGCTGAAGATTGGGTCTACGTGCGGAAGTGGACAGCAAAACCCCTTGAAGGACTTTGGGAAGGGCCATATCTCGTCCTACTCGTGAGCCAGACAGCCTTGAAAATCGAGGGGAAAATACCGTGGATCCACTACACCCATTGTGCCAGAGCTGCGCCTCCGGAATCTAGCCCCCCCAATCTGGAGGAAGGGGGGCCAGAAGTAGACGCTCGCAGAGGACAACGAGGGAGTACAGTCAGGGTTACCCAAAAAGTAACCCCAGAAGCAGATGACATCACCAGGAGCACAGCCAGGGTTACTGACCAGGAAAAGGTAACCCCAGAAGCAGACGATAGCAGGCAACTTCCAGGGAGCTCCGCCCAAACCTCTGAGATTCCAGGAGTGGACAATTCCAACCAACAGACTGGGTGGACTGTGTCTCACTTGGACAGCCTCAAGCTCAAACTGTCACGAGGAAAATGATTTTTCCAGTTGCCCTAATATTCTCCCTTTGGATTTACACCTTTGCAGGAGGAGAACACCCCTACCTAGGGGTAGTGCGGAGTATTGCAACCAACTTCAACTTGTCGAACTGCTGGGTGTGCCAACACCTAACTCCTCAAGCAAGGGCTGAAATTTGGGCCCACCCAGTGGATACAAAGACTTGGTTAAAGTTAAACACCACCACATGGGAACCAGATCGTCTCTGGGATAAGGATCCCAGAACCCATGGTTGGGAGAGGGTAAAACTTCCAGCCTCTAAGCCAGGGTCCCCATGGTACACAATCACTCGACTGGTGGGAAATTTTTCAATCTGCTTTGAAAGAATAAATGGCACAGGCCCAATTCTGGGGTAGGTCCCTCTTCAGCACTGTAACTTAACCATACAGACTGACTGGAACAGTCAAACTATCCAGCCTTACAATAGGAAAACTGAACTCCACATCACTTCCACTGATCAGTCTCCCAACCTCCTAGGTTACAGGTTCCCTGGGACAGATGGAGGGTATAATGGGACAAATTTTGAAATAAAGGAAACCTGGACTAACTTCACAGTGGGAGGAGAAGTTTTCTGGATAGGTAAGAAACAAGGTCTCCTAACTAAAAACTTGTCTTTAAGTCACTCTCTACCTTGTAGTGAGTGCAGGTGTAATGAGCCTCCATTGCTATGACAACTGACCAAGCAATGGTATTGTTCTCAGGCCGTACCACACCGACCTTTTAAGACCAGTTTTGATGCTATACACCAAGTTCAGTGGTCACAAAGATTTCATGGTCATGATTCAAGATGTCTAGGCACCTGGTTTTCCGTTGCCACTGACAAAGTGGCCGATTGGGACGGAAACCAATGGTGGCTGGAAGACAGTAACTTGAATTTGGCACTAACTGGAGGGGGGACATATTTTTTGTGTGGGAATAAAGCATACAAAGGCTTGCCTCCTTCATGGGTTGGGCGATGTGGGCTAGTGTAAGCACCAGACATTGACACTCGGCCAAGCATAAATGCGTCTGAAGTACTGAATCTGGGCTCTTTCATCCATCGCATCATACCTACACACACAAAGCGTAGTGCCAACCCTCTAAGTTACTCCTTTGGGCCAGTAGGTGATTTCTTTCACTCTACCTTCCGATATTTGCTCCCTTGGTTTGGTACATATGAAATGGAAGCAGCTATCCGGAACATCTCAGCAGAACTGGAGATGGCTTTTAATGCCACAAATAAAGCCCTCCAGGATTTACAGCAGGAAATAGATGAGGTGGCTGCAGTAACACTACAAAATCGTCGTGCCTTAGACCTATTGACAGGTGCCTTGGGAGGAACATGTGCCATGTTGGGTGAGACATGTTGTTTTTATGTAAATCAATCAGGACAGGTAGCACGAGAAGTGCAAAGGGTGAAGGAAGCTGTGCAAGTTTTCCATTCAGTCAACCACCCAGAACGTGTAAACCTCCAGAGTTTGTTAGTCTCTTGGCTAGGAAATCTGTCCTGGTTATGGAAAGGTCTGTTAGTTTTAGGATTATGTGTACTCTGTATTATTTTTCTTTGTTGTTGTATTCAATGTATTCCAGGGCTTCTCCAAATGATTCGTCCTGTACGACCACAAATGTATATGCAAATACCTCTAGAAGAAGCTTCAGTTCGTATTGCTCTAGAGAAGCTAGTTAATTAGAAATGATCCTCAGTGTGTATTTATCCACTAGGATCAAAGAGGGGAATGTGGTAAAATATAATTTCAGTATATGATTTCTACGGTATATAATCACATAACTTGCAACAAATATTTCCTATGCTTTTACTTGTATTAAATCCTATGCTACTTTGTCTGTAGAAAGTTCTATCTCACATAATGCTGATACAAAGGGGCCTCTTGATTTCTTGTGAACTGTTGAAGTAAACCAGTTTCTAACAGTTAATTGGTATTGAGATAAGGAGAAGTTACTTCAAAGATGCCTTTCACTCCCTAAAAACTCCTCAGTATACACAGGTCAATTAACTGTTATTTACTGCTTGAAAGAGAGACCAGGTATTGTAAAAACATCATTATGTCACAGTAGAAAGAAAGAATGAGCTCACCTTGTAGAATTTGTTAACACGCATGCGCGAAAGTAAGGCGCTTGTAAAAAGAGTATAAGAATGCTTGTATTTCTAATGGTGGATTTGTCTCACTCTGCTTTGGAGTGGAACCATACAGCGCTGTATTTGAATAAAGGAATTCTTTTTACCCGCTCTGGTTGATTTATTGGGCCATAAGTCAGCTGGAAAACGAACCAAGGAAGTGGCTTAACTTCCTTACCACAGGCCACTGGCACCAATGTCTCCCCAGGGGCCTGCAATGGTGCCCACCAGGCTCTCTGCTCGCCTCCACACCAGATTATCCCTCCTCAAATCCAATTCAAATGGTTTCCATGTGCCTGCTTGTTGTTCTTGCATGGTCTTTGCAGCATACACCCATCTCCGTTTTGATGGTGGCAGCAGGCCTTTGGATTAATTTGAAAGGAGAGAGAACGACTCCCAGTGGCTGAGCTGCGCCCACACTGAGCCAATGTATCACCGTTTGAATGAGGGAAGGCAGGTACCATGGAGTGATGGGGAAGGGCAGATCAAGCCTGGTGGGGGAGGTCACAGAAAGAGGAAGTCAGCATGGGGGTTGGGAGAAAACTGGCAGATGGAAGAGGAAAGAGAGCAGCCAGGGTGATGTGGGGAGGGCAGGAAAGGAGGCACATTGGGCTGGGGGGGGGGAGCAGGGCGTGTATGTGTTTTTCTTCCTCCGTGCATATGCGTGCACGTGCGCGCGCACGCATGTATCTCTGTCTCTTGGATCTGAGTGTTGTGATATGTATCACTTTACCAGCTGCAGCACAATTGTTTACACATGGAAGGTACAGCGTGGCTCTGTAAACAGGTTTATTATGTCTAGGCCACAGGATCTATTTTCAGGCTTGAGAGTCAGAACTGTGGGAATGGAACGAGATGGTCACATGGTTTGTATGTTCTGATGACGTTCTAACTTGATCAGTCAGAAGCCATTTTAAGGGGAAGGTTTTCTTCTCCATCTTCTTGTTCTTTTCCTTTGTTCCTGCAACAATGTAATGCCTTTGCTGAGGTGGAGTGAAGCTCAACTTACTCCACTGGACTTAATTGCTTGCTATGCATTTATACTCTGCACATGGACTGTAACTAGGAAATGTATACTCTGTAACTTCACTTGATAAGTAAATAAACAGGTAGTATTAGAACCTGTGGTGTTCCGGAGTGTTTCCTGACTCCATGGATTAATCTGCAATGGGGAAGCTGGAAGTAAGTGTCATTACAAGGGCAGGCTGGGCTGGTGAAGCTGGATCTGACGTTGCACGCTGCGCAGGGGGGTGAGATCTGTTAAGGTCTGTGTGTGGAATTCCAGGCATCTGTTAGCACACAGATTGGATCATAAATCTCCCAGCACCAACAGCTCCAACACTGAGAGAGAGCGGAGGGGGGGGGTGAGTTGGCTGGCAGAGGGAGTGTGAAAGTTTGCCTTCCGTGAAATGAGTGTTTTGTGACTGGCGGCCATGCCCACATATCAGCCATTTTGTGAATGGGCACACCTTCCCCATGGAAGCTATTTCCTGATGGCATCCACAACACTCTCAGAATTCCCAATGTGCCCATGGGCCCAAAAAGGCTGGGGACCCATTCTTTAAATGCTTAAGCATGCATGGAAAGAGCAGGGAAGGGGTAGTGGTGAAAATTTCCCCTTCCACTGTTGTGCGTGCCCAAACACTACTCTAAATTCACCTCTAATAAACTCACAACAGAACTAGCAACAATGTTCAAAATGAGCTTACCGGTATATGTTAATGTTAACATCATTGAGGTAATTTAAGATACCGGGTAGGTTAAAATTAAGTAATTCATTCCTATGCAATCTTATGTGAACATGCAGAATACCCAATACAAACTATGTGTCTTGGAACCACAGGAAATGTGGCATCAATATACTTTTATTTTTGGGTCTTTGGCCTCAATCCTAAAGCCACTTGTTTAGCTGATGTTAATTACACCTGGGGAGAATCAGTGATTCAACCAAAAATTCAAGAAATTGACCCAATCATTGAATGAGAAGAAGTTTCATGAAATGGCCACTCACCCAGTTTTGTTTCTCCAAATCATTTCACCAATTCTTCAGCACATTTACTTGGGAGTAAGCCCAACTGAACTCAATGGTGCTTATTTCTGATTAGACATGCATAGGGTTGCAGTGTTAATCCGATTCCCCCTTCACACACCCAAAACAAAAACTGAGCATGGAACCTTTCAAACCTTTGGGTCTTTCAAATAAAAACAACAAGAATCATGTGGCATCTTTACACATTTATTCCTATCTTTTTGTTTTTGCTGAACTAGACTAACACGGCCACCCTCTGGAAATTCTCTGGACTTTTTGCAACACATTCTGATATATATATAAGAAGAAAGAAAGAAAGAAAGAAAGAAAGCCAAATGTAAAAAATGTTTTTCCTAGTAGTTCTGGTTTAAAAATAGGGTTGCACAGACCAGCACATTGCGACTTTACAGTTCTAAAAAGCCTGCTTCAATTACTGTGCTTTCTTTGGAGGGATACTTAATGCTGAACCTACCAAATAATATGAGCTGCTGTACGAACTCTGTATGTGTGTGTGCTTTTCTGTAGCTATTCCAAGTGCTGTCCAGCATAACGGCAGCTAGCGAGTGCAAAGGAGGAGGCCATTTTGTAACACAGTAGCCATTTTGAATTTTGCAAAATTCCAAAAGCACATCAGAACAGCGCTTTCTGGAAGAAACAAAATAATTGCTCAGATTCCATTTCCCACCAAAGAATTTCACCTAATACCAAAATACAGCCAAAACAAAATAGCCGATTTTGAGGTGCGTGAAACAGCTGAGAAATGGTCCTTGTCAATTTGGTACAGTCCGAATATAAATAAATGTGGCTTACTAATTTAAGAAAATATATTAAGAATTGTAGTGTGTGCAGGAGGGAGGGAAGGGTAATGAGTTGAAGAGGGGTGATGAAACAGAAGCCAACTGCCTCATTGCCAAGACGACCAAAGCAAGGCCTGCCTGTCACGGGAGATGACCGAGGAACGCCGGCCTCATTGCCAAGCTATGGAAAGACATTCCCTCGGACTACTCATAGATTTCATAGATCATAGAGTTGGAAGGGGCCTACAAGGCCATCGAGTCCAACCCCCTGCTCAATGCAGGAAACTAGAGGAGGGGTCTCCCATCCAAGTAACAACCAGTCTTGACCCTGCTTAGCTTTCCACGCTCAGACAAGTTGAGCCAGCGTGAGCCAGAGGCCCTGAGTACCCTGAGGGGGTGGGGGGCTGAAGAGGAGAAGGCCAAAAGGCTCATACTTTCAGCTCCTGAAGATAGTACCAAACCTGAGACAATTCTGCACTCTCTATTTCATATTAAAAATTGTAAACAGCCTTGAATGTCTTGGCAGAAAAGCTATATATAAATCCACTAAGGGCATAATCCTATGCACGTTTAGTCAGCAAAAAATGTCTAAACATGCATGGCAGCATGCTGGGAGTTGTAGGACTTTTTCTGTCTAAACATGCATAGGATTGTGCCCCAAATAAATAAAATAAAGCTCCCTGTTGTCACGGGATATGGCAGCCACAGGGGTACTGGAGAGGAAAGAGGAGGTGAGCATAGGCTGAGGAGACAATATTGAAGGACTAGAGGCAGCCAGAGCAGAGAGGATCCTCCAAAAACCTGGCTGGGTACATGGAAGTGGAGCTGGGGAGGAGGAAACGGAAAGCCGGGTGTTGCTTCCCTCTGTCTGAGGCCTGACTGAGTGAAAGAAGCTGAGTCCTTACAACTTCTACTCTTGATACCTTTCCTCCATGCATCATTTTGTGTGTGGAAACAATAATGAACACAAATAGAGAGAGCTCTGTGCAGGGAAAGCTTTCTTCATGCAATGCAACACTTGAAGCGAGGAAAGGAACAGGCAGGCATCTCCTTTCCTTTAAATAAAAATCAAGAACTACAACCAAGATTTGTATCTGACAGACTGTATATATTCTAGCCTTTGTGTGAGAACTTGTGTCAATCTCTGAAAAGCTAAAGCTCATAAAATAGTACAAAGGCACAACCTCTGTAAACATCTTAACAGGACTACAAATACAGATTGAATTTACAATGTTTTAATCTTCTTGCTTTTGTCATGGGAATAAATGTCAAATCTTAAACATATCTCAAAACATATTTCCTCATTATTCACAGCTGTTTTCTATTCACTATTAGTCTGCCTGATTAGTAGATTAAAATATTACCAATGCCTTGGAGTTAAAAGGGTAGTTCTGAATCCAACAGAGTACAAAGATTAAACAAAGGGAAATGAGATATGTTTGCCAAGGGACTTAAAAGACAAAGGAAACTATTGAATAGTACTCAGAGGGGAAAGAAAGTATCTTGTTGCAATTGTTAGTCATTCTATGGATGCAATTTTAAATGCACATTGACAGACTGGGATGGGTATAACAAAATAATTACTAAGTTGAGTGGCCCTTAGGGACATTAAGTAAAGTCTGGATATGCTGGGGTTCCACTCCTCCAAAAAAAAAGCTCCAGAAAGACAACTCAGATCCCATTCATCACAAATAATGACAATTAAATGAAGTGTGTGTGCTTTTTAAGCAAAACACAGAAGCAAAGTGAAAGCACTCATAAGAGGGTAGAGAACAGAATTCTGAAAAATTTACAGAGATCAAGATGTATAGAACACCATCTTAACATGAATACTTTCTCTCTCATTCTAGCCAGACAGTATGCAAGGACTTCTGATCACATGCCATCTCATGTGAGAGCACAGCAGGTGAGCAATGCTGCGTGAGCATGGATACCAGTGTGAAATTTCCTGATCAACTTTTTATAAGCAACATACTGATTTTACTTTTAACATCAACAAGATCATAACACATGCACTCCACTCCTATTGTGATTTGACATCATTGTGTGGTATGGAAATGGACATGTGTGGAAGGGTAGGCCAAGGCTAGTAGATTATCTGTCCCCTATCATCCCTACGACATTCTACCATGACATGAGCTTACTCCTAAAATTCTTAACTATTTATTCATTACATTTCTAATCTGTCCAATAACCAACGTTCTCTGGGAAGATTACAAACAGTTAAAAAACAAAAATGCCGTAGAACACTTAAAAATATAAAATACAATAAAGATATTTAAAAGTGTGAAGGATCAACAACTGGATCCTTTGCATGAGTTCGGCGCTTAACGGGTTAACCGGCACTGAGTTACAGCCCGTACAAGCACAGACCGCCTGGGAGGTCCATACGCACAAGAGGAAACTAGAGCCCTTTAAATGACCAAATAAGGCTTTATTTGTTTACACAAGATACGGAGCGGAACTAACAGCTTTCTAGGAATACTACAATGTCAACACAACCTCAGTTGACCTCTGCATTTTATGAATGAAACAGGCTCCCAGGCTAGCGCATTGGGATTAGTCAGTTACCTTAGACCAAAGACGTTACGTTAGTCAATGTCAGCCTGGCTCCAGGTCGGCCGATCCGGGGATGGGAATGGCTTACTCCAGCTGCCGCCTGGAGGACGAATCTGGTTCCGAAGCACCCTGGGTTCCCAACAACCCTTTACCGGAAGGGAGAGGGGTTTTCTATCCCTGAGTTCCCACTCCCCCCACCCTCCAGGTCAGGTGGGGGCTTATGCCTGCCCCTTCGTATCAGGTGGGCTTATTCCTGCCCGGGAAGAAGGTGACGTACTGGGTACTTTACAGCTCTTTGAGACTGCCCTGATAGTTTGATGGTTCTTGATGGCCCTTCCTTGGGTTTTGTGGAATTCCACCGAGACTCTCCATTGTTGGGGATGCCGGTCTGTCTGGCTGCTTCCCCTGTGACCTCATCCCCCCTCCTCGCCCCCTTCCCTTGGGCGGAGACTGGGTGTGTGTGTGTGTGTGTGTGTGTAGACTCGTGTCAGGCTTTCTCCACAAAAAGAATAACATACAATATAATGCAAAACAATAAGCACAGGAATTGATAAAACAGCGATCGTCCTAAGAAACTTCAGCAACAGCAGAAACAATTGAAGTGCTTCCATGCCCAACTGCTGCTCCATTAAATATGGTACATCCACACTAGCATGCCCAAAGTCATGCGCTTAAGAAGATGTGAGTGTCTTCTTAATATAAGAAGATTCTAAATATAAAGGTAGCGTTTTCAGTCTTTGCTGCCAATCTCTTCATCTCACTCATTAGAGGAAAGGATACTAGGGCCGCCATTACAAACTGTTAGGACAGCCAAACTGTTTTCTAACAAGGAATGGGTGATTGTACAAGCCCACTGAGTGGATTCATTTAATATCACTGACAAGAATTGGAACCATTACTACCAGACCTGTGGGCAGAAGTCTGGGGCCCCACCCTAGCATAGTAAGCAAGGGGGCCTTCCAAACCATAGCCACCACCGAGGAGACAGAGCTGGCACAATAAGGAGGCAGCTGCCCAACCACCCCATTTTCTGGCTGGCCTGTCTCCTTCCCCGCCTCCTCCCTTTCAGACTGAGCACGCACACCACTCCCCCCCCCCCGAATTAGCTCCGGCTCTCTGTTCTTCTATTTGCTCTTCTGCCCATGCCCTAGTAAGTGGTGCCATGCCGTGCCAGCACCAAACCAGCAGCAGTCTGCGTGTGTGCACATACATGTGTGTGCATGCACACGTGAGAGTAAATGAGTAAGGTGAGCAGCATCTCCTGGCCGTCTCAGGCTCCGTAGGGCTTCCTGAGCCTGTTGTTCCCCCTTGAGCCAGCTTCTCTGCCCCCATTAGGTTTTCATGTAGAACCTCCACAGAATCTCACCTCCTTCCACCCCAACATGCAAAGGCATTTGGCCATGGAGAATCTTCATGGAGAAAACCAAAAGGAAGAGCAGGAGAAAAGAGTCCCTAGCTAAGCAAAGGAGCATGCGGGGGTGGGGGGGTGGCTTAGTGCCAGGCACAGCTGTAATAAGTCCAGGGTTAAGCCAGGAGGAGGGAACTGACCAAGCTGCAAAACCCAAATAAATCTACGATCCAAATAAGACTTAAATAAAAAGAATGCAGGGATGGTGGTGGTATTAAGTTGCTCTCTCGCGCGCCCTCCCTCCCCCCCCACCCCATATTTACTTGGATGAAGGATTCAGATCAGCGGAGGGGTATAATTGTGCAAGAGATTCTGTGTGTGCTTGTGCACTCTCAGCACACCTGCCACAGGGACTGTAAAGAGGTGCCTCAAGGGAGGCAGCAGCTGTAGCAGCAGCACATCTCTGCATCAGACTGAAACTGCTGCTGCAGTTGGGAGAAGACAGCTAATAGGCTACGTGTACTGGCGGCATGTGCACAGGGTTGCGATCTAAGGAAGGAGGGGAGACAGAAAGGAAGGCCTTGGAGTAATAGCGTAATATGCTGGGAGGTTTTGTCATGATGTTTACAGGCTACATTTCATTTCTCTCAGTTAAACTTTCAGACAAAAGTTTCTCAATGATTCATTACACTTCCCGTAACAGTAGACAAGGCAGTGAGATATTTTTGTTACAATGTAGGATTAGGACTGAGACCACCCAGGTTCAAATCTCCACACAGCCATGAAGTCCAACAGGGCTTTTAGTTGAAACTGCTTAATAAATAACCAATAGATTTATCTTTATGCATACACCATAGGAATATGAAAAAATCTTGTATTTTCTATTCCTTTCAATTACTTTCAAGCCAGAAGGCAAAGCTGCTAAACGTTTTCCTTTTCTTTATTTGCATGGTTGGCATGGGGACTACATTCATTAACTAGCTGATCAGATTGTGTGTAAAGATCTCTGCAGGGTTTTTATGGTTGGTTGGAAATACAAACTACCGTAGTTCAGCCCTGGAAAAGGGAGATGCAGTTTTTAATGCGATCCATGGCTTAGGCCTAATAGTTATTTCAGTTGCAAGACTGAGTCCTTCAATATATAAAGCAACATATTCTTAGTGCCTCAAAGCATGTAGAGTTGCTTTCCTCTAATCTTGCATAACTGCAGCTCAGTCCCACTCAAGTAATGTCATAATCGTCACAAGCCAAACTTTCCAAGGGGAAACTTATATACATATTTTATTTTTATTTTAAAACTACCGGTACATATTATTTTGAAGGCTGCCAAACTGTTGTTTGTTTTACTCCAACACAGGGATGGGGAACCTCTTCCAGCCTGATGGCCATATTCAATTGTGGAGAAGTGCTCAGGGGCCTCGCTCCAATGGTGGGTGGAGCTGAAAGCAAAGGGGGAGGGGCCAAAGGTAACAGTGATGGGGCAAAAATATAAAATATACCACCATGTTGTAGCTTAAAGCTCTCACTGCCAGTGACTAAGCCTTAGGAGAGGCGTTTCATCCTTTTAGGATAGGGAACAAACTGCACCAAAGCTGGGAAACCATCAATCAGTGGTTGGGGCAGGGGCCATGGCCACGTGGGGAGCCCCAGAGGGCCGGACTGGGAATCCAGGAGGGCCAGCTTAAGCTCCCAGTCCTGAAGTTCCCCACCCTGCTCTAACATATCAGCAATGTGGCAGGTGTAAAGCATTTTATTTAGTATTAAAATGTTTTAGACTGCCTTTCATCAATTATATATAAGGGTGATATACCCCCCAAAAATGGTCACACACCATCAACTGTTACACAAACATAAACATACAACCAAAACAACATTTTAGAAGGACAATGAAATACAGGACAGACTAACCAAGTAAAATACCCAAGCAAACTAAGTTTTTACCTGGTGCCGAAAGAACAACAAAGTTAGCCCCAGTCACACTTATATAGGGAGGGTGTTCCACAATCAGAGCACCACAAAGAGAAGGCACTCTTCCTCATGGATACATAACAAGCAGCTGTTACTTTGAGAAAAGCTTTTCCAGCAGATCTTAAACCACAAGCAGACTGACACAGGGAGGGACGTTCCTTCAGGTATTTGGGTCCCAAGCTGTATAGGGGAAAAGGTCAAAACCAGCACCTGGAATTGGGCCCCGAAGCAAGTAGGCAACCAAGTGGCTTCCCTTTAGCCCAGGGGCAGGCAACTTGTAGCCCTCCAGATGTTTTGGCCTACATCTCCCATCAGCCCTAGCCAGAAGAGCCAATGATGAGGGATCAAAACATGTGGAGGGGAGGCCACAAATTACTCACTCCTGCTTTAGGCAGCTGAGGGCATGCACCTGCACCCTGCTGAGATTATTCCATAGTAGCATGATGGAAGCACACATAAACAGTCCTCAGTCTTATTTTGATGACCCATTTAAGGTTTGTTTGTTTTTTGCATACCTGGGGTTCCCCTGAGTATGCAGCACTCCCACCCCTCTGTCTGTAGGTGGCTCCATTTTGCTGCACTACTGGTCAGCACAGGGCCATTCACTTTGTTACTGCAAGGAATGATGATCGTCAAACATACAGGTATGCACACATACCTGACTCACACATGTAAGTATTGAAAAGGTGAGCTACAGGGAGGTTGTGCTTTATGTTTAGTAGCTACTGAACACAGGCGAAGGCTTAAATCAAAGAATATCAGCTTTATTACAAAATATACAAAGCTATTAACCTAATTAAACTTGGTCCAGCAACTATTACACTAGATCAGGGGCGGGCACATGCATGCCCCCGCCATCCCGCCAAAATTTCTTTAAAAACCTACAATTTTTTCTCCAGAAAAAAAATGGTATCCATAGCAGCTATGGAGCACCCAAATGGCCAAATGTAGTTTGTTTGCAAATTTAGCCTGTTGCTGCCCACGCTGGGGGTAAAAAATGCCCCCCGGACCTCTGGAAGTTGCCTACCCCTTCACTAGATATATATATATGGAACCAGAGAGTAAACAGAAAAAGGGAGCAATGGAGATGGGGGAGTTATGGTTGCCAATAAGGGAGCAGGAAGGTGCTATGGATTTGGCAGGTGGTGTTCGAGGCCTAGACACAATGGAACAATCTCAGAATGCCAATGACATGGGGAAGGACAATGCAGGGGTTAGAATGGAGAGTTGGTAGAGAAACACTAGATAAAATAAGAACGAAAGAAGATTGAAGCAGTTTTACCTGTTTCAGAGGAAAAGGGGTCTAAGGAGGAGCTTTCCCACAGGTTCATGGTGATCTGGAGGTTCGTCAAGAGGGACCAGATACCAGGATAACAGGGATTGTGGTTCAAAAAGCAATAATGGGGGGGGGGGGGGGAATCACCCTCCCTCTACAAAAACTATCAGCAGGTTGTTTCCATTACCATGAAGGCAAAGGCTGTGACGGGGGGACCCAAAGTCCGTACTGTGATCAACAGAATGTTGCCATGTAACATCAAAAAAGTGGGCCTTTTTGTAATGGTGCCCACCTCCTGGAACACCCTCTTCTGTGCGGTTCAGGAGGCAGAAAGTGTGGTGAGTTTAAATGCATTCTGAAAGCCAGTTGATCATAACTCTGCTCTGTTTTATTGAGTTTTCTTACCCTTTTTTAAAAAGTTGTAATTGTTTGTTGTTATATTGCATTATATGTGTATCTTAACAGCAGCTTTTAGTAAAGCTGCATGTAAACCACTTACAGATATTATTATATTAAGCAGTATATAAATTTTATTAACAAATAAATAATAAACAGGATGGGCTATTGATGCGGCATGACCTGGCTTGTGAGCTTTTCAGAGGCATCTGGCTGGCCACTGTTCAATACAGATTGCTGGGCTAAGTTGGACTTTACTCTGATCCAGCACAGCAGCTCTCAATCTACAATAAAACTAAGCCACACTCAACTGAATATATAGAGAAATCCAGTTGCATCATTTAGTTTACTCCTCCAACAAGATATCACAAAATTCAAAAGTTGTCTGCAAATATCTGTCCAACTCTACGATGTGGCACTATAAACAACTGTCACACAATTGTATTATGATTTAAAATGTTGATTTGATTTTGACTGATTTATTATATTTATACCCCGCCTTTTTTCCTGCAAGGAACCCAAGGCGGCTTACATAGTCCTCCTCCTCTCCATTTTATCCTCACAACAACCCTGTGAGGTAGGTTAGGCTGAGAGTCGGTGACTGGCCCAAAGTTTTCTGCAAAGAATTCGGGATAAGAAGCATGATGTAGGAAAGAACAGTTCTTGTTACATTTTATGAAAAGCAATCTAGCCCTTGCAGTTATGTAAAAAAAAAAAAGCTTGAAAGTATATCACTTTCTTGTTGAAAAACTGAAAGAAATGCCCACAATTATTCGTTTCTTCTTTCCTCCCTCCCTCCACTTTTTTTTTAGTTCCATGAACTAAAAAATATACTTTATTATAATTTAAAAGTTTACAGTATGGATTCCCCGATACTAGACTAGAATGTTGGAAGATACACTGGGGTCACCAAGATCCACTCCTGGAAGTTGAGGGGGAGGCACGTACATCTCTTCCCTCTCCCCCTTCTTCAAATGAACACTTACTGCGTGCTGACAGGGTACTAGAAGTTGCCATGGTGTGCCAATCTTGCCCAGGGTCCTTTTCCTCAGGCAGTGCTTATCCTGTCTCTGCCACCTACAAGACAGATCAAGAAGGAAAGAGGGAGTGAGAACTGTGAGTGACTGATAGTAAATAATCCATTATTAAGCAACACAAAGCACATCCCAGCTGACCCGGAGGGAATTTGGCAGCTGCTTCCCTGTGAGGGTTCTGTTCATGCGTTGATGGGTATCATGTATTGTCGGTTCCCAATTACATATGTGTGTGCATGCTTGCTTCTCACTATTGCATGCATACTCAGACATCTCTCATTCCTGAAGGACCTGATTTGAACTCTTTACTCTGCACATGTGCAATGAACAGCAAGTAAATTTGCTCAGCTGCCAGAAATGATTCAGAAGGTCTCATAATGTATTAATATGTGCCTTAACAGAACTGTCCCTAACCTAATCAAACCATCCAGGGCACATCCTGAATTGACCAAACCAGAACATAAGAAGATCCCTGCTGGATCAGACCAAGGGCCCATCTAGTCCAGCATTCTGTTCACACAGTGGCCAACCAGCTGCCCGTGGGAAACCCACAAGCAGGACATGAGTGCAAGAGCACCCTCCCACCCATGTTCCCCAGCAATTGGTGTACATAGGCATACTGCCTCTGATACTGGAGGTACTATACGTATAGCCTTCAGGACTAGTAGCCATTGATAGCCTTCTCCTCCATGAATTTGTCCAATCCCTTTTTAAAGCTATCCAAATTGGTGACCATCATTACATCTTGTGGAAGTGAACTCCATAGTTTAACTATGTGCTGGGTGAATAAATACTTCCTTTTATCTGTCCTGAATCTCCCACCAATCAGCTTCATGGGATGACCCCAATTCTAGTATTATGAGAGAGGGAGAAAAATGTCTCCCTGTCCACTTCCTCCACACCATGCATAATTTTGTACACCTCTGTCATCTCCCCTTACTCGTCTTTTTTCTAAGCTAAACAATCCCAGACATTGTAACCTTTCTTCATAGGGGAGTTGTTCCAGCCCCTTGATCATTTTAGCTGCCCTATTCCAACTCTACATATCCTTTTTTAGGTGCAGTGACCAGAACTGTAGACAATATTCCAAGTGCGGTCACACCATAGATTTGTATAAGGGCAGCATGATCTTGGCAGTTTTATTTTCGATTCCTTTCCTAAGATGCCTAACATGGAATTTGCCTTTTTCACCCAGCCACACACCGGGTCAGCATTTTCACTGAGCTGTTCCACCACAACCCCAAGATCTCTTTCTTGGCCAGTCACCACTAGCTCAGATCCCATCAGCTTACACTTGTAGCTGGGATTTTTTGCCCCAAAGTGCACCACTTTACACTTGCTGACATTGACCTGCATTTGCCATTTTGATGCCCATTCTCCCAGTTTGGAGAGATCCTTTTGGAGCTCCTTACAATCCCTTTTCGTTTTAACCACTTTAAATAATGTAGTGCCATCAGCAAACTTGGCCACTTCACAGCTCACTGCTAATTCCAGATTATTTATGAATAACTTGAAAAGCATTGGTCCCAACAGAGATCTCTGTGGGACCCCACTGTTTACATCCCTCCACTGGGAGAATTTACCATTTATTCTTTTCTTTGCTTTCTGTTCTTTAACCAGTTACTGATCCATAAGAGGACCTCTCCTCGTATTCCATGACTGGTAAGTTTGCTCAGGAGTCTTTGGAGAGTGCCTTTGTCAAAAAGCCTTTTGGAAGTCCAAGTAAACAATGTTTATCAGATCACCCTTGTCCACATGTTTATTGACATTTTCAAAGAACTCTAAGAGGTTAGTGAGACAGGACTTATCCTTGCGGAAGCCATGTTGATTCTTTTTCAGCAGGGCGTGTCCTCCTTGTCCTTCTATATGCTTACTAATTTTATCTTTAATAATGCTTCCAACCAATTTACCCAGAATAGACATTAAGCTAACCAGCACGTAATTTCCCAGATCCCTTTTTAAAAATTGGTGTTACATTGGCCTTTCTCCAGTCTTCTGGCACAGAGGCTGATTTTAGGGACATGTTACATATTTCTGTTCAAAGATCAGCAATTTCATATTTGTATTCTTTATGAACTCTAGGATAGATACAATCTGGGCACGGTTACTTTCAATTTGTAAATAAAGTTGAGAACTTCATTTTTTGTCACCACTATTTGCCTCAGACTCCCTTCAGGCACAGGTATCTGTCCTATATCTTCTGCAGTGAAGACATGAAAATTCATTCAGCTTCTCTGCAATCTCCTTATCCTCCTTTAGTACTCCTTTAACTCCATTGTCATCTAACAGTCCAACTGCCTCCCTAGCTGGTTACCTGCTTCTGATATCTTTAAAGAATTTTTTTATTGCTGGCCATGATGTTGCTAGTGATATGATCCTCAACATGCTTTTTTTGTGCCTCCTTTTTGCAAGCTTCAGCTTGCTTTTGTTTTCCTCATTTGGGCAAGACTTCCACTTTCTGAAGGAAGCCATATTTTCTCTAATAGCTTCCTTGCCCCTGCTTGTTAACCATGCTGGTGACCTCTTGGACTTGGTGCTACCTTTACTAACCTGTGGTATACATTCCAGCTGAGCTTCTATTGTTGTGGTTTTGAGTAACCACCAAGCATTTAAAGGATTTAATCCTCTTGACTTCCCCTTTCAACTTCCAGTTTCATAGAAGTCAAATATGACTGTGTTGGACTTCTTTGGCAATTTCCCACTTAAATATATATTAAATCGCATAGCATCGTGATCACTGCTTCCAATTGGTTTAACAACATTTACATCTCGTTCTAGGTCCTAGGCAACACCACTTAGGATTAAATCCAGGGTTGCCTCCCCTCTGGATGGTTCCATAATCAATTGTTCTAGGGCACAGTTGTTTAGGGCATCGAGAAGTTTAACCTTTTTGTCGTGACTGGAACATGCATTTATTGTTTTCAATCTCAAGATCACCCTGAATATTCTAGTCCGAGGTAATGATAGTATGTTCCTAGTACTAAATTAGTTTTGGAGCCCGGTGTCACCCGTAGCACTTCTGTGGAGGAGTCTGCCACTTTTAGGTTTTCTAGTCTCCTCAACACTATGCCCTCTTTGTCGTACAGAGCAAACACCTCCTCCAGTAGCTCTTCCCTATCTGTTGTTCATGTGTCTCTCTCTCCCACTCCCGCTCTCTCCAGGCAGAACGTCAAACCCAGCTCACAGGTTTCTTTGTAGAGTTTTATTAAGCAAAAGCAGGGCAACTCAGGTGGTTGCAGAAAAGTGTTACACAAAAGTAAAGAAAGTGATTCAAGGCCATTTATCCCCTCAATGGGAAGTCAGGAAGGTTAAACAGTTGATTCTGCACTGAGGTGTTTCGTGCTTCCTCACCCTCAAACTAGAGAACCGACTCCGCCCCTAAGGCGGGTCAAAAGTCTTGTTAGCCAACCGAGCTGATCAACAGAGACGTCAACTGTTCTTACCTACGTAATTTACACCGTTCTTGGGCATCAGTTACCGAGGCTGGTTTCGCCCCCCCTCCCCCTCCCCCGTTCCCAGAGATTCTTCTCCCCCCCCCCCTTCCACGGCCTCTAGCTCTAACCTTGACAACGCAGCTGGGTCCTGGTTATCTTCACAGAGAGGCATCTCTGCGGCCTCCTCTTTCCCCTCCCCATCTGTTCCAGAGTCCATTCCCACAGAATCTGACCAGTGCTGTTTTGGAGTTAGGGAGTCAGAACTGGAGGGGCTAGAAGAGCTATCCCCGACACGATCCTTCCTATATGGTTTATATCCAGAAATGACCGTATCCCACTGGTTCTCTCCATTCCACTAGGTTTCCGTTATGCCTACTATCTCTAGGTTCTCCTTTAAAACCAGACACTCCAACTCTCCCATTTTGGCTCAGTGCATTCTAGCATTTGCATAGAAACACCTATACATGGTGTCCCATTCCAGATGTCTCTGTTGTGTGCATCTGCTGCTGTGGCACTTATAGATTTCATAGATCATAGAGTTGGAAGGAGCCTACAAGGCCATTGAGTCCAACCCACTGCTCAATGCAGGAAACTAGAGGAGGGGTCTCCCATCCAAGTAATAACCAGGCCTGACCCTGCTTAGCTTTCCACACCCAGACAAGCTGAGCCAGCATAAGCCACTTAGGCCTCTTTGACTGGCTATCATGTTTCACGATATGCTCATGGCCTATTTCCTTCCCGTCTACATTTGGGCAATCGGAAACATTTTCCTCTTCATCCCCTAGGGATGATTCAACCCAAACCAGATGCTTCCCCCAGGGTTCAGTTTAAAAGCTGCTCTACCACCTTTTTAATGTTTAGTGCCAGCAGCCTGGTTCCATTTCGGTTCAAGTGGAGCCCATCCCTCTTGTACAGGCCCGGCTTGTCCAAAAGTGTTCCCCAGTGCCTAACAAATCTGAACCACTTTTCCTACACTACTGTCTCATCCATGCATTGAGACTCCTCAGTTTCGCCTGTCTAACTGGCCCTGCACGTGGAACGGTAGCGTTTTAGAGAAAGCCACATTGGTGGCCCTGGATTTCAACCTTCTACTTAGCAATCTAAATTTGGCTTCCAGGACCTCACAACTATATTTCCTTACATGATCGGTACCAACATGGCCCATGACCACTGATTCCATCCCAGCACTATCTACAAAGTTATCTAGATGGTGTGTGATATCTGCAACCTTCACACTAGGCAGGCAATTTACCATGTGGTCTACACACCCATCACAAACCCAGCTGTCTATGTGTCTAATGCAGTGCTTCTTAATTATTTTCTGTCATGCCCCCCCTAGGAAGAAGAAAACATTTCGCGCGCCCCGCGCGACTGTAAATAGTATCATTTGTCTATAAAATTGTTATAAGTACACCTCTGCATAACACTGTATCCTTATTAACGTATAAGAGAATAAAAAAAGAAAGAAATGTGGATCAATTTACAACAAAGAATAGCTTTATTAACTGTAGCAGAAAAGATTTAAAGGAGCACAGGATTTAAAGGAACACAATATTAAAAAAAACTTTTAACTGAGGTCAAACGAGCCCCCCTTTACGGAGCCTCGCGCCCCCCCTGGGGGGCCCGCCCCACTATTTGAGAAGCACTGGTCTAATGTAATCAGCCTTTCAATTCTATAACAACCTCACACATTAATCAACTTTTCATCTTTTGTAATAAACTGTATTTTATTGATCCACATGTGTGCGGCCCACAGGTCTTCAGTGTGGCCCCATGTGAGTGTTGCAGATGCCCAAGCTGCTGCCACCGCACCCACTCTGATACCAAATCGTGCCCCACAAGCCCACTGCTTAAGCTGTATGGTGGGCTGGGGAGAGCACTGGAAAGATCTAAGCCGAGCTGGAATAAAGCAGTGAAGCAAAAGGTTGCCTCAGTTGGGCTGTCTCCTTCCTATTTGCTATCGTCCTGGGAGAAAGCTACATTTCTAGTCAAGCAGAGACTGACTGACATCAATTTTCAAGAGCTCCATGCAGCGGCCCAGGGCCCATGTTCCCCTCTGTCACTGGGCTTGTCGGGCCTTTATCCTAAAAATGGGATGCTCTATTTAGAGTGGTTATCTATCCCTAAATACAGGAGAGCATTCTCCTTAGCCCGATTTAATGTTCTACCCTCCAAACTTTTGGATGGCACAGTAAAATCCCAGTGAAAAATAGATGCTGCCTCTACAACAACGAGGAGGTGGAATCTGTTGTGCATGTTCTATTTAATTGCAGTTTCTATCGAGGGGCGAGAGAGACTCTAATACATCCAATCACACAAACTTTCCCTGGACGATCTTTAGAGTCTCTTTTGACCATTTTGCTTGATGGCTCAAATAGTTTAATCACTAAGGAAGTTGCAAAATTCTTGAATGTTGCTATTTTCACTAGGCCTTCCATGCTTGCCTGAATTGGTTTTATTGTATGTTTTTATTCTGAGTGTACAACTGAGAGCTGGTATATCTTGTTTGTATTGTATATATATATTGGTGTGGTCGGTAGACCGTAAATAAACATAATATAATAATAAAGATCTAAGCAGAGCACTTTGAAATTGCAGAGGAAAGGCACAAGAAAAGGAATCCTCAAAACAGCCATTTTTAAAAAAGCCTAGCATTGAGTTACCAGAGCAGAAAAGGAAGATGAAGAACAAGGAAAAAACCTTACACTGGTGGAGTCAATGAGCGTGAGGGAGGGAGAGTGGTAAGCAGCACAAATGAGCGAGCCCTTCTTTCATGCATGAGCCACACCACTGGGGTGTAAAACCTGAGGGAAGGTTACCACAAATTCTTTCACCTTCCTCACCTCATTGTCTGTAGCAGTGGCAGCTCCTGGAGGACAGGCGAGAGTAAAGGCCCATGTGAGGTGATGGACTAGCAGGGTTCTCCAACCTTGGGTCCCCAGATGTTGCTGGACTACAGCTCCCAGAATCCCTTGCCATTAGCCATGCTGGCTGGGTATGATGGGAGCTGTAGGCCAGCAACATCTGGGGACCCAAGGTTGGAGAGCCCTCACTAAGGATTGCCCAACAGAGCAATGGCATTATGGGCATTTTATCCGACACATATGGAAGCTTTCAGCTTTTTAAGTTACCTGTACCTCTTGTCCCAAAAATGTGGTGATTCTACCTGTGTGACAGTGCAATCAGGGAGATGGAGGAATGCCCCCTCCAAGATTGTAATAAAAGAAATGAAGTAGGCCACCAAGACCCACCGCAATTTTCAAGTGGTCCACACACACCAAAGTGAACTGCTGACCTAAAAAAATAAACCAGGCTGATGTTTCATAACATCTGATGTCTGAGGAGAGAGAGGCAGGCAGGCAGGGGAAGATCACCTCAGGCCCCTGCTCCAGCTGGACTGTCCCCTTCCTTCCTCCGCAGGAGTTTCTTCCATCAACTGCCTGTGAGATGGATCCTTATGTTATTATAATATTGTCTAACCTACCTCACAGGGTTGTTGTGGGGATAAAATGGAGAGGAAGAGGATTATGTAAGCCGCCTTGGATTCCTTGCAGGAAGAAAGGCGGGGTATAAATATAATAAATAAATAAATTTCTATTCAGAAGGGAGTCCCATTATTTTCAATGAGGTTTACTCCCATGTAGGTGAGTGCAAATTTACCTAGCTATTTACCTAGCAGGTGGTCTTCCCTGAACTTAGTGAGATCTGCTACTAAATAAGCATGCATAGGATCAGGCTACAAATAGCAAATTGTGGTTTGAGTGCTGTAAAAATACACTTCCGCCGTTATTTGAAGCCCTTCGATGTCAGAAGGAAAGGATGGGAGGCCCACTTTCAAAGAATCACTTAAAGCAGTTCAATGTAATATTGGTGCAATATGATCCATCTTAAATTCCAGCAACAAAAACTGCGAATATCCTCACATATTGCTGCTATTGTGAATGGGATTACAGTTCTTATCTTGTATGCATTTGGGCTTTGTGCAGAAATGTCACAAACCGTGTGTTGCCTTTTACATTCATGGCCTTTTAGCCCCATTGTTTACACTACAGTCATGCCTTGGATTGAGAGCATAATTCGTTCCGGAAACGTGCTTGTAATCCAAAACACTCTTATATCAAAACGAAATCCCCCCAAAAAAATTTGTACAGAGATTTTTAATTTAAGCCGTACTACAGTACTTGTATTGCAAGACGTCGCTTGTATATCAAGTAAAAAAAAAAAAAATTTAAAAATTTGCTTGTCTTGCAAAACGCTCTCAAACCAAGTTACTTGCAATACCTTGGATTGCAAGTAACTTGGTTTGAGAGCGTTTTGCTCTCACTGTATTTGCTTCTTCTCCATCCCCACATGCATGTGATTATCTGCCAACTAACTCTTCATACATTCGACAAAGTGGGCAGGCATCTTCCACGAGAGTTTTACAGCACAACCAGCCAAATACAACTTGAGAGTCCCAAGTAGGGCTTACTCCACGTGCATCTATGTAGTACAGCCTTCTTCAACCTAGTGCCTCCAGATGTGTTGGCCTGCAACTCCCATAATTCCCAGCCAGCAATGGCCATTGCTGTCTGGGAATTATGGGAGTTGGCGGCCAACACATCTGGAGGGCACCAGGTTGGAGAAGGCTGGCGTAGCGCAATCGTAAGCACACTTACTAGGAGGCAAGTCCCTTTGAAATCAGCGCGACTTCCTTCCAAATACACATGCTTGGAATTCTATTGTAACACGGCTGCTGGCCACACTTGAAAGGCCACGTTCATTCCCAATTACGCCCCTACTATTTGCACTTACCTCTTATCACTCCAGAGCGCAGGGGGGCTTATTTTTCCTAACGTGTGGCAGATGAGTCATTTCTGGCAACCTTCATGAGCAAAGCAATGAAAAGAGGCGGCGGCGGCCTCCGCTTTTCACCGTCCTAAGATTAGTTGCGTGCCCCGCCGTCGCTCGGAGACAGCTCCAGGGGCGGGGGCTTTGCAGCCGTGGGGGCGGGCCCGGCAACCTCCGCCCTGCCGCGGCAGCGCGCCCGGCTGTGCACGGAGAGGCGGCTCTCCAAGCCGGTCCCTCCCACGGTTCCCCCAGGAGTCGGGTGGCGCGCGGCGTGAAAGAAAGGCCAGCCAGGCAAGAGTTAAAGGGCCAGGCCCGCCTGCCAAATGGCTGGCCCGGCGAACGGTATTGCCTGTGCGCGCTTCTCCGCTGAAGAGGCTCTTGGGAGGCAGGCCAGGGATTGACCAGCCCTGAGGGCCGTGTCGACGAGCTGCAACGGAGCCTGACCCAGCCGACCCCTTCGTAGCATTTCTCGAAAGAGAGAGGGGCAACTGTTTGGCTGTTTCGATTATTTCCGGGTTCTCATTGGTGAAACCACTTTTAAATATTCCCCGAAGTGGAAATGAGAGTTGGCCTTTGAAATCATTGGAGAAACTCAGAATTTTACTGTACTTGGGCAATAGGGAGTCGTGCTCCCCCCCACACACTTCTGCCCGCCCCAAAACAAAGGTTTCTTCTTCAGTTCAGCTCTTTCATGTGAACTGTTTAGTGCTTTTGTGTTCTAAAAAATGAGTTTTAAAAATAGCCCTGCCTGTGCAAATACCCATGACAGTCCATTATCCCCATTTTTCAAGTTGCAGAAGCTGACGCTGAGAGTTGTTTGTAGCAACCCTGCAGGCTAGTCCAGTGTTAATACCGCAGCTTGGGGAGTCAGGCTGTTGCTGAAAGAGTACCGTACAACAACCCTGCAATACAGTCCAGTTTTAATGGACGATAAGAGGAGAGGCTGAGGCTAATTTGGATTTCCAGCCCACAGAGGTCAATTTCCTTAAAATTCCCCTCAGACTACCTCCCAAATCAAATCAAATGAGTTGCATGCTGCACTGAGTTGCATGCAGTTGCATTGCACTTTCAAGTTTCTAAAAATTCCCCTCAGTCAAACTTCACACAAAATAGCCACGTTACAAAGAATTCCTGACTTTGCTGATACTTTGCCATAGCGGGTGGGAGGAACACGGAGGCCGAGTTCACCCAGTAAGCTTTGTGTCTCATCAGGGATTTGAGAAAATGGTTGTCCCTTGCCTTGCCTAAGACCAACATGCTAACTACTACACTACACTGGATCTCCTTATGACAGGCAGGATATGTGTGGAGGGGGATATTGCAGGTCCCCAGGGGAATGCAATGTCTGTGATTTATGCACAGAAACACATTGTACACACATGGGGGGTTGGATCCACCTACTGTCCATGTTTGTGAATATGCTTGGTTATCACTGCAGTGTTGTCTATAAATGCCGTCCTCTATTTTTGCCATGTGGGTGAATAGCAGCCATTCCCTTATTTAGGATAATGTGACAGGGTGCATTCAGTTTTTCTTTGCTATATATTTTAAATTGTACTCCACTTTAGCTATTTTGAAGGTAAAATTGGATGAGGGCCAATGAATAATAATATAATAATAATATAAATTTATATTGCACTCTACACCAGAGCACAGTACAATATACAAAATAAATCAAACAATAATAATTACAATTTAACTAAAACTACATTAAAATACTTAAAATGGGCTACAATCCAAGTAAATTTAAATTACAACAAATAATTAAAACCATCAAGCAATAAAACTAAAATCACAGCAATTACCCAGTTCGCACTAAGTCTAACACCTATGTCTCCAAGTTGAGCAGATAGGTTTTCAGGTCACGCTTGAATTTACTCAACTCTGATTCCATCCGAAGATGTAAAGGGAGAGAGTTCCACAATTGTGGAGCCAAATGAGAAAATGCCTGGAGCCTAGAATTTGCCACCTTCATCCAAGGCACTTCCAAGAACCCTGAGTCTGCAGATCGGGTTCTCCTAAGAGGTGTGTGCTATGTGACCAACTCACCCAAATAATTGGGAAGGGAAGAGCGTAGTGCCTTAAATGTCAAGACAAGATTATTAAAATAAGTCCTTGCCCTGACCAGCAACCAGTGCAATGCTCTACGGTGATGAGAAACATGAGAATAATGGGGCAGGTCAAGAACCGCACGTACAGCACTATTCTGCACCAAAATAAGGGGACGAAGCAAAGAAGTTGCTGAACTGAAGTTGAATCCCAACAAGATTGAAGTCCTGTGGATAGGCGGTTCTCATGCTCAGGAATTGGGTATGCAGCTTGTTCTGCATGGGGTTGCACAGCAGATGTGTAACTTGGGGGTACTCCTTGATTTGGTTTTGTCACTCAACGCTCAGGTGACCTTAGTGGCTAGGAGTGTGCTTTACTAGCTTCAGCTGATTTGCCAGCCACGACCATTCCTGAGCAGAAATAGTCTGGCCAAGGTGGTTCATGCTCTGGTAACCTCCAAATTAGATTAATGTAATGCATTGTACATGGAGCTGCCCTTGAAGATGACCCGGCCGGAAGGTTCAGCAGAATGCAGCTGTCTGAATTGTAACTGGTGCAGCCAGATGGAATCATACTACACTGATTCTGAAGGGGCTGCACTGGCTGCCTATATGTTTCCAGGCCCAGTTGAAGGTACGGATGCTTGCCTTTAAAGCTCTAAATGGTTTAGGACCCAAATATCTGCAGGAATGTCTCTCCCGATATCCTTCCCATGACCTAAGATTGTCGGGGAGGCTCTTCTCCAAATACCTCAGATACATTATGTGACTACAAAGGAAAGAACCTTCTCTTTTGTGGCACCCCCATTATGGAATACCCTCTCTGTGGAGATATGGCTGGTGCCAACATTGCAGTTGCTTGGGCACCAGCTGAAAACCTTCTGTTTGCCCAGGCATTTTAATTTTAATTGCTTGATGTGATTATTCTCTTCTTTTGAATTTGCTGCCTTTTCTTCTTATGATTATGTTGATGGGCAGAGCAATCCTATGACTCCTAGACAGCGTCTAGAGGGCCATAGGGTTTTTCGGAGTCCCAGCTCTAAGGTCAGAAAAGAGCTCCAATCTTGGAGCTGAGACTCCGCGCTCGGAGTACCCTCCCCTCCCCACCGGCGTGGAAAGAACTGTGCTGGCTGTTTCTCCGAGGTCATAACAGCGACCTTAGAGAAGGGGTTCAGGAGACGTTCTGGGGTGCGGGAAGGGGAGGAGACTGCCACTGCTAACATACAACGTATCCTGGAGGCACCTCAGCCTCCTTCCCTTCCCGTCCGAAGCGCTGCAGTTAGATGGCTAAAATTGGCCGTCTAGCTGATTTGCAGGGCGGGAGGAGCACGGAGGCAATCTTCGCCTCCATGCTCCTCCCACCCTCCATAGGGTTCCCATAATCCTTCAGGTTCGGAGGCTTATGGGCACCCCCATTGGATTGCACCCTTAGTATTTTTATTGTATTTTACTGTGGTTTTAATCAGCTTTTGTCCACTGCCCTGATATCCGCAAGGATGACGGGCGGTTCAAAATGGTTTTAGTAAAAATAAAATATACATTTCATAGATGACAACTGGGTGTATGAGTAGAGTGGATAAAAATTCATTTTGATTGGCATCATCTTGCTGTAAAGCAATTGGGTAAGGCTCTGCATTGTGCACAGCTAATTGTAATCAGCTGTGCAGAACTTGACTTCAATCAAATCAATGGGTTTTAAGCTCCCTCTAGATGAAAGTGATGAATAGCAAGAAGTTCACTAACTAAAGTAATAAATACGCTGGTTTACATTTCTGATTAGGCCTTGATTTAAATTTATTTTCTGAACTAAAATTTTGTTGTACAACAGCATCCCTAATTTGGAATTTCCTTCAATGTGATGTGTGACATGTGCAAGAGATGCTTCTAAAAATCAGATGGGGGCATTACATGTTCCTGGAATGTATGCTCTTCCTTGAATAAATGTCCAACATGCTGAATTTTAAATGGCAAGCAATAAATTGTTTCTTAGAAATATAAATAGCTCAAAGGGAAAGATATAATTATTAAATAAGTCAGGGCAGATGCAATTCAGCAGGTAATATATAACCTATTGACTTAGATAGGTGGCTTCCCTAGATAGGTGGCTTCCCTAAGAGTTCAGATAAATGTCTTATTGAGTTAGATTTATTGCCTTCTGTAATAGAGTTATAAAATGGACTGGATGTTCTACATTAAGCTGCAGTTGCCATTTACTGATTCACCTAATTTCTCACTAAAACATCAATAAACCTCTTGTTGCATATTAAAGATGTAGCAAATGTTAAATCTGTAGGTGGCAAAATTAATGTCTACATTATTTCATTGTGAATAGGAAGCAATACCATAATGTAAACATCCCCAAGAGACTATTCCAGAGAACCTTTATATAATTCTTGGAAATCTGTTCTCCTTTGCAGCAAAAGCTGCTGTGGACTTGGGAACAAGTAGGGTCACTATCTCACTTCCCTCATCCTTTAAAAACTCCAAAGCAGTTAATGTTGAAACATTGCTTCCACTTTTTTTCTTTTCTTTTTTTAAAAAGGGGATGAATGTACATTCAATTGAATACAAGTACATACAGCATTTAAAACAACAACAGATATTGGAAGTTGTCTTATACAGAGTCAGACCATAGGGCCATCTAGCTCAGTGCTGTAGACTTTACACTGACTGGCAGTGACTCTCCAGGGTTTCCGATGAGCCTTTCGCAGACTTACCTGGAGATGCCAAATTAAGGTAACCTGGGACCTCCTGCATGCAAGTATGTGCTCTGTGTCTGGGAGGGGCAGCAATACAGAAAACAGAATTAGCATTCAGCTCCACAGGGCAGTATATAAATAAAATTGACTGTAAACTCTGGGAGAAAAAAAATGCAATGAGCCCTGATTTGCTGGCTGGGGCATGATGGGAGTTGTAGGCCAAAAACATCTGGGGACCCAAGGTTGGAGAACACTGAATATCTGCACTCTGTCTATTGGGACAATTCAAGATCCCCCCCCCAAAAAAAAACCTCATCCTGCTTTCAAACAAATAGTAATTGTAAAACACTATTATGTGTAATTTAAGAAAAACTACAAACAAAATCAGGGATGTATTGCTTATTCTATTTACTAAATGTGAGCCACTGTGGTGTGACGTATACAATGGCACCCCCTCACTTCAGCCAGCCTAATTGGATGTACGTATATACATGGCAGGGTTGGATGTAACAGGAGATATAATAGTGCAAGGGGGCAATTGCTGTGCCACACTAAATATAGCCATATTCCTAAATAATAGCTTTTGCCAGAACCTACAAGAAAAGTGATTTAAGATATGAGTTGTTTTTAGAAACATATGCCAACATTGTTCAGCTGTTGTTCATCCATGTGGGAAAATCTAAGGAAACAACTCGCTTTTCCATTACTATAATGATCCAAATTAATATTAAAGAGAAGCATCAATATTTTCATCTATGTAGATCAGTGAGTTAATTTTAATCATAGGTGTAGCTAAGGAACTTTGCTGTCACACTGCATTTAGTTTTATGTTGCTGTTGTATAGAGAGTGATTAGCTTCACTTAAAATTATGCTTGCGACTAGAATTTATTATACATGTTTTAGTCTAATACAATGTAATTACTTGGATAGTGGATTTGGAAACAGTTACTAGTAAAAATTTCTTATAAGCAGGGGTGAAAATATGCAGGCACAATCAGATAAGAAGGTCCAGCATAAGACTTAGCAGTGGTATATGAGCACCTCCATAAACTATAAGCACGACTTCTTTTTTAAATTTTAAATGTTCAGAAAGCTGTCATGGGAAGTAGAGGCAGTATTTAATTTCTAAAAGAAAGGTGGCAGGTCAAGCTTACATGGAGTCCTCCCATCTTGCCTAGAAGGAAGACCTGTTCCGTGTGTGTGTGTGTGTGTGTGTGTGTGTGTTAGTCTGAGTGCAGCTGGTAGAAGACAGCTTTATATATTCAATATGTAAGGTCGTAGTAGCTACATTTCTGGAACTCTGGCAAAACAGGGCTAGGAAGAGGAAGTGTTAAGAACTTTCCCTCTCATCCACCACTTTTCTGTTACAAATCAGCCCCTAACTTTGCCATATTGGAGCTGTTTGGCAGACATCCATGTTCACATACCCAGGGAACATGTAGTTCTAGCTAATAGCACCCACCTGGAAGCCATCTTAAAACCATTAGCACAAGATGCTTATGACACAAGGGATCTTTAATAGACTGGGCTAGTGTTATTGGGGCCTGTTTCACACACACACACACACACACACCTGTTATGAGTATATATAGTCATAATCATCTGTCTATGACTGTAGCTCGCACATAAGACCACAGCAGGCCCCAGCAGGAGTTTGGGTAAGCTTGGGTTAGTGAGAAATGAACAGCCTCAGCTTCTTGCTCAAGGCTCTCCAACCTTGGGTCCCCAGATATTGCTGGCCTACAGCTCCCAGCATACCCAGCCAGCATGGCTAATGGCAAGGGATTCTGGGAGCTGTAGTCCAGCAACATCTGGGGGCCCAAGGTTGGAGAGCCCTGCTCTTGCTGGACTGGCAAGAAAGATGCAAATGAGGGTTTGAATGGAGAGTGATTGGAATCTGGGAGGCATGAATGGGCAGCTGCTGGAGTCTTGCAATAATCAAATTAACACGCATGGCCTGAAGGGACAAGAGAGCAACTCCTGAAAAGGAATTGAAACGGGGGGGGGGGATGGCCCCAACCCTGGACAGGACTCCATCAGAGGCTTAAACTAATCAGATAAGGGGAACATACAAAGGCTTCCCCCTATGGGGGTTACACGTACCTCTCCGCGGCTCGGGGTTCTCCACAGCTCACCCCTCCGCACCGCCGCCGGCCTGCTCTCGATCTTCTGAGCGGCGCGGAGCGTTCTCTGCGCCGCCGGAGCTGCCGCAGCAGCAGCAGCCACATCCTGCTGCTCCTGCACGCTGCTGGACCCCTGTGCTATGTTTTTGGCGGGGGGAACCAGGGCAACAGGGCTTAAACAGCCCTGTTGCCCTGGTTTCCCCCGCCAAAAACATAGCGCGGGGGTCAAGCGCACCAGAGCAGGGTCCCGTCGCGTCACTTCTGCCGCACCGGCCGTGATGTGACGGGACTGACGCGGGCAGCTCTCCGTGGAGTGCGAAGAGCCAGGTAGGCCTACGCTCGCCGCGGAGAGCCCGTGTGGGCCAAGTTCGGGCCTCACTCGTGCCTGCGCGGGCAAAAGTTACATCCCTACTACGTCCCCCTATAACACCCTTCAAAAGCCCTAGCCTCACACAAAGGATAAGATACCCTCTGCCACAGGCACACAAAGACAGAGTGATCAATGGTGATTAAGAACATCAGGGAAACAAAGGAAGCCCCCGCCCCTCTCATGTAGCAAGGAACTAAGGGAAAGGTATAAGAACTGAGGATTTAGTAATGGAAAGGTGTGTCAAGGGAGCCATCATAAATGCTGGCATGTTGAGACGCAGGCCTCTTGATCACTTCCTGCCTCCATGGCAGGGACCCCCAACAGACAAGGTAGTAACCAGGACTTCTTTCTCTAACTATCCCTTTTAGACGGGAGTCTTTCTTCCACTCCTTTTCTATCTGTAGGCTACTAGGGCAAACAGGGACTCCTTTCTCTTAGAATTACAGAGCGTGCTTGCAATAGTGTAAGTGTATTTTGCTGCCTGAAATCATTGGGTTTTCTGTACCACCAGAAGTAAGATGCTGTACCTGCTCTATATGTCAAAGGTCTCCCTCATGAGGGCTCCTCCTCCCTCAACTGGCACCACCAGCAGCCATTCCAGCGGGCTGTGCAGAGGGAGATGAGGAAGCGCAGGGCCATTCCACCAGCCCTGCCAGAAGAATTAATCCCCCCCTTCTTCCCTACCCATTCATTTTTCCTTGAGTGTCCTATCTTTTTAGATTGTAAGCCTGAAGGCAGGGACTGTCTTGTTTAATTGATTATATGTACAGTAAGTCGTTCTGGGAGCCTTTTTGGCTGAGGAGCGGCATAAAATATTTCAAATAAATAAATACACTCTTTCTTTCTGACTCTGTGTGTGTGTGTGTGTGTGTGTGTGTGTGTTCAGTCAGTGTTAAAGGGCAAAGCACAAACTTCACCCAGCTGCGCACATCTTTACTCCAGCCAAAGATCCCAAACCTTTTGCAAGAGTTAGCCTCTCTTCTTAAGGGAATCTAATACCCAGATTATCTGTCGTAATACAGTTTATGCAGCCACATCAAGTGCCAACTTGAATGTGTGAAAAAACTGTGAATGGACCATCACAGATCAACCACCATAGATAGTGTTTTATTATCCCCTCACCTTAAACATAATGCTTTTCAAAGATGTTTGACACCATTTCAGTGGAAATCAGTTACCAGAGCTCTGGAAATAAAAGGAGAGCGCATTGCCCAAATGATAACAAAACCCAATCTTTTCTAACTGTACAACTACATATTAATGACTGCAAATTATTTTATAGTTGATCCCAAGTTATCTTCCAGTTTTGAAAAAATACCAGCTGTAATGTATTATTGATAGGTAAGGCAATTCAAAAGTTCAGTATTTGACAATTCAAAGAGTATTGTGAAAAAAATCTGGGTAGATTTTTGAACAAGTTTTTTTTAAAAAATTCTCAGATAACCCTCATGGCAAACAGGTTGTGTGCGTGGAATCTGCAAGAAGCTGCAAGGTTCAGCTCCTAGGAGGAGGAGCAATTTGTGAAGGATAGGTGAAGTTGTACTATAGTGGCTAAGAGACAGATCTATCAGGGAGTTGTCAAAGGCCCACTCTGCCATGAACTGGGACCTTAAGCAAACCATACTCTCTGAGCCTCAGTCCTTCCATCTGCAATATGGGGGATAATATTGAGTATCCTTATATGGTTATAAGAATTACAGTTAGAGAATGCATGTGAACTGCTTTGTACTCTGAAAGCACTATACAGATGATGATGATGATGATGATGATGATGAATAATGCAACATTAATTTTCTCAGGTTTTTGCCAGGTATCCAAAGCAACCAATGTCCAATGTAGATAACAGAAAGAGGGTCAAAATCCTATTTCTTTTAATTAGATTTCCTAAGTAGGTTGGAGTATTCACTGGCAGCTGCTAGTGCAGCCCCACTGATGTCAGGGTAATACATATTATAACATCAATAATACAGTAATATCTTGGATTGCAAGTAACTTGGTTTGAGAGCGTTTTGCAAGACAAGCAAATTTTTAAATATTTATTTATTTATTTATTTTTCTTGATATACAAGCGACGTCTTGCAATACAAGTACTGTAGTACGGCTTAAATTAAAAATCTCTGTACAAATTTTTTTGGGGGGATTTCGTTTTGATATAAGAGTGTTTTGGATTACAAGCACGTTTCCGGAACGAATTATGCTCTCAATCCAAGGCATGACTGTACTTTTGTAGTGTTGATATATCCAATGCCATCCCCGCTACAAGAGTTGTAGTAGCAATGTCTCTTATTACAACTGGCATCCGTGACAACTGACAACTCCCTTCTCCTTTTCTGTCATTTTTTAAAAAGATTGTGAGCCTGTGGGTTTTCTGTTATTGTTCCATGCCTAGTGCAAATCAGGTACTTGTACATGAAGAGGAGGGTGACAACTACAACTACCAGAGCCACTGGTATTTTGGGAAAGTTGTAAGTCAGCAAGGCCCCTTACGTGGGTGCAAGAACTTGTACACACATTGTAACTATTTCCAGAGGGTAGTTGTGTTAGCTGATTGCAGCAAACATGACAAGTCATGGGCACTTTAAAAACTAACACATTTATTCTGGCATAAGCTTTTGTGCCTCTGATGTGGGCTATAATCCACCAAAGTTAATGCCTGAATAAATTTGTTAGTCTTTAACCAGAAGACTCGTTTTTGTGCACACATAGCTGCCTTTCTTTCCTGAACAAGCAGCCTGTTCTGCTGCTCTGCTGAGCTGCTTTTGAATCTCTTACGAGTTCTGAAACTCATACCTTGCTAATATGGCTGCTGGGGGTGTACACACAGATCTGCCTTCACGCTTCTCCAAGTCTTGGCTGTAGTCATATCATTAAAGAGAAGTAACGGAAGTATAAATGCATTTACCATTCTTCTTGCTTGTATTTAACACTTACCTCCCTTGAATGATAAGAGCAATTTACCACTGATATTCATAATTAGCTTCACAGAAATCAGTATCCAGCAATTTAGTAAGTCCATGCCATTCATAAGAACCACGTTATTAATCAACATTTTATATAAAACTGCAGGTACATTCAGAATTTTGTTCAATTATTATTATAAACATGGTTTTGGAGAGGACTATTACATACACAGAGTTAGCAGAACCAGCTGTTTGATAAAAACAACAGCAGACAACCATGAAAGCACTGATTATTGGAAAACAAGTCTTCTACTTTGGGAACATTGACTGCAGAACCAAAAATCCCAGACCAAGCCTTGGTTATTTTGTCTCTAACAATGAAGATCAGATTCTGTTCATTGTCTTGTGTTTATTTAGAGGTGCTTAGACATCTCCAACATCACAGTTCATCTTCATCTGATAGGGCATCAAGATAGTCTGTATCAACATATAATAGGAATCCTGAAAACAGACTGTCTGCCCATGTGGGATCAGCAAAGAGGCCATTCTGATCAGTGTAGAAGATCTCAAGCCATACTTCATCCTCTGGCTGAAGATAAATCACTGTTGACCCAGAAGCTACATCGTGGTTTCCTGTGTTAGCATCAAATGTCTTTATCCGGAACTTGCCATTATGAACTAGGCCAATGGCAAGATGTTTATTAGCCAAGGTGATATCATAGGAGAAGTAATAAATCCCTGGGATGGCACATATGAACTTCCCATTTGAAGGATTGTAATGTCCTCCTTCATTGAACAGGACTTTATTGAATATGATTGGCAATCTTTCTTCTGGGTAACTCGTGGTGATCCCGACAGAGAAGGCAGATTTCAGTACTATTTTTCCACACTTACAGATTCCTGGTAAACCTGTTTTTCCTCTTTCTCCTTTATCCCCCTTCGGGCCTGCTGGACCAACTGGGCCCATGTCCCCTTTAGCGCCTCCCATTCCAGTAGGTCCTCTTTTACCAGGTTCTCCTTGGTTTCCTTTCTCCCCAGTTTGTCCTACAGGACCAGTCTTTCCCCTTAAACCTTTTAAAAAAAGGAATTCAGTAATTATTATTAAACATACAATTACTTTGAACTATTAGATACAAATGAACAAATCATTTGTCTATGAACAAATCAAGTGTACCATCAGTGGCAGCTCAGCATTACAGAACTTTGTTCCTTCATTCCTCTGAAGATCAAATTCCTCTAACGGCAGGAATCCTTCCCATGTCACCACAAGTATTTTTAGGCATGGGCCATCCCTGTATACAATGTGAATTTTGTCCATTTTAATGTTTGTTTGTTTTGTGTGTGTGTGTGTGTGTGTGTGTGTGTATATGAGTGACCAAGTTAAATATAATTAAACAGCTCAAGTCAATGAATCAAATTCAAGAAATTTCTAGCAATCAAAATGAAATTAAATAAAATTTAAACAAAGTTAAACACTTGCAGCAAAGTTATCAAAGGGTTGGCACTGGAATCTAGATATGTGTAAAGAAACTGAATATTCATACTGATCTGTGAATGGAAAGAAACTACCGCTCATTTCAGCTCTACAGAGCGAGAGTGAGATGTTACACTTTGCAGATGAATGGAGTTTTTCCAGGATTTATTGGTTTCCAAAGTTTATGGACACAAGAATTTGCAAAATGTTTTAGAGATAGGGAGTTACTATAACAGAGAATAAGATCCAAATCTTGTCCATTAGCCGAACAATTGATCCCGGCACCTGATTTATCTGTATAAAGGATCCCAGTCCCAACCAGTGTGAGTGCCTTTCCTTCCTAGTGCTTTTAAAACTCTATTTACACAGGCCTCCCAGCTACCCCGCTCCTTCTTCCTGCTTTATGCCTGTATCTCTCCAGGAAGATAATGATAATCATAATTCCCTCTCATGCCAAACTTGGGTGGTTAAGTGCCTATCACTCTGGATGTGAAATGGGGTCACCCCAAAGTAATGCAGCGGCTTCTATGTACTCAAGGGACTCCCTAAGTGTATAGAACTATAAAGATTTGTAAATTAACATAAATATAATTTTAACCACTCTCTCCACCAATGCCTTGGCCCTGTGACATTCCAAGACCTTTGGAACATTGAGGGCACAGAGACAAGAAAAAATCTAGAGTAACACATCTAATTGTTTGGTGGAGAGGGAACATCCAGGTTTTCATCCAACACCAAAGAGGAATGCCTGTCTTTTACTGCTACCTTTTTTCTGTTGGAGCCGGGCAGGCATAATGGTAAAATCGCCACTGCAGTAAAATCCTGGATTTCTCTTTTGCTTTCTATGGACAGCAATCATTTCTGCCTTGGGGGAGGGAGTGACAGGATCTCAAGTAACAAGACTGGTAGCCAGCCCCATTAGTGCTATACAGCACAGCAGGGGAATTTTTCAGAAGAATAAAAAAAGAAAGTGCCCTTTTTCTTTTCTTACTTTCTTTCTCTCCCTCGTGTCTATGAGTCACAAAGAGCATTACAAGAATCCTTCTGGTTCCGAGCTGGCTGGAGGCTGGAGCCCTGAACACGAGCACCACCATTAGAGGATGGAGAACACTGCAATGGGTCCCCAGTTGTAGTAGTAGTAGTAATTATTATTAAGTGTTTCATAAACGTTATTATTATATTCTTTACTACAAGATAGGTCAATATATTATCCCCATATTGCAAACGGGGTGGGGGGCTGGAAGTGGCTTACCTAAGGCCAATTAGTAAGTCTCCAGAAAATGTGAAATTCAAAGTGAGGACTTCCTCATTCATAGCTCTGTTTTGTAGCCACTGTGCTATATCAACTTTAGAATTATACCTGGAACTCTAGAGACTAAGGATTAGAGCAGTGAAGGCGTGTGACTATGACCAAAAATTATTTTCAGCAGAGAGGTTTTAAAAAAATAAAATAACATTCAGTACCTGTATTTCCTTTCTCACCCTTTTCTCCCTTCCTGCCATCTCGACCATCTCGTCCTGGGATACCAATGCGCCCATGAGGTCCAGGTGATCCATGATCTCCAGGAAGACCTGCAGGACCTGGCAAACCAGGTATGCTACAAACATACCGTGTGGAATAATTTTCTCCTTTAAACTGGCTGTGAAGTGGTTGCCCGCTTGTACAGATGGCAAAGCTTGTGACATAGAGTAACACAAACATCCTTGGTGCTGAAAAAAAGAATACAGATGTGCAGACAATACATTCATCTCATTTATTTAAAGCTTTAACGTTTGTTGATAGACACATGTACAGTAATACCTTGGATTGCAAGTAACTTGGTCTGAGAGCGTTTTGCAAGACAAGCAAAAATTTAAAAAATTTTTTGACTTGATAAACGAGCAACGTCTTGCAAGATAAGTACGTAGGGATGTAACCGCTCGCCTCGAGCGGGCGTAGCAGGCCGAAATCAGCCCCGCTCACGCCCGCTAGAGACTCGGTTTGATATAAGAGTGTTTTGGATTACAAGCACAGTTCCGGAATAAATTATGCTTGCAATCCAAGGTATTACTGTATAAAATATTGCATTTGCATATATATGTATGCAAAGGCACATTTTAGCTGTACACATGTAAATATATGCGAATATGTACATTTTGTTTTAGTTTCTGTTTATAAATTAGTTTTATGCTCTATGGTTTTATGAAGATAAGTAATTACTTACTTCTAAGTAAAAATGTTAAGATTGGGCTATAAACTTCTTTCCAATAACCTATATTTTGGGCAGAAATACTAATCTCGATAGCATATGTTAAAGACAAAATTATGCACAGTTGTTGGAGATCCACCTAATGCATTTACTTGGCAGGCAATTTGAGCTTCATTCTTAGCCTAATAGTCTAAAATCAAATGCTGCAAGACGGTATTTTCCACAGGCAATGTTCCCTGGTGGTCATGAAATATATATAGTATTAAGGCGGGGGGGAGATATTTCCACTCCTGAAAATATAACACATGCATGGGCCCCTCTAGAATGAATGTGGTTTATGCC
This sequence comes from Shinisaurus crocodilurus, assembly GCA_021292165.1. Lineage (NCBI taxonomy): Eukaryota > Metazoa > Chordata > Lepidosauria > Squamata > Shinisauridae > Shinisaurus > Shinisaurus crocodilurus. The sequence continues at coordinate 104,744,330 of CM037876.1, forward strand.
AGCCATTACTTTCAGAAGAGATTAATCTGCACATGTATGTTTGAAAACATCATATATAGAAAGGATGGCATTAGCATCTCAGCAAAGAAGCATGCAGAACAAAGTGCTGTAAGAAGGAATTGGATGGATACAGAATCCTAGAGAGAGAAGTGGCCATTTAGGTCATCAAGTCCAACCCCTGTTCAGTGCAAGAATCCACTGACAGATAACTGTCTCTGCTTGAGTATACCTCCAGTGACAAGGGAGTCCATCACCTCCTTAAGCTGTTGGTTCCATCGTCTGACTGCTTTGGCCACTACGAAATTTTTCCTGATGATCAACCGAAAACTGCTTTCCTTTCCTGTAACTTAAGCCCATTATTTAATGTCCTACAGTCTTGGATGATAAGGAACAGGCTGCAGCCTTCTTCTTCAGTTACAACCCAGGTAACTGAAAAGTGCTATCATATCCCCCTCAGTCTTCTCTAATCTCAAGACTAAACATACCCAGTTCCTTCCATCTTTCCTCGCAGGACTTAGTTTCTAGTCCCCTGATCATCTTTATTTTCCTTCTCTGAACTAATTGCAATTTATCTGAATTCTTCATTAATTGTGGTGTCCAGAATTGGACACAGTATTCATGGTGAGGTATGTCCAGCGCAGAGTAGAGTGGAAACTATACTTCTACCGATGCAACCTAAAATTTCATTTGCCTTATTTGAAGCTACACCATGCTGCTGACTCATATTCAGCATGTGATCAACTCTAACTCCAACATCCTTTTCACATGTACTACTGTCAGTCCAGGTACCCCCCATCTTACACCTGTGCATCTGATTTCTTTTTCCTAAATGAAGAACTTAGCACTTGTCTCTGTTGAATTTAATTTTTCTATGTTATCCAGATCATTTCGAATTTTGTTTCTGACTATTAGCTATCCCACCCAATTTTGTGTCATCTGCAAATTTGATAAGCATTCCACCCACCTCTTCCTCCAAGTCATTAATAAAAATATACTCAGGGCTCTGTATATTCAGCACTTCATCAAATATTTGATTACATAGGTCGAAGTTCAAGATGATGGCAAACGTTTTGTAATTTATTGTCCATTAGGTAGTTTTATAATTTTGTAACGTATTCTCCATTAGATAGTTGTCCCTTGGTTAGTTTTAGAATGTTGGGCCATATCTATTTTACATCCTAAACACAAGTTTGTCACAAAATGTATTATGTGCAATATACAGAGACTACTAAAATCCAGCATTTGCAGATGCCTGTTAAGAAACAGTCCAGAAATGAGGCTAGCAGTAACAGCAGTACTGTTCTGGGCGGAGTCTCTCGTGTGTTGTGGAAAGATGTGGCGCCATTTACCTGGTGCTTATCCATTATCTGTCAATATGTACATCCTAAGGAAGGCCTAAGCTCAGTTATAACTACAAACATGAGTGATCAGATACTGCAGGATAACATCCTGATTACAAAGTTGGTGTTTGTTCAGCTGGACTGATTCTTAATAGCAGATGAAGCTAAATAACACGTAATTTGTCTAAAAAGGTTGGCCAGATCTACCTCCAAGGCAAAATGGGGCTTAGAATACATCGATCTTCCTATTGTGTGGATTCATAATGAAAAAAATCAAGCATTCCAGTTGAATTATGTTTCGGAGCACTATGTAATGCTGGCTAAGGAAGTTTCATAGATTTCATAGATCATAGAGTTGGAAGGAGCCTACAGGCCATCAAGTCCAACCCCCTGCTCAATGCAGGAAACTAGAGGAGGGGTCTCCCATCCAAGTAATAACCAGGCTTGACCCTGCTTAGCTTTCCACGCTCAGACAAGCTGAGCCAGCGTAAGTCACAGGCCTGTCTACCACTGTTATTCCAAAGTCCTATTTCAGTAAACATGCAACATTCAAAGAAGTTTGAATTATAGTTTAGCAACGTATTCCATTTCTTTCAGCCTCTTGCTCCTTAAAGAGATGAACGCTACAGATTCCAGCAAAGTGTGAGCATATGGCAGTGGGGTATAGCACTTGAAAGCCAGGCTGATGGAACTGTAACTATGGCTCAAAATGCACCAGAACAGGAAAACAAATGTTTGTCTCTAATTTATGTAGCTCTACATAAATTCTGTAGTGATATAATGGCAACACATTATAACAGCAGAGATGGGCAAGACACGGTCCCATGTGGCCCCCATGACCATACTGACAAACATTTGGAACATAGTGCTAAGGGCTGCACAGGATCTTGTCTATGAACCAGCAACAGAAGAAAAATGACACCAAATAACATTTATGTAGGCCATTGGACTGAATTAGACTGGACTGTATTCTACACCAGGTTACACGAACAAAAGACTGGTGTGCTTATTCCACAAGGCAGGCCATTTTCTTAACTACAAGTAGTAGGTACTGCAAGTGGCCTCATTTTATAGCTTTGAATGATAATAAGGCTGAACTTGCCAGGCTTTTGTCAGGTAAACTACTTTACAATAGATCAAGCCATAAGGAAATGGTTGTTGCCAGCAGATTTTCAGATTTTTAGTCATCAAATGGGACAACTGATGTAAGTTCTCTCTAGTCAATGAAGAGGGAGACACAGGAGCCCTACACAGGAATATGACTGCTGACATGTAGGGCTAAAGTGTGCGTGTGTGGGGGGATATGGGCATGCACGTAAGCCCCGCCCTCAGCACCCCGCACACTCGGTAACCAGTTAGGGCTTTGTAAGCATGTTTAGCTGGACACATTTACAGAGTTCCTGTGGTCGGAAACCCTGATAAGTCAGGGCTCGTGATTGCAGGAACTCTGTGTTCAGCTTAATGCACTTACAAAGCCCTCTTCAGACCTTCACACTCAATGTGCAAAGGTCTAATGGGGAACCGAGTGTGCAGGGACGGCATTGTTTGGGCTGTGCTTGTTGCTGGTTCTGGTGTTATAATCTTGTTATTCTATTTTTAAATTTGCTGACACAGGTTTTGTTTGGGTTATTTTTTTCTTAACCCTTTCGCATAGCCTTGCAGCTCCTATTTTTGTTTTAATTCTTACTCGAGTTATTCTCTTTCGTAATAAGAGACCAGCTGGGAGTTGGCTGGCGGCCGACAAGGAAGCCAACAAGATACTCCACCTCAATTTTGATATGGCACAGCGGCCTGAGTTTTCTAGAGTTAAATATTTGATTGCAGGAAGCTACTTTTCTCCACAACAAGGCAAACATTTCACCAGAACCCTGGCTGTGGGGAGGGTGTTGGATGGGGAAAGTGGGAGGCTGGGGATGGGTTAAGCACCTCTGCCCCACTCACTCAGTATTGGCCCAAGCCATTTTATTTGTTGTATTTATTTGTTGTATTTCTGAATCGCCCATCTGGCTGGCAAACCGGCCACTCTGGGCGATGTACAACATGATAAAATACATTTAAAATACATGATAAAATACATTTAAAATACATGATATAAAATACATTTAAAACAGTATAAAACAGTATAACTTTTAAAATCTTAACCCACCCCATATTCCCGCCTGAATAAAAATGTTTTTAGTGAGTGGCGGAAGCTCAACAGAGAGGGGGCATTTTGCTGCCTAAAGGAGAAACAAATTGTTCCCACCCCCAAATTTGGACACCAATTCCTGCCGTCATCTACCCCCCTATCCCCGCTCTATGCTGCCTGAAACAGCACAGCTATCCCTGCAGCAATTGCCCCTCCGTTACAAACTACACTGTGCCCCACTGCTTTGCAGCTGTTCAGAGGCAAGCAGGGTTCCCAGATCAGCATCTGCCGGCAAACACCTAGTTCAGCCCTGAGACACAGAACAATCCGTTGCCTTGCAAAGTTTGCCAAAGCAGAATTGGCAATTTGCCTGGGTTTTGTACATGATGCCAAGATGAAATACTAAAATGTGAATGCAGTTGGACAGTATTCTCATTGTTTTTCTTTTCTTTCTATAAAATTGACACTAAAATCATTATCCATGTATGTGCCAGCACAAACATTACAAATACACACTGGTTACTAGAGCCAACACAATCTGCCAAGGACCCACTTATAGAAATACTGAACAGCTTGTAGAGCAGCGTTCAGCATAATAACGTCTATATAATCCACTGAGGATAGAAACCTAGATTAGGAAATAAAATAAACCTAACCATGCACCAGTATAAACCAGTTAGCTCTGACTGGACAACATATTTCCCATAGCTATGAATTAAGTCACAGAGTCTGCCATTATAGTTATAGAATGTGACTGCATTAATGTGCACCTATGGGCTTTACTATATGAGGCATTTATTGTGCGCTCATCATTTCCTACTCATGGATGTTTACGGGTTCTTTAGATGATGTCATGACCCTACAGTTTCACTTCTGTGTTCAACCAGTACTTTTGGCAATTAAAAAATAATGATAATTAGGGCAGGGGAAATGTGGCATTTAATTGTGCAAGCGAGAGAAAACATGATTTCTTCTTGTGTATTTATGCTATTCCACTATACCACAGTACCACCTAGAGGTCATGTACTGGAAAAACAGGAAAGGAAATGCTCTTCATGTAGTGCATGGATCTCAATTCTGCGACGAAACAAAGTAGATACAGCTGATTAACAGCCAGTTAACAGCCTCATGTAGAAAAGCTGATTAAAGTAGAAAAACGGAGAATAACTATTGTAATGTGGACATTTCAGATTTCTCTAGGCAGAGGTTAGTAGACAAAACCAGTTGGCATTCTTATTATAGCCCCTTGTTATGGGCTGGGAGGGGGAATAACTTTTCCTCCTGGTGGACCTCCTTCTTTACCAAGATCCCCCCAAAAGAATGACTGCCACCAGTCAGGATGGATCTCCTGACACACCCTAGTCTGTTCAGCTACCTGGGGAGTTTTGGAGCCCTTCTTCCAAGGACTTCTCCCGTCAACCAAACCCTAGGAAAAAATAACAAGGAAGGCACTTTGGTTTTCCTTGCTCAAAACCCAGAAACAGGATTCAAGAGAAAGCTTGTGTGTGGAGGGAACAGAATGTATGCGTCCTCTGATTGTAGTTTACTGGCAACAGCTTTGGGTTCAGTGCTTAATTTTTAGAGAAAGGTGCTGGGGTCTAATCTGTGTGGGAGATTGTGAGGAGCCATTGGGAGTTGCTGTGCAATCCGCTAGGTTTCCCTGGTTGCCCACCGGCAGTAGCCAGTTACAGCTAGGGCTGGTTAAACAGAAGGAAAGGGAATCAGCACAAGGGCTCTTTAAATGGTTCAAGGACTCTGAAGGAGGAGTCCTCAGAAGCACAGGATAAAAGCCTGGATTGGGGGGGGGAGAATAGAAGGAAGACAAAACAACAGTAGAGAGGTGTGGCTCGAAGGAGCAACAGGAAAGGAACAAAAGGTATAAAGAAGAGGACGTAGGGATGGGGAAAGAGCAGCTGGCTCATTAGAAGGTGAAAGATTTTTGTAATCTGAAGAGAAAGCACAGTTTTACTGAGTATGAACTGTTAGTGATGTGTTCTTATTGTATTCCTTGTTTATTTTTTTTTTGTTGTAACAATACATTTTTATTCAATTCATTAGAAGGTTAAGGAGCTGAAACAGAGGAGGAACGACTATTAAGAAAGAGGGGACAGGGAGTGACCTTCCAATATAGACCACAGTAGTTAGAAAAATACAGGAAAGGACTTGGTTCCACAGCAAATTCAGGATTGGATCATCTTGACTCTGCAACTACTTATCTACAGCTGCCACCGCTAAGGCTTTTTCTCTGAGCTGGCTGCTACTTAACTTTATTTCTGTATAGGTGTTTACCCTAGTCCTACAACTACTTACCCTGCAAATAGACCTTCATCCTGACCCTGCAGGTACCTAGCCATATATCACCCTGTAGGCATTCAGCCTGGACCTGCAGCTATTTACAAGTATTGTTCTGCAACCCTTTTGCCTAATCCTGTAACTACTTACTACAATCCCTAAGAAGTGAGTCTGATCCTGCAACTAGTGACTTGAATGATCCTGTGCAGTAACCAGGGTTTATAAAATCTATAGTTGTAGCCCTGAGTGGATACATTGTTCATTTTGGGAAGGGAACAGGGGAAAGGGACAAAAACATGTCATTGTTTTGTAAGCTCTGCTTCTGCATTCTAATTGTAGAAAAGGGAATGTCTGCAATTAGCTCAGTGGTGAGCATAAAGCACTCTGCATATGCTCAAGGGCACTCCTCATTACTTGTTAACTTATTTTGGTTAAACTGTTAGTTCTCTACCATGGATTCATTGACTGATCTTGGGCTGGTCACTTATTTTTGTACCTTAGTATTCCTCAGCTGTAAATTAGGACCAACGTCTTCACACACATTCCCCAACCTTCTTTCTTGCAGTGTCCTTGTCTCACCTCCCTAGAACTCTTGGCCCCCCAATCAACTCCACCTGATATGGCAGCTGCGCCCCCTACCTTCTTAATCATCTGCTCCCATCAGTGGTTCATGCCTTGGTCTCCTCTAGCCTAGACTACTGTAATGCGCTCTACGTAGGGTTACCCTGGAAGACGGTTCGGAAGCTACAGCTGGTACAGAACGTGGCGGCTCGCCTAGTTAAAGGCAGCTGCCGGTGGGATCACATCACTCCAGTGCTCAAAGAGCTGCACTAGCTACCAGTTGCTTGCCAAGCCGAATTCAAGGTGTTGGTTTTGACCTTTAAAACCCTATACGGCTCAGGTCCAGGTTATCTCAAGGAGCGTCTCCAGCAACACCAAGTAGGCTGCTCAACAAGATCTGCCACAGACAGCCTTCTCCTTGTCCCTTCAGCCAGAGCAGCTAGACTGGTGGGGACTAGGAAGAGGGCCTTTTCTGTGGCGGCCCCCATACTGTGGAACTCTCTCCCTAGTGACCTCCACCATGCCCCCTCTCTGCTGAGCTTCCGCTGCTCACTAAAAACATGGCTGTTCAGGCGGGAATATAGGGTGGGCTAAGATTTTAACATTTTATACTGTTTTAAATGTATTTTATTCTGTATTTTATCATGTTGTACATCGCCCAGAGTGGCCAGTTTGGCGGCCAGATGGGCGATCCATAAATGCAACAAATAAATAAATAAATGCAATATGGTACACATACATATTTGATTTGCATTGTTGTATGTGGCTATGTATCATGAACCTTTTGGGGGGCTCGGTTCTCCACCGGCTCGGCTCTCTGCAGCGGCAGCCCCCTAGTGCTCGATCTTCTGAGCGGTGCGGAGCATTCTCCGCGCCGCTTGAGCTGCCGGTGTCAGCCGAGCCAGTTGGTCCCCCATCGCAGGCGGCTTACTGCGGAGAGCCGAGCCGGGGCCCGGCCTCAGCGTAAGCTCGCGTGGGCCAGGTTCGGTCTCACTCGGCCCGCGCGAGCCAAAAGTAACATCCCTACATTTAATAGGCAAGTAGTAGTCATAACAGGGCCAGTCCAAGGCATTTTGCTAACTGAGGCAAAGGACAAGATGGTGTTATAAATAAGGTCCTTATCTATCTAAAAGGCTACACCCTGGGCAGAAATCGCAAGATGGCGTCCCAGAGGAAGTCTCCTGGAAAGTCCCTAGCAGACCAAAATTAGTCAGCTTGCCTCGCAACAGGCAGATAAGCCAATCGAGATAAGTGCACGTACACATTCTATAAGTATGCGCGCGCAGCATCCTGTATTGAAAACTTGTTTGTATCACAGTATAAAAGTGATTGCTCTACTCTTAGGCGGGGCTGTCTCTTCTTGCATGGAGAGGCAGACCAGCGCTGCAATAAAGTTTTGAAGACCCACCTGGTTGTCTTGCTAATTCTCATTGGGGTCCACGTCCGGTTGGACAAGCCTAGAGCTATAACTAAATAGTGCTTACCACAATGGTGCCCCTGCTGTTCCATCTACTGAAGCCAACCAGACTTCTGGTTGAATCTTATATCAACACTGGTGATGAGACACTGTCCTGTCCTGCACCTGAGGGCAAGCAGTCTAGCTTAGGGGATGAAGGGCAGTTCCCAGTTCCTCACTACCACTTCCTGCCCCTTAGCATTTATTTATTTATTATATTTATACCCCGCCTTTTTTCCTGCAAGGAACCCAAGGCGGCTTACTTAATCCTCCTCCTCTCCATTTTACCCTCACAACAACCCTGTGAGGTAGGTTAGGCTGAGAGTCAGTGACTGGCCCAAAGTCACCCAGTGAGTTTCATGGCCGAGCGGGGATTTGAACCCGGATCTCCCGAGTCCCAGTCCAACACTCTCACCACTACACCACACTGGCTACGCCATAGCATCTGCTGCCTGAGGTAGCTGTCTCACTCTGTCTATTGGTAGGGCTGGCCCTGGGTTATAAGTTATCACATTCAGTATTGCTGAAATGAGTTTTATAATCATACATACACTTGAAGAAAAGAAGCAGGCAGGAACATGCATTCTAGACTAGACTGTGTTTAGAAAAGCTGGCTGCTTTCCTCTTTAAGCAGACAATGACTATAAGCAGCAATGGAGATGTGGATCTTGGAGCTTAGCTATCATCTGCTTTCAAAAAGCCTGAGATGCAAAGACCTGGAATATCCAGTATTTTCTATAGCAAATATGAAGCCACATGAAATTTACCCATTAAAACCATTCAAGCTGGGTCAGGCTCCATTATTACAATGGCACTTCTACATCTCAAATTGAGAATATACCACAGGTGGGGCAATGGCACTGATTACTACAACTAAAATAAGTAATATTGAATATAATAGAGGAATTGTTGGCTCTTGTGAAGACCTCTCCTACAGACTAACCTGTCATTAGAATCTGATGTTGTATTGTAGACAAAACAAGAATAAATGGTTTTGCTGCAGGGGGTATCACTTCTACTACAGGTTTAATTGTAGACCAAACAATTTTAGTTCCATAGTCCCTTGTTATAAAGAACAGCTGATCCAGTAAATGACTCATACCATATGCAGGGGAAAAGAAAATTAGTGGTTTTGGCAAAAACAGCTATTGGAAAAACGATTTGGTTATTACATGCTCCCACTTCCCTGATGGGTGAGAAGTCCATGGGCCGTGCTGAACTGTTTACTTTCTTTCGGATAAGTGTACTGGAGACTTACGGTATCTTTATAATATTTGTTTTACTTGCAAATGTACAAGTAGAGTCTATCGGAAATGAGCGCACTTGCAAAAACAGGCAGTAGAATTGCTGATCCTGCATCAAATTCCCAGAAGACCACTATTGCAGTCCCCAAGTCTGCACCCAAATTTTAGCTAAACTCTACAATGTAGAATCTACACCCTTAGCCTGCCTCTCACTCTCTGAATTCAGACTGCTAAATTGCTTTTAACCATTTCTCTCCCCACACCCTACCACCTTCCCAAACTCTGGTGGGTATTCCAATCCAAAGACTGGAGAAAGATTCCCAGATACCAAGGAACTTTATTCTTTTGTTAAAGTCCCTGGCCATTCATCAGTTGCCCATTCACAATAATCAAAGCATTCCAAACTCATAACACTGTCTCTGTTCTCAGCCCATATGCCACCAATAAGTTACTTATGGGATACCACTGACTTCCGGGGAAAACTACAATCCATGGACAATCTCCCAGGGAAAACCATCCTAGCTACCATGGATGTTGAGGCCCTTTACACCAACATCCCGCACAAAATGGATTACAAGCAGTAGTATAGTGGAGCCAGGGCTCACAGGGATGCAGCACCTGCATCTTTTTATTAGCAGGGATGCTGATATCATCTGCTCCCCCCAAACTTCCCCGTTCCCTCTGAGTTTAGTTGCAATCTTCCCTTTACCGGGGGGGGGGGGGGGACAATTCTCCCAGCAACAAAATATTGTTCCCTTTTATAATGTAAAGTATTTTGGGATGACTTGGTCTTGGATGGACAATTAAGACCCATTAGCTTTGCAAAAGGCCAGAATGTTTTGACTATTCTTGGGGGCTTGGCCATGGGGACTATCATGACTGCACATCAAAATTTACCACTACATCACTGATCACAAGTCATCAGGAATATAATTCTAGATGGGGCTGCAGTAGATCTAACCACCAAACTCTGCCACTTTGTAATTACTTCAGCTTTGGTGACAATGTGTATCTTCAGATTGATTGTACTGACATGGGCACTTGCATGGCTCTACAGCAGGACTCTCCAGCCTTGGGTCCCCAGATGTTGCTGGCCTACAGTTCCCAGCATACCCAGCCAGCATGGCTAATGGCAAGGGATTCTGGGAGCTAGAGTCCAGCAACATCTGGGAACCCAAGGTTGGAGAGCCCTGCTCTACAGTATAGCAACATATTCATAGCCGACCCAAAATAACATTTTCTCAGCTCTCCCAAAGCCTCTCCTTTACCCAAGATATGCTGATGATATCTTTATAATCTGGACTCATGTATAGGAGGCACTTGAGAAGTTCCATCAGGACTTCAATAACTTTCACCCCACCATCAACCTTGACCAGTCCACTCTTGGCCATGTTTTTGTTTGTTTGTTTACTTAACTTTTGTGCCACAATAAAAATATTTTGCACCTTCACAGTGTTGAGTATCTTGTGTACATCAAGTGGTAACAATGCCAATTAAATCCATTTCAGTTACAGGTTGTAACACAACAAAAGGTGGAGAAGTCAAAGGGGGGTGAATACTTCTGCAAGGCACTGTAAATGGGCATTTACAAATTGATATTTACAGGAAACCTACAGATGTCAATACAATTCTGAAGTACAACACCTTTAAAAAAAATCTCCCATATTCCCAAATGCTGAGAATACGGAGAAACTGTAGTAATACCTCCGATTTTCTAAGACAGGTCAATGTACTGATGCAACAACTGCAGGACAGGGGATATCCTCGCAAGGTCCTAAAATAGGCACTATATAAGGCTAAAAGTGTGGGTAGAGGAGCATTGCTCAAGCCCAAAATATGGGGAGGAAAACAGGCTGACAAGATGATAGTGCCAATTACCTTTGATACCTGTACTGGGCAATTTAAGGCAGCTATTAAAAAGTTTTGGTACCTGTTGGAGGATGTCCTCCACTGTAGAAATGCCCCCATGTTTGGTCACAAACACTAGCAGAGTCTTAAGAACATGCTGGTACATACCAGAATGACAGGAGAAGTACAATATCCTGCCAGAACCTTAGATGGATATGTAATCAAAGGTCAATTCCCATGTAGCATGTATTCCAACTGCTGTAAAATAAAGACATTCATTAATCCTAGTGATAATATGCAGTGCCAAATTAAAGATCTTTTTATGTGTAACACCAAAGGGGTCATATATAACAATGTCCATGCCCACTGCTATATGTAGGGATGATCAGCATCTGTGAACATAAAAGTTGTGTTAGAACAGATAAAGCCCAGGCACACGCACACCCGGCTAAACACTTCCAGAAGCACAATCATTATGAGAAAAGCCTGAGTTTTTGATGTGTGGAACATATACAATCTCAGGGGAACAAATTATACAACCAGTTAAGGTAGAGGGAGGTCTACTGGGTTTACAAGCAAAACACATTGGTGCCCAGATGCCTCAATCATGATATTGATTGGATGGCAGTCATATAAGGAGTATCAGTATTTGTGATTTTGATTATAGTTTGCTCCTTGCTTTTGTTGATAATGTCTCTTTTGCAAATTTTACACTTGTTAAACTTCCATATGGGAAGGAAAGTTTGTATTTATTTTTTTTTAAGGTATGTTTCTGGTAAGTATTTTTTTCACTTGTTGCTATGTTTTAGTGGGCTCAGGTTTTATGATAGCTAAAGAGTATGTTTCTCTTCTTAAGAGACATAGGCTTTTAAATTCAGTTGACCTACTTTTTTATGGAGTTAGCCTAATTGTCTATACATCTCAGGTTTTATACTATTTTGTTAGTGCTATATAGGCTTAAGTCTCTTTAGTATGGATCTGGAAGGGCAGGGGGATTATGGTGGAGATATCCCCCCCCTCTGAATGAGAATGGTAATCAGAGTGGGGGGTCCCCCCCATTCAGGTTATTTTAAGGTTTTGATTATATGGGGGAAAGCCCAGAAACTGGTTGAATATACTTTTATATATGTTTGCTGCTTCAATATTTTAATTTAAAACTTTCATTCAGAACCTATTGGTCTGAGTAAAGGAGTATTTCACAGCATCTGCTCTAACTATATGGTGAGCTTCACTTGACCCAACGTTAGTGGGATTTTTCACACATAATGGGGAAAGATCAGTAAGATGTAAAATAAATATTATTTCTTTACTTTACTTCCTAAAAGCATATCTCCTGAGTGGCACTATTTTGGATATTGGATTTTTTTGGATCCATGCTGAAGCAGACGTTTGAAATCTTGCAAATCTGCCACTGCAGATGACTATCCAGTAAGTTGAAATGTGTTTGGCAAGCAATGTTAAATTCAACTGACTGATTGCACTTGTAATTTGAGACTGTGAAGTTTGTAACAGGGTTGTGTAATATGTTTTGTCTGCCCTATTAACCCTTGTATGTTACTGTTAAGTCAGTTCAATTTTTATTCACTGACTCTTACTTATACCTTTGGTTGTGCAATTTAAACTATGTTTTATAAATGATTTTATTGTTATAATATTTTTACTTGTGTGTAAAATTTGCAGTTCTTTCCTGATCTTTTATTTCTCTTCAGTTTCAATTGGTCATTAAACTACCTCTTTGGTTTGACGTTGGGCCTCACAACACCAGACAGGGCTGCCTAAATACTATGGGGAAAACTGGAAAGCTCAACAGGTGAAGTGTAACTGGTAGTTTAATACTAATATCAAAGGCACACTCCAGCTGAAGGTACATACTCTCCAATTGCCCCGAATTTGCCAGGACAGTCCTGCAAACACTTAAGCCATCACAGCTTCTTACTTTGTTATGCAGAGCCCCGAATTCCCCTGCCTCCTCCCGCAAGCTATTTACCTTAGCTGCGATTTTTCCCATGGACCCTTTAAGCAGGAAAGGAACAGATCGAGGGTGTGTGTGTGTGTGTGTGTGTGTGCGCGTGCGTGCGTGCTACCTGCTGCCTCTGACCAGGTCCCCTGGTAAGTAAGACCCATTGAAGACATTTCTACTTACTCCCAAGTAACTGTGCGTAGGATTGCACTGAATGTTTTAACTTAATTCAAGTTAGTTAAATTCTGTAAGATTATTCCAGTTTAAGTGTTTCTTTAAATCTAAATTGTGTGAATAGAACACAAAAAGTGCTTTAAGCTGGGGCCTTTCCACAATAACAAACAACAACAACAAAGCTGTTCAGCCCCTCAAAGTTACTCCTTGTGCTTAAAAACCAGAGCTGTAGAGATGTTCGAGCAAAATGCTGAAGGGACTCAAAATTCCAATGTGTCTTTTTGTATTTCCCCCCACCCAAAAGCTCCCCCTCCTCCGCATCTCCTTCTTTTCTTCTCCTTCTCCAACTGCCCTGAAAATGCGGGACAAAATGCGGGACAAATGCGGGACAATTTTAAAACAAAAAGAAAGAGATTGCCCTGCAAGCACTGACACCCCCCCCCCATGAAAAACACCAGATATCAACAATTAAGGGTTTAAGTAAGGTTAAAAAAATACAAAAGCCACTAATAAAATATTATAAAATATATAATATAATAATGTAATAATGATAATATATGAGATTTTGTGTGTTTCCTCCAATAACTTTTGTACTTGACCATGCCCTTTGGTTGCCTGGCCATACCCTCTTGATCACACCTTCATGTTGCTTAACCATACCTCTTACAAATTCACATGTGTGTCCCTATTTAAATCTGTAAAATGTTGGAGGGTATGAAGGTATAACTTAAGCTCCATTGAAATCAAAGGACCAAAATGTTAGTTGTGACGTAGTCACATTCCATTGCTCTAAACGCAACATGAGTGAGTCACTGCACATCTTTGCTGGAATGTGCCTTACATGTTCTAAAGTAAACTCAGTGGAAATTTGCCCTGAATGTTAAGGCACAAATTGGTCTATTTGTGCCTAAATGGGTGATCAAAGTTTTATTTTCCCTGCGTACAGTCTCTCTTCTGCCTGTTTCCAAATCCAACAAACGGTACAATAACACCATATCATCCATGAACTTAAAAATTATCATTATAAATTGACAGAATATAACAAATACATATACATTACTATATGCAATCTACAAGCTGGTAGAATTCACATTGGTTTTAATATAATACATATACATATTCCACCTTTCCTCCAACGAGCTGAAAATAGGGTGCATTGTCCCCCACCCATTTTATCCCCTGCGGGGTAGGTTAGACAAGAGAAAGCAACTAACCGGAGCTCACTCAGGCTTCATGGTTGATCAGGGATTTGAATCTGGGTCTCCCAGTCCTAGTTCGATACTCTAACCTAGGCTTCCCCAACTTGGTGTCCTCCAGAAGTGTTGAACCGCAACTCCCATAATTCTGAGCCAGCATGGCCAATGGCTAACCCAGCGTTCTCCAACCTTGGGTCCCCAGATGTTTTTGGCCTACAACTCCCAGCTACGCTGGCTGGGGCATGCTGGGAGTTGTAGGCCAAAAACATCTGGGGACCCAAGGTTGGAGAACACTGGCTAACCCATCTGGAGAGCACCAGATTAGGGAAGGCAGCTCTAGCTACACCACACTGGCTCTCTTAATGGTTTTGGACGGAGATGGTGTTGGTGAATAATGATGCAATGGACCACTTTCACTTTAATTCACTTTTAAGCAGCCTTTTATCCAAATCTTTCCCACATTTAATACTTGGTAACAGAATCAAGCACACAGCCACCTTCTCTTTGCTATTATCTTAAGCAATACAAGAAATACTGGAAAACATTCTCTTTTGCCACTAGATGACACTGTACTGTATTTGTAGGCTTGAGAGAAGCTCCAGTTTCAAAAATACTTGAGAAATCAAACCAAATTATAGAACAATGACATGCTGCTACTCTGTGTGCTTGGATTTTAAGCACCCAGGAGAGGAAGTTCAGGGGTTGGTGGCAGGTGGGTTAGTGTTGAGTTTGGATCCTCTAGAGCAGGGCTCTCCAACCTTGGGTCCCCAGATGTTGCTGGACTACAGCTCCCAGAATCCCTTGCCATTAGCCATGCTGGCTGGGTATGCTGGGATCTGTAGGCCAGCAACATCTGGGGACCCAAGGTTGGAGAGCCCTGCTCTAGACTCTTGGGGATCAAATCCAACCCAGGCTCTGACAAACTCTCAAGCCATCCTTACTTATTCTGGAAAGAGGCAGAGCTTCCAAAATATGAAAAAAAAATATCTGTTAGAATTATGAATTGTTCACAACCTTACTAATGCTTCTAGGTCTCTCATTTGTAAATAAGGTTGCACATTAATGGGATGTTCAGGCCTAGTGATTGTGCTATTGAGTGACATGGAAAATGATCAGGAACAGTTGAACAGTATGGAATTGCGGGGCATTTTTCTTGATGTGAATACCTGTAATTTTTACCTTGTTTTTACACGCAGCTTCTTGAGGTTGCAGTGGGAGGGCATAGCCCTAAAAAGCAGCTGTGAAATATTTTAAATCAATGAAACAAAGCACTGGATGTGAGGCAGCCACCACCATCTTCCTTATTCCCACATCCTCTGTATGTTCGGGATGAGGTCCAGGAGAACTGAGCATAAGGAAGTGAGTGGCAGCGGCAGCTGCCTGACGTCCAGCCCTTCTCTAGTGTTGGCGATACATTTTTTTGTTAAAGTTTTTTTTTTTTTTTTTTAAAGGCTGGCATCAGCCATAGTGGGCCCCAGCATTTGCCTGACTGTGCCAGGTGTTGATGCCAGACTTTCCAGCAGCTCCTCTGTCTTTTCCTACAATCCTGGACAGCTTTCTCTTTCCGTCTCCCTGGGGGGCCTTCAGAATTCCCAGCAGTCAGATTCTGTCTTACGCGTGCTACTTTTCATGAGATAAGAATAATGTGTACTAGTCTCTTAATAGGTGTAGAATTTAGCTTCCTATGAATCTCAGCAAGTTTCTAGCCCTTATGGTTATGGAGATATTCCTGAAAGTATATGGGCAATACCTAGTGAAATCTCAGAAGCCAGAGAATTGGCTGAATAACATTTTGAAGGCTGCAATCCCATGCAAATGTTTCTAGAAGTAAGCCCCATTGAACACAAGACTTACACCTGTGTAGAACACATAGGATTGCACTGTAAGGGGTGCGTTTCCTTTCCTCTCCCCATAACTAACTGAAACATGTTAAATTATGCAGAAATGTTGGTATGCTAATTTTCTTTGTGCGCTTTATACAATTCCTGGAACGTGGCTTTCCTTGGTGCAGAGTTTAGATTCCTTTTGTGTATACATAACCCTGGCACCAGGAATTGGTAGGAATGTGCATGTCTCTACTGTTGATGAGTCTGGGAAGAAATATGCAATAGGCAGGGAAGAGATAAAAGATGAGAAATTCAGATTGGTCATATGGAGCTGGAACTCGATGCTTAACATCTGGTCATATGTATTAATCACCGGGATTACTACAAATATCATCTTTGTGTTGTAGCTTGCTGGATGGAATGATTCACACAGCCCACCAAAAAGCAGGCATATGCCCATGACATTCTGTCACTGAAAACGGGCCAACATCGAGATAGAGGCAATTAATTTTGCACCACATTGCTGCTCTGCTATGTTGCCATCCAGTTCTGTGGCTATGGATGAAAAACAACAACAAAAACAACCTTAAACCATAGAAAACTTGGGAGGAGATAGAACTACCTCCGCATTCAAAGGCAGTGTGTTTTTCTCCATGTCTGGTACATGTCTGCCAACTCAAATGTGAATTCCAAACAGTATAGATAAGTCATATAGACAAAAATCCAACTGGCAGCTTCACATACCAGGGAAGAGGATAAATAACAAAAGAATTAAGGAGAGACATCACTGTTCAGAAAGACAAAAGATCCAAATCTATGCCTGGATGGTGCACGAAGAAAGAGAATAATGGCTGTCTGCTTTGGCATTGGCAAGATTCCTCAAAACAGCCTCACACGCAGCATCCAAGAGAACATACCCAGTTAGCATCATTGTGATGCTTAGGCACCCATTAAAATAAGTATTGGAAAACTGGGGTGGAGAGCTGGCATGGGGAATCTATTTTTTCCCCAAGGGCTGAATTGGCTCCCAACAAATGTGTTGGGGGCCAATTTTCAGCAATGCATGGTCCCACAGACCAAAGTGGGCAGGGACACCCCCACTGCTGGCGTGTGCCCCTAATGTGCTTGTACCCCCCCTCACACATCCCATATACACACATGTCCACACTTTGATCAAATCACTCATAGCCACAACAACTTGGATTCCACTGTCCTTGCAATACCTATTGATTCATCCATAGCACTGCCTGGGGAGGTTTTGTTGGATAATTTCAGTTACTGTTCCCTGAGGATAGGAACAAGGTGCTATGGGGGTTTAGCCTATTATCCCTAGGGCTCAATCTTACCCCTTCTTAGCTTGTAACTGCTAGCAGGGCTCACTACTTAGAGCTTGGGCATTATAAATGCCTAATTGTATGAGGGGGTGATCCCACTTAATGAGACAGTTGTGTAACCACTACAGTAGTGTAACAACTACTGAAAAAATCCTTGCTAGATCTAGAGCAGTGTGCTAACTATGAACCAATAATCAATATACCCTTTCAGGGCAAGGCTCTCAATCGGGGTGGCTGGGCCCTCAGCCTAATTCCAAAGCCCTCTGCATTTAATAAGTTCAGACCACTGACCAGAGTGATCTGTCTCGAAGACCGTAAGAAGAGCCATCCTGGATCAGACCAAGGGTCCATCTAGTCCAGCATTCTGTTCACACAGTGGCCAACCAGCTGCCCATGGGAAACCCACAAGTAGCACATGAGTGCTACAGCACCCTCCTGCCCATGTTCCCCAGCAACTGGTGTACATAGGCATACTGCCTCTGATACTGGAGGTCATCATCATCAGGCGATCACTCGTGACCGAGTAAGATTGTCTTCCGGGATAAAAGGAGGAGATTCTAAAGAAGATTGTGTAGACTCTAGCGATGGGTCCGTAAGTGACTGTGGAGGCCAATTCTAGATCCACATAGCTTCCCACAGTGAGGACACAGGTTACCAGATAGAAGATGGTCCTGTAAAGGATTCATTTGACGTGCTTTTCGCTTAGCACGTTTCTCCCTTTCACCTTGCACTCGGGCTTCTTCAAAGTCCATGGAACCTTTGTGAAAGGCCAACCTCCATTTAGATCGTTCATGGGCCAGAGCTTCCCAGTTTTCGATGTTTATATTGCATTTTTTTAGATTTGCCTTATGAACATCTTTAAACCTCTTATATTGACCACCGATATTCCGCTTTCCATCCTTGAGTTGGGAGTAAAGTAACTGCTTTGGGAGACGGCAGTCAGGCATTCGAACAACGTGACCGGTCCACTGAAGTTGGCGTTGAAGGATCATTTTTTCAATGCTAGTAGTCTTTGCTTCTTCCAGTACACTGACATTTGTTCGCCTATCTTCCCAAGTAATTTGCAGGATTTTCCGGAGGCAACGTTGATGAAACCTTTCAAGGAGGTGGAAGTGACGTTTATAGATAGTCCATGTTTCGCAGGCATACAATAAAGTTGGTAATACAATGGCTTCATAAACCAGTGTTTTGGTCTTCTTACAAATATCCCAATCCTCGAACACTCTATGTTTCATTCGAGAAAATGCGGCACTTGCGGAGCTCAGACGATGCTGGATTTCACTGTCGATGTTAGCTGTAACAGAAAGATAGCTGCCAAGATAGAGAAAATGATCGACATTTTCCAGTATTGTCCCGCCAAGCTGGATAGATGGCATCACCAAAGGATTGGCTTGCACTTGCTGATGAAGCACTTTGGTTTTTTTGATGTTAAGTGAGAGACCAAGTTTTTCGTATGCTTCTGCAAAAGCATTTAGGATAGTTTGGAGATCATCCTCTGAATGTGCGGAGACCACATTATCATCAGCATACTGAAGTTCCACAACGGAGGTTGTAATTACCTTACTTTTTGCTTTCAGCCTGCTGAGATTAAAAAGCTTTCCATTTGTTCGATATATAATTCCCACACCGGTGGGAAGTTTCCCCTCGACAAGATGTAAAACCATGGCGATGAAAATGGCAAATAATGTTGGGGCGATAACACATCCCTGTTTAACACCTGATCCCACTTTAAATGGAGCACCATGAGAGCCGTTGTTGTCCAAAACCGTTGCCGTCATGTTGTCATGGAGAAGTCGCAAGATATTCACAAATTTATTGGGGCATCCAATTTTCATAAGGATAGTCCAGAGAGCTGTACGGTCTACAGTATCAAAGGCCTTAGCCAAATCGATAAATGCCATATAAAGGGGTTGATTTTGCTCCCGGCATTTTTCTTGGAGCTGACGTGCAGTAAAAATCATGTCTACTGTCCCTCTAGAGGGGCGGAAACCATATTGAGTTTCAGGGAGGATCTCTTCTGAAATAGATAGAAGACGGTTTGCGAGAATCCTAGCAAATATTTTACCTGCGGTTGCTAGGAGAGAAATGCCCCGATAGTTTCCACAGTCTGTTCTATCACCCTTCTTAAAGAGGGTGATAATTATGGCATCCCTGAAGTCTTCTGGGATCTCTTCTCTTATCCAGATTTTTTCGATGAGTTTATGAAGATGTTGTACAAGTTCGGGGCCCCCTTCTTTAAAGATTTCAGCAGGAATCCCATCTGGTCCACTAGCTTTGTTGTTCTTCATTTGATTAATGGCTTTTTTTACTTCATCCAAAGTGGGGAGTATTGCAAGTTCCTCTTTAATTTGTTTTTGCGGGATTTGCGAAAAAATCTCATTATCCACCTTAGACTTACGATTTAAAAGGTCATAATAATGCTCTTTCCAACGCAGTGCAATAGACTCTTTGTCTTTTAAGAGTTTGGTGCCATCTTTTGATTGTAAAGGGTTTGTACCATAGGTTTTTGGTCCATAAATGGCCCTTGTGGCCTTAAAAAAGCCCCGTGCATCATGAGATTCTGCAAGTTGTTGAATTTCTTCAGCTTTCTTTTTCCACCAAGCGTTCTTAAGTCCTCTTGTTCTTCTTTGGACCTCAGCCTTTGCGCTAACGTAGGTTTTTTTCTTGGCAGTGCAGTTAATATCATTTTGCCATATTTGGAAGGCTTTCCTTTTTTGGTCAATTATATATTTAATCTCATTGTTAATATCATTTTGCCATATTTGGAAGGTTTTCCTTTTTTGGTCAATTATATATTTAATCTCATTGTCATTTTCATCAAACCAATCCTGATGTTTCTTAGTTTCATATCCAATAGTTTGTTCACAAGCTGCAGTAATGGAGGTTTTCAGCTTAGACCAATGGTCCTCAATGTTGTCAGGAGGTTCCGTAGGTAGATGTTCCTTAAGAAGTGATTGAAGATGAGTTTGCTTAATAGGATCTTGAAGGACTAGCATATAGCCATCAGGACTAGTAGCCATTGATAGCTTTATCCTCCATGTATCTGTCTAATCCCCTTTTAAAGCCATCCAAATTGGTGGCCATCACTGCATCTTGTGGAAGTGAATCCCATAGTTTAATTATGCGCTGTATGAAGAAGTACTTCCTTTTATCTGTCCTAAATCTCCCATCAATCACCAGAATAGGATCATGACCCCAGGTTCTAGTGTTATGAGAGAGGGAGAAAAATGCCTCCCTCTCCACTTTCTCCACATCATGCATAGTTTGTACACCTCTGTCATGTCCCCCCTTACTTGCCTTTTCTCTAAACAACACAGTCCCAGACATTGTAACCAGCCCCTTGATCATTTTGGTTGCCCTTTTCTTGACTCGGGAGATCCAGGTTCTTTTCCCCGCTCGGCTATGAAACCCACTGGGTGACTTTGGGCCAGTCACTGTCTCTCAGCCTAACCTACCTCACAGGGTTGTTGTGAGGATAAAATGGAGAGGAGGAGGAGGAGGAGGATTATGTAAGCCGCCTTGGGTTCCTTGCAGGAAAAAAGGCGGGGTATAAATATAATAAATAAATAAATAAATAATTTTTTTAAGGTGCAGTGACCAGAAATGTACACAATATTTAAAGTGTGGACATTCAACAGATTTGTGTAAGGGCAGTATGATCTTGGCAGTTTTTATTTTCAATTCCTTTTCTAATTATGCCTAACATAGAATTTGCCTTTTTCATAGCAGCTGCACTCTGGGTCAACATTTTCACCGAGCTGTCCACCCCAACCCCAAGATCACTTTCTTGGTCAGTCACCACTGGCTCGGATTCCACCAGCGTAGATGTGAAGTCTGGATTTTTTTTGTCCCAACGTGCATCATTTTACAGTTGCTTACATTGAACTACATTTGCCATTTTGATGCTCATTCTTCCAGTTTGGAGAGATCCTTTTGGAGCTCTTTGCAATCCCTTTTTGTTTTTAACCACCTTAAATAATTCGGTATCATCAGCAAACTTGGCCACCTCACTGCTCACTCCTTATTCCAGATCATTTATGAATAAGTTAAAAAGCACTGATCCCAATACAGACCCTGAATCCTTCCATTGCAGGAATTGACCGTTGATCCCTACTCTCTGCTTTCTGTTATTTAACCAGTTTCTGATTCATAAACGGACCTCCCTTGGGGCACAAGCGGCATTTTTGTCACTCCTTCCTATGGAATGGCATGACCTAGGTAGTGAGAGAATACTGGAAGTGAGTGCCTGGCTACACAGATGGGAAAGGTTTGTATCCTTGGACCATGGTCCATACTTCCAGGATGAAGCAATTCTGGTGGGAGATGGGTGGTACCACCGAAGGACTGGGAAGAAC
Source organism: Shinisaurus crocodilurus (assembly GCA_021292165.1). Lineage (NCBI taxonomy): Eukaryota > Metazoa > Chordata > Lepidosauria > Squamata > Shinisauridae > Shinisaurus > Shinisaurus crocodilurus. The sequence continues at coordinate 104,766,044 of CM037876.1, forward strand.
ATGCTTGACAAGAGCCTTGCAAACTTGATCAGGAGGCTTTTAAACTGAATTCTGTGGAGGAAAGCAATAAAATCCCAGAAGACAATGTAACACCACGTACTGGGGACAGGAACATGAGCGAAACTGGGACAGCAGTGTGAGTACCCACTAATATGCAAGAAAAAACAGTAAGGGAGTGGTTCAGGTGTACAACTCATGGTTTCTGATACCTCTATACCAATGCACAGAATATGGGAAATAAATAGAACAAACTTGAAATCTTTACAGGAAAGCAAATATATTTAATGAGTATTACTGAAATGTGGTGGGGTGAGACTCATGAGAGGAATGAAGGGTATAGCTTATTCAAAAGGAACAGACCAAACAGGAAGGGAGGGGGAGTAGCACAATATATACACCTGCAAAGAAATCCATGGATCTGAGCACAGAAGGTCAGCTGAGAGCATTTCGGTAAAAATAAATTGAGAGTGAAATAATAACAAAATCACTGTGAGAGTCTGCTACAGACCACCAAGTCAGGCAGAATATGTGTGTGTTATGTTCAAAGATCAGATTATCAAATTTTCAAAGAGGAGAAGCACACTATTAATGGGAGACTTCAAGTGCCTAATATCTGTTGGAAATCAAATGCTGCTAAGAATGAAAGTTCTAATAAATTCCTGACTTGCTGCCAATTCTTCTTCCAGACAGTGGAAGAAGAGACAAGTGGATCAGCTATCCTAGACCTGATCTTCACTAATAGGGAAGAACTGATTGATGAGGTGAGACAGTTAGGGTGGGACCTTGGGTTGAAGTGACCATGTCATCTTAGAATTCATGATATTGAGGAAAGGGGCAGCTAAGTATAGTCAGATGTGCACACTGCACTTTGGAAAGCTGATTTCAAAGAGTTTAAATAAATACTGGGTGTGATTCCAGGGGTAGAAATACTCAAGGAGAAGGGAGTTCAGGTGGGTTTTTTGGGGTGGGTGGGGCTATGTTAAAAGCAAAAGGAAGACCAAGGTAGTGGGAAGTTCATGCATGGAGAAGTTGGAGAAATGTTAGGGGGGACAAAGAGAAGGTGGAACTGCTCAATTCCTACTTTGCTTCAGTCTTCTCCCACAAGGGAAACTGTGCTCAACCTGGCAAATGATTTCATAGATTTCATAGATCATAGAGTTGGAAGGAGCCTACAAGGCTATCGAGTCCAACCCCCTGCTCAATGCAGGAAACTAGAGGAGGGGTCTCCCATCCAAGTAATAACCAGGCCTGACCCTGCTTAGCTTTTCACGCTCAGACAAGCTGAACCAGCGTGAGCCACAGGCTGCAACAGGAAATAGTTGCAGCCCCAGCCCAAGAGATGGTACAGGAGCACCAAGCCACTTGGAATGAATTTAAGTCTTCAGGTTCAGGGCAGTGATGTGAGTTTTCCAGAAAATTCTGAATTAAGCTAATTTGCATAGGGTCATTTGCATTGGAAAATGTTCAGTTTGCATTGGAAGACTTTTGGATGCCCTAGATCTTCACTATTTTTCAAGTGGGAGACAATTTGGCAATAATAATAATAATAATAATAATAATAATAATAATAATAATAAATCAACGTGCAAGCCAATAAATGTGTGAACTACTAAAATTAGCACAGAATAATCAAATGCAAAACTTACTTTGAGATTTTGGACTTCAGCTGTGGCTTATGCTGGCTCAGCTTATCTGAGTGTGGAAAGCTAGGCAGGGTCAAGCCCGGTTATTACTTAGATGGGAGACCCCTCCTCTAGTTTCCTGCATTGAGCAGGGGGTTGGACTTGACAGCCTTGTTGTAGGCTCCTTCCAACTCTATGATCTATGAAATCTATGAAACTCCCATTGGCCCCATCCAGCATTACCAGTGGTCAGGAATGCTGACAGTTGTAGCCCAAAACATCTGGAGGTCACCAGATTGGGGAAGGCTGATTTAGGCTGCAATCCTATGCACATTTTCCTAGGAGTAAACCCCACTGAATGCAGTGGGACTTACTTCTGAGTAAACATTAATACGATTGTACTGCTGATGCATCCCCCCCCCCGCCCACACACACACGCATAGAGACATTCAGGTAGTTCCAGTTACAAGGAAAGAAACAAGTAGGCAAATAAGAGCTTTTCTACATGAGGCTGTTAATCTGCTGCATCTACTCTTGATTTTGTCACAGAATTGAGATCTGAGCATTACATGAAGAGCATTTCCATTCCTGCTTTTCCACTACATAACCTCTAGGGGGCACTGTGCTACAGTAGAATATCACAATAACACAAGTAGGAAAATACCCTTTTCACTTTCAGAAATAATACTTCATTTCCCCCATTCTAAACCCCGCCCCCCCGGAAAGTGCTCTTAAAAAACAGAAGCAAAACTGGAGGCTCATGAGTGACATTGTCTAAAGAACCTGTAAATAACTGAGAAAAACTCAAAGGTACTGAAAACTTGCAGATGTAATCTCAGACCCACTGTATACTGTATGACTTTTGAAAACATGAGACAGTAGTACAAGGGGGCAGCTAAAAAGGCTAAATCAAATCTGGGCTGCATCCACAGACATATACTGCTTAGATTGCAAGAAATAATGGTACCGCTCTATTCTGCTCTGGTCAGACCTCCCCTGCAGTAGTCTGTCCAATTCTGGGCACAACAGGTTAAGAAGGATATCTACAAACTGGAAAGTGTCCAGAGGAGAGTAACAAAGATGGTGAGGGCCTGGAGATCAAGTCCGATGAGGAAACACTGAAAGAGTTGGATATGTTTAGTCTGGAGAAGAGAGGTCATATGATAACCATCTTCAAATATCTGAAGGGCTGTCACATAGATCATAGAATCATAGAATCATAGAAAAGTAGAGTTGGAAGGGGCCTACAAGGCCATCGAGTCCAACCCCCTGCTCAATGCAGGAATCTAGGTCAAAGCATCTCTGACAGATGTCTGTCCAGCTGCACCTTGAATGCCTCCAGAGTGGGAGAGCCCACAACCTCCCTAGGTAGTTGATTCCATTGTCTTATTGCTCTGACAGTCAGGAAATTTTTCCTGATGTTTAGGTGGAATCTAGGTTCCTGTAACTTGAGCCCATTATTCCGTGTCCTGCAAACTAGGATGATCGAGAAGAGATCCTTGCCCTCCTCTGTGTCACATCCCTTCAAATACTGGAAGAGTGCGATCATATCTCCCCTCAGTCTCCTCTTCTGAAGGCTAAACATGCCCAGTTCTTTCAGTCTCTCCTCATAGGGCCTTGTTTCCAGTCCCTTTATCATCCTTGTTGCCCTCCTCTGAACCCTCTCCAGTTTGTCTATGTCCTTCTTAAAGTGAGGTGCCCAGAACTGGACGCAGTACTCAAGATGAGGCCTAACCAGTGCCGAGTAAAGGGGAATTATCACTTCCCGCGATTTGGAAGCTATACTTCTATTAATACAGCCCAAAATTGCATTTGCCTTCTTTGCAGCCACATCGCATTGCTGGCTCATATTCAGTTTGTAATCTACCACAATTCCAAGATCCTTCTCACTTGTAGTATTGTTGAGCCAAGTGTCCCCCATTCTGTAACTCTGCATTTGGTTTCCTCTCCCTAGGTGCAGCACTTGGCATTTATCCCTATTAAATTTCATTCTGTTGTTTTCGGCCCAGCGCTCCAGCCTATCGAGGTCACTTTGAATTTTGTTTCTGTCTTCCAGAGTATTAGCTGTTCCACCCAACTTTGTGTCATCTGCAAATTTGATAAGCATTCCCTGTACCTCCTGATCCATTAATAAAAATGTTGAAGAGCACCGGGCCCAGGACCGAGCCCTGTGGTACCCCGCTCGTTACCTCTCCCCAGTTTGAGAAGGAACCATTGATAAGCACTCTTTGAGTCCGATTCTGTAGCCAATTGTGGATCCACCTGATAGTTGTTCCATCTAGCCCACTCTTAGCTAGCTTACTAATCAGGATATCATGAGGCACTTTGTCGAAAACTTTGCTGAAGTCCAGATATATAATGTCCACAGCATTCCCACAGTCCACAAGGGAGGTTACCCGATCAAAAAATGAGATCAGATTAGTCTGACAGGATTTGTTCTTGACAAATCCATGCTGGCTTCTAGTAATCACTGCATTGTTTTCAAGGTGCTTGCAGACTGACTTCTTTATAATCTGCTCAAAAATCTTCCCGGGGATTGATGTCAGACTGACTGGCCTATAGTTCCCAGGTTCCTCCTTCTTGCCCTTTTTGAAGATGGGAACAACATTTGCCCTCCTCCAGTCGTCTGGCACTTCACCTGTCCTCCATGATTTCTCAAAGATAATAGACAGTGGTTCTGAGAGTTCTTCTGCCAGTTCCTTTATTACTCTAGGATGCAGCTCATCAGGCCCTGGAGATTTAAACTCGTTCAGAGTAATCAGGTGCTCCTTGACCATTTGCCTATCAATCTCAAGCTGCAATCCTGCCCCTTCAGTCTGCACTTCAGGTTTGCCAGGGGGGTCATAGACCCTCTTTTGGGAGAAGACCGAGCTGAAGTAGGAATTGAACACTTCTGCCTTTTCTTTGTCTTCTGTTATCAATTTGCCATCCTCATTGCGTAGTTGAACCACCAGTTCTTTCTTCTGTCTTTTACTGTGCATGTATCTGAAGAAAGCTTTTTTGTTGCTTTTAGCATTCCTCGCTAACCTTAGCTCATTCTCAGCTTTAGCCTTCCTGACACTATTCCTGCAGTTCTGTGCTACCTGCCTGTACTCTTCACTTGTAGCCTGTCCTTCCTTCCACTTCCTATACGTGTCCTTTTTTGTTTTCAGGTCATCTTTGAGTTTATTGTGAAGCCACATTGGCTTCTTCTGTTGCCCTCTGCCTTTTTTCCTTTTGGGAATTGTTTGCAATTGTGCCTTTAAAATTTCCTTTTTTAAAAACTCCCACCCCTCCTGGGCTCCCTTTCTCGTGAGAGTCACTTGCCATGGGATCTTACTAATCATTGTTCTGAGTTTGTTAAAATTGGCTTTCCTAAAATCCAGGGTACGTGTTTGGCTACACTCAGCTTTTGCTTCCGTTAGAATCAAGAACTCAAGTATAACATGGTCACTTTCCCCCAGAGTTCCCGAAAGAGCAAAGTTGTTTTCTGTTGCTCCAGAGAGGCTGGGACCTGTACTAGTGGGTTCAAATTATAAGAAAAAAGATTTAGACTAAACATTAAGAACAACTTCTGAACAGTATGAGCTGTTTGACAATGGAGCAGACTGCCTTGGAAAGTGGTGGAATCTCCTTCATTAGAGGCTCGTAAGCAGAGGCTCGAGAGCCACCTATTAGTGGTGCTGCAGCAGTGGATTTCCTGCATCAGCAGGGGGTTGGACTAGATGACCTTTGAAGCCCCTTCCATGATTCCCTGGATCTCTCAGTAACCTTCAGTAGCATGAACTATAGCACCCTCCTGGGCTGACTGTCTCGGGTAGTAATTGAGAGAGCTCCACAGTGCAAGGATTTTTTAAATTTTTCTTTTTTATGCGGGAAGCATCCCATCATGTGATCCACCACCTGGTCTGAACAGGAGCAGTTCAGGAACAGTTTTGCTGTTGGAAAAGTATTTCTCTAGCAAGGCTTACAGTGTGGCACATTGGCATGTCTACACTAAGATGTAAACAAGTTAAAACATTCCATTTCCCCAAGGAATTCTGGATACTGTCATTCTATGGAAGAGAGGGGGAAAGAGTTAGGGATCTCTAAGCAGATAATTTTCAGAACCCGCATTAATCCAAGATTTGCAAGGCAGGGAGCCATGACATGTAAACCAGTATATGTTTTCAGTGTAGATAGACCTTTTGAGACTGACACTCTCAACCATGTTGGAGGATTGTGAGTGAGCTGTGCGCTCATACACTCCATCCTCCCTCTAGAACAGGGCTTTACTTTCCATTTTCTGATAAGTGCTAACCATAGTTTACCATCACATCAGAATCTGCAGACTATGGCCAGCGCTTGCCCTCCAAACCAGAATCAGAAGCCCACTGCAAACCATGACTCAGATGTCATGGCAAACTATGGTATACTGTCTAGGAAACCGAGAGGGAAACTGTGTGTGTGGATGTCTGGGGGTGAAAGGAGGGAACACCATGGCTAGTTTCCAATCCTCCAATTCTCAAAACCATGGTTTGAAAGATTCTCTGAACTGCACATGAAAGAACCTTGCAACCTGAGTCAAATTTGCTGAGGAATCTGAATTTGCCTTGGGACTTTGGAAGCTGTGAAGTTTGTCTGAAATCCTACTGAGTTATCAGTTAAATGTACATAAAGAGGAAGTGAAACAGAGAATGGAAATAATAATTTGATACAAAGCAAGTTTCTAGTAAGCCAACACCAGTAAATAAAGAAGAGCTGCATGTGAACAACACATGGCAACTGCCTCATTTGGAAGCTGAAGAAGGTCTTTATAGCACACATGTGGTGTCCTCAGAGAGGTCATATAAATTATTGGCAACAGTGAAGAAGAAATGGTGTCTGGAGCAACCTAGGCGGCAACCAGCCAAATTGCCATCTGCCTCTATGCATGACCTGCCAGATAATTGCTGAGCATAAGAACAAAGAAAACCCTGGGCTCCCAAGCACAGGAAACTAGATGATGCTCCAATCCTGCCGAATTGTATATTCTATCCTTAAAACCAATTTTAGATGGGAGGCAGTATCCGCTAGATCAGAGCTGCATGAAGTAAAATCTGGGTACTAGGCAACAGTTTCTAATAACCCCAGGTCAGATATGAACAATTCAAGTAGGGTTTCATAAAGATAGAATTAGGGGACTTCACTTTTCTATGTTAATGTGTTGCCCTGACTTGTGTATTGTAAAAGCTCTAAACCTTTATAAGTTGTAACTGTTATCAATACAATCTTATATTGGATTCCATTTCCAGTGTGGTTCAAATCCCTCTGCCTATCAATTCTCCATACTATCTAATTTAGTAGATGATCATCTTTTGCAGATTGAAAACATGAGATCCCAAAGGATTATATAACAACCAATTTAATAATTTACCCATGTATACTTGAAAGTACAATGGATTACAGTACCTCAAATGCTAGACGTCATACAGCAACTGATGGGTGTCCCATAGGGCTTTTCTACATTAGGCTTTTAACCTGCCACTTTACTGAGGCGTCTGCTTCCGGATTCTTTGCGGGATTAAGATCGGCTCCTTTACACGTGTTTTTTCTCCCCCAGGGTTTTCTCTTTCTCGGCCTTTCTATATGTTCCATCACACAACCACAAGGTGGCACTGCAGTATAGTGGATTTGCAAAAATACAGGAGCTTCTCATTCCAGTTCATTCCATCATTTACAGACAATATTACACTGTCCTTGCTCTAAAAAAAACCCTGTGGAAATGCTTGCAAAGCACAGGAGAGGCCCTGGTAGATGACAACATCCTGTAAGGCACCTGCAAACTACTGTGAGTGAGGAATCACGAGCACACAGTAAATACTTTGTGTAGAGAAGCCCATAGTCATCTTAACTCCTCTATACTTCTAATATTCCCTATACTGATCCGATACTGGAGCAAAATAGACCCAAATTATTATCAAAAACCAATAAGATATGCTCAACAGTGACTCTAATAAAATATTAAATGCGTAACCATTGTTACCTTCTACATGCACTTTGTCCTGCAACTCAAAACCTCCTGGATGTATAAATAAACAATACTGTATAGTTAACACCTCAAAAAACTTAGCAGCTGCACCAATAGCCTAATTCAGGCATTTGCCAAGGGCTAAAACTGTTTAGGGGGGTAGGGCATGCATGCAAGCCCCCCCCCCTCAAAAAGAGGCTCTTCTTCAGATCTTTGTAGGTTCAGTGCAAAAGTCTGAAGAGGGTTTCTAAGTGTGTTTGGGAATCCTGTCTTATTGGGGTTCCTAGACACGCTCCAGATCTTTGCACTGAACCCCTATACAGTTTTAACTTTCCTATGTTCAGGCGAATGCCTGAATAGGGCTAATATAAAATAGCTATTTGGTTATAAACTGTGAGTTGTTACCATGTTTAGGTCAGTCATTTTCCTGTCCCTGCCATTCACTTTGATTGGGTCTAATTGACCCTAATGACCTTTTAGTGATACACTCCAATGTAAAAACAACAACCCTGCAATTGTTGAAGCATTACAGTGCAATAGACTTCATCACTGAGGAGCTCTCCAGGTGTTGTTGGACTCTAACTCCCATTAGCCCCAGCCAGCATGGCCAACAGTCAGGGATGATGGGAGTTGTAGTCCAACAACATCTGGAGGGCCACACGTTCCCCTTCCCTGGCACAGAGTATGAAATGGAGCAGTTTATAGCAGTATGGTGACTATGGAGTACATTAAAGTGAGACAAATCCCAACAGACACAGTCTTGTAACTTACCGTATTTTTCCGTCTATAAGACGCCCCGATGTATAAGACGCCCCCCACTGGGCAGTTTCGCAACTGCGCGGTTCTCTCCTTGGCTTACTTCCATGTATAAGACGACCCTCAATTTTTAGTCTAACAATTTTAGGAAAAAGTATAGTCTTATACATGGAAAAATACTGTACTCCCTGAGCATGGCTGCTGTCACAAGCACAGCAGATTTTAAAGAGCCCAGTGGGCTACACCAGCTCTTTGGTCTACCCGCCTCCCTGCAAGGTCACCATTATTATTTTTGATTCTGGTAAATCTCTAGATCAGGGCTCTCCAACCTTGAGTCCCCAGATGTTGCTGGCCTACAGCTCCCAGCATACCCAGCCAGCATGGCTAATGGCAAGGGATTCTGGGAGCTGTAGTCCAGCAACATCTGGGGACCCAAGGTTGGAGAGCCCTGCTCTAGATCTTGAAAAGAAAATGCAGGTATTTCTGGGAATAGTATCAAAATTCCCAAGGCACTTCCAGTTGTGCACAGGTTAAGATTGCTGAATCTACCTGGCCATAACACCAGCACTCCCCAAAAGTTACACAGGGCCTGGGAGCTCTCCAGAAAAACATGAAATGCAGCAGGGAGACCCTTTCTGCTCAAGTGCATGGGAGGGGGAGATGAGTGACCCCACCCCCTGGGTGTACAGCAAGCAAGAATCCCTCCCAGCCATGCCTGGGAATCTTTGGACCCAAGCTTCCATTTCCAGTCTCAAGGATTATTCCCAACGAGGATATTTTGCTAGCTGCAGAAGGTAATGCCACCATAGCTACCCGTGAGTACAGAGGCTGAGCCTCAGAAGGCGAGTTGGGGTGGAGGAATGGAGCTAGGCTTTTGGGACTGGGTAAAAAGGACTGGGATAACTGGGACAGAAGGGCCTGCCATCCATCAAATTATTCACCAAGGATTGATCTTGTCACAATTCTGAGCAGCACCTCCTACGCACTCACCTGGGCAGTCCCTTGAAGCTACACTTCAATTTATGGAGCTGTGGACTGAATCCAGTCCCCTCACCCTTCCCTCTTTTTTCAAAACACGCTTGCTTAAAGGGCTGTTGCTCATTAGTGATTTACGTAAGCAGTGAACTTCAGCTTAATCTTTTAGGATGCAGAGTGACAAGAAAGAAACTTGGCAGCACCAGACACCTGGGGATAATGATATCTGCTCCTTTCTTTAAGCTGTCTTTTGCTTTCTGGTAGCTGAATTTCACCTGGCACTCTGATGCATTCACGGCCTTGCTACAATGAAAGCGTCCCTGTTCAAAAACAAAAAAGATTTCTTAGCAGACAAATGCTCCAGTGAGATATTTGCTATGTGGTAGTATGATGAATTCCTGTCCTGCATTTTCAGTCAGGAACCAAATTAAATCTGCACTTATTTACCCTCCTAGTTTGGCTGGTCAGTCATAACTATTCCAAAAACTTGGGAGTAAAATCATGAGAGGGCTAATATAAAAAAGGCAGTTTCTTTGTGTATGTCTTATGCACTGGGGTGCCTTCCATTGCTCTTCTGTTGCCCTCAGTATGTGCATGTGCATATTGAAAGATAGTTCTCACTTCAAGTACCTCAGGAGTCCATAAGATGGTACTGCTGTGGAGAACACAGTCAGGCCGCCTTGGGGAAGGGGCATCTTTCTGAGAATTGAAAGCTGCACATGGTGCTGAAAGTGCAGCCATGATTTGAGTTATTTCTTATATTTGTTATTATATTTGCTGTTCTTCCTCCAAGGAACACAGGGTGCCATACAGGGTTCCCCTCCCCCCCCCGCCACACACACACTTTATCTTAGCAACAGCCCTATGAGGTAGGTTAAGCTGACAAAGAGTGCTGGCTCAAGGTCACCCACTGACCATCGCAGCTAAGTGGGGCTTTTAATCCTGCCCAACCATGTAGCCCAGCATTCCCCAACCTGGTGCCTTTCAGATGTGTTGGACCACAACTCCCAGAATCCCCCCGGCCAGTTATGGCTGGAGTATTCTGGAAATTGTAGCACAGCACATTTGGAGGGCAACAAGTTAGGGAAGGCTGCTGTAGCCAATACCCTCGCATTGGTTCCTAAGGGCAGCTGTGTTCACACATATTGTAGCACACTTATGCGGAGGCGCTGGCTCTCTCTCTCTCTCTCTCCCACACCCTCTCCTGAGGTGAGATATGGGGATTATCAGGTGAACTGCCAGTGATGCTCCACCCCACGTATTCCCTCCTGCCCTCATTCCCCCAAAATACTGAACATGTCCTGGTATGAAGTACTACACGGATGATGCCATCTTCTATTCCACTGTTACTATTTATCATGCTTGAAAGTAGTCACTCACCTGGCTGGCTGGGCCAAGAAAAAATTCCTTTCATGCAACCAGGCAGAAAAGCTTTGTAAATATAGAAAGGGTTTATTCTTTTCTCCTCTCCCCCCCCCCTCAAGCTATGCACATGCTATAAATGACAAATATAGGTACATGTGTGGGCAGGTGGGCTAATACATTTTTGTGGCCTAGTAAATTTAGAGAGCCTACTTGTACTCCAACTGACAGTTCCCTGGGGCGGCAGACTCTGGCCTCATCCATCGGCCAGAGAACCAAGGGCCATTGGGAGGCTGCACCCCCTGCCTCCCAGGAGTAACATCACAGCACGGGGGAGACCAACCTGGCCCCATACATCAGCCAGAGAGGGAGCAGCTGCAGGGAGCTTGTTTTGCCCTTCCCTGCCACCCCCAAAAAAGAAGAAAAAAGAAAGAAAACCTATAAGAACCTTTTTAACTAAGAACTGGTGCCTGTCTTTCATTCTTCCTCCTCCCTCCCAATCCCTTTTCCTTTTGTGTCATGTCTTTTAGATTGTGAGCCTGAGGGCAGGGACTGTCTTATTATTAATCTTTGTAAGCCACTCTGAGAGCCTTTTCTGGCTGAAGAGCGGGGTATAAATGCAAGCAATAAATAAATAAATAAATAAATTTCCACTGTATTTATTTATTTTTTTAATCAACAGCCTGCACAATGAGTGACCCACCAAGCCAAATGCAGCCCCCTCTCCAGCCCTGTTTTTTTTAAAGTCCTAGGCAGGCAGCAAAAACAGGACGTTGGCCTGGTGGGCTTCGCTTGGTTTGGAGAGCCGTAAGCTGTGAGCCTGGGGTTGTAATAATACAGCTTCTCCCGATATATAGTTTGTGAACTAATATCCAGATAAACACTCTGTTATGCAACTCAGTTACAACAAATCTTTTTGATAGCTTGCATAACTAGCGTTGAGCCACACTGAAGCATTTAGTGCATGGCTGCCAGTTGGATACCATGCATTAAGTAAGAGGAAGAAACTACCCATCACAAATACACAAGATGACATGTGTGGCTTATTAGCTTTGGAGCCAGGAAATGACATCATTTACCAGGCAGAGGAGCTCTTAATTCAGTATATGAAGTCTATGATACAACCCAGCACATTCCTGGATGCAGAAAATGTACTGAGTAGAGCACTTGAGGATTACAAAGAAAATTAAAGAAGCTAACCAGCTGTAGACCAAGGGGCATCTGCTGGATCACAGGGATAGAGAATAAAAAGTTCAGAAAGCTTGGCTATATAGAACGTACATCTGTGAAGGCTCTATGAAACATACAGAGAATACGTTATCTTGAACATTAGAGTATATGTTCTTACTTACTGAAATGATGCCATCTAATACTTCACACTTGTATGGCACTTTTGACTGTTCAAAATACTAATAATGCCTTAGTATGCATTATTATATCAATCCTTACAACAACCCTATAAAATAGTTCAATATTATTATTGATAATATTGATATTATTGATAATATGATAATCATATTATTATGATGCCTATATATTACAAACTGTGGGCATAGACTAAATGAAATGGCCAGTGCTGGCTCCAGCTTTTTGAGGGCCCTTGTGAAAGACACAGTGACTGGGGTCAGACAATACAACAACCTATACTCAAGAGTTGAGTGTGGGTTGTCGTTGAACCATGCGTTGTTGAAATGTGGGTTATCACGTCTGAACCCAGCTGCACTGACAATCCATGGCTTGTTAACCACGAACAAGCCATGAAGAGAACCCATGGTTTCTTGTTGGATTGTGAACTGTGGGTTGTTCACCACAGTTTGTTTTCTCAGGTGGGTCCAGACAACATGATAACCCACGTTTCAACAACAACCCATGGTTCAACAACAACCCATACTCAACCCTTGAGTGTGGGTTATCGTGTTGCCTGAATCTAGTTTCTCTTTACCATCTTCTGCCCAGCCCTGCCCCCTCCCCCCACACATACACACACTTCTGCAAGAGCAGGGAAGGGAATCTCATTCTGTCCACTTGCCTGGCCTCTTGAGAAGTATGGCTGGGGGAAGGAGAAGAGGAGGAAAGAGAAGCTTTCCCTTGGGTGTGCATTATCATGTTGTCTGAACCCAATCAGTGACTGGGTTTGCATGACACAACAACCCATCATGGGTGACAAGCCACAGTGGGTTGTCGTGTCGTGCAAACCCAGACCGATTCCCTCAGGGTGGCCAGCCTGACAACCCATGGGTTATTGTACCCACGATGGGTTACCGTGTCATCCAAACCTGGGCAACCGACCCCATCGTGGGTGCCAGGAATCAGCTAGCAAGCCACTTGGCAAGAGTGGTAAAAAACCCTTCCTGCTCTTGCCAAGCTCAACCTGGCCACTGCCAGAGCCAGGCACCCCACAAGTGCCCAAGCGTACAGAGGGGATATTGATCTGTACTGCTGAAGAAAGTAAATAGCAGACAGGCAAATATGTGCAATTGCACACTTGCGAATGACAGAAAAATTAGAATAAAAGCCAACCCTATTTGTATACTTCTGAAGGACCGATTTTTTTTTTTTTTAAGGTTGCAAACAGAAAAATTATGCTGAAAAGGGGTAGTGATTGGAGCAGAGCAGGAAGCCAGAAAGGTTTCCCTCCATAGGAATGAGGATATGAGAGAGGTTGTGCCACAAAGGACACTGGGATACATGCAGGGAGCGGGCCGGAGGACTAAGGAGGAAAGAAGCCACAGAAAGCTGCAGATCATCTGTTGGGAGTAACATGGGTTAGTGAGTGAACCACCAACCCACCATGACTTATTTTCAGGGTGGAATATCATGACATATGAACCGGCCCAGTAAGTCATACTTCTGAGCAAACATGCACAGGATTGCAGTGACAGTGTGTGGTAATTATTTAGTGTTGGGAATTATTAGGAAAGGGATTGACAACAAAATGACCAGTATCAAATAATGCCTTTATATTATCTATGGTGCAGCCACATTTGGAATATTGTGGTTCTGGTCACCCCATTTCAAAAAGAAAAAAGTGCAGAAAAAGGCAGCTAAGGGCACAATCCTATGCATGTTTAGGCAGAAAAAGGTCCTACAACTCCCAGCATTCCCCAGCCAGACATGCGGGCTGGGGGATGCTGGGAGTTGTAGGACTTTTTTCTGTCTAAACATGCTTAGGATTGTGCCCTAAAATTATTCAAGAAGCTGATGTAACTTCCCTATGAGGAAAGGGTCAACCATATGGGGCTTGTATATTCTGGAAACAACTGAGGAAGTGGGGACAAGATAAAGGTTATTAAAATTATGCATGGTGTGGAGAAAGTGGAAAGAGAGAAGCTTTTCTCTCTGTCTCATAATGGTAGAAATGGGGTTCACTCAATGAAATTGGTGGACATCAGAGTCAGAACAGATAAATAAAAAGTACCGTAATACTTCACACAATACATTATTGAGTTAGGGTGCATATGGCCAAAGCTTTAGACAGGAGTGAATGTGGGTTTGTAAATTTTATTTTAACAATAGAGCACTCTCTGTTCCTCCCTCCCTGCCTTTTCATGTCTACTGACATAAGTAACTAGTTGTAATATCAGTGCAAATTTGTTTTCCTGCCCCCCCACTCATGTTTCAGGCAGGTTTTTGGCTTTTTGTTTTTAAAAACACTTATTTTTTTCTCAGTGCCCAGCATAATTAGTTACACTTTTATTTGATGACTTTTAAAAGCCTATTCTTTTTAAAGCCTGAAAAGTTGTTCTGGGTAGGAGAGAAGAAGTGACTTCCTGATTGCCACAAGGACCAATGAATCAGCACTCAGCTTGTGCTGCAAATGAGAAGAATCAGTTGCCCCTGAGCTCTAGAAGTGAATGTGGATCCACACCAGGCTCACTGCTCAACTTGAGTAAATCCATGGCAGGGGTAGGCAATGTTGGAGGATATGGGAAGGAGTTGTTCCTATACTGGTTAGGACAAAGCAGAGTTTTCCCCCTTATGCGCAGCCTGGTTATTGAAACTGGTTATCACCACGTGGGTTGCTAAACCCTTGCTAAAGGCTCTTAAAAGGAAATGGATTGTCCAAACAAGGTTTAAAACTAATAAAGACATTTATTAGTTTTATTTACAGTCCATATAATCATATATGCAGGATGCATATAGGCAGATTAGTCTTCATTGGAGATCACTGGCTGGAAGCCAGCTCAGACCATGTGTCCATCTTGGTTGGAGTGGGGGGGAGAGCAGCAGAGAGCGCTGGCCAGAGAGGCCGGAAGTAGGGAGGGGGGGACTGTTCAATTAACTTTTTCCTCCCACTGTAACTAGTGGTTACATTACCTCATTGATTTAAGCAGGCAACATTACAATTTCCAACAGGCAACTTGTGGCCCTCCAGATGTGTTGGCCTGCAACTCCCATCATCCATCATCATTGGCTATGTTAGCTAGGTCTGATGGGAGTTGTAGGCCAACACATCTGGAGGGCCACAAGTTGTCCACCCCTGCCTTATAGGATTCACCGCCACAAGATGTGGTGACAGCCAATGGCTTAGATATCATTAAAATGGATTTGACAAGTTTATGGAGGACAGTTCTATCAGTGGGTGTTAGCCATGTTGGCGAAACTGAACCTTCACATTCAGAGGTAGTATGCACTGAATACTAGTTGTCGGGGGCAAATAGTGAGGGAAGACTGTGGCCTTGATGCCCCATATGCGGGCTTCCCAGAAGCATCTGGCTGGCTGGTACCGGAAGCAGGATGCTGGACTAGATGGACCTTTGGTCTGATCCATCAGGGCTCTTGTTATGTTCTCTCTGTTCCAGGTCCTCTGATTCTCTTGGCACCTCCAACTCAATATCTCTCCCACATGAAAAACTTGCACTTCAGGGAAAAGGCAACCTAAGTTAAGATAAGCAAGTGCCACCAGAAGAACTTTGGTTAAGGAATGCCATGTAAATGTTGTTAATATATAACTAAAATAAATAAAATGACTCCCATCTTCCAAAACATTAATTTTAATTGGTGGTGTAATGCAGGAACTCATCATGACAGCCCCCCCCCCCCGCCCAAGGAGAATCCGTAGCCATCATAAAACATCCAAAACAAAAACCTACTAATAAAACTTCACAATTAAGTTTATGGAGCATAGCTGCAATCCTATGCATAGTTAACTGTGAGAAATCTCCATTGAACTCAGTGGTGCTCACATCTGACTGCACAGGTTCAACCTGTAAAACACATTGAGCACAAAGAACTTCAGCCAGCTGAAGTGCAACATTTGGCTTTTAATTAGAAATGCAAACCATCTTGCAAAGAAGTGTTACCATTTAAACTACTAGCATGAAGTAGGAATGCCGTCAAAGAAAAGGAAAGACTATCCAGCCCCTGCTCCCTCATTCTCTGAAGTCCTCTATGCTAAGTTGTCACAAACACAATAGTAAAACTTGAAAGCCCCATTATCAATTCATTCACCTGCTACAGCAAGGAGAGGCCATTAATTACCCAGGCACTCTGGCATAGGTAGGATGTCACTGCTCCTGCTCTGAAAAAGGTCCTGGAGCTGCACGCTCTTGTGTTCGCCCGCCAGTACACCATTGATTTTAGTAAGTAGAGGCTAGAGGCCCAATGTTTTACATTTTAGCAATTATCTTCTTTGGATACTGATGAAATCTATTTTGATTTTTGCACCCAAATCAAACCTATTTTGGTTGTTTATATCCCAACATTTAAGGAAACTGCTCAGCCAGGTAGTAAAGTTCCTATTATGGAGGTGAAACAGACTATGACAAAATCTGGTTTCAGTTACAGGCCAGGAGGCAAATTCTGAATTAATTCCATCTGCTGGTTGAAAAATCAATTGAGAACTAAATGACTCTACGTGAAGTGAATAGCCAATGGCATTGCAAGATCAACTTTTAATATCCCATCTTCTCTTTTTTAAAAATATATATTTGAATTTGGTTTGTTTTAGCTGCTTGGATGTTTGCTGTCTGCACAAATTTTCCTCCCAAGCCACACCTAGCTAGGCCATGCCAGGGGTTTCTGCAGGGCAGGGAGGTGGAAGGAGGGAAAGAATGGAAAGAGAGGCAAGGCAAGAACCAGCCCCCTCTTGATATCCAAGTGGCCACCAGAGCAGGCCCCACTCTGTACTGCCAGCACAAGATGGGATTTTGGAAGTTGAAACGGGAAGTGGAGGTGGGCAATTTGCAGCTTTGCACTACTTTATCAGAAACAGCACCATGGGACTGATTTTTCCATTTCATTCTAGCCCTGGGGAGTTCCAAACAGATTAAATATCCCAGATGTCTGGCTTAATCAAATTATGGAGAAAACTGGCCACCAAAACAAGACAAACATCTAGCAGTTACTGACTACAATATGAAAACACTATAAATAAAAAATGTTTGTTGCAAAACTTTCTCAGGGATGGTGGGCGAATAGCGCTAATGATTTCACAGGTACTAGCCAATAGGCACTTGCAACAGGTGTATACATAAGTATTGAACCAGCCTTTGTCTCCCTTTTGAGAAGAATTTCAGTTTCCCCAGTTCAGTTTGAACCATACCCAAACCCTGCAGAACCCTTTTGATAGGAGCCCATAGTAGAGAAGAAACAGATGTACATTTATATTGTGGGCAGCAATGTTGCTATCAAACTGCATTTTATGGCTCTTAAAAATGTTACATCTCTAAAAAATGTTACATCAAAAACTACTGTCTTAAGAAAAGTACTTTGTAATATACCATTCTTATTTCCACAGCTTATTGACAGCACTTCTTTACTCTGAAAAGAAATGGTATGCACTGGAAAGATGAACCCCACACCCCATATTAAATCAGAACTATCTCTCTTGAAGCCACAGACATTGAGCAAAGAGCAAGGGAAGGAAAATCTGCCTAAAGAA
The DNA here is from genome assembly GCA_021292165.1 of Shinisaurus crocodilurus. Lineage (NCBI taxonomy): Eukaryota > Metazoa > Chordata > Lepidosauria > Squamata > Shinisauridae > Shinisaurus > Shinisaurus crocodilurus. The sequence continues at coordinate 104,783,610 of CM037876.1, forward strand.
GAAGCTGGCATATCACTACATTCACAAGAAAAACAGTATGCTCTTTATCATGCCCTTGCTCAGTGCAAGAAAGCAGATAAAACTGGAGCTGGTATTAGCAAACCTATTTGGAATCTGGTTTGTTTGAAGGTTTTCGGAAGCCAAAATAATAAAGAAAATTTGGTTCAGAGTAAGAAAGCCTTTTTACTTACATGGCTTGAAAGAGTTCCGAACAGCTGGAGCCTCTGGATTATGTGTGCAGATGTCGTGTTTGGTTGAGCCTTCCCCCCCTCAACTTTGGCACCAAAAACTCTGTAATGCCTGAGCTTGATAAGTAATTTCCTGGTTTCCCCTTTACAAAATTCTCACATAGTTTATCAGTGGTCCACCCTGACAGCACAAGAACGTAAAGCATATTATGTGACATGCGATTGTTAGTAGGGAAAGACCTCTCTGATACTTTGGCCTGGAGAGAGAGAAAGAGAGAATCTCTCAGCTCATCCCCACCCCTCCCCAAACTATACAATATCTTCTGGCTCAGCCCTGGATGCATACTTTAGCAATAACATAAGAACAAACAACCGCAGCACACAAATTGTGGCATGTCATGTTAAACATGTCTGCTCTGCCATGTGACTCTCTAGAACAGATACACAGGAAGGATTCTCTGCACTGCACAGATTTTATGCTCATGTTCCTCAGCAGTGGTTCCGCTGTGTGTGCGTGCACACACATGTGCGCAGGTGTGCTACAATTCAATTTCAAAGTAAAACAGAGAAAGAGAGAGAGAGGGAGATTACCCATTTAGGGATGGGTAAACGTACCTAGCCTGATCCAGAATTCAAGTTGGAAAACCAGAGAAATTACACAGAGGTACAGAGGACATGTGGAAATTAATCCAGATCTCCTGGTATAATTCTGAAGTAGACCCCTGACTGCAAGCCTGCTTTGAAGCCTTAGAGCCTGGTTCGGATGGAGCTCTTCACAACCCTTCCATCCTCCACAGAATCATACAGGGGAGGGACAGGGAGAGTGTGATCTATGCCAGAAATGACAGAAGAGGCACAAAGGACTTGAGGCTCCAGATGATACACCACTGGACAAGCACTAGGGCACACAGACCTCGGCCCTTTTAGGACTTTAGGGCCCCAGTTCAGACATCCAGTGATTTTAACTGGAGACCCATCCAGAAGGGGATCGATGTGCAGAAAACTACTTAAGCACGCACAACAACTACACGTTCGATGATTGCTATTCCTCCCATTCTATGCAGATTTATCCCAACAACAAAGAACATGTCAGAAGCCCAGCATGGAAGATAGCAAGTGCTGGGAAAGTGAAAGTAGGCAGGAATTCTTGGCCTGTGGGTCACTCAGCTCCTGTTCAGAAGTACCCCACAAGCATGCACTTGTGCGACATTATCTTGCTTCATTTCATAGCCATGCATGCCTCTTCTTTATGAATACATCAGCTTTCTTACATAAGCATTTATTTTCGAGCAGGATGCTCTTGTGATTACGGTAGTTGCATAAGCATTATGAGCAAATAAATGCATAGGGTGGGGGATGTTGGCCACTGCACTAGCAGGGAAACAGATGCTCAGACTTTATACTGTTTTTGCTGGAGGTTGAAATAAATCCAGTACATACATTGAGTCATAGCTAAACATGGATGGTGATCAGAATTAATGGCTTTTGATGGCTGGTGGCTACTCCAAGCCACAGGAATTTGTGTTATGCCTCACCTGCTTGTGTGCTGCAGACCAAAAGTATTGTTTTCTGATTTGAGCGTGGGCAGAAGCAAGAGCAACAAGGTTTTGAGCTTGCTGGAAAAGAATGCTGAGAGGTTCCTGACTGGCACTGAAGTTGTTTGGAGACTTGTTCTGCCTGCCTGTGGGCTTGCTTTCCATGTGCTCAACCTGTACATTTGTAAATTTAAAATATATATGCTGTATTTTTCCGTGTATAAGACGACCCCATGTATAAGACGACCTCCACTTTTCTTACCCAAAATTCAGAAATCAAGCTTAGCTTTCCACACTCAGCTAATGATTTCACAGGTACTAGCCAATAGGCACTTGCAACAGGTGTATACATAAGTATTGAACCAGCCTTTGTCTCTCTTTTGAGAAGAATTTCAGTTTCCCCAGTTCAGTTTGAACCATACCCAAACCCTGCAGAACCAGCCTTTTGATAGGAGCCCATAGTAGAGAAGAAACAGATGTACATTTATATTGTGGGCAGCAATGTTGCTATCAAACTGCATTTTATGGCTCTTAAAAATGTTACATCTCTAAAAAATGTTACATCAAAAACTACTGTCTTAAGAAAAGTACTTTGTAATATACCATTCTTATTTCCACAGCTTATTGACAGCACTTCTTTACTCTGAAAAGAAATGGTATGCACTGGAAAGATGAACCCCACACCCCATATTGAGCCAGCGTGAGCCACAGGCCTGTATATAACCTCTGATCTCTCAGGAGAGACAAAAGATATGCTTGCTAGCCCTGGCAAAGGAAATCTGTGTGTGTGTGTGTGTGCGAGAGAGAGAGAGAGAGAGAGAGAAAGAGAGAGAGAGAGAGAGAGAGTATGTGTGTGAATGAGTGAATGTGAGAGAGTGTGAATGAGTGTGTATGTATATCTATGCGTGTGTGCATGCAGGTGCAAGCCGGCTCAGCCGCCCCTCCTCCCCTTCCCCCGCAGGAGATGCAAAAAAAGAAAAAGAAAAGGTATGGGCAGTTTTTGCTACCGCGGGTTCTCTCCTCGGCATACCGTGCTTCTGTGTATAAGATGACCCTCAATTTTTCGACTATCAATTTAAGGAAAAAGTATCGTCTTATACACAGAAAAATACGGTATTACAAAAGGTACCATAAGTGGCAGTATTCACTCTACTCACAAAGAAACTGACAGAGGCTGCTTCTGCAAATTCCTACTGCTGGGAGAACAGGGCATAGTCTCCAAACTGCTATCCCTGCTTTTCACTTTGTCATGCAGAGTCCCAAATTCCCCTGCCTCCCACAAGTGCAAGCTACTTTAAACTTTTTTTAAAGGGGCCATGCCATGGGCAAAATTGCAGCTAAGCTAAAACTGCAAGCTTAGCTGCAATTTTGCCCATGGCATGGCCCCTTTAAATGTAGCTCTTTTTAGGCTCGAACAGCCGCAGGGTCTCCATGGAGAGACAGACACTGTGAGGATGTGTGCGCATGCGTATGTGCAGACATGGTCTACCTGCTGAAAAGCTGCACCCACTGGCCTGAACCAAGGGAGAGGTGAATGAGGGATTTATCACATGATTCCTATCTTTATATTGCCAAAGATTTTATTTCCTAACAGAGCTGACTCTGTGCCTCTAACAGGTGAAATACAGTGTCAGAAGGAAATGCAAGAAACTTCCCCTTGAAGCTCCATGTTTGGGGGTGTGGAGTGGGTGGGTAAGCTTCACCTGTTGAATTTGTGCCAATCCTGACCATTTTAAAACAAAAAGAGATTGTCCTGCAAGCACTGACCCCCCCCCCCAAACACCAGCTATCAACAATTAAGGGTTTAAGTAGGGTAAAAAAATTTTACAAAAGCCACTGATAAAATATTATAAAATAATATATAATGTAATAATTATAATATATAAGATATTAGATAATAATATAATTCTGGAAAAGTCATCCTAGCACTGGCGCTGCTGCTACCTCTTCTTCTAGCAAGGAGCAGCATTTCACAATTATCCCTCAATTACATGATACTTCTTCACACAATGCATAATCAATTTGCTGCCACAAGATGTGATGGTCAATGTTGTAGATTGCTTTAAAATATACACACTTTCCTGTGAGTAAGTCCCATTGAACATAACAGGACTTACTTTTGAGTACACATACATAGGATTGCACTGTTATTCTGTTTTCAGAGCAGTGGTAAATTTTACTTGGCTCTACCTCTGTACCTCATGTGAAAGTCTTTTTCTAACACATGCTGAAGTGCAATGGAGAAAGCTCTCTACAGTAATGATTAGGATTATTCTGCAGGGATTTTGGATTTTTTTTTTCATGCATTAACATTTTTTTAAAGGAAGTTAGCAGAAAACACACCCTACTCAAGAGAAAGAAAGACAAAATCCCAACTACCTCAAATAGCAGCAACAAACATCATCATTCCATTTTGGCATTATTGTTCAATCACAGTGTTGTTGTTCTTGCTTTTTTAATAAAGTACAATAGAGCCCACATGTGTGTGTGTTTTTCTGATTGGAGAAAATAGGAGCTTGCAGGGTGGGCCTGTGGACTACTTTGCACACTCAGAGATATCTAAATGTTAAATATTATTTCTTTGGCAAACAAAGCCACCATGGAGGGATCCATTTTTTAAGTGGGAGGGAGATCCTTAAAACAAGGAGTTTCCCCTGCACAATGTGGGGAAAGTAGGCTGAAAATTATGTTTGACTGAAATAATGGCATATTCCTCCCCAGTTTACCCCTTCCTACCATTTGTTGTTGCCTCTATATTACATTTTAGATTGTAAGCTCTTTGGGGCAGGGAACTGTTCTCTTATACTCGGTAAAGCACCATGCACATTGATGGTACAATAATAATAATAATGACAACAACAGCAATCACCATCATCATCATGGGTCTGGATGATGGTGGCTTCAGAGTGGTCAGAGCCCTTAAATGGTTAGAGCATCCTGGGTGGGTGGCTATACCCTTGGCCACACCCTCATGTTGCCTGGCCACACTCTCTTGATCACACTTTCATGTTGCTTAACCATACCTCTTACAAATTCACATGTGTGTCCCTATTTTCATCTGTGAAATGTTGGAGGGTATGAGAGGGGAGCATAAAACAATATGATTTGAGAGAACATACTTGCCTAATGTTTATCTCAATTCTTTGAAAAGAGAAAGAAAAGAAATGAAGACCACTCAGACTGTAAACCAACATGCTTAAATCTTGTTTCAATGGAAAATGGCATATTTTAAGGAGAAAAGAGAAAAGCATTTGTTTCATTGTTTTGACAGAAAAGGCTTTAAATGCAGAATATGAATTACTTTATTGAGCGGCACCTCACTCTGTTGTGTACAAAGGCATTGCTGTACTCTGGAGGTGTCTTATATGTGGGATGTTGAGCCCTTCCTTGAACTTTTATTCTGGTCTATTTATATGCTTTTACTGAGGACATTAAAGCATAGTCACAACCTTATTTGTAACTGATTATGTATGTCTGAACCAAAAGGGACCTTAGTTTTGTGAAACGGTACCTCCCTACCCCTGCCACCGCACACACACACACACACACACACACACACTGAAAAAAGCTGCTTTTTTAAGTTTTGTGAAACAGTACCTTCCACCTGTCTGCCACCACCACAAATCCCATGATGTTTTCAGGGGGAAACAGGCAAAAATATTCACCTCCTTTCAAGTGGCAGGCAGCTGCCACTTTAAACAAGGCCTTCCTCAATGCCATGTGCAGTGGAATTATCCCGCTTTCTTGCAGGAAAAGTAGGGTTGGACTCCACATATTCCTTTTCTTAATGCCTTTCTTAAAGTGATGGATGCATCGTTCATCCCTTCTTGGCTAGTTGCCAAGAGAGGGGGAGAGATCCTGATTTTGCAGTGAAAGGTGGTTTTACCTCTCATTGGGGGCATTGCTCTTTCAGAGAAATCTTTCACTCCCTCCTGAAATGACAACTTCCACTGCAAACCCCCACACCCGAAAAGGTGGCTCAGCCCTAATAAGATACACACTTCCCAGATTTAATTTTCTTTTGGACAAGAAGATATGAACTAAAATTGCAGATGCATTCTCTCTCTCTCTTGTGAAATCCCCAATTATATCTACTTTCCCTTTTAAATCCTTAAAATATTTTAGCATCTGGCTGGCCACTGTTGGAAACAGGATGGTAGACTAGTATTTTATAATTATTGGCCGGAATTCAAAGAGCTACTGCTTTGGCAAGGCTCCTGCCACTTTGGAAACTTTGGTCATGTGGCATGTGGTGGTGGTGGGTGGGTGGGAGTGCTGTTTGAGAACACAAACCCAAAGCCTTTTTTGACATACAGAACGCCTGTGGTTCTTTGGATCCCAGCCATTGTTTATTTCTTCATTTTCTAGAGCGCTTCTCAGCAAGCTCCCAAAATGGTTTACAATAAAAATTACTACAATAGAATAATAAAAACTTCAGTAAAGCCGCAATACAAAACATCAGTAGAATGCCAATAAAATCCGAGGCAATGATTATGGCCAAGATTCAAACAACTGTAAAACTTGTTCCATTAGCCCAAAAGACCACTAAATCAGGCTCTAATGGCAAACTGTTCTGATAGTAAAGGGGTGTGTGTGTTATAAAATCAGTTTGTGGTGTGGCATGGGGGTCAGCTATCGAAAGAAAAGCAAGTCAAAATTCTACTGGGCTAGTGCCCCTTTCCTAAGTTGATCTTTGGATCCTGGCTTATAAAAGCTATACAGTAATACCTTGGATTGCAAGTAACTTGGTTTGAGAGCGTTTTGCAAGACAAGCAAATTTTTAAATATTTATTTATTTATTACTTGATATACAAGCGACGTCTTGCAATACAAGTACTGTAGTACGGCTTAAATTAAAAATCTCTACAAATTTTTTTGGGGGGATTTCGTTTTGATATAAGAGTGTTTTGGATTACAAGCACGTTTCCGGAACGAATTATGCTCTCAATCCAAGGCATAACTGTATTAAGTAAAAAACCTAATATGGACTACAGTGAGAGACCCTTAGTCTGATCATTCATTCATTTATTTTATATTCTGCCTTTCTGCTAAAAATGGCACTTTGAACTGCTAAAAAATGGTACCCGGAAACAGACCAGTAGCAAGGAAGTCGTGTGCTCCCTGTAACCAGCCCCGGAATAGTCTCGCTGCAGCATTTTGGATCAGCTGAAGCTTCCAAACAGTTTTCAAGGGCAACCCCACGTAGAGCACATTATAGTCAAGCAAATGGGATGTAGCTAAGGCATGTGCAACTGTGACCATATCAGACATTTCCAGGAACAGGCACAGTTGGCATACTAGCCTCAGCTGTGCAAATAAATGCACTCCTGGCCACTGCCAACACCTGGGCATCCAGATTCAGGCCTGAATCCAGAATTACACCGAAACTGCAAGCCTGAGTCTTCAGTGGGAGTGTAACCCCACTCAGCACAGGTTGAATGCATATTCCCTGATCTGCCTTTCAGCTAAGCAGGAGCACTACTATCTTGTCTGGGTTAAGCTTCAGTTTGTTTGCCCTCCTCAGTCCATTCCCTAGCATCAGACACCAATTTAGCTTCCTTGTATTTATTTATTTATTTATTTACCATTACTTTTCTATACCGCCCAATAGCCAAAGCTCTCTGGGCAGTTCACAACAATTAAAACCATAAACAATTAAAACCCCGCTTTCCGGGGGCAGGTCTTCACCACCTGCCCCCGGAAAGCGCACAGTCCAAGTGCCAGGTGAGCCTCTCTGGGAAGTCCATTCCACAACCGGGATGCCCCAGCAGAAAAGGCCCTCTTCTTTGTAGCCACCCACCTCCCTTCCTTTGGTGGGGCTTTTCTTGACATGGAGATAAAGTGATTCAAAACGTGTCTTGATTCGAAATGGGGCAGTTGGATCCCAGTTTGCGTGCTGCCAGCAAAACGTCTTTAACCGCCTCAGACAGGTCCGTATCCATCGTTATCTGATCCTCCATGCTGTGAGGCTTAAGGGATGCAGATTCGGATGAAGTACCTTGCTCTGGTGCTGTGTCAGCAGATCGTCTCGAGTCGGATATATCTGACTCACACGAGTGAGTCAGATATAAAAAACAGTATAAAAATTTAAAAATCTCAATCTACAGCATAAAATAGGAGTAAGAGCCGAAATAAAACCTAGCAGCAATATAGAGATTTAAAATACAGTAAAGGATTTATAACAACATAGACTAAAAGACTAAAATTCCTGAGAAAAAAAGGTCTTCACCACCTGCCCCCGGAAAGCGCACAGTCCAAGTGCCAGGTGAGCCTCTCTGGGAAGTCCATTCCACAACCGGGATGCCCCAGCAGAAAAGGCCCTCTTCTTTGTAGCCACCCACCTCCCTTCCTTTGGTGGGGCTTTTCTTGACATGGAGATAAAGTGATTCAAAACGTGTCTTGATTCGAAATGGGGCAGTTGGATCCCAGTGCTGTGCATGTTTACAGTGTTGCCATGATGCTAAAGTTCCAAGCTGGCCCCATTCATTTTGAAGCAGGCTGAAAGTTCTGCTGTCGCTCTTTGAACTTCTGGAGTTCGTTGCAGGCAGAAGCATCTTTCAGTGGCTCTTGCGTTGCTGCTGCTTGGCTGTGCCTGAGCAATTTTGACATGGACACGAAAATGTTGAGAGTGAGTGTTCATTGTCAAACCCCAAAGAGGTTTGGGGGGAACAGGGCTCCAGGGTCAGCTTTTTGGTGAGATAAGAGAATTCTAGGAGCGGAGCAACCCTGGCCTCTTTGGGACGGCCCAGGATCTGCCCCTCTGACCTGGGTGCTTTTCAGCTCTGCTTTTTCCTTCGCAGAAATCAGAAGAGGGATGTCCCAGTGTCAGCGATGTGGACGTCCTTACAGAAGAAGATCTCATGGCTTCTCTGAGGTAGGATGTTCTGCCCCCATCTTACAATGCTCTGCCCCCATTATGACAATTCAAATGCCACCACGCTACTCACCTTCAGACTTTGATGGACCTCTAGTGAAAAGGAGTTGCACAGTTGCGAGGCAATAACTCCCAAAGGTGCTGTGTTCGACTCTGCGCATGAATGGTACAGTCAAGGTATTCTCCACTGATGTTAACCATTGTGATGGTGATACCATTAAGCTAGTACTTGCCTGGATTACTTTTAAAAGATTATATATTGGATAGCTTTGAACTCCTAAAGGATTTGTGATTAGATCTCTGCCTCTCTGAGGGGATTTAAATATTTTCCTTGGTGGATAATCTTGCTTTTTGTGTAGCTGAGAATCCATAATTTTTCTTTTCTACCTCTTGAAGAATTCTATCTAACTTAAAAGCTTGTTATAATCCTTCATCAACAGAGACTGGCCTGGAAGGGATGGGGCACAGAGGCCGAGAATTCCCTCTCAGCTTCTTGAGTGCAAATGAGAAGGGCAGAACTGTGTGTGTGTGTGTGTGTGTGTGTGTAGGGGGGCCTTTGCTAGTTTCGGGCAGACAGAAGAGGTAGGAGCGCAGGGCAGGAGGTGCTTGGCGATAGCAGTGAGGGCCGTAAATGGCTATTAGATATCAGAGTTAAATGGAACATTCATGTTCCAAGACAGTATATCTCTGAATACCAGGTCCCTGCCAGAACAAACAATATTTATTGGTCATTATTATTTATTTATTGTTACATTTATATCCTGCCTTTTTGTTTTCCTCTCCAAGGGAAAAATTGGGGGTACATGGTGGGTGGACAAGACAGGGCCTTTTCTGCAGCAGCACCCCGACTGTGGAACTCCCTTCTGAGGGAGGTCAGGTTGGCTATATCCTCACAAAGTTTTAGAAGGGCCTTTGATGGGTTGTAACATTGTCCTGGCTTGTTGGAAAGAATGTTTTCTTTCTGCTTTTATTCTGTTGTGCATTTATTGTATTGGCAGCAGAAAGGCAATTTATAAATACTTTATAAACAAAAACACTTCCCGCCATGTGCTGCCTTGTGAAACCCACAGGAAGAGGAAGAGGGGCTTGTGGGGACTCGGCTGAGCGATTCCAACCAGGGTCTGTTCTTTTCTTTCCAAACAAACCAATAACAAAGGCATTTGGACCTGATTTTGCACAAGCTGCAGAAAATCAAGCACCTGACCGATGAGAACCAGCACTTCACCTTGGCTCAGGAGCACAGAAAGAAGGGGGTAGAGAAGAGGAAGAGGCTCCTCCCCCAGAAGAAGACGGGAGAGGTTGGAGCGCAGGGTGGGGGGGTGCTCGGCGATACCAGTGAGGGTCATAAATGGCCATTAGATATCAGAGTTAAATGGAACATTCATGTTCCAAGACAGTATATTTCTGAATACCAGGCCCAAGGCACAGGGCCCTTTGGCGGACCCAGCAGGGCTCATGTTCTCAGGTGTTGTGTCTTGTTTCTCATCTCAGTGCCCTGGATCAGAAGCTGGAAGGATATGGTTCTGAAGAGCACAGCAAGACTCCAGCATTTCCTTCCAGAGAGGTAAGAATAGAGAAGCTTTTTGCCATTTTTGGCAGGGAGCTATACAATATGTACAAGCATGATACCTGCATGGTTCCCTGTGAAAAGACTTTTTTTAACCATCTCTAAATCCCTCTTTTAAAAGGGACTTTTAATTTTGACAGCTGGCAAAAGGAATAACTCCCGTAAATTGGGTGGCTTGCACTTTTCCATGTTCCCGAGCACCTAGAGTCTCTGGAACAAGAGGAAAAGTGAAATCAGCCTTAGGACAGGAAAGTCCAGAAAAAGATAAGGCTCTTGCCACAAACGGGGTGTAAATCCCACCCACCCCTTTCTCGAGAGCAGAAAGGTTTGTTGCTAGCTCTGGGGTGACTGGGGGGGAGGTGGAGAAGGGAGGCGGGAAGCAGTAGGGTGCACAGCCTTTTTGCCCTCAGGGGTGTCAGGTGTGGGTGCAACACTCTGTGCACGCACACACACAAAGCACACATACACATCAAAGCCCAAGAGAACCAGTCCAATGACCTTGTGGACCAAAATGGTCTCTGCTTGTTCAATCTGCTTCCAAGGGATGTGACAGAAGTTGACATCTGAACTTCATAGGTTAATGGGGTGGGTTCCTTCAAATCCTGTGGGAAGAGGGAGACAACAAGACCCATTTTTCTCTTCTCTCCTTTTCATTCACAGTCTGATGACACCTTAGCGGACACCCCCAGCATGGAGGACGAGGTGCGGGACATTCCCTCTGATTCAGTGAGGTATCCTGTTCTCCGCTGAGGGCATCTCAAGTGGTTGAGGGATTCAAGCACTTTCCCTAAGAGTTTTAACTGACAAGTGCTCAGTCTTTCCTTGGGTTCTGGTACTCCACTAAGGAATACCAAAAGGAACTACACAACCTAATGAAGGAATTTTCTACAGATGTTCAACACACACCATAGAAGCTTCAACCAGGCATCTTCCATCTACTATCCAAAATGCAATCTTTGGCATTTCATAGTCTCAGTCATTAGAACTATCACAGTTGGAGTATCTGGCTCATCATCATCAGGCGATCACTCGTGACCGAGTAAGATTGTCTTCCAGGATAAAAATTTACAAAAAGGAAATTTTAAAAGGAGGAAATTCTAAAGAAAAATTGTGTAGACTCTAGCGATGGGTCTGTAAGTGACTGTGGAGGCCAATTCTAGATCCACACAGCTTCCCACAGTGAGGACACAGGTTACCAGATGGAAGATGGTCCTGTAAAGGATTCGTTTGACGTGCTTTTCGCTTAGCACGTTTCTCCCTTTCACCTTGCACTCGGGCTTCTTCAAAGTCCATAGAACCTTTGTGAAAGGCCAACCTCCAGTTAGATCGTTCATGGGCCAGTGCTTCCCAGTTTTCGATGTTGCTATAAGGACTCCAAATACCACTGTCCTCCTGAGGAAACTACAAGCTCCCAGAGAATACCAGAGAATACCATCCTAGCTACCATGGATACTGAGTCCCTTTACATCATGAAAACTCATTTTTTTCATACCCACAATTACTTCAGCTTTGGTGAGAACATGCATCTTTATATAAATGGCACTGCCACGGGCACTTGCATGTTTTCATTGTATGCCAACATATTCATGGTCATGAGGGGACCATGGGCTCAGTGGTAGAGCACACGCTTTGCATGCAGAAAGTCCCAGATTTGATCCCCAGCATTTCTAGGAAGGGCTGGAAAAAAATCCTGCCTAAAACCCTGGAGAGCTGCTGCCAGTCAGTGGCGACAAAGCTGGGCTTGAAGGTCAAAGGGTCTGACTCAATATAAAGCAGCATCCTATGCTCCTGTGGCTTACTTAGAAAAACACTTTCTCAGTTACCATCCACAAAGTCTCTCTTCTATCTGAAATACAGCAATGCCATCTTTATCATCTGGACTCATGGACGGGAAGTGCTTGAGAAATTCCATCAGGACTTCAGTAACTTAGATGGAAAGGAGAGATAGAGTTGAGTGTCATCAGCATCTAGCAAGGCTCTTCTTATATAACCTTTTACTGAGACTCTTCATTTCTACCTTCCCTCTTACCCCTTCCTCTGTCTTTGATACCGTTTCTTCATAGAGAAACATAGTATAACATGAACCCACCTTTGGTAAGGAAGGTGCTTGCTAGCATCTAAAGCAGTGACAAGTGAGCTCTGTTTGGCTCAATTTGGAAGTGGTTTGATATTTGTGCTCTTTCCTCAGCAAGCATTCAGAAAAACATGTGTTTCCCCAACATTCTCTCCTGGTTTATAATGTTGTCATGTGCCAGTGGTGTGCTACAGACACCTCATAGCACCACCCGTGGCAGAATGACAACCATGTTTGTTTGTTTGTTTGTTTCATTTATATTTTGTCTTTCCTCCCAAGGAGCTCAAAATGACATACATGATCTCCTGTCCCTATTTTATCCTTACAACAGACCTGTGAGGCTAGTTAGGTTGAGAGAGATAGATAGATAGAGAGAGAGAGAGAGAGAGAGAGAGTCAATCACTGTCCCAAGGTCACCCAGTGACCTTCCTGGCTGAATGGGGATTTGAATGTGGGCCTCCCCGGTGTGATCCACAGCCTGCAAAAATGGAGGGTACAAATCATGCATCACCCTTTGCAAATGAGATATGGAATGCAGGGAGTTTGATGGAGGGGCAGAGGGTGTGGTACCAATCCTGCATCCACATGTTCAGTATTATGCTCAACTGAACATCTTCAGGGCTTCTGAAAAACAGTGTTAGAGTCGAAGACACAAAGCAGTACAGCAAAACTAAATTCTACTCGCTTTTTTAATGATGTTGTCAGAGCAAATATTTGGACTATCCCACCTCTTCTGAAGCCAACTAATTATCCACAGCTTTGTTTCTGTTTGTAACCCAAGATGTATGCTATTAGTAAAGAGCAACAATTAAATGTGCTATCCACAAACAGCATGTGAACATGCAGATTATCTAGCTTTGTTCCCAGTATTCAAGTCCAGTTCAGACACAACAAAGCCATGTGAACTGGCAAGAGCATTTTGAATGGTCCACTATGACCACACAGTTGAAGCAAGGAAAAATAGTCCGCAAAGGTAAAGTAGAACTTCTTCCCAACGTTTCTCCTGAAAGTTCTCTGCAACTCTTGGGGAGTTACTGATCTATCATGGCTTGGTTTCAGAGGGGTTGAGGCCATTGACCTCAACCCCTCTGGAGCCAGTGTGGTGTAGTGGTGAGAGTGTTGGACTGGGGTTCTAGTCCCCACTGAGCCATGAAACTCACTGGGTGACTTTGGGCCAGTCACTGACTCTCAGCCTAACCTACCTCACAGGGTTGTTGTGAGGATAAAATGGAGAGGAGGAGGAGGGTTCCTTGCAGGAAAAAAGGCAGGGTATAAATATAATAAATAAATAAATAAAATTAATTAACGGATCAGCTCAGCCACCACATGAATGTTGCTAGAGGCCATGCAGAACCTGAACTATTTTATGTACTATGGTACTGATTTTTGTGGCATGTTGCTCATAATCCCATACCTGACTGCCCACCCCTGAGATCATTATGAGATTTTTACTGACCAAGTAAGAGAAAATAATTATTATAGCTTGACGGTTTTGTGATTTTGTACTCTGCACATTCTAATGAAATCAGTTCTGTTTGGTTGTTTTCTTTAAAATTTTCAGACTATGTTTAACCAACCCACGACATCATGTGGAGAGTATGAGGCTTTCAGTGCTGTGGCCAAAAACCCTTCCTCAGTCAGGAGCAGCATTGCAGCTATAAGCTTCTTGGGAATAAAAGCCTACTCGCAAGTCAAGTCCTACTCATGAGTACGTAGGAAACAGGATATGAGTGTGGTTTGGAGAGCAGCCCATAGGAGGCAGAAGGAGGGTGAGGGCACCAGATTGAACTGCACAGCTAAGCAGACAAGAAAGCATTTCTTTCACAAAGTAAAGAAACTCTGCACATTTTCAGAAGCATGCAGTAAACACAATATAGGAGCCTTGCCATCATTCAATACTCTACCTTAAGACCTTTCCTGCCAGTGTTATTCCACTGGTTAACCTGCAAATACTAAACCCCCTCCAGGTCTTCTCTTCCATGTCATTATAATAACGAGGAAGAGACCTCCTGGCCCTGCGGCTGCAGCCCTATACCCTTACTGTCAACACATTGGAGTGGATGGAGGTCAGGTGTTATCCCATCATGTGATGTATCACATGAAGGGGAGCGAGAGTCACCCCTCTGGCTCCGCCCTTGCCATAGCATCCCCATTGACTTTGCTCCCACAGTACACATATTGTTGGAGGGTGTCTGTAGCAGGAAGTCAGCTCTATGCACATAGGCTCCCCCTGTGATGTAGAATTGTGCCCCCCAAAAATATGGACAGTGAGGGGGCAGAGCCAATGGGGGTGCTACATCAGGGGTGGGGCCAGCAGCTGTAACTCCACTCTTCACCCCACACAATGTTAGTCATGTGAGGGGATAACACCTAAATAGGGCTCTAGTCTCCAAGTAAAGTTGATAACCATCTACTGGTATCCTTTCCGATGAGACCACAGAGGAAAATATGAATGCCATTTTTTACAGGAAATTGTGACAAGTTCAGAATGAACAGCCAATGCCCTTTTGACTCCGTTTCACTGATACTTAATGGGGGGGGGGAGGAAAAGGGGAGGCACTACAACATGGCAAATCTTACTTAATGGGTTTTCTGTGGTTAAAAAAAAAAGATGGAAGAACCTGTGGGGAAGCACAGGAAGGCTATGAGCAGAGCCGGTGCTACCATTAGGCCAACTAGGCAGCTGCCTAGGGCGCAGGGCTAAAGAGGGCGCCAGAAACGCCTTGAAAAAAAATACAGCGCTCTCAAGTGGGAAGGGGGGGCACTAAATATCTGATCTAGCCTAGGGCACCAAACTGCCTTGCACCGGTCCTGGCTATGAGTAGAAGACGATGTCTGGCCTCCTCGTAAAATTCCGTGAATGAGGCAGAGTGATGGCACAATAAAAGCCTCCTCTAGAAACCCCCCGAGAGATGTTTGTAGATCAAGATGAATGCAGGACCGGTGCAGGGCAGTTTGGCGCCCTAGGCGAAATAAAATTTGCGCTCCCCCTCTCGTGCCGTGGGGGGGGCCTCCGGAGCAAAGCAGCCCTGCTCTGCACCACCACCCCGCGCCGCCGCTGCCTGCCAGCCGCCACCACCACCACCACCACCACCACCACCTACCTACCTTCCCCCCGCCCTGGCTGCCGCCGCCTCCGAGGAGGAAGTGACGCGACGGGACCCCCGCGCTCTGTTTTTTGCCGGGGAAACCAGGGCAACAGGGCTGTTTAAGCCCTGTTGCCCTGGTTCCTCCCGCCAAAACAACGCGGGTGGGGCTCCGGAAGCGATGCGGAGAAGGCGGGGGGAGGCGCAGGGGGAGGGGGGAGGCACAGCGGCGGCGGCGGCAGGCGGGGGAGTCGCGGCGGCGGGCAGGGAGGCGTGGTGGCCAGTGCTTTTTTTCTGGAGAAAAGGGTACCGGAACTCTTGGATTACATTTCCTCGGGAGTAGATGGCGATTAAATTGTAATGTAATTAATAGAAGAAAAGGTGCTGGAACTCAGTTCCGGTGAGTTCCACCAGAAAAAAAGCCCTGGTGGCGGCGGCGGGCGGGGAGGCGCAGCGGCGGGGGAGGCGCGGCGGCGGTGGCTTTGGCGGGAGGGCGGGCGGGTGGCACGGCGGCGGCAACGAAGAGGAGCGCAGCGTTTCTGCGCCCTCTTCAGCCACGCGCCCTAGGCAACCGCCTAGTTTGCCTAGCGGTAGCGCCAGCCCTGGATGAATGGCGTAGTGGAAGGGGAACATGGGGGAGCACAGCTCTGGGACTTTTTCCAGTGACAACCTCATCTGCCAGAGCACCAAGGTAATTGATGGACGCTCCTTGCTCTGGCAAGTGAATGAGGTGATAATGAGGTATAAAAAGCTAGTTCCGTATGTATAGACTTTTTCTGACAAGTGCTACAAAACAATCTCATGGAGAACACCAACCTGTAAAAAAAAAAAAAGTCAAAACCATCTTCCCATAGGTAACTAACTTTGTGCACTTTGTCTTCCAGTAGCACAAGAGTACCCGGATGGCCACTGTGCTGTTTCGCTGTTGCACTGACACTGAGTGTGAAAGCAGGGCATTATGCTAGGGTGGCCATGTGTCCTCTTTTACAGAGGACAGTCCTCTATTTGAAGGGCTGCCAAGCCTGCCAGAAGATTGTCCTCTATTCTGAAGGCATCCTCTATCTGAAGGGTTGTCCGGTCCAAGTCTGGTTTAAAGATAAACACCCATCTGAAGAAAGAGCTGGGCCTTGAAGTTGCCCATCAGCACCACCTGGACATCAGACTGAGCAAGGCACTCAGGTCACCTGGTCACAGTCTTCCACACTATGGTGAGATGTACTGCATCTCTATTTAATACTTCTTAAAGTTGCAGCAATGCATATAAATTAGCATATGCAAATTTTAAGCAAACTGGTATCCTCTCTTTTTGGTGCTACATTTCCTTTTTGGGAGCAATTCATAAGTGACCACCCTAGGATGGCCTCATCTATGCCACTCACTCTGTGTGCTTGCCTTAGCTACAGGATCAACAGGCCATGAAAACTGAGTAAAAATTGCAAGCCAAAATAACATCAAATCTAGAACTGATCTGAAATTACTTAGCAAGCCTGGTTATTACTTGGATGGGAGACCCCTCCTCTAGTTTCCTGCATTGAGCAGGGGGTTGGACTCAATGGCCTTGTAGGCCCCTTCCAACTCTATGGTCCTATGAATCTATGAAATCTTTTTCATGTTGAAAAGTGCCTTCCATTGTGGCGGCTTTTCGCAAGTGCTTTGAGCGCATTCCCACTGTTTCTTTTGGGTGCCATGGCATCCTTCTTCTTTGCTCTCACTGTCTGCAGCCTCATTTGCCCACACTACTGTAGTAGCATCCGGAAGGAGGAGGAGCCAAGGGAACAAGAGACTCATGAACAGCATCAAAACTACACAAGTGTTTGGTGAGGCAAGCATCCCCCCCCCCCCGGCATTCTGTTTGACTGTGTTGAATGCACTATTTCCAAAGAGAATTTCAAAATTAGCTAACATCTGGTGCAGCACTAATCAAAACCAATAAAATAACTTCAGCAGCAGCTGCTTCTTAGCAACAATACAGAAATAGAAGAACAGCAAGCAATCTGAACCTTCCTTGAGCTGCGGGAAGGACTGCGTTCTTCATTCCCTCTCCCCAGTGTTTCTTTCACTGACCTGTGTTCTCAGGGCCAATGTGCCGAAGAATCACAAGTGACCGTGGTTAGACTAGTTTTGCAAAATGTGAGAAATTGCTCTGGAAGGAAAATTAGGAGCAGTTGCCTACTTCATTTCATACCTAATCACACACACATCCTGGATTTCTTGAAGGAAAATGTCAGCATGTCACTTTGGAGCAATTCAGGGCTAGTCTATACATACAGCAGATCACATGCTAAATCTGTTCCTAGACTATCCCGCATCTGACCACAGGTGAATAGGTGTGGCTTCATGGGCGTCCACAGGGATTTTTCCGGGGGTATATGCAAAGGTGCAGCACACAGCAGTTTGTGGTTGTAATTCACAACACACCCGTGCACTTTCCATCTGTGTGTACTTTGTTACTTAGCATCACATTCCATGACAAAGGCCTACACAGACAAGAGGAAGATCCTGGGACTTGAACAGCACTAATGCAGAAGAGTGTTATATTCAAGAAGCATCATGAATTCCAACAAAACTAAATTTGAAGTGAGGGATTAAAAACACGCACACCTAGGAACAAGAGAAAAATTAAGACAGCTGTCTTAATATATATCATACTGGATATTTTATGGCATCACCACCCTTATCAAAACATTGACAAGTTCACATGATTTGCCCGGAATGATTTCCTTTATCTTGGAAACATTGGTGAACAGCCTTCTCCAACCTGGTGCCCTCCAGACATTTTGGACTACAACTCCCAGCATTACTGACCATTGGCCATGCTGGCTGGGGCTGATGGGAGTAGAAGTCAAAAACATCTGGAGGACACCAGGTTGGGGAAGGCAGCTCTAGAAAGCAGCAGTGGTTTGTAGGGAGTGTATTTAGCAACGGGAGGAGAAATGGGCATGATTGATCAGGGTTTAGGGTTCTAGAGAGGAGCCTGGGCTACTCGCTTTACTTTTCACATGGTTCTCAGCCAATTTTTACACCAGCTAGTAACAATACAAGTTTTGTATGGCTTGAATTTTAATACTGCAGCAATGTTTCAGTTGCTACTCTTAACATCTGTCTTTCTCTCTCCCCCTCTCTCTATAAGCATTCAAACATGTGATTTTGCACCTGTAGTCCAAAATAGTATAGCCCAGCAACACTACTGCAAGATCTGTTGTTTGTGTAGAAAAGGTCTTTTAATGAGATATAAAAGTATTTGGTCAGTTCTAATGCCAATGCTAAGGGAAGGGGGAAAAGTCATGCTTGGACATTCTAATAATAATATTTAGTATATATATGGCTGGATCCAGGCTGTTAGCTGCACTTCGTATCAACGGAAAGCATCATTTTGGCAATGTGTTTCATTGGCAATGCAGCCTGTACAACTGCTGTTAAATTTCGGCAAACACTTCCCAGTAGGTCCCTGTGTGTGTGTGTGTGTGTGTGTGTGTGTTACTGTTTCTGATTAAAGAAAGCACTCGGACAACTGCTGGCTGGCATTACTAGAAGATGTAATACAACCTCCAATTGGGATGTACACTTCAGTAGTTCTAAAGGGCTTACAAAAATGATAGAAAACGGCTAATAATAGAATCTAAGCAAGATGCAGTTCATTCACTGACTGTATTTATATTTATATAAGTGACAGAATGATCTGTTTCATCATTCACCTTATCAGACATCTACACCCAATAGCAAGAAAATGAACATCTGCTATAAAGCGATGATCACGATCCCATGACTGCAGTGGCCACACATCAAGCCAAGCACAGGTCACCCTAGTGCACACTACAGTACATATTCAGCTCCATGCTGTGAATGTTTGGCAACATGAACTGTGGAATCCTGCATCACTTGGAATTGCAGCAAGTAGCCTATTACAAAGCATAAAGTATTGTGAATTCTTTGTATTTGGTGTCTTAGCTCCTTTGCAAGAAGTACAGTCATGCCTTGGGTTGAGAGCATAATTCGGTCCGGAAATGTGCTTGTAATCCAAAACACTCTTATATCAAAATGAAATCCCCCCCAAAAAAATTTGTACAGAGATTTATAATTTAAGCCATACTACAGTACTTGTATTGCAAGACGTCGCTTGTATATCAAGTAAAAAAAAATTAAATAAATATTTTAAAATTTGCTTGTCTTGCAAAACGCTCTCAAACCAAGTTACTTGCAATCCAAGGTACTACTGTAATTGTGACTCCATTCCATGTCTGTGGAGTAAATTCCTTGACATGTAAGTGTGGAAGATCCACCTCAAATGGTATTCTAGCCATTTTTAACACTTGTCCAGCTTCTTTGGTTAATTGGAACAAAGAAAGGTAAAAA
The DNA here is from genome assembly GCA_021292165.1 of Shinisaurus crocodilurus. Taxonomy (NCBI): domain Eukaryota; kingdom Metazoa; phylum Chordata; class Lepidosauria; order Squamata; family Shinisauridae; genus Shinisaurus; species Shinisaurus crocodilurus. Next base: position 104,803,287 of record CM037876.1, read on the forward strand.
TGGATACGTTATACATACTTTTGAAAACAAAATCCTGTATAATTTGGTTTAACATCACGATTCACGTACAATAGTTGAAAGGTGCATTTTGTAATGTTACTTCCTATCTGCATTCACTAGGTGTGTGATCATTTGGAGCATGGGCACTTTTATACCAGCAATTTGGGGTGAGGAAACAAAACTGCACAAGCCTAAATACAGGAAGTCTAATATGTTTAAAATAAAGTTGTTTAAGGAGCACTCCTATGGCCCCTAGACAGCATCCCAGGCCAGGGTCCATAGGATGCAGTGGATCTCCCCCTCTCTGAAGCTGAAGACAGAGTTCTGACCTCGGAGGAGGTCTGACTATGGATCACCCCGCCCCCTCCAAGCCACGGTGGAAACCTCCATGGTGGCTCCCCCTCCTGAGGTCAGAATTCCAACCTCATGAAAGGGGATGATGAACGGGTATGGCAGGGGCATACCAGTGTGTGAGGAGGGCGAGGCTATGGATCCAGTGGATCCAACAGCCTCTCAGCCCACGACCATACCCACCAGCAGGGAGGGGAAGTTTTCAGGAGGATGAAAAGGCAAAAATGCCTCCACCACTCCTCCTGGCCTGTCGGCAAGAGGCCAACAGACCTTTGGATGGACTGGAGCCTCCAAGATTGGAGTGCTCCGTCATTTGGGCTGCTTACCCATACGACTGCACTGTTAGTTTATTTAAAATGATAATAAAATAAACATTTTAATGAAATTAAAGAAATAAATGCCAAGCACTTGTCAATCGTTGGGTAGAACAGTGGAATCTCGGAGCAGGTTTGCTTCCCAGGTCTCACTTGAATATGAAACCTGGAGGGATAGCTGTGCAACACTGTGTAATCTTCACGGATGGTTTAAACCAGGGGTGATTGCAGGGTCTACTAACTTTTTTACTTAGAACCCCAAGACCCACCAACTAGAGCCAGGTGTAAAAAGACTGACGCTTGGAATCAAAGAATTCTGAGCCGAGGAATTTGAGTATCAGAACTGAACGGACCTCACAGTTCTTCCAGACAAAGCCACACTCCAAGCTTCCTTTATTTCAGCACTATAATTTGGGGGGGGGGGGGAGACCAGGGGAGTCATTTTGTTGTTGATAGTTGGGAGTCAGAAACCCTTGGCGATCGAGGGGCTGGTTACAATGTCTGGGACTGTTTTGTTTAGAGAAAAGGCGAGTAAAGGGGAGACCTCAAACTAGAGGAAAATCCTCTGGCAGCCTCAGGTCAGTCATTAACTCTCAGCCTAACTAACCTCAAAGGTCTGTTGTGAGGATGAAATGGGGAAGGGAAAACCATGTGTGCCTGAAGCTCCTGAAAGGAAAGGTGGAATATAAATGTAATAAACATACAAACAGGGTTACCGCCTCACCTGAACAGGTACTCTTAGTACATAGGGATCAGATCAGTAGCCTGGGTGGGTGAAGTGATGTGCTGGGATGCTAACAGAGGTGAGCGCCTGGGTTAAAGGAGATGCCAGGGGCTTTCACACGATATGGGTTCTTTTTTGCTTTTCCAGAATCATGTTTAAATTGGACCTTAGTGAGCAGTTGGATAGAATAAAGCAAAGCGGATAAAGACTTAATTCAAAGGAAAACAAAGCTGAGCGTTCAGAAAAGTGCTTGGAATATCTCTGCAAGAGTCTGTCCCCCCCACAGGCTTTGTCATGTCTATGACCCTGGGTATATTTGGAACTATATTTCAAAACAATTGATTATACCTTTTAATCACAATGTAGAATTCCATGTTCCACCACCAGCGATACTTAAGAAGTGGTTTTTCATAGGCCTCAGGGGTTGCTCTTTCAAATCCCACCAATGGATGAATGGTCATTTCTGGTAACTTAATCACCGGCCACCGCTAGCACTTGTACTATGTATATGTAGTTGCTCAGTAATGAGAGAAAGGTACTCTGTACTTGCTCAGAAGTACTTTCCTAATTAGAGATGGGGGAGAATTTTGTTTGGTTCATATTTTAATACAAGCTGACCTAATTCACACTTCCCAAAATAATAAATGATCTGGAACACAGTTTTCACACGTCCCCGAATTTTGCGATGCAGTTCTCCAATTTAAAAAAAGAAATGCATACAAAAAAGTATGCACTAGGGAAAATGAACACAAAAATGCATACATTCAGAGAAAAGCATACAAAAATGCATATGAATTTTCATGCAGATTTTTTAACCAAAATATTTGCAAAGTGATATGGAAATAGGATGGAACAAACTTGTGCTTCAAATAGTTCAAATATTGGAGAAAATAAAACAGACAGATTTGTCGGTTCCTGTTTGTGATATATTGCTCCTCATCTGTTTCTTTAAAGCACATATGGGCAACCTGTGACCATGGGCGTTCCTGTCTCTGTGCAGCCCTCAGAGCCACAGTGACTGGGTTTGCACGACATGCTAACACACCGTGTCATGTGAACCTGTGATGGGTTAGCGTGTCATTCGAACCTGTGATGGCTGGGTTTGACAGGGTGGCTTAAGTTTGGGTTATAAGCTACCCTGAAAACCCATGGCTTGTTGTTGGAGTTGTTTCACCCACGATGGGTTCTTGTGTCATCCAAACCTGGACAACGCGATCCATTCTGAGTCAAGCCCAACAACTAGCGAGCCACTCAGCAAGAGCAGCAAAAACCCTTGCCACTCCCACTAAGTGGCTAGTGGGAAGCTGCCACTGCAAGCCACCCCCAAAGTGCCAATTGGCACTTGGGGGTGACTGGCAAAGAGTTCTCCCACTTCCTGCCACTGCTGCAAGCAGTTTTTGGCTCACCACAGCTTGATTGTCACTTAATTATTATTATTATTATTATTTAGATCACTAAAGCTGCTTGTCAAGCCGGCTTTCACGATCCCAGTTCACCCATCCCTCAGCCATCCCTCCAGGGCTCACCAGCGGTACCTAAAGAAAATTAGGTTTTTATTTTTTTACCCATTTTTTTTACCCAAATTAACTTTTTCAAATTTTTGTGATTTTTAATTTTTATTGTCACCCATGCACAACTGTGGGCGATCACACTTATGAGTGGGCAGCAATATTTTATTTATTTATTTATTACATTTATACCGTGTCTTTTTTCCTGCAAGGAACTCAAGGCGGCTTACATAATCTTCCTCTCCATTTTATCCTCACAACAACCCTGTGAGGTAGGTTAGGCTGAGAGTCAGTGACTGGCCCAAAGTCACCCAGTGAGTTTCATGGCCGAGCGGGAAAAGACCTGGATCTCCGGTAAGAAAGGGCACCAAATGTCAAGGGTGGTTACAGTCTGGGACTGTGTTGTTTAAAGAAAAGCAAGTAAGGGGGGATATGACATAGTTTTACAAACAAGCGATGTGGAGAAAGTAAGTGAGGCATTTTTTCTCTCTGTACAAACCACGGGGGTCATGATATATTCTGTTTTGATACAGATTTAGGACAGAAAAGGAATACTCTTCTTCTACAGCGCATAATTAACATGTTCACAGATGCTTCAAAAGCACCGATGGAGACCTGGGGGGAAAAGGGATCAACCCCCCCTTTTTGCAGCAAGATCCCCGGGATTTTGGGGGGAGCCCATGTCTCCCCAGTGTCCCCTCTATTTTGCCACTGTTCCTGAGGTGCTGCCACCTCAGGAACGTGCAAAATTAGTGCAGATTCCCTTGGGGGGATGGACAGCTGACCTGTCATTGGGAGCAATTACCCTCCCTCACCCCAGAGAATCCCCACTAATTTTGCATGTTCCCAGGGTGGTATCACCTCTGGAACAGTGGCAAAATGGGGAAGGAGGGGGCACTGGGGAGACATGAGGGCTGCCCCCAAATCCCGAGGTTCCTGTTGCTAAGGGTGTTTTTGTGAGCTCCCCCTTTTTTTACACCCCACTCTCTAGAGTGGGTTTGGAGGGGACCACAAAATTTATTTTTGGCAAGGGCATAGACTATAACAATGAGCCCCTGTGATAGTGGCAGGAGGACTGAGGGGGGAGGAGGTGGGCATGGACCTACAATGTGCCCAATTGTCTGTTGGGCACATCGTGGGTCCTGGGGCAATCAACCCACACTGCGTGGCTTGTATTGCAGTGTGGATTGTCATGTCGTGCAAACCCTCCCACACTGTGCCCAGAGTCCATCAGTATCCTTCTGCAAAGTGCCTGCCCACATCCAAATAAATGATCTCTGGAGATCTGCAAAGTCAGACCTGGGGACTCCCCCCCCTCAAGTATTTCTCCCATTTGCAAAGTACCCACTCACCCTCTATCTTGCTTCTGCAAAGTGCCTGCTCACCCCCAAATAAACAATCTCCAGAAATCTGCAAATGATCTCCAGAGATCCTCCGGATTCTCTCAACACCCCCCCCCCTAAGCATCCCACCAGTTTGCAAAGTGCTTGCTCATCCCCTCCCTTCTGCAACGTGACTGCTCACTCCCAAATAAACAATTTCTGGTAGTCCGGAACTTCAAATTGCCCTTGATGACCAACAGCAAACCCCTTCGAAAAAGAAAAGAAAAAAGGCTTCACTTGCAGCACCCGCTTCTCAGGACCAGTGGTTAAAAGTTAGGTGAAAACCATACTGATCTGCAATATCATTTTTTTTTCTACTTATGCCACTGAAGGTCACACAATTTACTGGGAAGTTCTCCTATCCATGCCCCACTGAAATGGATGGGAGCCCTTGTGTAGTTCCCATCAATCTAAGTGAGGCTCATGAAGGAGTAATTCGTGATGGATTTGCCCTTGGTGTTTTAGTTGTTTCTTTAACCAATGCTAGATTCGATCTTAATGCTCACAATGACTTAAGGGCATATAGCTCAACAAACATTTGCATGGTGTTTGCGTGGTCGTAAGGATCAGAACCTCCTGTGGATATTAATATTCAGCAGTGGAACCACATCTAAGCATAGCTAGTCTTGAGTTCCAACAGAGGCCAGAACTGCCACAGAATGTTTTCAATGTGTCAGGCAGTCCCTTCCTTTTAAAGATATTTTGGCAGCCTTTGTCCAAACAAGACTTTTTCTCCTATGGGATCATCTAGCTTTAATTTCTAAGAATCCAAAGCACGTTCCAGAAAAACCACAAGAGGTCAGTTGAGCATGGAAAAAATGCAAAGGCATTTCTATTCACAAAGGACAGACCTGGGCTGTTACACTTTCGGTTAACGATCTCTAAGTGCCCCTTTCGCCTTAGCAAAATAATTCGCTAGTCTTGGAAAGTGATGCAACATCCTCTTCATGTTTTTTGGGACAGCCTCAAATGGGTCCCAATCATGTCTGGCTACCAGCACAGACAGCAAACATTACAATGAAGCTGGATGCCAAACATGCCTTGTACTCATCTCCTCATACAGAAGACATGGAAAACCATCCACCGGTCTGAGGGCAGGGTTAGGCTGTCCCCCCCCCCCTTTTTTAATGCATAACACAGCTGTATCCATCCAGACAGAATAAACTATTTTTTTAAATCTCTTATGTCAATAGATCAAAGCCAAATATGCTTTTGGTCTGTTCTTTTTAGCCAATGCACTGCTAGAGAGCATAAAGACAGGGCAGTCATTTGCATAATCGAGGCACCATCTTGTTATGCCTCAGCGGCCACAAGAGCAAAGTCTTTTGTGAGGAAGGTAGGTGGAAAACGTGTCATTTTGAGGAACCTGATATGTCATCTAATGCAGGGATAGCCAACCAGCAACATGTGGAGCAGTCCCTGCCTCCAAAACAAATTTAATGCGGCTCCTGGCGACCTTGCCAAACTTTAAGTGAGCGGTATTAAAAGTTTGTTGACAGTTCACTTGTATCGAAAAGAAGAATATGTTCCCAGTAGAGACAGTCTACACTTTAATGTTAGACCTTTTGGATTTTATATTGTTGTCTGCTACCCATTTCCCTAAGTGGTGAGAAGTCCAGGTGCCATGTTACAGGATTTAGTTTCTTTTGAAGGAGGGAGAGCACTGGAGACTTATTACATCTTCATAGTATTTGCTTTATTTACTAATATAAAAAACAGAGCATAGTGGAGGCAAACATACACCTGGAGCACAGCACAGCTACTAATCTCATATCAGGTCCCCAAAGAGAACCGCCGCACTCCAAGGATTTTTCACCTCTGGGCAACTCACCATTAGAAAGGCTCCCTCTGTCTCTCCCTTCAACCTACAAACAAGCTCCAAACTATTTCTCTGACCAGGTTCACACAATTATGGAGGGAAAATAAGCCACAGTGGCTTATTTTCGCTCCCCGCGCATGCCAACCATGAGCCATCTAATTAGCTTAATTACTCTCCCTGGTGCAGGTTGTCATGATGTCTGAACTTGGCGAGGGTGAGTGGTTGGGATGGTTTACAAACCACTCTGAAGCCCATGTCTTGTTCTAGGGTTTCAGGGTAATTTGTAAACCACCCCAGTCACCCACCCTTGCCAGGTTCGGATGTCACGACAACCTGCGCCCAGCAAGGGTAATTATGCTAATTCGGCAGCACATGACCAGTACATGCAGGTAAGGAAAAGAAGCCACCATGGCTTATTTTCCCTCCATGATTGCCCACACACTCCTTCAACTAGCTGGAGGGTGTTATTTCCTCAATCTATGATTAGCATTACATTCCAAAAGCTAGGGAGAGATTCCCAGCTATCAGGAGAACATTTCCAGTCATTAGTTCACATTGATGAAAATCAACACATCACCCTGGACTATTAGTAAGACATTATTTAAACAAAAGATTTTCTCGAGTCCAACCCCCTGCTCAATGCAGGAAACTAGAGGGGTCTCTCATCCAAGTAATAACCAGGCCTGACCCTTAGCTTTCCACACTCAGACAAGCTGAGCCAGATGGTATCCTAACCTTTCCTGCTAGATCACACCAAGTTTATTACAAAGCCTGGTCACTTGTGAGGGGACCAATTTATATTGCAATATACAGGCATACCTCAGAGATATTGAGGGTTCAGTTCCAGACCACCGCAATAAAGTGAATATCGCAATAAAGTGAGTCACACGGAGTTTTTGGTTTCCCAGTGCATATAAAAGTTAGGTTTACACTATACTGTAGTCTATTGAGTGTACAATAGCATTATGTCTTTAAAAAATGTACAGACCTTAGTTAAAAAATACTTTATTGCTAAAAAATGCTAACCATCATCTGAGCCTTCAGTGAGTCGGAATCTTTTTGCTGGTGGAGGGTCTTACCATGATGTTGATGAAGGTGTTTAGTGACCCACCCTGAAGGCCCGCCGGCCTCCTGGAAAAGCAGAGCGCTTTACTTGTGTGAGATGGAAGATTTAAAATCCTATTCCTGTGTGCAGCTGCCCATAAATCTACACACAGAAGTCCAGACCTGTCTCTCCCACTCCACGCAGCATTCCAAGTGTATCGGATATCAGCCAGTTCAGCCTCCTCCTGCAGATCCCAGTAATAAGGAAATAACTCCGTAGACTTCACAGGTTATTTGTTCTACCTGTTTATTACTATAGCAAGTATATCCTACAGAGCATACATCCCCTATCACAGTCCATGTGCAGAGAACAATGCATAGCAAGCATTAATCCAGTGGAGCAAGTTGGTTTCACTCCACCTCAGCTTAGACGTTACATGATTGCATTAAGCCAGCAAGCACTAGTCAGAGCAACAAAGAGAAGAAGGCAATTCCATCTCTCTCCAAAAATGGCTACAGAACAGAAAGCTAACAAATCAGTACGTCACCAGAAAGTACAAACCATGTGACCAGCTCGTATTTCTTTCACACCTACTTTTCCCATGAGAAAGGGCCAGGAAGTAGAAGACAAAACATGACTTGTTTTCCAGCCATTCTGTACTTTTCAAATGTCAACAATGTGCCACAGCTGTTGTTTGTGCTACATGTCACAACAGTTGATGGCTGCTGACTTCAATTTGTAAAAACCACTATATCTGCAAAGCGCAATAAAACGAGGTTTGCCTGTACTCTTCCTGGGACCCAGACCGCTGTCAGGAGTACAGACAACAGTGTTTCAATCAGGGCCCAGCAGATCGAAGGCAAATTACCTGGGCCAAAGAAGACAAAGGTGAAGTCCAAAAGTGGTAACTGAGGATCCACAGGGTCAGAGGCAGGCAATGTGGTCCAACACAGGCCAATGACTGGATTCCAGGGCAGACAGGCAAAGACCGGAGGAGCCAAAGGTAAATGATGTGATCCCAGACAGACACATGGTTGGGATCCAGAAGGCAGCAGAGGAGAGGCACAGGCATATGAATGGCTACTCTAGTAACAAGGTGCTCAGACTGAGGAGTTAAGTCAAGAACAGTGGCTTACGCTGGCTCAGCTTGTCTGAGCGTGGAAAGCTAAGCAGGGTCAGGCCTGGTTATTACTTGGATGGGAGACCTCTCCTCTAGTTTCCTGCATTGAGCAGGGGGTTGGACTCGATAGCCTTGTAGGCTCCTTCCAACTCTATGATCTATAAATCTATAATACCAGCAGGACCCCTATTGGTTCCCCAGGCCAACAGATTCCTCTGGGATGATCAGCTGCAGTTTCTCTTCTTCCCACTATCAGGGTGATGCTGTGGAGCATCAAAGCAAAGGCCAGCGGTGTTCTCCACCTGCAAGCTGCTCATGGCACAGAGGGTAAGGTGCCTGGGCCCTGCTGCTAGATCCCTGGTTAGAGGCTTTGCCACCTTGCAGTTTCTCAATAACTTAGAAGTCAACCATCCCTGATAAGGCATGTGCCCCTCCCCAAGTGACTTGCATGCTGAGAAGCACAAAGCAGCTTCCCAACAAAATAGAATCTGATAAGTCTTTCATTTATTATCAGCATAGAAAAATGGCATGTGTGACTGGTTCCTCATAGGACAAGAGATTACAAATGTACAAAAATCAGCTAAATTGGTAGAAATTCACATCCCCCCCCCCACACACACACTCAGTATCTGTATATAATCCGGACCGGAAGTGATCCTGTAAAGGCCAGTGACATGCACAGGATGCTATGTATTTGACTTAGTCAATGTATGTAAGGACATAAGAAGAGCCTGGCTGGATCAGACCAAATGTCTATCTTGTCCAGCATTCTGTTCACACAGTGGCCAACCAGCTGCCTGTGGGAAACCCACAAGTAGGACATGTAAAGGTCCTTACCTGTGTGTAAGCCTCATACTTAACTGATGGACCCTGTGAGTACAGTAATACCTTGGATTGCAAGTAACTTGGTTTGAGTGTGTTTTGCAAGACAAGCAAATGTTTAAATATTTATTTATTTGTTTATTTTACTTGATATACAAGCGACGTCTTGCAATACAAGTACTGTAGTACGGCTTAAATTAAAAATCTCTGTACAAATTTTTTTGGGGGATTTCGTTTTGATATAAAAGTGTTTTGGATTACAAGCACGTTTCCGGAATGAATTATGCTCTCAATCCAAGTCATGACTGTAGTTTCAGTTCCAAAGGTGGCCCAAGACATTATGGTGCCTGGGTTGCAAAATGCCTAGGCAAGCACCATTAAAACGAATTGGAGCTGCATGCTACTGTGGCATGCAAGGCGAGTTGGTGGATTTGGATTATGCCCCTCTCTGCTGTCTTTATGGTGCCCCAATCCACCTCTGGGGGGCAGCTGTCTTGCTCATGATAGTGTGGCATTCTTGCAGTTTTCTAGTCTTACCTTCCAACTTTGGGCTGGTTTACATAGGCATGTTCTTCATCCCTGAATGGCTGCTGTTGTGAATGAGCCACCATGGCTAGAGTAGAACTTTTATATCACCTAATCTCACCTAAAATTTCAATGGAGCTAGTTCACATATCCAACTACCAGGCATGAGTAATCGTGAAGAGACATCTAGTGGATGTATATGCATGTGTGGACCAAACTTTAAGGATGACCAGAGTGCTGTTCCTGCCCAGTAAAGCTAGGCCTGATGCCTCAGTTAAACCACACTGAAGTTCTAAATGATTGCATGGCTTTATTTTATTTATTATTACATTTATATCCTGTCTTTCCCCCCTCTTAAAGGGAACCCAAGGCGGCTTACATGGTCCTCCTCCTCTCTACTTTATCCTCACAACAACCCTGTGAGGTAGGTTAGGCTGAGAGTCCGTGACTGGCCCAAAGTTACCCAGTGAGCTTCATGGTCAAACGGGGACTCGAACCCAGATCTCCTGAGCCCCAGTCCAACACCCTAACCACTATGCCACACCACACTGGATTTATCTGTTTCTATTCTAAGTATATACTCAATTATGAATAGATGACCCTAAATACAGAAAGCAGTGTATGCCCAGTTGCAAGGACACAAAAATAACAAAATGGTTGCTGTGGCCTGTTTTGTTCCATTTTTTAAAAAAGGTTGTTATCCTAGAGTGATTTACTATAGGCCAGGGTAGTCTTTTATAACAGATACTGTGTAAATCCTTTCTCTTTCTCTGCCTTTGTGCTGGGCATTTCACAACTTTGTCATATGCCTCCCTTGACCTCTTTTAAAGACAAAAACATCCACCAAAACCTCAAGGAAATGAAGAATCTAATACACAATCATGCAGCTAACAATTATTTCTTAACCACACTTTTGTCCCACCCTTTTCTTAAGAACCTGAGGGTGGTGGGGGCAATCCCATTTTATTATTTATTATTTATTTATTATTTACATTTATTTATCACCCATCTGGCCGGCAAACCGGCCACCCTGGGCAATGTACACAAGATAAAAACAGGATAAAATACATTTAAAACAGGATAAAATTTTAAAATCTTAGCCCACCCCATATTCCCGCCTGAACAGCCAAGTTTTTAGTGAGCGGCAGAAGCTCAGCAGAGAGGGGGCATGGTGGAGGTCACTCGGGAGAGAGTTCCACAGTACAGGGGCCGCCACAGAAAAGGCGGAAATTTTATCCTCACAGCAGCCCTGTGAGGTAGGCTAGACTAAGAGTGACTTGCCCAAGGTCACCCCGTGAACTTCACAGACTCAGAGACAAGACCTTTCCAGTCAAAGTCCAACCCTCTAAGCCATTTGCAAGGAACCTGTGTCAGTACAATACACAAGGTACATGAGTGCACATTTGGAACAATTCTTTCCATTTAAAAAAATATATCCAGGCTTTCCCCAGATGTTCTATCTTATGGCACAGACTTTGCTTTCCATATTTTAAAATTATTCCAAAGAGCGCTGTGAACTTAGAATAGCCAGGGGTGGTCCTCATTTAGTTTAAACACAAGCATAAGTCATCATTAAGTGATGAGAGAGAGCTGGAATCAATTCTAGGTCAGCGAAGCATGGCATTTCATTTGCAGCAGAGGAAGCCCAGCTGATAGACTCCCTAGATAAGGACCCATAATGGGATCTAACAAATTGCTCGTCACTGCAATAGGTGGAGCACGTATAGAGGGAGAGCTTGGATGTCACATTCCGCAGCAGAATTCCAGCCTGTGGGGGCCAAACCAAGCAGGATCAGAGGGAGAGGCCAGATTTTGTGTTCTTTTCAACAGCCCAGAACTTTACTTTTCCGCATGGGAGTCAATGGCAACTGAGTTGTCATGAGTCACATAGCCTTCTGTTTCCCTCTTCATAACCCCTCCTCGCTCTCCACAGGCTCCTCCCCTCTAGTGGGCCGGTGCTGGCTCGTTTCCTTGGGCCCTGGCTTTGGGACGGCCAGATCACAATCCAGAGAAACTTTCCCCCTTTAAAACCCAGTTGGTGAGACCAGAAGTAGGAGATGGTGAGAGATCACAGCTGCCGAGGGCCCCCCGTCTTTACTGATGGGTGATGAGATGTGCCTTCTGAGGCAGAAAGGGCAGCTCTGTCAGCACTATGTGGGTGGTGGGTGGCCCACCACAGCACCCCTCTCCCCCAGTCTCTGCCGAGTAGCTGCAGCCTCTTACTACCTCACTGGCGGTGTCAGCAGCTTTAAGGGATGGGGCGTGCGCGTAACTGGGCAGAGTTGCCAGCCCGGCAACCCTACGTGGCTTCAGTTTGCAGATAAATTCTCATTGTTCTCCTCATGGTATCTTCGATGTGTCTCCACCTGGCTGAGATTCCAGAGAGACGGGTCTCTTTGAGGGACTGTGTGGAATAGTCACAGGCTTGCAGGCAAGCTACCCAGTGCTGGGAATTGAAATGGCAAAGCGCCATCATGGCTGAACTCTTTTAACAAAACCCTCAAGAGGCTGATTTCTTACATTTATATTCCATCGTTCTTCAGTAGAACGGAAGGTGACATCCACAGGGCCCCAAGAGGTCTCCCACTCAGGCATTAGTTTTAGCAAGATTGAGATATAGCATATGCCTTCAGCCATAAGAACCGAACCTTCCCCAAACCCTCCACCTGTTATGTGTAGGCTGCATTTCTGCTTATTTATTTTAACATTTATAAGCCACTTTTCAGCCAAACAGGCCCCCAAAGGCATGCACAATAGGAATAAAAGTACACACTTAACAGAGCACATTTAAAATTGGGATGCACACATCAGTTAATTTTGGTTTCTCTCAGTTCTCATTTTCCCCAACTTAAGACTATTATGTCTCACTTCTGCATCAGTTTACAACTTTAAAAAATCTGCGCAGAAATTTGTGTGCATTTTTTCCTAACATTTTTGTACATGTTTGCCCAATATGCACATTTTTAAAAACAGTTTCCCCTAATATAGTGCTCCTTTGCATGTTTTCCCCTGAGTAATATATACATTTTTGTGTGCACTTTCCCCAATATACATATTTTAGTACACATTTGTTTTGTTTTGAGAATGGCATTGCAAAATTCGGGGAAATGTGAATACTGAAGGATAAAGGCATTCTGGTTCACATATTTATTCTGTAAGGGCAAATAACTTATTCTGTATCCCTAATTTAGTAACAGTAACAGTAATAATTTAAAATATGTGGCAACAAAAGAAAACCACAATAAACCTCAGAGCCCAGGGCAACCTAAACAGAGGGAAGAATTCAACTAACACTGAAGGTATATTGGAGTTAGAAAATCTTCACCAATTTTCTAAAGCAGGAGTCTCCAACCTTTTTGGGTCAGTAGGCACCTTTGGAATTTTGACAGTGTCATGGGCACTATTACAAAATGGCTGCCATGTGGGGGGACCTTGCCCATTCACAAAATGGCTGCCAAGGTGGGCATGGCCAGTCGCAAAACATTCATTCCCCAGAAGGCAAAGTGGTGAGACTAAAAGAAAAGTAACTTGCCCAAGAACCTAAGTACAAGGTACAGGTGGGGGCTGAGCTCCAAAACAAAACCACTCTTTTGAACCAACACGTTTCTGCTCCAACACCCATTTCACAAAATGCCATTTGACCATGCTCAGAGACAATTACCTTGGCCAAGAAACTGAGTACAAGGCAGAGGCGGGGTCTAAACTCTAAGGGCCAAATCACATTTTTGCCCCCCAAAGCACAAGAAAATGCCCCCACAAATGCAAACACCCACACCCACAGGCAAAACATTATCCCACATGACAGACCCACACCGAAACACCCACCCACCCCAAGCTAACATACACAGCACATGGGGCAAAACATACACCTCCTCTCGCTGCCCCGCCCCGCCCCAAATGCTCCCTGGCACCCCTCTAGCGAAGCTGAGAGTTTTGTCAACTCTTGCTCCTGTATGGCAACTGATGTGTTTTCTTGACCTTATAAAAATAACTCTCAGCTTGAAGGAAAAGCACATATCCCTCTCAAAATAACCACAGAAATACTACATCTCAGTGAATATGCTGGTTTTCTACATTTGGCGATAAACCTCATATTTCCCCATACCTACCAGAAAAATGGCAAAGCTGGGGCCAGACTGTGCAGTCACCAGAATCAAGTGGTAAAGCTAACCTTGGACTGTACCACTTCACACTGCAGGTGAGGGGAGCTGGGGCTGCATGTTTGAAAATGCTTCTTTGTCAAATAAAATCCTCTTCCCTGCCATAGAAAAATAGCGTCTCAGGGAGAAAACACATTTGTTTGTCTGTTTATTTATACATACATACTATGAATAGGCTGCGCTAGAACAGAAGTTCTCTTGATGGCTTACAAGATGAAAACAAGAACAAGGTAAAATAATCTCAATTACAAGAAAAATACAGTATGATGCACCAAATAAAACTATACAGTCAAAGATACCACTTTAGAAGCGGCGAGCAGAGGAACACAAGCGAGGCATTAAATCAATGAAAAACACAAAGCAGAGGCATAAAAATCCACAGAGCTAAAATAGCACTAACTTCCACATAAATTAAAAGGTCTGGGAAAATAAAAAGGTCTTTGCCTGGTGCAGGAAATACATTAAAGTTGGAGCCAAGACCTCTCTGGGGAGAACATTCCATAGTCGGGGGCCACTCCTTTCCTCAACATGCCCAATTTTTATGTGCAGGAGAGGATTTCTCCCCCATGGGGAGCAGTCTAGGAACACCGCCCTGGAATTTGTTAAGGAAGGGTGGTAAGTAAATATTTTAAGTACATAAATACATTTAGATAAACTGCATTTAAGACTGCGGGGGGGGGGGGCATTCTCCTCCCCCATGTTTCATACCATGTCATAATTCCTCAAGAGCTCCTGTATCTTGTTCAGGAGCTGGTTCCACACATGGGACTGTTTTAACAAAACAAAATTCAGTGGGTTTACCAACCCAACCCTATCAAGTTTACTCAGAAGTAAGCCTTACTACATCCATGTCCCCAAGGTTGGCCTCTGTACCAGAGGACTGGAAAGTGGCCGCTGTCGCTGTATCCTTTTTAAAAAGTGCTCCAACTCCAAGGGATATCCAGGAAATTACAGGATGGTTAGCTTAACACCTGTTCTGGATAAATTGGTGGAACTATTAATGATAAAATTATCAAGCATATAGGGATGGGCAACTTTTGGGGGTTGAGGGGCCACAATGGACAACCTGGAACCCTGCACGGGCCACACCCCTCCCCTGCCGCCAGTGGAAGTGGCCAAATTAGCAGCTATTCTGCTGGGAATCAAGGCACGCAGGGAGTGCCAGAAGAATCGGCTTCCAACAGTCCCCCAAACAGCTGTTTGCAGGTTGTTAGGAGGCCCATCCTGCAGAGAAATAGGACATGTGGGGAGCGCATGCCCTGTTTTTGAGCAGAATCATGCTCCCAACAGCCCACCAAACAGCTATTTGGAGGGCTGTTGGGAGTTTGATTCTGCTGGGAAACAAGACATATGCTTCCCACGTGCTCTGTTTTCCATGAGAATCACTGTGATTTTGGCAACAACATCACCAGGGACTAGGAGCGGGTGCACAAATGGACTTGGTGGGCTGCATGTTGCCCTGATATAGAAGGGCAAGTCTTGCTGAAGATCAATCAACATGGCTTCAAATTTTTAAAATTATTTGAGAGTATCAAAGTATGTGGGGTAGGCATGTGAATAGGCAAGCATATGAATAGGAGTGATCCAGTAGACATTGTTTACTTGGACTTCTAAATGGTTTTGATAACGTCCCTTACCAGAGACTACTGAGCAAACATCATCAGGCGATCACTCGTGACCGAGTAAGATTGTCTTCCAGGATAAAAGGAGGAAATTCTAAAGGAAGATTGTGTAGACTCTAGCGATGGGTCCGTAAGTGACTGTGGAGGCCAATTCTAGATCCACACAGCTTCCCACAGTGAGGACACAGGTTACCAGATGGAAGATGGTCCTGTGAAGGATTCGTTTGACGTGCTTTTCGCTTAGTACGTTTCTCCCTTTCACCTTGCACTCGGGCTTCTTCAAAGTCCATGGAACCTTTGTGAAAGGCCAACCTCCATTTAGATCGTTCATGTGCCAGAGCTTCCCAGTTTTCGATGCTTATATTGCATTTTTTTAGATTAGCCTTATGAACATCTTTAAACCTCTTATATTGACCACCGATATTCCGCTTTCCATCCATGAATTGGGAATAAAATAACTGCTTTGGGAGACGGCAGTCATGCATTCGAACAACATGACCGGTCCACTGAAGTTGGCATTGAAGGATCATTTTTTCAACGCTAGTAGTCTTTGCTTCTTCCAGTACACTGACATTTGTTCGCCTATCTTCCCAAGTAATTAGCAGGATTTTCCGGAGGCAACGTTGATGAAATCTTTCAAGGAGGTGGAAGTGACGTTTATAGATAGTCCATGTTTCGCAGGCATACAATAAAGTTGGCAATACAATGGCTTCATAAACCAGTGTTTTGGTCTTCTTACAAATATCCCGATCCTCGAACACTCTATGTTTCATTCGAGAAAACGTGACACTTGCAGAGCTCAAACGATGCTGGATTTCACTGTCGATGTTAGCTGTAACAGAAAGATAGCTGCCAGATAGAGAAAATGATCGACATTTTCCAGTATTGTCCCGCCAAGCTGGATAGATGGCATCAACAAAGGGTTAGCTTGCACTTGATGATGAAGCACTTTGGGTTTTTTGATGTTAAGTGAGAGACCAAGTTTTCCGTATGCTTCTGCAAAAGCATTTAGGATAGTTTGGAGATCATCCTCTGAATGTGCGGAGACCACATTATCATCAGCATACTGAAGTTCCACAATGGAGGTTGTAATTACCTTACTTTTTGCTTTCAGCCTGCTGAGATTAAAAAGCTTTCCATCTGTTCGATATATAATTCCCACACCAGTGGGAAGTTTCCCCTCGACAAGATGTAAAATCCTGGCGATGAAAATAGCAAATAATGTTGGGGCAATAATGCATCCCTGTTTAACACCTGATCCCACTTTAAATGGAGCACCATGAGAGCCGTTGTTGTCCAAAACCGTTGCCGTCATGTTGTCATGGAGAAGTCGCAAGATATTCACAAATTTATTGGGGCATCCAATTTTTGTAAGGATAGTCCAGAGAGCTGTACGGTCTACAGTATCAAGGCCTTAGCCAGATCAATAAATGTCATATAAAGGGGTTGATTTTGCTCCCGGCATTTTTCTTGGAGCTGACGTGCAGTAAAAATCATGTCTACTGTCCCTCTAGAGGGGCGGAAACCATATTGAGTTTCAGGGAGGATCTCTTCTGAAATAGATAGAAGACGGTTTGCGAGAATCCTAGCAAATATTTTACCTGCGATAGCTAAGAGAGAAATGCCCCGATAGTTTCCACAGTCTGTTCTATCACCCTTCTTAAAGAGGGTGATAATTATGGCATCCCTGAAGTCTTCTGGGATCTCTTCTCTTATCCAGATTTTTTTGATGAGTTTATGAAGATGTTGTACAAGTTCGGGGGGCCCTTCTTTAAAGATTTCAGCAGGAATCCTATCTGGTCCACTAGCTTTGTTGTTCTTCATTTGATTAATGGCTTTTTTTACTTCATCCAGAGTGGGGAGTATTGCAAGTTCCTCTCTAATTTGTTTTTGCAGGATTTGCGAGAAAATCTCTTTATCCACCTTAGATTTACGATTTAAAAGGTAATAATAATGCTCTTTCCAACGCAGTGCAATAGACTCTGTCTTTTAAGAGTTTGGTGCCATCTTTTGATTGTAAAGGGTTTGTACCATAGGTTTTTGGTCCATAAATGGCCCTTGTGGCCTTAAAAAAGCCCTGTGCATCATGAGATTCTGCAAGTTGTTGAATTTCTTCAGCTTTCTTTTTCCACCAAGCGTTCTTAAGTTCTCTTGTTCTTCTTTGGACCTCAGCCTTTGCGCTAGCGTAGATTTTTTTCTTGGCAGTGCAGGTAATATCATTTTGCCATATTTGGAAGGCTTTCCTTTTTTGGTCAATTATATATTTAATCTCATTATCATTTTCATCAAACCAATCCTGATGTTTCTTTGTTTCATATCCAATAGTTTGTTCACAAGCTGCAGTAATGGAGGTTTTCAGCTTAGACCAATGGTCCTCAATGTTGTCAGGAGGTTCCGTAGGTAGATGTTCCTTAAGAAGTAATGTTGAAGATGAGTTTGCTTAATAGGATCTTGAAGGGCGTGGATGTTCATTTTACGCCTTAGTTTCCTTCCTTGAAGCTTACGTTGGGGAGCAATGTTGATAACCATTGTGGACCGGATTAGTCGGTGGTCTGTCCAGCAGTCGTCGGCACTCACCATGGCCCTAGTAAGAAGTACATTGCAGCGATCTCTAACATGGACAATTACATAATCCAGAAGATGCCAGTGCTTTGACCGTGGGTGCTGCCATGATGTTTTAAACTTATTCTTTTGCCGAAAGAGCGTGTTTGTAATAGTGAGATTATGCTCTGCACATGTAGACAAAAGTAAGAGTCCGTTCGGGTTGCTGTTACCAACTCCATCTTTTCCAATAGTTTCTGGCCATAAATTAAATTCACGCCCGACTCTTGCGTTAAAATCGCCCAGGAGGATAATTTTATCCTCCTTAGGTATCTCTCTGACAGGAGAGTGTCCAACTGGGTATAAAAACTTTCCTTGATGTCATCATCAGCATCTAATGTTGGCGCATAAGCGCTCAAAATGGTTACCTGCTTGTTATTGGCGAGCTTTAATCGAAGAGTTATCAGGCATTCGTTGATGCCAGTAGGAACTTCTGACAGAGTTCACTAGTTCATTTTTGATGGCAAAGCCTACTCCATGTATTCGTTGGTATAACCTCCTTTTTCTTCCTTCAATTGTCCCTCTCCTGCCCTTCGAGTTTCTTGAAGTGCTGCTATGTCAATTTCAAACCGTTTCAGCTCCCTTACAATAATAGCAGTCCTACGCTCAGGGCATTCACTATCTATGTTGTCCAGCAATGTCCGTATATTCCATGTTCCAAAATTCAAATGTCTTTTTCAACCGCTAAAGTGGTGACCCCACTGGATGCGGTAATCCAGTCAGGGAAGAAAGAGGTAGGCTATGTTTAGGGCACCTTTTCTAGCCCCCTCCCCATATGGGGTGAGCAGAGTGGATCCTAAATAGGGCTGCTCAGTCATGGATACAGCTGCTGAGCTGCTCGACTACCTCGTTCCTTGAACAGGGCGACTGAGTCTGCATCCACCGCCCATGTGTTGGTCCATGACTAGGGGCTTCCAGATTCACAGTCCTGCCCCCGTCGCCATTCGCCATGGGACTTTTTTTGTTTGTTTGTTTGTTTGGGTTGGGTTGGATGGGTTGGAAGACGCCTGTGCTGTGAAACTGTTTTATGTGGGGAGATCGGTGCACAACGAATCACCACACAAACTTGACAGAGTACGGCAAAGATCCAATGGCACGGTTGCCCTGACGATTGGAAAACCATTCTCTGCTGCAGCCTTCACAGCCATTGTAATTTAGGTTTAATTATCTTCCGCCTGTTCTGCCGTTGAGGACTTTATGTTTTGGATCGTTCTTTGTCTGGTTCCTCTCCCCAGACCTTACCGCCATGGGTGACCCTACTGGGAGTACATAGCTCCCGACGGCATTGCTCTCAGGGTTCATCGGAACACGCAAGCAAGCCCACTCACCACTTCAAGGTGACGATCCAGCGAGGGGGGGGGGGCAAACTATGAGCAAACATAGTAGTCATGGAATAAGAGAAGGAGTTCTTGGATGGATCCGTAACTGGTTAAAGAACGGGAAGCAGAGAGTAGGAATAAGTGAACAGTTCTAATAATAACCAACGGAGTCCCCCAAGGATCTATACTGGGAGTTGAACCAGTGCTTTTTTACTTGTTCATAAATTAGTCAGACTTAGGGGTGTGCAATAAGGTGGCCAAGTTATCTGATGGCACCAAATTATTTAGGGGGTTAAAACAAAAAGGGACAACAAAGAGCTCTAAAAAGATATCTCCAAACTGGGGGAATGGGAATTAATATGGCAAATGCTGTTTGATATAAGCAGGTGTCTTTTATTCACATTGGGGCAAAAATACTAACCAGCTTTGAGCTAGCAACCAATGACCAGGAAAGGGATCTTGGGGTTGTGGTGGACAGCTTGCTGAAAAGGTCAACCTAGCAAGTAGCTGCTGTGAAAAAGGCTAATCCCATGTTGGGGATTATCAGGAAAGAATAAAGAATAAAACTGCCAATATCATTATGCCTCAATTTCAGTTGCTGTGTGGCCTGATGATGTGGACAAGCTGCTTGCAGCAATGCGACTGACCACGTGCCCTCTCAATCCTTGCCCCTCCTGGCTAATAAAAGCTGACTGAGTGGATCCAGGGAGTGATCAACGCATCTTTGCGCGAAGCAGTGGTTACTCCTGTCCTTAAGGAGGCAGTAGTGTGGCCACTCCTGAAGAAACCCACTCTGAACCTGATGGTATTTAACAACTACCGCCCAGTCGCAGATACCCCTTTCTTAGGGAAGGTACTTGAGGGAGTTACGTTGGAGCAACTGCAGGCACTCAGATGAAAAGGCAGGCTAATAATATGTCAATAAATAAAATGAAAGCTCATTGGGGCTGCAGAGTGGAACACTTCCTTTCATTTTGATGTGCGCACTTGCTTGCTCTCTCTCGCTAATTGTTAAGCAGCCACAGTCATTTGAATGGCAAGAGAACACAGTGAGGTTTGCTGCTTTTGCTTGTTCTGAAAAATGCGTCAGCCAATGCCCAACCAGCCTTGTGTGTGTGTGTGTGTGTGTGTGTGTGTGTGTGTGTGTGTGATTTTGGAATTGCGTTGACTTTGCTAGAGCATGACTTCAAAGCCTTATGGTTTATTTTGTATTTACAGAACAGTTAGAAAAACAAGTGTATGGGGAGCCATAGCAACACAGCTAAAGTGAATGTTTGGAATGATGTTCACATCTTTCCTGGGAAAGCCAAACTGCAAACACTCAAATGAGTGGGTAAAAGAAAGAGAACAGCCAACCCAAATATGTGTGCAATCACTCCCTTCTGAAATGGGCCCAATCCAGCTAAAAATCAAGCACTTTAAAGCCCTGATGATTTCAATTCTCACACAAAAGGTGCTTAACTTTGACTGGATAATGCTCACTATAATTCTTTCTTCTTCTTCTTTTTTAATTTAAAACATTATTAATCATTTATACATTACAAAAATATATATAAATAAATCCAGCATTGCATGCAGATAATAATTCTGGTATTTCCCCCTAAATTTGCAGAAATAAACGGGCCATTCCTTCCGTGAATGTTGTCAGTCAGTTTATTCATTTCAGCAATTTCCAGGATTTTAAATAATCACTCTATAAATTTTGGAGTAGACGCTAATTTCCAGCACCAGGCCTAAACTATTTTAGCAGCAACTAAACAGTTTTGAAATTTAAAAAGTCCACAGTCTCACTTTCACGCACATTCAGAAGTAATGTTAACCTCTAACATCCACTATAATTATGGCTGCAATCCGAGGCACACTTACCTAGGAGTAAGCTGCATTGAACACACTGGGACATACTTCTGAGTAAACATGCATAGGATTGTGCTATAATAAGCCCCATCCTATGTGGCTGCCCGTAAACCTCTGAACCCGGAGGATTATGGGCATCCTATTGAGGGTGGGAGGACCATGGTGGATAAGATTGCCGCCGCACTTCCCTCACCTTCAAAAACATCTAGATGTTCAATTTCGGCTGTCTAAATGCTTTGCACCTCCTCTCGAGGAAGAGAGGCTGAAGCACTGCCTGGACTCCTCAGAAGCTGGCGATGCCTCACTCCTCCCCCCCCCAGGAATACTCCCTCCCATGCCGGAACCATGTGAGGTGCCAGCTGTGAGGTGGGGGGGTGGGCGCTCCGCGCTCGGACTCCCCACTACAACCTCAGAAGGAATTTCCGAGGATGCAGGGGGGACTCTGCATTATCTTATGCCCCCACCCAGGCAAGGTCGGAGGGCCATAGGATTGCACCCTAAGTAGGGTTACCATATTGCCTGGTTGGGTTTTACCCAGATTCTAGCAGTGGCACCCAGTGCCCATTTGCACCTTTAGCTTGCCTAGATTACCAGTTCTCATTTAAAAAAAAAAAAAGTTCTAGCCATTGCAGGAGCAGCGATACCCAGCAAAATGTTAAGAAAATATCCTGCCCATTCATTTTCTGAGAAAATGAGCTTCCACCCAGCCACTTTTCGGTGTCTTTTTTTTAGCCAATGACTGAAGTCACAGCTATGATTGACATTTAGGGGAGCATAGACATTAAAAATAATACACACCCATTGTCCACAGAAGGCAGGTTCATTTTGAATCCCTTTTTTTGGGTCTTAAATTGAGAAATCCAGAATTTTAGGGTACCAGTGTCTGGGAAGTAGTATATCCACTCCAAAACAACAAGCAGCAGCTAAGACAGGGGTTCATCATCTTTCTAACCTAGGTCTTATTTCATTCAACAAAATATAAAATTAAAAAATCCTGCATTTATAAACATTTTTTAAAAAACTCCCCTACCAATGCAGAGAAGTCCACCGGTATTATGCCCATATTGCAGGAGGTGGCACTCTAGATGAAAGAGCATGCCAGTCCTGCAATATAGTCCAGTGTTGTTATAACCGTATTGCTGGGAGAGAGGGGTGAGAGAGTATTGTGCGACAACCCTGCAGTGTAGTCCAGTGTTGTTATCCATCCTTCTGGTATGTTCGGTGTTTTAGAGGAATGCAATCAGTTGGGATCTATAAAATTGATTGAGGCAGCAGTGCTGGGGGGAGCGGAAAGGGGGGGTCATTGCTTTCCCACCCATTGGGGGGAAATAGGGGAATTTTTGGAGGGAAAGTGGATTTTAATTTTTTTTTAAAACAGCCTGAAGGCAAGTGTTAATAACCCCTTCCCCAATGCTGCTCTTGCAATCAATTTTGCAGCTCTCCCCACCCCTCACCCCCATTTTCCTGACATAAAATATAAGCCTGAAACATCCGTGTTCAATTTGAGCCTCAGGGCCGTAGAGCGGCATCTCAAAATGATGCACTAGATCAGGGCTCTCCAACCTTGGGTCCCCAGATGTTGCTGGACTACAGCTCCCAGGATACCTTGCCATTTGCCATGCTGGCTGGGTGTGCTGGGAGCTGTAGTAGGCCAGCAACACCTGGGGACCCAAGGTTGGAGAGCCCTGCTCTAGATGTTATTACCGGCACCACTTCAGGACATACTAAAATGGTGGACATGGAGATTCCAGCCCCATCATTACCATGCAAGGGGCCACAGCCAGTTCCAGCACTGCATTCCATTCCCAGGGGTCTCCCATTCCAGCCTCTTTCCCTGTTTGAGTCATAAAAATGTTATATCCTCTGAAAGCCTGTGTCTTAACTTTTGTTTCACATGGACACACACACACCCCAGCCTTCCTGGATGCAGAAGTGCACCATGTGTTTATTGGTGGCCAGCCTTGGTTCACCTTGCCCAATATCCTAAAGCAGATGATGCCACTGCCTCAGCTTCACAGGAAAGCTTCTATAAATATGCAGGCGAGTGCGGCATGCGTGTCTGTTCTCGGAAGGGTTTTACAAGCAATCCTGTGGTTCCTGGAATGCTCTCCTAGGGGCCATAGGATTGCTCCCTTAGTCTGCAATCCTATACTCACTTACCCGGGAGTAAGCCCCAGTGAGCTCAAGGGGACATAATTCTGAATAGACATGTATAAGACTGCATTCTTATTATATATCTAACTATCAGTGGTATTGGTATCAGTCAGAGACAAAAAGACCACCTAAAAGTGTTAAGACCTGACAAAACACGAAAGCACCAAACCAAATACAGAGAAGAATTAGTAAGGAATTTTCATACATAAGGAAAGGGCAGATTAAGAAGTGATTTGAAAGTGATTTGAGGGTTGTTGAATTAGACCAGTGTTCTCCAACCTTGGGTCCCCAGATGTTTTTGGCCAACAACTCTCAGCATGCCCCAGCCCAGCTACACTGGCTGGGGCATGCTGGGAGTTGTAGGCCAAAAACATCTGGGGACCCAAGGTTGGAGAACACTGAATTAGACTAACAGCACAATCCTATGTGTGTTTATTCAGAAGTAAGGCCCACTGTTTTCAGTGGGACTTACTTCCAAGAAAGTGTGCAGCTTCAGACTTCTTACAATGTATAAAGTGGCATATAAAAGAATTACATTTTATTTAGCATTTGAGGATTCAAATACATCTTACAAAAATATATATCTAGGAATGCCCAGCCTTCTGCTCCCTATCTATAAATCAATTTTGAAAGGAGTGGGAAATTAGGGTGGTGGTGAACCCTTCCCCCATCCACATGATTTGCATAATTACCAAGTAACTTGCATAATATGCTGGATTTGGGGGATTTTAGTATGGCAACCCTAGCTATAAATCCCAAATCTGAAAGAAACAGGCTGTTAAAGAGTCATTTTGTTTGAACAACTGAGTGCTTTTACACGCCCTGCTTTCACTGAAAGTAATGTTCCCAATGTTTAGGATATTTAACCCTGTATTTTGTGACCAAATATACATTTGCTGCGGCAACTTTACAGCACTAGATATCTCATTCAGCTCTTCTTTTCTGCAAACCTGCACTGTAATGAAAGCCCTCCCGATTTTGGTTCCCTCCATTAATTGCTTTTCTAAGAGCTTCTCAACAAAATCACCAGGTTCTTTCTTACCTTGTGCTGGAGCCACTGTGCTCAAAAGTTCCAACAAAAGCATATACTTCCTTTGGAGCTGCAACATATTTTAAAAATTCACACAAATATAGATATGGCAGAGAGTGAAAATCCTTCCAAAAACAAGGAGAAGTGTCCAACTGTCAAATAACGGACTTCTCCAGGCTTATTAGGAACTCGATTCCCAGGTTTTGCAACTGTCTTTTTCAGCTAAATAAACTCCCACTCATTGCCTTGAACTCCAGCCAGCTATTCTAATTTAAAGCAACTGTCAACTTTGCTATGAAACATAGAGAAGAGGTCCCCACACACAGCAAAAGAGGCAAGATATTTGCTTTGCTTCCAGACTGAAGTAATATGCCACTTAGGCTATAATCCTACACCCACTTACCTGGGAGTAAGCCCCATTGAACTCAATGGCACTTACTTTCGGGTAGACATGTGTAAGATTGCATTGTAAATCTAGGAGGCAGAATGTCCTCAGGACAATAACGTGGCATAATATTTGCAAAATGTAGTAGTCCAAATTGACGCCTTCTGTGAAAAGAAAAACACAGAAGGGAAACTCCTGTTGTTTCTGGCCAAAGCTGCCTTTATGGTGGGGTTTGCAATAGGGATTACCACCTCAAGTCTCTGAATCAAAACAGAGTAAGGGAATTGGCCACAAGGCTGGCTCAGGGCCAGACTATGAATGAATGAATGAAGTAGCCATGTAGTGGTGGTGATGGTGTGATGGCAGCTTCAGGGTGCTCAATTTAAATGTAGAAAGTGGTACTGAGTTGGGGGGAAGAGTTAACCTTCTTTCCATGCACCATGGCCCCAATCTGAATGGCACTGCCTTAGTGGTTTCATCCAGCCCAGACCTCACTTAGGCTGACTGTTCACCAGCATATCTATTCTGTAAAATTGTATTTGTTTTTACTGATGTACTCCTCTGCTCCTCCACATTGCATATGTTAAGGTCTGGGAAGGGCCTGGCTCCAGAACATCCAACACTAAAGGGGAACTTGCTATCAGTCCAAGTGAGTAAGTACATTTTGGAATTTAGACAGTGGCCCAGTTTCAGAGTAGCAAACAAAGTTCAGAGAGGCCATAGATGACTGGATAGTAAAAATCAGGTGTGTGTGTGTGTGTGTGTGTGTCAAGACCCAAGGCAGAAACTAGGGTCCAGGAACAGGCAGCTAGGCTGTATCGTAACACAAAAGAAGTTGCTGAGGAATAAAGCCTGTGGCTATGGAATTGTAGGGTCTGGTGGACAGGGATTGGTCCTTAGAGTCAGCTGAGTGCTCAGGCAGGCTGGTACTGCTATCAATCTAGATCAGGAGTAAGCACACAGAACATGGGTAAGCCAGTAAGGGGGTGGAGTATTGGGGAAGGTTGTGTGCTTGTTTGTCTGAATGGATGGAGGCTGCATCGGTGTGGGAAAGAGAAGAGAAAAAGGGTTTAGGGGTTCCTTCAATCTTTCGTCATAGGACTTAAGCTCTATTCAGGTGTTCACTTACCGGGCAGATCAAATATGTGAAGAGGGAGAGCGCTCCAACCCAGCCCTAGTCATGGAGGAAGGTCTGAAGAGCAGAGTCTCCTGTATCTGCTGAGGCTCTCCTTGTGAACCAGAACTTGACACCTCCCTCCAGTTCGATGAGGAATCATTGATGAAGATCACTCTCCAAGTATGGTTCTCCGGCCAGCTACGGATCCACCTAGTAGTACTACCATCCAGCCCTCACTTAAATAGCTTGCTAACTAATCAGAATATCATGGGGCACTTTGTCAAATGTCGTGCCAAAGTCAAGATATATTATGTCCACAGAATTTCCACAATCTACTAAAGAAGTTACCTGATTGAAAAATGAAATAAGATTAGTCTAGCAGCACTTGTTCTTGACAAATCCATGCTTCTAGTGATAGCGCTTAAAGAGTGCTTTATAATCTGATCTTGAATCTTCCCAGGTACTGATGTCAGACTGACTGGTCTATAATTCCTCGGATCTTCCTTTTTGCTAGGAAGGGACAAATGATAGGGACATTTGCCCTCCTCCAGTCCTCCTGTACTTTACCTGTTCTCCAAGATTTCTCAAAGATAATAGAGATTCTGAGAGTCCACTCACTAGCCCAGGGCTCTCCAACCTTGGGTCCCCAGATGTTGCTGGACTACAGCTCCCAGAATCCCTTGCCATTAGCCATGCTGGCTGGGTATGCTTGGAGCTGTAGGCTAGCAACATCTGGGGACCCAAAGTTGGAGAACCTTGCTAGCCTCTTCAACACACTAGGATGCAATTCCTCTGGACCTGGGGACTTGAACTCATTTAAGGTGTTTAGATATTCCCTGACCATCTCTCTGACAAACTCAAGCTGCACTCCTACCATTTCAGCCTGTTTGTCATGTATGCCAGATGGGACACAGATCCTCTTTGGGGAGAAGACTGAGTCAAAATAGGAGTTAAGTCATTCCACCTTTTCTTTGTCACCTGTCAGCATTTTGCCAGCTTCGCTGTGCAGCTGGTCTATGATTATTTTTGTTCTCCTTTTACTTTGAATCTGAATAAGACCTTTTGGTTGTTCGCAGCATCCCTTGCCAAACACAGCTCATTCTGAGCTTTAGCCTTCCTGACACCATCCCTGCAATTCTGTGCTATCTGCCTGTACACTTCTTTAGTGACCTGTCCCTCCTTCCACCACCTATATGTGTCCTTTTTGATTTTCAGATCATCACTAAGCTTTTCATGGCTTCTTTTGCAGTAGAGCACTATGGGTTGTTGTTAACGTGTGAATCAGGTTATTATATACATGCAAACTCAGACTGAAAACAAGAGCATAACACTACGCAAAAAGGGAAATCATGGTTCCTTTCATCATTTCCCTTATAATTGACAAATGTTTTTCTTGACCAAAATTCTAATAAAATAAGCCCCAACAACACATGGGCACGTGCAGCTTGCGGTAAATATATTGGAGATTCCAAGAATCATTATACCCTTGATAGCCGTTGTCTTTAATATCCTCATGTGGCAAGCAGCTGTGCCTTGTTGAGGATGCTCTTCATTCATTTCTCCCTCCAAGAAGTCCTGAGATTCAGCAGGTTCTAATCAGGACTATAGAAGTTATTTGCAGAGCGAGCAACGGTTGCTGGGAATCAGGCTAGTGTCTTGCATGTACAGTGACTGTCTGGCAGGGAGGAATGTGACTTGGTGGCATAAAATATAGTTCAGACTTTGATGTCAGCATCTGTGATTTCCCCCCATGCTGTATGAACTGAATGCATGTGTATCCTGAAACTCACAGTACAACTAAGAATAATACAGTAGTGTGTGTGTGTGTTGTTTTCATTCTGGCTCTGTAGGCAGGTTCAAACATGGCATAATTCCTACATGAAAACTGTTATGTTTAAGTAAATCACAGGAACTCAACTGCCACAATAAGTTTCATTTTACTGAACTGAGTCAAACAGGAAACAGGAAGTAAAACAGCAAAGTAGGGTAAGATTTAACTTATGTATGTGTGTTGCACGTATATGATGATCAACATGCATGTTGCATGCTATTTCCTGCACAGAAGAGGTTTCAGTGTAGGTAGAAATTGTTTTGTGTTTGAAGTGTCCCAAAGAGATAAAAAGCATCGGTTCTCAAACTGTGGTTTTGGGGGACTCTTTGAGGGGTGGCGGTACCCTGGCTCAAAGTAAAAATAGTCCTTTTTACAGGTCCAGTGTGAGGATATGATATGGCAAGGAAGGCAGCAAAGGATTCCAGGCTACCATTTAGCATCATGTCTTCTGTGTATTGAATTGATTTCTGGATGCTCGTGAACAAAAGGCCTATGATAAAATGGGAAAAGTGAGGGCCAGCTAGATGTGACGTTAACTATATCTTTGGATCCTGTGCTTGGGATTCTTTCTCCTCCTGTTTTAAAAGTAACAGTAGCCATGGTGTGTGTGTGTGTGTGTGTGTGTTGATCCGGACTGGGAACATGGCATGGGGAGCAGGTTTCCCCCTGTGCCATTTTTCCTACCAAAAATTGCCACCCTTCCCAGATGCTATTTGCACCCCATCAGACATTTCAAATTCTTTTGAATATTTTGAGGATATGGCACTGAGGTATGGTCAGGACTAGAGCCTAACTTGCAACAGGCTGCCACAGAGTCTGGCTCTGACACGGGATGATGATGATGGTAGAACCCATAGGTGAAGGGTTTGAGTCCCCCATAGACAATGAATTTGTATCAGTGTCTGTGACAGGAACAAACATTTCCCAAGGGAGAGGGGCGGGGTCTCAGTTACAAGGATCACACAATCAATCGCTCTGGCACCACCATGAGAAGATCTCCACCCCCTCACTCATCGCCCTGTCATACTGATGGAAGTGTTTTCCTAATATGGAATAAAGTGCTTAAAACATCCAAAAAATCTGGGTCTAATTAGATCATTTGTTTGTTAATATAATGACAAAAAATTGTAACTTTTTCCCCTTTGAGTGTGCTTAGGCAGAGTTCTATAGAATTATTTTTTCTTCTCATGCCAGAACTTCTCCCATATTTCCAGGAAAGCTTTTCAGTTGTCACTGACAAGTTTCATACAAGTTCGTTTTTTTAAAAAAATAGTATATTTATCCATGAAAGTTTTAGTGAATGTTCGAATTGGGATTCTCATTAGTCAGTCAGTCAGGCGATCACTCGTGACCGAGTAAGATTGTCTTCCAGGATAAAAAAGAAAATTTACAAAAAGGAGATTTTTAAAAGGAGGAAAATTCTAAAGAAAATTGTGTAGACTCTAGCGATGGGTCCGTAAGTGACTGTGGAGGCCAATTCTAGATCCACACAGCTTCCCTCAGTGAGGACACCGGTTACCAGATGGAAGATGGTCTTGTAAAGGATTCATTTGACGTGCTTTTCGCTTAGCACATTTCTCCCTTTCACCTTGCACTCGAGCTTCCGCACTCACTGAGAAAATAACCATGGCATGAGCTTTGTGGCAATCTAGCGCTAAGCCTCAGTTGTACAACTACGCAGTTAAGCGTCATTCGACTTTGAACTGTGCCAAAAATGAATTTTACTTTCCTAATCCCTCATACATCAGTGTCAAAAGCAAGTCGGCACCCCTAGTGAGAATAAAATAATGTGAGTCTACATCTACTGGAGAGCGAAAGAAATAAAAGTCTGCATTGATTGCAATGGAGAAGTGGTTTTTTTTGTTGTTTTTTTAAAACATGGAATTTCGGACCACAAATGGGGGGAGCTTAAATACCCCCCCCTCTTGAATCACCATGGTCCTGATCCAAACTGAGCCCACGTACACTTACTCTAAAGTAAGGAAGCCAATCACGCATAGCTCTGCTCTATGTGATTAGCAGAACATTTAGTCTGGCCCAGAAAGAGAGAGAGATCGAGATCAAATTGTATAGATATATGAATGCTGACTTCCTGGAGGCAAAAAATTAAAACATGCCCAAGAACTAGAATAAAATGTCCATTTTATATTAATATCACTGGCTTCAATGAAATTCCTATTGCATTTAACCAACAAACTTGTTTCAAGCAGTGACCATTAGAACAGGCCAGTAGAACTTGTGAACCATTGAGCTATGGCAGTCCACTAACCATGTACCTGCCAGTTGCCAAGTGTTTTTCAGTCGCAGGCAAAATCAAGACTTTTATTGTGCTCCAGGTAGATTGTGCCATATATTTCAGTCCACCTCACAGTTGGGCTTGGTGGCTCACAAAGACCATGCCTATTCAATATAATCAGAGAGGTCTAGGTAGATCATGCCCACTCAGATGTGCAAAAGGCATGTACAAGCTCAAAAACGTTACCGTAAGCTGTATCCCATCTTTCATTTTACCATAAATGGCCTGTGCTTTGTACACTGACATTTCCCAAATATGAGGAATTTGAATCCAATAGTTTTGCCAAATTCAGCTGATGTCAATGCTGGTACAGAACCAAATATGAGAGGAAAGCATGTTTCTAAAGTTGGATGAAAGCTGGAAAGGGGATGCCTTTTTGTCTGTGTTCCTTGACTGCATGATGTGCCACTTTCCTTGAAAACAAGCATTGCCTCAACGGTTTGGGACTCAGAAGGTGTTACCCCAGATTTGAGTTCTTGTCTGAGAAAAGTACTTGCTGTCTGTGGGGAAATTATGCAGTGTTTTCAGCTGGAGGTTGAATATATATTTGGAATACATATTTGCAACCCTTCTCCTGGTATGCATGGTGGGTGGGGATATCCAGGCAAGCTAGACTGGAGTGGCAGGGGCAGCTGATCTCTACCCCAAAATGCTCCCCAAATTGCTTCTTGCTAGCACATGTGCCGCAGAATCAGACTACTGGGACGCTCTTGGTAGCCCAGTCCACCTTCTACCCCCAAGCCTCCAAACTTGCTGGGCCCTGATGGCCACCCATAGTCAACCCAAATGGTCTAGGGGGATCTCCGACTGAGTGACAGTGGAGGAAGTGAATAATGGATCACCCTGCATACTGCCTCCATGGAGACGGCGCACCAAGGGAGGGACTTATTACTGCTCCAGAAATCCTGTATCAGATGGCAGGGACCTAATGCCTGCTCAGTTCTCTGCGGGTTTCATGCTGCACAAAGGAAACTGCTGTCGCCATATAGCCCAGGATATCCCAGACCGAGCAGCAGTGGCACCAAGGGAGGATGTCAGGGCGGGAGGAGGGAAGAGAAAACTTCCCTTTCTTCTTCTTCTCCTTCCCCCACCCATACTTTTCAAGAGGCCAGGCAAGTGGACAGAGTAAGATTCCCTTCGAACCCCTTGAGAAGTGTATGTATGTGTGGGGGTGGAGGGCTGGGCAGAAGACAGTAAAGAGAGACTGGGTTCAGACAACATGATGACCCACACTCAAAGGTTGAGTGTGAGTGGTTGTTGAAACATGGGTAATTGTGTTGTCTGAACCCAGCGAAGATAAGAAACCGTGGTGAACAACCCACAGTTCACAAACCAACAACAAACTCTTCATGGGTTGCTTGTGGTTAACAAGCCATGGCTTGTTAGTGCAGCTGTGTTCACAAAACACGATAAACCCACATTTCAATGACAACCCACGGTTCAATGGCAACTCACACTCAACCCATACTCAACCTTTGAGTGTGGGTTATCGTGTTGTCTGAACCCAGTCAGTGTCTCATTCCTACCCTCTGCTATACCCCCCAACCCAATGTTTCCTGGTTCCCCATTAATCAATTGATGCAGACACATATTTTAACACTGCAGAAGCTGCTAGTCTAATGACCAGAAAGGTGAGTCATCTGTAGACTTAAGCAAAAAACAAAACAAACAAAAAACACACACCCAAAAAACAAAAACCTAAGCACTTTAAGGGCTATTTGAAATGTTATGAATTTCCTTCATGGAAACAGTCTCTGATAAAGCATGCAAACAATGTGCATAGTCACATGATGAGCAGAAGTATACTGATTTCATGTGTGTGATGGGCTACTTCATAAGGAGGCAAAGTATTAGATGTTGCATAGAAAACTCGTTTGTCATCTTAGAATAGTTTTCTGCGTATGACTGCCCTCTCGTGGTCCTTTTCAAAGACAATAATAGAGCGGAGAGAGAGCAGCTTCATGTCATCAGTCCAAGAGTTTTCATAGATTATAGAGTTGGAAGGAGCCTACAAGGCTATCGAGTCCAACCCCCTGCTCAATGCAGGAAACTAGAGGAGGGGTCTCCCATCCAAGTAATAACCAGGCCTGACCCTGCTTAGCTTTCCACACTCAGACAAGCTGAGCCAGCGTGAGCCACAGGCCGTTTAACGAACACTGTGGCTAATCTAGCATGACAGTGGGGGCACAGCTACGCCTGATAGGGAATTCGATATTTTTTCCTACAACAGTGTACAGCTGTCTATATTTGAAGCCTGGTTGTTGAGGAGGGAGCAATCTGTTACTTAATTTTGAATATTGTGCTTGAACTGTATAGATCATTTAAGTTATAAACTGTTACAGATGTAAATAATAATGGCAAAAGTGATAGATCAGCATGTTTTCCATCCACCCTTCCATTCTTACTATCAGGCAACTGTTTCCTGCTCTGTTGGAGTTGGGAGCCTGCTTCTGATGAGTCAAGGTTGTCTCTGGTCAAGGGCCTAAAAGGCGGTGAAGATACCTTGGTTGTGATCCCTATCACATATATGTTCTATGGATCAAAAGTGCCCAGCCAATTCAAACCCAGTTTCATTCTATTTAGCTTGAGACCTTTTCAGACGTCCCTTTATTGTTAATTCAGTGGCAAAGAATATGTGGATGATAGATGCTGTTTTAACTGTGTCATTATTTTAATTGACCAAGCAAAGCAAGGTCTTTGGTTTAACTCTCCTGTCCATTATTCTCTGTTTGTTTACAAGACTTTTTATAACATGATATCTCCTTTCCACATTGAGATACTGGGATGAGATTTGGGTTGAATGCCAGCTTTAGTTCTATACCAATTTTCAAGAGAGAGAGAGAAATTGTGAAGTATATTTCATTACATTATGTACCTTGACTTAGAGATTGGAATGAAAGCTGGTATGCACACTCAGGACACAATTCTGTTTCAGGTTTCAAATCAGCTTGGCCTCTGCCCCTGTTTTTAAGAGGGCAGGGAATATGTAAAACAAAAACAAACAAACTGGAATGCAATATCTCCCTTGAGTGTTGAGAGATCACAATGAAACTTAGTACGTCTATTTCTGACACAATTCTTCATTTGAAGTTTGATGCTTGATTTAGTTGCGCCTAGTTGCTTGGGCTGAACTGAGAGTATTTCTGCACAATTCTGGTGTGGCATGAACACAGTCCTGCTAGATCAAATTGGAGTTTCATCTAGTCTAGCATTCTGGTGGCTGGCCAGTTGCCTCCGAAGAACTCACAAGCAGGGCATGAAATGTAACAGCTTCTGTCTCCAACAACTGGTATCCAGAGATCCCTAGAATGGGCGAGGGGTTTCCATGGTCATATGCTCCAGAGGTCCTGATGTGGGGGTTCTCTTATGGCAGGGACGTTACTAGGCACTTAAAAGATTCGGGGCCCAAGCCCTTACGATTCAGATCTGCATAAAATTTGCATATGCTAATTTATATCTATATATGCACACTTAGAAATAATGACTAGAATTTATTGAAATTTTACAGAAGGCAAAGCCATCCAATTAATTTCTCACCCAAATCACCTCAAATACAATAAATCCTTCCATTAATTTGCACCCTGCCCCAGATCATCCCAAATCAGCAGTTTCTCTCCAATTACAATTAATTTGCAAGAGTGTGAAAAAAATGCAGAAAAACGAATGGTTGGTAGTCTTTCTCTTTCTCTCTCATGCACACATGCGCTCACTATCACACACTTAAAAATGACACCTTTTGCACCAAAATAAAGTTTCAAACATTTGACAAGGGTGCTAATCGGAAAGTAAGGCGAGGGAAAATTGGGAGAGTCACCCTCAATGAATTTCCCAATTCCCACCCAGTTCCTGCCCCCAAATATAATGTATTCCTCTTCAATTAATTGCCCCATTCATTGATCACCATTACCTGCATAAATTAGATTCCAAATAAAATAAAGTAGTGCACAACTCCATGGTGTGTGTGTGTATGTGTTTCCAAATTGCTGAGTGGGTGGTGGGGAGGAGTGAGGGCTGGAGAGTGGGGCAGAAGAGGTAGAGGAAGGGGGACAAGGAAGAAGAAGAAGGAAAGTAGAGGGGAAGGCTGAAAGGAAAGGAGGAACAGGCAGGTTTGGGGGCGGGGATCAGAGGGAGGGGAAAGATAGAGCTAGGACTGGGCAGCATGGAGGAGACAGAGGGAGCCTAGAAAATGGGAAGAGGTGGTCAATTCAGGGAGTGGGTAGAACCACGGTGGTTTCTTTCCCCTCCTTTCTCTGCTCTGCAGTTTCTGGAGGTTGTCTGGCCATGTGGTGGGGATTTGTGACTTTTCTTCCAAACCCCAACACATGTGTGCACATATTGAGAGGAAGACACAAGCCAAGTAGGAGAGGAAGCCCTACGTAATCTACCACCGCTCTGTGCGCCACCACCCAGGGTACATAAAACCAGGAGGAGCTAGATCACAAACACACGACCAGGATCTAACGCATACTTGGGGTACTTGTAAAAGGACCTCCTGCCCAGATGGTGGTTGAACCTGTTAGGAGGCCAAAACAAAAACAAAAAACCTTTCTCTCTCTCACACACACACTTTTCTCCCTCTTGTCTCTGGCCTTGTTCGGATGATCAAACAGCACACTGTGGCTTATTTAAGCCACGGTAGGTTGCAGTGTATGCCGGTGGCCATTCTGAATATTCAAGCCTCGACTGCGGCTCGTTGAGTCATCCAAACTTAGCAGGAGTGGGTTGTGCAAGGGTTAAACAATACTCCCATAACCCTAAAACAGGCCATGGGTTCTGTGATGGTTGTTTAACCCTTGCAAAACCCACCCCGCTGGGTTTAGATGACATGACAAGCTGTGACCGCGGCTTGAATGTTCAGGACGACACCCACAGGCACCGTGGCTCGTCATGTCTTGAATAAGCCATGACAAGCCACACCAATTACAGTATGCAAACCCAGTCTCTCTCTGTCTCTCCTCCCGCTTGCCCTCCTGGAGTAAAATTGTTCCCATCACATGGAATTCAGCTTAGAAAAAAAAGCTTCCATTGGCACCAATGGAAGATTTTTTTCCAAAGCTTAATTACCATGTGGAGGGGGGTTGGGGGAGGCACAACTCACAGGATGCAGAAGTTTAACCCTTCCCTCCCCAACTACTATCCCCCTGGAAGCTCCCCCTATCATGGAAATTAAGCTTAGAAAAAGAACTCCCATTGACACAAATGGAATTATTTTTCCCCAAGTTTCATTGCTATGCAGGTGGGATTTTGGGGGGTTGTGTTGCAGCATGTGGGGAGGGTTGACCCTTTCCTCCCCAGCTGCAATCCCCCTTGAATATTGCTCCCTGTATGCCAATTAAGCAGAGAGAAAAACGTTCCAATTGGCACTTAGGGATCTGGGAATAGACCCAGGCCCCTGGGAAATAAACCCTGGAGACAGGGCCCCAAGTGTCCAGGCCTAAGAACACCCCTGCCTATGGACTGGTAACTGGTAAAAGAACAGGAAGCAGAGAGTGGGAAAAAATGGACAGTTCTTACAATGGAAGAATGTAAATGGTGGACTCTCCTAAGTATCTGTATTGGGACCAGTGCTTTTTAATGTGCTCATCAATAATCTGGAGTTAGGGGTGAGCAGTGAGGTGGTGGTCAGGTTTGCTGATGAGACCAAATTATTTATGGTGGTTAGACCAAAAAGGGACAATAAAAAAGTATGTCTACAAACTGGGGGCATGGGCGTTAGAAATGTCAAATTGGGTTCAATGTACGTAAGTTTAAAGTAATCCATATTGGGGCAAAACAATCTGTAACTTCTCCTATAAGCTGATGGAGTCTGAGCTGCAGTGACTGACCAGGGAAGGCATCTTGGGTTTTTGGTGAATAGCTCAATGAAAACTTCAACCCAGTATGCAACTGCTGTGAAAAAGGGAAATCAGAAATCACTAGGAAAGAAAGGAATACAAAATAAAATATCATCATGCCTTTATACAAATCTATGGTGCAACCACACATGGAATACTGTGTATAGTTGTAGTCACCACACTGCAAAAAGGAACTTGTAGAGCTGGAAAAGTCGCAGAAAAGGGCAACCAAAATGGTCAATGGGCAGGAGCAAGTCCAGGTGGAAGATGGACAGTAAGAAGGCTGCTATTGGTACTTACTAACTCAGGTTAATGCTCAGCCAAAGGTGTCAATCTTTTGTGTTGCGCCCTTCCCAGTACAGAACTGGTCAGGGTTAATTCATAGAGTTAGCAGGACAGAATGATAACGCTGTGCCTCAAGTGTAACTCTCTCTCTCTCTCTCTGTAGATGTGCATGTTTTAATATTCCCTATGGATGAAACCCCCAGCACATTAAAACTAGTATATCAAGGGTGAAGGGCTCAGCCTTACCTGCTCCGTGACATGCCAGTTTTTGTAAAGCAGAGGCGACAAGCCCCTTTCAGCCTGAGGGCCCAATTCCATTTTGGAGAAGCTTTTGGGGGCTGCATTCCAGTAGTGGGTGGGTCTGAAGGCAGAAGAGGGCAGGCCTGGAGGCAAGAGGGGTGAGGACAAAAACAGTGGCACATTTTAGCTTAAAGCTCTTGCTGCCAGTAATCAAACCTTCAGAGAGGCCTTTCAACCTTTTAGGATGGGGAAAAACCTGCACAAAGGCCAGGAAAGCACCAAATGATCGGCAATCCGGGGAAAGAGATGTGGCCTTCTGCGGAACCCCAGTGGGCTGGATTCTGACCCGAGAAAGGCCAAATGTGGGCCCCCAGGCCTGAGGTTCTGCACCCCTGATGTAAAGGAAGGCGCTTTTACTTCCTTTGGTGGAGATGTGCAGCCCATACATGCAGCCCGAAGGGGTTTGGTCCAGAAAAGCCCTCACCACTTGATTCTGTATGTCATATAAATGGGTCCTGAGATAGTTACTCCCCCCCCCTTTTTTTTTAATGAGCTGAACACAAGGAGCAGCAGTTCTTGTTCCGAAGTTCCTCTAAGTTTGCTGATATAAAGTGCAAAGGGAAAATGGAAGGTAATGTTACATTTCGGTTCTTCTTACATAGCTGGCCATGTGGCAGCTGGGGCTGCAGTTGTCTTGAAGCTCAGGGCCAGAGATGCCGGGAGTGGAGCCCGGGAGCTTAAGTCGTGGTGCCCTTGGTGGAGCCTCATGTGCTTGGTGTGGACAGAGGATGGTCCTGGGATGATCAGTCTGCACCTGATGCCTCAAGGTGGAGCCTGAAGGACTGGGCTGGGAGGATGACAAATGGCGGATCTACATCATCATCATCATCATTATTATTATTTACATTTATTGATCGCCCATCTGGCCGGCAACCGGCCACCCTGGGCGATGTACATAGGATGTACATAGGATTACACTGTATTTCGTCGAGTTAGCAGAACGGTACTGCTGTATTCACGTTCCACCGTCACTACTCACAGGGCACACTCTTGTTAAATGTACTGTAGTCATCCCAGTTTGCCACCCCACAACTAACTCTGCAGCAGTATGGGTGTCACACAAACCTGGGGGGGGGGGGGGCTCTTGGCTCTCCGCGGCTCGGCTCTCCGCAGCAGTGGCCCCCCGTGCTCGATCTTCTGAGCGGCGTGGAGTGTTCTCCGCGCCGCTCGAGGTGCAGGCACCAGTCAAGCCGGTCGGTCCTCTGGCGCGTCACTTCCGGCGCAGCCGGCGCGCTGGACCCCCGCGCTATGTTTTTGGTGGGGAGAACCAGGGCAACAGGGCTTAAACAGCCCTGTTGCCCTGGTTTCCCCCGCCAAAAACATAGCGCGGGGGTCCAGCGCACCGGAGCAGGGTCCCGTTGTGTCACTTCTGGTGCGGTGGAAGTGACGTGACGGGACCAGCGCGGGCAGCTCGTCGTGGAGAGCCGAGCCGAGGAGCCGCTGGACGCCTGCAGGTAGGCCCGCGCGGGGCCGAGTTCGGTCCCACTCGCGCCCGCGCGAGGCAGCGGTTACATCCCTAACTGGGTGTTGCCTTGAACAGGTTTTCTTCTTTAGTTTGTTTTGCCATCTTTGCGCAGATGTAAATGAGCGCAGGAGTGATCTTTAAAAAGAGAAAGGAAAAAACTCTTCCAGCCCCTCACAAAAAAGGAGGAGGAGGAGGAGGAGGATGCCGCTGCTGCCGCTGCCCTCCCACGGGGTCGGGGTGAAGCCAGCAGGATCAGCACACCCCTCCCCTCCACCCAAATGCAATTTCCCAAGGCAGTGTTCCTCCCATTCTGAGTTTCCCAAGCACAAGGCTCCTGTTAAATCAGCATGATTCACTTGGGAGTAAGGGCATTGGAGAGAATGTGATTTACACTTCTGAGCAGACATGCCTTTGGTTAATTTATCGCTCCCTGCTCTTTGGGCAAGGGGGTGAACGCAGCTGTTAAAAAAGGGGGAGAAAGACCTCCCACAACTGTCCCCTCTCAAACTCAGTGGCAGTTATCCTCGGGGGTACTGCCTTTCACATGCAGTGGAAACGGCCATTTAACAAGAAGGGTTTTTTTGTTTCTGGTCTGCCATCTATGCACAGGAGTGAAATTGTTTTTTTAAAAAACCACACAAAAAAACCACACCGAAACACAATTGTCCAAAGCAGCCTCCTTGAAGATGAGCAGGAACATTTGCAAACAAACAAAAATTAACAAGCTTCTGGGGAAGAAGTTGAACTGCCGCACAACAACAAATCGCGGATACCTCTCTTCCCCACCAGTTTGGGAGACATACGTAATGCCACATTTCCCCTGCCCCTTGAAAACTATTGGCTAACTCCAGTGATGACACTTTTGTGGCCACACCTTGGACAGGCAGCGACAGCACCGCAATAACTGAGAAAACCATGATAAACCTAGTCCAGGAAATTCCGGAAGTAACCAAGAATGAGTACACAGGACTAGTGCAACCGGCACTGAAAAGTGCATGCGTCGTGTGCCCCGCAAGTCACAGCAGCAATAATCTACCTCACAGGGTTGTTGTGAGGATAAAATGGAGAGGAGGATGAGGATTATGTAAGCCGCCTTGGGTTCCTTGCGGGGTATAAATATAATAAATAAATAAATATAATATAATACTGCAATGAACCTTAGGTGTGGATCCGGCCAAAACCTCTCAATCTAAGCTTGATCCTGGCTCCTCACCTTGCTATTTTAGAACTTCCTCCTGGAGAACCTGTGGAGGGGGCTACAACCATGAAATTTCAGGTCAAGCAATAGTAATAAATTCATCTGCTGCCCTTACAGCAGGATTATTCCCCCGCCCACAATAAAAAGCTCTTAATTTTTCTAACTCTGCTTCAATGGGGATAAAAGATTGCAAACCCTTTATCCTCCTATTTAAACGTTTCAAACATGTAATACCCCCTCTGGTTTGTTAAAAGAGAATTTTAAAATTGCAGATGATAAATGGCTTTTGCTTATGCTACGGGGCCTGCCATTTCATGCTGAGACTGAATAGATGTTTTCTGAAAGGAACATTTCTGCCTGGAGGTGACACGTTTAAAAATGCTGAGTTAGGATTCCGTGAGGCAGGCTGTCTAACATCAAAGTGAAGGAATCTTCAGAAATAGCTAAAAACATAAAAGGAGACGAAGAAAAAAAAAGTTGAGAGAAAAGCCAAGGGGGGGGGGGAGCTCCTAGGGAGAGGGATGTGACAAAGTGTGTTTTTTTAAAAATCATACTTTGTAAAGTATATAGGTGTGATCAGAGGATTAAATATTTGAATCATGAAGTTTGATTTTCAGAAATTCTTACACAAGTCCAAAAAGATTCCTAAAGAGGGAAGAGGAAACTGATATTTTAATGGCTTAAGAGAGAACAATCCTATTTTAGACAGCAAAAAAAGTCCTACAACTCCCAGCATGCCCCAGCCAGCATGGCTGGCTGAGGCATGCTGGGAGTTGTAGGGCTTCCCCCCCCCCCATCTAACCATAAATAGGATTGCACACTAAGACAATAGTTTCTGATCCAGCTTTACCTGCACCACAAAAAGGTGTTTGGGGTTGCTAATAGCACAAGAGAATGCAGGCATGAATGCATTTCTGCCACCACAAACATGCAGTGTAGTCATAGTGATGCACGATCTGCATCTGAACTGTATGTGCAGAGAACCTGTTATATGTACATACCTCGCTTGCTGATTTGAGCTCTCTGGTTGGAGGAACTGCTCTATTGCCTAGAGACCATCTAGCTGTGAGTCCTGCAAGACCTGGTCCCTGCTTCCCCGGCTCATTACACCTGGCCAGGGGTGGGGGTGGGGCTGACTGACTCCAGCTACAAAAGCTGCTGCTGCTGCTTTTGCCCTTTTTTTTTTTTTTTAACCTTAGTATAATAATTATTGAATTATTTATGGTTATCTGTATTTTCTGTTGTATTTTTTGAATATTATATTTAGTGTTTTTTGATATTTTGTAAATTATATTTACTGTTTTCTGATATTTTGTAAATTATTTTTTTTGAATATTATATTTACGGATCTTTGTTTTGTAAATTATATCTACTGTTTATTTGTCATGTTGTGAGCCCACTTTGGGCACAATTTTTGTGGAAAAGCTGTTGGGAGGATATGGTTAAAAGGAGTCAAGAGTTAGGACAAAGCAGAGTTTCCTCCTTAAGCACAGTCTGCTTTATTGAAACTGGTTTCACCACGTGAGTTGCTAAACTCTTGTCTCTTAAGGCTATTAATAGGAATGGAATGTCCACACAAGGTTTAAACTAAAGACACTTATCAGTTTTTACTTACAGATCACTCACATATATGCAGGATGCATAGAGACAGATTAGTTTCATGATAGAAGATATCTGGCTGCAAGCCAGCTCTGACTTGCCTCCTCCATGTTGGGAGAGGGAGAGCAGAGTGCCACCTCACTTCCACAAAGAAGCAGGAAGTAGATAGAGAGCAGCAGAGCTCTGGCCAGAGAGGCCAAGAGTAGGGAAGAGAGATTTCTTTTGTTAACCCATTCCTCCCACTCCAATCAGAGGTTACATCACTTTGTTGATTTTAAGCAGGCAATATTACTATTTCCAACAAAAGCAGCATAAAAATAAAAGGTGGTGATGGTGATTGGTCTGGCTCTCTGTTCTTTTTTATTCACAATGCAATGATGCTGATTATAACCTACAAAATCCTAACATACTCAAGACCTCAATCAGTAACAAGAAAAGTGTGCTATAGTTGCTGAGAATATGAGTCCATTGTCATGTAAATCTTACCAAATTATTTTGAGGAGACTCAAGGATCCTGACCTCAGTCTTCTCTCTTCAGACTGCAAATCACCCTCCCCCCCATGTGCTTTCCCTTGTGCCATCAGGTGAGCCCTCTTCCTCTCCTTTAGCACCTAGATGAATTGGGTCTTCTGGAACTTCTAGCTTCAGCTGGGTGAGCAGTTTCCTCACCTCAGAGACTGTGCTGGCTGATTGCATACATAGTGCCTCCATGGGTCACCAGCAGGTGGACTAGGATGGGAAGCTCCACCGGTACTGAATGTTGGCTTCTCTAAGTTTCTTGTGTATGGGCGGAAAGTTTGATGCTTTCACAACATTTCTGGGCAGACCACCACTACTTGGTTTCCTTTATATGTAATTGAGTGCAGTTTACATAATTTTTGTGCTAGCATCTCTGTGAGAGAGAATTGGGCAAAGCACATGTCTATCTAGAGTTTGCACTTTCGGGCCAGGGCTCTGAGAGCTCTCTCTATGTCAGATCTTTCAGTTTGTGTGTTAGGGACAAGCTCTGTGAGCCATTTAGCCAACTCACCAGGAATGTCACTCCTCCAGGTCTGGGACCCCACATATACGTACATTCAGGCGGTGATTTCTATTTTCTCAGTCTTCTAGCTTTAACTGTAGCTCATCTGTGGTATGTATTAGTCTCTGGATCTTTTATTTGTGCTTTATCCCCACCTCTAGCGCTGCATTCACAGTATCAGCAATTCATGTAACTTGGGAAGTGGCAGTGTCTAATTTTTCCTCCAGGAATTTAATGGCTTTTCCCACCCAAGTGCCATTTCTTCTCTGTGTTTTTGCGATGTCTCCTGGATCACTGTCACTGCTAGCAGGTCAGCTGCTGCCATTTCACCTCCCTGTTGCTTAGGAGACCCAGCTGCCTGGGTTGGAGCCGCCACTGTGCCAGAGGTGCCTTGTGGCCCCAAATAGGCATTTAAATCCTGCTCCTGAGCTGATTGCGTTCCCTGGGACATTCCTTCCTCCTTGCTTTGCTTAGTTGGCTTCATGGCAAGCTTTCACCATACTGAGTGGCTGTTTTATTCTCAGTGAGGTTCAGAGTGCTCAGCTTAGGCTGCCTTGCCTTGCGTGTGCACCCTGTCTCCCCACATGTTTACTGAAAGCCAGTGTGACATAGTGGTTAGAGTATTGGACTGGGACTTGGGAGTTCCGGGTTCTAGTCCCCACTCGGCCATGAAGCTCCCTAAGTGACTTTGGGCCAGTCACTGACTCTCAGCCTAACCTACCTCACAGGGTTGTTGTGAGGATAAAATGGAGAGGGAGAAGATGATTATGTAAGCCGCCTTGGGTTCCTTGCAGGAAAAAAGGTGGGGCATAAATATAATAAATAAATAAATACTGTTGTCATGTGCTTGGTGCTACTCTCTGGTAGTGGGACCCATTACAGCTGTTCAGCCCTTCAGATAATCAAGGTGTCCTTTTCAATGAGTTCATGCTTCCTATGAAAGCCAATCCAAGTTGGGTTGTGGTTTTTTTTGCCATTTTAATATTAGCAAAACCAGGAGACAGTGAACAAGCTTGCTATTTCTCTCATTTTAATACAAAGATTATTTTCATAATAGGAAGAGCAAGCAGTGCAGAACGGAGAAGAAGGTAAGAAGGGGCAAATCCTTATTGCAATTATACAACTGCCAAAGAACACCATTTAAGTAATTACTTCTTTTAACTTCCACAAGATGGTGCAATACCTGTTTTTCTTTATTCAGCAAAATTACAATAGAAATGTGATTCTGTCCTAGTGCCAGGTTCTTTAAGGACAGCAAGGATTTGATGTTCTCATTTTGATTTAAACTTTCTTGCCTCTGCTTCCTGTTTGTTCTCTATAGGGTCCCTTTTTTCCATGCTCATCCCACTCCAATGCCTGCGAAGCTATCCTAAAAATAAGACATAGCTCATTCTGAAAACACAACCATAAACGTTTAATTATTATGTGTCATTAAATGTTAAAATTGGGAAGAAGAATATAAATACATGGAATGTGGGTGACAGAAGTGGTTTCGGTGAATTATTTATCAATCTGCTGCATTTTGGAATTATCCTTTTTCTGTGTTTTGGCTACTTGGATGTTTGTCCCTTCTTTTGAAATTATGTTGGGTTAATGTTGCTGCTTTTAAAACTTTTTTGGGGGGTGTGTGTGTTTTGCCTTTGGGTTTTTTGTACTTGTTTTGTTTATGTCACTTTAGGAGCTTTAGTTCTGGGGTGACTCATAAACTGAACAAACACACACATTTTTGGGACTGGAAGAGGTGTCTTCATACGCACTTCAAGATGAAGACGTGAAGTCATAGAATCATTGGTAGAGTTGGAATGGGCCTATAAGGCCATCGAATCTTACCCCCCGCTCAATGCAGGAGCAGGGTCAGACCGGTGGTCCATCTAGCCTAGACCTCTTCAAGGTCTCAGGTAGAGGCCTTTTTCAGTCCTGCTAGCCAAGATCTTAACTGGACCTTCTGCATAAGCACCAGCATCAGGGTTTAGCATTGTTGGGTTCCTGCTGATGCCCACATCCTTGCAAGGGACCCACTGCACTGCCACCCTTGGGGCCTCCTGTCCTCTGGCTCCTCCTCCTCCTCCTCCTCCTCCTCGCTGCTGCTGCCTGTTCCCTTGCATTGCCCAAGCACTCAAGAAAGGACAAGAATGGAGAGAAGGAGTAGTCTCCTTCAGTTGCCTTGCACTCTCCCTCTGAGTGGCGGGGTGGATTCAGCCCAGAGTGGGAGGAATCAGTGAGTGGGCACCAGTGACAGGGGAGAGAAGGAGAAGGGCCCACTGAGGGTATCTTGGACTCAGCACTGATTTGCATGTCTTCCACCACTGAGCTATGACTCTTCCCAAGGGGATATCATACAAGAGACCAAGGGCCTCAGTTCAAGCTCCAACTATGTGAAGTTAGTAGTGACCCCAAATAGGGACGTGCATCGAAAAGGTACATCTAGCCAATTCAGTGTGCTTTAGCCTTCAACCAAAGTGGGTAGTTGATGGCATCCCAGCCAAATGCATCTGAAATACAATCATGGGTCCTCATTTACTGAAGTGAATTACATGTGTCCAAAGGACGCATCGGAACATTTGCATTTTTGTTACCTACCTAGTAGGATTTTTGAAGGTTGCTCTTTTGGACTCTATTTTTTACACTGTTATTGGATCTAGTAAAAAGGTTTTTTACAATATCAATGTGATACTGTTATCCATGGTCAGATTTACATACTGGCTACATTTCCCCATACTTCTTACAATGTGTTGGCTTCCCTTTTTTCCCCCTTGTGTTTTTCCAGGCAGATACCGGTATATTTTAAAAACGTTTTCATTCCTTTTTCAGGTATATATAGCTGCAAAAAACAAACAAACCCCTCAACAAAATAAAAATATATGAAAACACAAAAGTTC
Organism: Shinisaurus crocodilurus; assembly: GCA_021292165.1. Taxonomy (NCBI): domain Eukaryota; kingdom Metazoa; phylum Chordata; class Lepidosauria; order Squamata; family Shinisauridae; genus Shinisaurus; species Shinisaurus crocodilurus. The sequence continues at coordinate 104,847,847 of CM037876.1, forward strand.
AAGTAACCAGGGAGATAGCATCCTTTGAGTTAAAACGGAAAGCTAATAGTGTGGGATGGGAAAAGTATACTTTCATAGCAACTGAATATATCCATTAGACAAAGAGTCAGAGGAATAAACTCTAGTGGACAATTAGTAGTTCCATAATAGATGGACATAAATGCAGATCTTGAAGGCTTTCGGTGGACATTCAATTCATTTTCAATAAACGATATAGAAGACAACCACTCCAAGCAGATATCTAAGCCTGGGCAGCTTCTAATGGGATTTGCCCGAATTCCTCCAAGCCTAGGTCTTGTCTCTTCTAGAAAAATGACTCACGGGGTTAAAGCGCCTTTGTGCTTTCATTTTTGTAGATTGGATCTACTGCTGGCTGACTTGTCAGGAGCACTGAGGTCACCATCTTTTTCAGCTCTAAGCTCTACAGTGACTGGAGCAGGCTGAGAATACTGCAAGCTCAGCCTCCCCTTGATCCATATCGCCTAGGTGAACCACTCATGTACAATGAATAAAGCACGCATCTTTGCCAAGACTTTTATTATGAAGAGACTTAAATATAACACTGTGCTTTTTATTCCCAGTCCTCTCTGGCCATTGCTAGTCCCTTTCAGGTAGGTTAACTCTACAGAAGTCAAGATCAGTGAGTGTTTTAAGTGTGGCTTCCCAGTTTCCACATAATGATTTGTACTCTGGTAGAAATAACTGGAGCACAAATTGCACCAGGCGTGCTTACAGCGGGTGTGAAAGGGGGCCTGTGTGTGTGTGTGTGTGTGTGTGTGTGTATGTATATATATATATGCTTATGAAATTATCTCCAGCCTAAATTGGGGGTTCCAAACTATACGATCCTGTTTGCAAGCAGGCATCCATGTGCTAGCAACCCACAGTTCTTTTCATTAATGAATGTTGTTCCAGCCACTGCATGTACAGTTTACTATTCCTGCAGTTTTAGTTTGTGTCTCTTCTCATCTGCACTCCCAGCACCTGGATACAGGCCTGTGGCTCACTCTGGCTCAGTTTGTCTGAGCGTGGAAAGCTAAGCAGGGTCAGGCCTGGTTATTACTTGGATGGGAGACCCCTCCTCTAGTTTCCTGGATTGAGCAGGGGGTTGGACTCGATGGCCTTGTAGGCCCCTTCCAACTCTATAATCTATGAATCTATGGTTACTGATGTACACGCATCAAAATTCTTTCTGCCTGGCATTTTAATTGATGGCCCTATGTGCTCATGCACATTAGTAACCTGTATGGAAAGCACATGCACACCAACTGAAAATGCTATCAGCCTATACATGTGCCTGGTCTGAAATTAATCCTGCAGAATTTCTTAGTTAAGTTGAAGGGCAGGCAAAGTGGGGTGGAGGACAGAGCAAATACATTGAACAATAACAAATCAGAATGGGGGTCAATGTCTCATCACTACCTATATGTGTTACTCTTCCCTTGTTCAAGATCCGTGGACCAGGAAAACCTTGGTCCCTCTGTTTCCATGCATTTTGAAAAGGTAACTAGTGAACAATTCACACCTTCACCATTGATATGGCTGATCCGTATTTTGCACGCAGGTGCAACCCAATGGTTGTTTGAGAAGCTACCCTAAATACAGCCGTCTGCCTTCAGAGTGTTGAAGGAGATATTCTTCAGGTTTCATTACCCAAAACCTGTTTGACCAGAGATGACAATGGAACAAAATTATGTGGGAACATCATGAGCAAAGTTGCCTCTGCCATATCACCTTCTGCACTCCTTCTAGGGGTGTCAGGTTGGCACAGATGAGTTAGAGCACTATCCAGGTATTCCTTATATATGGAATTCCAATCATCTGAGGGGGCGGGTGGGACTTTGCTCCCTGGCCCTGCCCCATGGTGTGGAGGGTGTAGGTCTGAAACTTGGAGCCTGTTGTATTTGTGTAGGCTTCCCACTTCAGACCATCTCCAATGGGTGGAGAGGTTGGGACCAACAGGAGAAGTCCCTACTCTCCCTTTAATTGAATGTCCGAAGACTTTATGAAGCTATGCTGTAGGTAATCTCATGGCCACTAGGCAAACACACACACACACACACACACACACACACCATCTTCTGTGAAAGTTCTGCCAAGCGTCTTTATTCCAAATGTACTATTCTGTTGGTTAGCTTGGTTGGTTTTCTCGGTCTTTAGAATGGCATTCGGAATTCCTGTTCAGGGAGCTGCAGGGCAGGAAGAATGCTCTGTGAAATGCATCCTTCTGGAGTCACCATCTGGCCAATGTTCATCTTGCTTAGCAAAATGCCATGATGTTCTGCAGAGCACAGGTGCTCACGCAGATCACGAGGCGCTGGTGACCACAGCAATAAACCCACACGCAGCAGAACATAATTAAAGCACCTGGTGCTGGCTTGGCTTTAAAAGAGCTAGGTTAATATTCTGTGCTGATTTGATTTGGAAAATTCACCCTTTGTTTCACTCGGCATCCTAATCTTCATGATCTAAAAGTAAATGTTTAGAAAACGGGGGTTATTAATCAGATGAGAATGCGAAGATAGGTTTTTTTGGTGGAAGAAGGTTCATAGAGGCTTTACAGAAGGAGTATGCCATTGGATTAATGCCCGAGTCCTCATTTCCAACCAAAATTCCATTTGGACAGCCAGTGTGGTGTATTCAAATGAGTTTTGATTTTTGACCAGGAAGATCTGGGTTCAAATCTTCACCCAGCAATGAAGCTCCTGGAAGACCCTGGGCCAGTTACCATCTCTCAGGCACCCAGCTCCTAGGGTTGTTTTGAAGGTAAGAGGTGGAGGAAACAACAGTGCATACGGCCATGACTGTGAGCTCCTTGGAGGAAGGGTTTTCCCAGCTGTAGTCTTACCAGGAGAAGCTGGACCTGACATCAGTTTGTCTATGCCCTAGTAGTCACTTTCAGGGTGGATTGCTATAATGCTCTCCCTGTGAGGCTGCCTTTAAAAACCCTTCATAATCTTCAGTTGGTCCAAAATGCAGCTGTCAGGTTATTATCTGGCACCTGAAGATTGTATATAACTCTGATCTTATTCATCTGCATTGGCTGCCTATTTGTTTCTGGGCTATATTTAAAGTGCTATTTTGGCCTTTAAAACCCCAAATGGCCTAGGACTGTCCAACTCGTATCATTCTATGTGGATGGTATTGGTTGCCAGTTGGGTGATCGTAATGTGGAACGGAAGCTTCAGTTGCATAGATGCCATGTGTTCATTCTAGTGAACAGATAAATCTGGGTCTTAGGCCCACCACTCTGCCACTGCCAGCTGTCCAACTCCAATGTAGTGGTGAAGCTGGAACTAAGCCTGGCATAGGATACCATACCTTATGCATATTGCCTAAATAATGTGTCTGTGAAGGGCATGGCCCTTAGCCATAATTTCTCAGCATTTTGGAACGTGAGTGAACATGGAAAGCACTTAACACAACATGTTAAACCGAAAGCTTTTTTGTTTATTGAATCTTCTTATAAACCTAATTCCGGGGTCCTTTCTTGGACTGGTCTTACACCAATGCTGTGATAGCCCAGTGGACTATGAGGTTAGCAGCCATCAGTCTAATCTTAACTCTTGATTTAAATCAGCATTTTGAGGAGAGCTTCAGAGGTGGGAGGTTAATGTATTAACCTGTCTGTTTTAATTCATGTCTAAAAACCACAAACAAAATTAGCGAGGACTGAAAGGATTAAATTCTGCCTTGATTTATGAGAACAGAAGTGATGACTGATAATGGAAGTGTGTGTGTGTGTGTTTTAACAAAAGATCAGCATGTGAAAAATAAACACCCCAGGTTTAGATATTTCTTTACAGTGAAGAAATAATACTGTTAATAAGGTGTTCAACTCATTATACAGTGCCTACATATCAGCTACCAAATCTAAGACTTTTGCCATGATCACAGACAGCAACAAGGGGTGTCTATGTGTGTGTGGTTTAGAATGGTCTAGAAGTGTTTAGGACTGCAGCCTCAATTTCTCATATTTCCATCCCACTGTTCAGCCAGTAGGCCTCCAGATAACTTAAAGTGTAATCCTGTGCAAGTTTAGACAGAAAAAAGGCCTAGAACTCCCAGCATGCCCCAGCCAACTATGCTGGGTAGGGCATGCTGGGAGTTCTAGGCCTTTTTTCCCTGTCTAAACTTGCATAGGATTGCGCCCTTACAATAGTAAAAACACATCCAATATATCAGGTGTGGGTGACCTCTGGCCCTCTGGATGTTATTGGACTCCAACTCCCATCACCCCGACCATTGTCCATGCTGGTTGGAGCTGATGGGTGTTGGAGTCCAACAAGATCTGTTGGGCCAGAGGTTCCTCGCTCCTGCAGTGTACAATGATTACAACAGAATAAGACAGAAGCGTATAAAATACAAAAATGTAATTGGTCAACAGTGTGAAATAAAGGACCATATAATTAATATCTCTCCTTTGAGGCATCATGTAATTTTAAAGGGCTAGTTCTTTGGTGACTTTTTGAAAACCAGCCAAACTTTTAAAAATTGTTGTTCTATGCAGTGTTAGTGTATGTGTGTGTGTGTGTGTGTGTGTGTGTCCCGTCTGTGTGTCCTTTGGATCCCTTTGGGTGGAAAAGCAGATTAAAAAATGAAATCAGTAGATGCTAATCCAGAAGTGAAAGACATGTATGAAGGCAGCAATGGCTATAGCAATAAGATGTGATCTGGTCATTTGAACTGAGGCAGAGACTGGTTGTCCAGTCCTGTCTCAAAGAGGCCTTTCCTCATGGAGAGAATGGATTCCTCGCCTAGCCATTACTGAGCTGCAGAATCGCATCATCTCATTAAAAACAACAACAGAGACTATCTTATCAGGTATAGTCAAGCCTAGAAGAAGAATGGCCAGTCCATATTCTTGGGAGCCATTCTATTCTCCAACCACCTGGAAATATATTTTAATCTCAGTCTCACATTCGTTCAGGCTCTATATCAGCGGTCCCCAACCTTTTTGGCACCAGGGACTGGTTCCATGGAAGACAGTTTTTCCACAGACTGGGGGGGGGGGTCCGCCCACTGCTCACCTCCTGCTGTGCAGCCACGGACATGTATCTGAGAGTCTGGAAGGGGCTGAAGCGAATTGAACTCGCCCTGCTCGCCCCCCCCGAGACTCTCGGCAACTTACCTGCTGCCGCTCGACCCAAACGCGCCGGGGAAAGGACCTATGAGGTCCCCAGGGCGTCACTTCCTGGTTCTCCGGCGCTGCTCTTTTTACGTAAATACCATGTTAAGTACCTTAAAACGGCTGCGATTTGCTATTTGTGGCCATTTTAAGGCACTTTACCATGGTATTTACGTAAAAAGAGCAGCGCTGGAGAACCAGGAAGTGATGCAACGGGTCTCCCGTTGTGTCACTTCCGGTTTTCTGAAAATGTTCGCCGGGAGGCAAGGAGAGGGATGAGCGGTGGGGGATACTCGCCAGAACTCGCGAGCACCCCGAGAGCCAGGTGGCCCGGTTCCCGGCCCGGTTCCTAACAGGCCACGGACTGGTACCAGTCTGCGGGAGTTGGGGACCCCTGCACTATATAACAACATTGGCAGCACCTAGCAGTAAGGGCTTCATGGCTTCTGAGCACATGTGCTCAAGCATAGCTAGGGAATTTCATACAAAATCCAAGATGATATCGCACAGATCATTTTCGAGAATAGATATGTTCCTGACAACCAAAGATTTTGTTACTAAAACTTCTAAAATAGAGATTTTACCAAAGACTTTCTCAGATCACAATCCTGTGACTATGGTTTACAAAAGAAAACCTTCTGTTTTTAGATGGAGACTAAATGAAACGTTATTACAAAATACAGTTGTGTTGGAAGATTGTAAAAAGAATTTAAAATAATTTTTTGAAATTAATTTAAACAAGGGTACAGATTTGAGAATGGTTTGGGACGCAAGTAAAGCTTTTATTAGAGGTTATTTTATACAGTATAGCACTCAACTCAAGTAGCGATGGCTCCAAGGCCGGGTGGTGCCCCCGACCCGATCTTCCGCGGGGGCGCCGACCGACCCGATCTTCTGAGCGGCGCGGAGAGGTTCTCCACGCCGCTCAGTCGGGCTTCTCTGGCCCCATCCGTCACTTCCGAGACCTGAAATGACGCGATGGGACCCACAGGGGTCCAGCGCGCCTGCGCAGGGTTCCGTCGCGTCATTTCCGGTCCCAGAAGTGATGGGACAGAATGGACCGCGCGGGCGGCTCACTGCGGAGAGGGCGAGCCGCCCCGAAGAAAAAGGTATGGCCTCGCCGGGCGTGAGCGGGGCCAATTTCGGCCTCGTTCTGCCCGGCGAGGCTCGATTATACAACTCTAAACTAGTGGTGGCCACGAACCTGGAGGCGGGCCTGCCTCTCCGCTGCCTCTCCTCTCCGCAGCGCCGCCTCCTCCTTGATCTTCTGAGCGGCGCGGAGCTGTTCTCCGCGCTGCTCGAGCTGCCCTTGCCGGCCGCACTGGTCCCAGCGTGTCACTTCCCCTAGGTGCATCAGATATATGTTGGAAATGTGAACAACAGGAAGGAACCTTTTATCATATGTGGTGGACATGTAAGAAAGCTAAAAAAAAATGGGTTGAAATTCATTTATTATTGCAAAAATTTTAAAGATTACTTTTCAATTGAAACTAGAGGCTTTTCTATTGGGAATAATAGGCAGTCAGCTAGAAAGAAGGTATAGAACTTTATTTTTATACATGACAATGGCAGCGAGACTACTATATGCATAGAAATGGAAAGGTCCAGCAGTGCCTACGACAGAAGAATGGTTGGCCAAGATGCTGGAGCTGGCAGAGATGGCCAAACTCACATCATTAATCAGAAAAGGACAACATCCACGTTTATTGTTGAGTGGAAACCTCTAATTGACTTTTTGCAGAGACTGGAAAATAATGATTTGTTTGTTTGTGGGTTCATGGAATAATAAGTGAATTTGGGACAACGGGAAGAAAGAGATTTCTCATTCTGATTATTGAGTAAGAAAAATTATTGTTACCTATTTTGCTGTAGAAGAAAATTGGAAGTCTATTTTGTTTGTTAATTGTTATATGTTTGATATTATGTGTTTGTTTGACATAGAAATAATTTTTAAAAAACAACCCAAGATGATGTCGCAAATACACTAGTTTTCCCCTTTGAGAGAGTCTGAACAATTTTTTTTAAAGCAAAACCTAATTAAATTTGGTAGCAGCATCACCAGAATAATTAAATTTGGTAGCATCACCAGAAGCCAGTTAAATGGCTTTAGGGCCACATCTAGCTTGCTGGTGCTGCCAGAGCACTTCCATTTTGTCCCAGCACCTCAGTTTTCTCCAGTTGTGGCTGTCAAGCTGGCAAGAGCCAGCAACTAATGGCTAGGACCAGCTCCCACCCTCCACTGAAATGGAGAGCAGAGAATCCTAGCACCTGAATGCCCCACGTCATAGAACCCTTGGGTATACTAAGTCAGCCAATCTCCTCTGCACCCTAAGGTAATGAGGACAGGCACCCTGTCACCCATCCATTGAGAACACTAAGGTTTTCATACCTCACACCTGATCACCCATCAAGCACCTGCAGCCCCCTTTCAGAAATCAGTCCTGGTATCTCCACCATATTGTTTCCCCCCAAAAAAAGAAAAAAAAAGAAAAGAACAAAAAGCCTCTCAGTAGGCACTATTAACTTTTGTCTTCTTAAAAGTATAATTATATATTAGGATCCCTGGGTCATGTTTTTACGTTGTCCTTTTTATACTGAAACAAGGGCTAAATTTATTTCCCCCTTTTTAGTGACTCTATCATATCTGCCTGATAAGTTCTGTTTAAGAAAATTATTAGCTGATGATAATCCGAACATTACAAGACTGATAGCCAAGTTTTGTGCTTACGTGGACGTGGTCAACATTCGTACCAAATATGAGCAGAAGTAAAAAAATTATTATACCATCTAGTTTTAAATTTTATTTTATTTTTTAACATTTATGGTGAATTTTAAAGTTTTACTATTTGTATAATAATGAACCTTTGTATGTCCTAATGTAAATTGTGTATGATTATGTACGATTTTCTACAAAGTGGTTTTGGTCTATGACTGTAAATAAATAATCAATAAATCATTAGGATCCCTGTGCTTAGTGTGCTATTGAAAGCAATCCTACCAACCAAATGAGATTTATTCCTTTCAGCATGACCAAAATTCGTAATACAATAACCAAATAACAAACGGTACTTTTTTCAGTGTCTTTAATGGGGAAGTCTCCAGTGCTCTGTCTACTTAACCAGTGTGGGTCTGTTCTAGTCAGGGTGTGAATCCATGGCACAGACAATAAGACTTGGAGGGTACTGATCTTGAGCAACAGTCCTTCATCAGTAGATAGGAGAGTCCAGGATCAGACTCTGGGAGATCTCCCAGGGGGAAAAACAAGATATTAACCGAACAAAATTCAAAGCCCAACTGAGCCCTTATAACCTCAAAAGGGGCATAATGACTGCCAGATCCCTGCCCCTCAAGTGAAATTGCAGGGAATTTAAAGGGGATTGTGTAGATTGTGATGATGCAGAATGGTCTTGCATTACGCCCTTGGCCTTTTCCAGTAGGAATCCCTAGAAGACACAATAGCCTTGAGTGGTCAAAGAATTAGGGACAGGTAGATTACCTTTTCACTGATGAAGATCCTCCGTTTTAGGCTGGGCAGTAAGCCTACACTGCCTGTGTGGACTTTCCACAGGCAGCTGGTTGGTCACTGTGTGAACAGAATCCTGGACTAGACAGACCCTTGGTTTGATCCAGCAGGGCCCTTCTTAAGTTCTTATGTACATTGAAATAAAATTAGAAAGCTCCCAACCCCTGTAAATGCAGTATTAACTAAAGACCAAAATGACATTCCCCCCCCCTCCATTCTTCTATTTATCTTGACATCTAAGTTTGCATTAATAAAATAATCTTTTCTGTGGGCCAGAAGGTAGGACTCAGTGAAATTTCTCACTGTTTTTTTCCTGAACCCTTTTGACTGCTTTGCAAAGCAATCCTTTCCTTCTTTGGTAATTTTTCAATTATGGCTTTGAAAGCACCTGCCTATTTAGAGAAAAATGCTCTCATTTTGAAGTGACATGCTCTGTTCAGGCATTCAAGAGAATGTGTGAGGGCTCAAGTAGGCCCTAGGATGAGGCAATGCACGCTGGCCCCACCCCTACACCTCCAGGCAAGTAGAGCTCCTATTCTACTGGTTCAATATGGCAAGGTCTTAACTGATGGGGCAGGGCCAGTGCACATGGAGACATAAGGGGCAGGGGCCAGTGTGTATGGTCCTATCCCCCACCAGTACCCACTTTGAGCCCTCACACATTCTCTTGAATTCCTCAACAGAGCTTTAGTTTGACCTCAGTGACATCACAGAGCTAAACCTAATTGGCTACATAGCACTGTGACATGATTCCACTGCATATGTGATCCTCAGTTCGCTGGGATCATCCGTGTAATTGATCTAGGAAATTTGGCTTCCCTCTTAATTGGCTTTGGCCTCTTAGTAAATTAGATGTCATCACTTAGTAAATTGGCTATATAGCATCATTATATCATCCTAGCCACTACCTGATTCCTGATTGGTTGGGACTGTTCATCTGACAAATCCAGAAAGCAGCAGCAGCAGCAGCAGCAGCAGCAGCAGCAGCAGCAGCAGCAATTGTAAGACAAAAACAGTGCAGCAGCAGATGGTAAAACAATGGCTGTGAACTGGATCAGAAAAAGGTAAATATTTGGAAGCGGAGGTTGCAGGAAATAATCTCCCCCTCCCCCCAGCACTACTTTAACTCAAAAGTTGAGCGGGAGAATATTCAGTGTAAGTTTTTGAGAAGGTAAAATTTTGGCAACACTGGATAATTGATACATTACATACATAATGATATTCTGTTATTGAGCTAAGAATCTTCTGTGTATTTTATGTCTTTTGAGAGGAGTTTTTAAAAAAGGTTTAGTTCATCTATAGCATTTGCCAAAAGCAAATGCCACCTTAACCTCAGGATAATTTCCTCTATCAAATCCAGCATAGCAAGCAGTTTGAACTGGTAGCCCATTTATGGCAGGCAAAATTGTTTCCCACCATCTGCCTCACTATCTTAATAGAAGGAGTGTGGGTCTGCACATTGCACGAAATTCATTGCAATTACAGTAAATGTTTGTCTTTCCCTTACAGCTCTCTAGTAACAAGACAGTGAACCTATCTTAATTTATCAACTCTTCCCATTTTTAGTACTTTCGTCAACTAAACACACACCTTATGTTGTCAGCTAAAATAAATCACTTTAATAGTAGACATCAGCCATTTAGCTACAAAATAGATATTGATTTGCATGTTCTTAAAAAAAAAAGTCAATCCCATCATCACATTTTAGCTTTTCAGAAGGTCACTGAAGTCTTTGAGGAAGTTAACAGTAGTGCGATTGGAGGTTGTGCTACTGCGCAAAGCAGTGGTTTTCAAACTGTTCAGTTTTTCTACAAAACATTCAGCTTTTCCTTGTTGCATGAAAGAAACCTTGCATGCAGCAGAGGATTCTGGGGCACGTTCTAAGGCACTGACTTTACACTTAGTACAGGTCAGGCCTTTGCGCTTCACTGTCACCCCTTGGGTTGGATCCAGATTTAGGTGTGTGCAACCGGGCTGGCAGAAGCAAATATCTCCACCCACCCCTCCCCAAAGCAGCTCTTTCAGCTTCCTGAAAATGCTACACAATGGGACCTGTGGGATGAGCTGAGTTGTTGGGGGGTGCAGGTAGTAATCCCTGAAAATTGGACAGAAGTATCTTCCATAAGCAGAGGCCTTCTGTTCATGAAAGGCAGAGCCTGAATCCAATCTCATGCGAGATGAGTGTAGCATGCACTTTGAAACACTCTGCTGCAGATGAACATTGCAGGGGGAAGAGAAATCATGGTGGGTATGCAAGGTTTCTTTTAGGGAAATTTGTTTCCATTACTGATCTTTTCACTGAGGAATGTAGATAAGCTTTAAAGGACCCCAGAATACAGTTTAAAAAACTATAAATATCTGAAAGCCTGACAATGGTTCTTTGTAAGCATCATACATAGAGACCTTTTAGCAGGCAGTGGATTTGCTGGCATATTTCTGCAGATGCGATGGCTTCGAAAACATAAAAGATGTCAGTAGGTGGATACTTGCCAGTTTATGCATTCACTCCAAGGATAGTCATTCATGAAAAACAGATGCATGCAGCTCCCACATCTAGCTAGCATGTTGTAGAAATTATCATAAAGAGCACAAAGTAGTGGAGAAAACTGGTTCTGAATTATAAATGTTCCAAAGGGCACCAGCATTCTGTGTTATTAAAGCAAGATGTTTACGGAGAAAGTGGCAAAATAATCCATATAGCGCAGCCGCAGAGATAAACCAGGAGGTACTGGCTGCCTGACATGAATGTATAGTTTAACCAAGGGGTCTTCAAACTACGGCCCGTGGGCCAGATCCGGCCCGGCGTGCCCTTCCATCTGGCCCAGCGGCCGCCCACCCGTGTCCGCGCGGGCTCTCCGCCGCCCGTGCGGGCTTACCAATTAATCTTCGCTCTCCGCGGAGAGCTGCCCGCGCTGGTCCCGTTGCGTCACTTTTGTCGCGTCACTTCCCGTTGCGTTCACACACACACAGAAGAGCAGGTGAGGGCTACTTGTGGCTCTCCAGATGTTTTGGCTAACAACTCCCATCAAAAAGAGTGTTTGACTGGGACTCAGGAGATCCGGGTTCTAGTCCCTACTCAGCCATGAAGCTCACTGGCTGACTTTGGGCCAGTCACTGACTCTGTTTAACCTACCTCACAGGGTTATTGTGAGGATAAAATGGAGAGGAGGAGGATTATGTAAGCCATCTACATAATGGGGGGGAGACGCGGTGGGGGAGACATGGCAGAGCCGGCGGTGGCGGGGTGCGAGCCACACGGAGCCCGGCGAGCCTAACCACTATGCCACGATGGCTCTCACTATGTTCTCTGGGTACCAGGTCTTCCTGGCCTACCCCAGGGAATGGATTTGTACTTTTAAGGCTGTGATCCTTTGTAAACTTACCTGGGGAGAAAGTCTCCTTGAATTCAGTGAAACTTACTTCCAAGTAGACATGCATAAGATGAGGCTGTAAGGCTGCAATCTTATACACATTTATGTGGAACAAAGTTGCAGGATGTGGACCACCAGCTCTGTGGCTGGTAAATACTGCTCATCACTCATACTAAAAATATTGTTTTTTCCTATTTTTTTGCACTACAAATAAGATATGTGCAGTGTGCAAATCAAGCCTTTCTATACCTTTTTAAAATTTAATGTATTTCAATTTTAGACAGCAAATTAATTTATAATTAATTTATTATTATTTATAATAACCTTCCATTTTATCAAGTAAAAAAAAAAGGACCCGGGTCCTTTTTTTTTTACTTGATTCATTCGTTCATATGTTTTTCAAACTATAGTCCAGGCCCCCAACAATCTGAGGGACAATGAACCGGCCCCGTTTATAAAGTTTGAGGACCCCTGGTTTAGCATTATGTGAATGAGTATTGAGCTCATGACCCCCACACTTCACCCTCCTCTGACACAACTGCAAGATTGTAAGCATTTGCTTCAGTTTTTAATAAACTGTGGTTATTCATTATGTACGAATGCAGACAAACTGTGGTCAGTCATAACGATGGTTTAGGGAAACAAACGATTTTCAAAAGGTGATTTATGATCCTGGCTTGTTTCCTTAAACCATATTTAACATTAAGGTTTGGACATAATGACAAACCAGTTAATTGGAATGGAAGCAAAAGCTTCTGATTTCCTCACAGCTGCGCTGTATGACAGCATAAGCCTGAGGCTCATGCAGATAACACTAAACCATAGTTGAGTGTTGCATCAACTGGGACCAGGAGGTCTGAACATATAACACCTGTTCTGGCTCACTTGCATTGGCTGTCTTCTGTCTATATGCTTCCAAGCCCGATTCAAGGTCCTGGTTTTAACCTATAAAGCCCTACATGGCTTGGGATCACAATACCTGACGGAACGCCTCTCCCAATCACAATCTCCCTGAACACTACTTAACATCTAGGGCCTTCCTCCGATTGCCACCCCTGAGGGAGGCTCGGAAGGCAGCAACAAGGGGTAGGGCCTTTGCTGTGGTAGCCCCCCAACTGTGGAACAGGCTCCCCACTGAGGCCTGCCTGGCACCAACTTTACTATCCTTTCAGCACCAGGTTAAGACTGCCCTCTATGCTGAGGCATTTAACAGCTCCAAATAGTACACGGGGTGGTGGTTATGTCACCGTTTTTTAACCAGTCTACTTTTTATAATCTTGTCTTAGCTATTTAAGTAATTTTTAAATTGTTCTTAAAATGTCTAGTGACATTTTTTTCGATGTTTTTATTGTTTGTATTTTTATATTGTATTTTATTATGTTTTATAATTGTTGTAAACCGCCCAGAGAGCTTTGGCTATTGGGTGGTATAGAAATGAAAATAAAATAATAATAATAATAATAATATAACCCGATACAGAATCCAGCTTGAAGCTGGAACAATATGGAGATTCTTATCATTCTGTTACAGTACAATCCAATGCGGCTACCCATAACCCTCCACACCTGGGCATCCTATGGAAGGCAGGAGGCATGCGGAGGTGAAGGTCGCCTCTGCACTTCTCCCACCCTGCAAAAGACTGTGACGGCCAGTTTCGACCATCTAAGTCTCTTGCACCGGAGCACAAGAAGGGAAGGGTTAGGCACAAACATGATACCATGTATGCTAGCAGAGCTGGACTCCTCCCCTCCAAGCCCCTGGAACGCCCACAGAACTGCAGCTGTGAGGTCAGTCTTACGACCACAGAGCCGCAGCTGGTGTGGTTCTTTCTGCACTGGCTGCAAGCGCGGGGGGAGGTCGCTCTGAAGTCCAAGTCCCAGTTCTGATCTTGGATTGTGTTTCTGAGGTCAGAGCTGGGACTCTGACTTCTCCTATGGCCATCTAGACTCTGTCTAGCAGCCATAGGACTGTGCCCTTAGTAATTCTTCCTTTTAAGAAAAAATACATTCCCAAATATGTAGCAAAATAAATAACAAAAGATGTAGTCATGATTTTCTTTCCCTTCAAATGCTAAGATGACTTGCAAGGCTGACTAAAATGGGAGGTGAAAATAAAAAGATGTGCCAGACACAGGAATGTGACCATTGTGGATAGTTTATTTTAAAGATATTTGTCCCTCAGCATATGAACACAGCCTCACAATGCAAGCCATGATAACATGATAATGGCATGATAATGAGTGCAGAGAAGCCGTGTTTAGGCGGTATTTTCTGGGGAGAATCACAATCTGGTACGAGTTAAAGCATTCTTCCTACCCACCCAAACTTATTATGCAGAGAAGTCAATGAGTGAACTGTGTTGTGCACATTAATTGGAAGGAGGACCTCCCTAGCTGGCAACCTGTCCTCCCTGTCATTCTGGAGATGGAATGTGATGTGAACATCATGCAGTACAGTTACTTTCTCTGTGCGGTTCAGTGGGGGAGTGCGCCAGAGCAATACTGGCCTAGGGTGCTTCCAGAAGGACAGCTCCTAATGGAAAGACATTGTGCAGTGATTACATTTCCCCCTCTTTAACGGATTTTCTGTGACGAAAAAAACAGAAGGATCGGTGGGAAAACACAGGAGGGTTACAAATGGAAGCCGACATCTGGATCCCTTATAAAATTCTGTGAACAAGGCAGGGTGATTGCTCAATAAAAGCCTCATCTGGAAGCACCCCTTGAAAGTATTGTTTGAAAAGGTCCAGGGAGATGACTTTCTGGTATATATGTTCTACACTAAAGGAAAATGACTGGAGTTGTTTTCAGGCTTCAGGGGGCAAAACAATTACCGGTATATGCAAATTACATGCAGTAGACTACAATGGATGTGACAGAGTATATATTCAAGAAAACAATTTTATCCAAAAACATTTAAACACTACAAATTAAATTTTGCATAACTTCCAAGAGAAACTAGCATGCCGTGTATGTGGGATGGGGTGGGGCTTGTTCTTACATGAAGGAAACAAAACTTCTAAGAGTTGCAAAAGACATCACATTATTTAACTGTGGCTAGTTGGTTTTTTCCAAGACTCAAATACAAGAAGATAATACAATTCTGAGAAAAAATATGCCAATAACTTAATGGTTTATTAGTCAGTCAACAATATTACAAATATTTAAAAATTACTTATTATATAAATAGTTGGCAGCAAACTATTCCATTACAGAGTTAAATTACCAGTACAACAGACAGACTGGAGATTTAGACACCTGGAAGATAACAGTAAAATGAACTAAAAGATTTTAACAGAAGATTTTAAGCTGAAGGCGATTAACTAAGGGAGCAATCCATCAAGCACTGCTGCTGGGAAACACCCTCTTATTTCAGTGGGACTTTTATGGGCTCCACTGAAATCAATGTTCATAGTTCAGCAGCAGCGCTTGGTGCATTGCTCCCTTTGTGTCCATAAAAAGCATGGGTTTTCTTTTTATTTAGAAAAAAATAAAAACTGTTTTAACACCCTATTAGGAATACAAAATAAAATTAACTGAAAATATTAATTTGCATATCAAAGAACCATTTATAATTACAATCCAAACACTCCATAAACCACTTGTGCGATTCTTTACAGAAACTCGGAATTTAGAAACTAGTTGCTTTAATATTACAAAGATTTCAGCTCCAAAAATAATTCAACATAAAATAAACTTTTAGCAATTAGCGTCATAAAATTATATATTTCCACATAAAAATACAAAATAATATTAATGACAAGAATATGAAAAATTATTCCAAGTATTTTTACTATTTGAAATAAAACAAACAAACAAAACCCAAAATGACAACAAAATAGAAATATGCATGAAAAAAGTCTCTCCTTTTGTTAGCAAAACACTATCCAAAATAACTACGATCATTTACATCAGTACAAAGATTTCTGGATTTTAAAAAATATTTGCAATGACAAAAGGGGTTTTCTTTTTCTGACAGTAAAAAATGACACTGTGGATAAAATTTGCAAAAGATGCAATGAAAAAAATAAAATTTGCATTAAAAAGGTTTACACTGTTATTCTTTTTATACAAACATTAGAAACAGTATTGCACGTCACAACACAGAATCGAGGTTAGTCAGCCTTCCAAAATGTGTTATATTCAAGTTTTGTAGCATCTTTGAGGAGAGGCTCTGTGCAGCCAGATGCAACAGGGAATAAAATATCAAGTGTTTTCCATACACAAATATATAAATGCTAAATGTTTCCTTCTTAACAAAAAGTGTGGACTTTTAAAGTTCCCCCCCCCTCCACAGTCATACGTTTGGACAGCAATATGCACATTTGGGGTAACAAAAGTAAAGAAGCTTTAAAAATACAAAAATACAATAAAATTAACAATCTCCTACAAAAATAGTAAAATAAATATGATTTTATAAAAACAAAAAAACAATACAGTGTCGCACAGTTAAGAGAATAAGGGCACAATCCAGTAGGGAGGTCTCTTGCATCATTCTCTATTGAAATAAACAGGAGCTGTGCAAGGAAACAGTATGTGCCAGCCCCACTGAAATAATTGGGAGCTAAGAGAACGACTGTGTTCCTGCGCAGCATTCCTTCATTGCCAAAGGTACTGATGCTGGAGACCTTCCAGCTGGATTGTGCCCTAAGAACATGGATTTAAAAAGGAAGAAAAAGAGGAGATGTAGGTTATAGGAGCTATTTGCTTCAATAGCTCCAGAAATGAAGTGACAAGCATAGCCTGATATTTAGATTAGTTTACCCATACCAAAAAAGGGTATCTTCATGTTTTCTTACAGCTTTATTTAGGTGGGAAGAAAGGATTTTTCAACATCTCCAATTATTTCAATTGTGTACTATTTTTCCATATTCACTTTCATTATTTAAAATATGTAAAGGCGCTTCAATTTTAAACTTCAAGCAAGAAATATGAAAATAAAGTTAAAAACATCTGCAGAATTAAATTATATCTAAATAATTAACGTTGCAAAACTACTGATTTTTTTTCTTTCTAAATTCCAAAAATTGAGGTATAGCAAAGGAGATGTCATCTGTCAAAAAAAGTGTGCCTTAAAATAGCTGACTAGTTGGAAAAAAAATCTCTCACAGAGATATAAAAATAGTGCATAACAAATGTCAAAAATGGATCAAGGTTTGGCAGGGCTTAAGGTTAGAAAAGAATACTCCAAAAAATCTGGAGGATCATGGTTAAGTAACAAATAGGGTACATTGACAAATAAATCAGTTAGAAAGCTCTTCTTAAAACAGCATCAACTTTAAAACTTTAAAAACTTTAACCACAGCCACAACAAAACAGCAGAATTAGACATGAACCACATATTGAACAGTACAAAAAGCACATTGCAGACAACCAATATAAGAGCAACACTTTGCTTACATGAAGGATTGTCCCCAAGGGGTTGCCAAGAGCATAACCCTTATCAATTTCTCTCTTGGAATAAGGCTTCCAATTCTGCATTTGCTTTTGTTGGGTGCCTGCTTAAACTGCAGAGTAGCTCTTTCTTCCATTGAAACGTAAGGGCTAGTTGCACTAAAATGTTCTGAGGTGGACAAAAACACTGCTAATGAATATCTTTCATTTAGTATCAACAAAAGCTTTTGTTTTGTTTTTTCAAAATCTTGCAAGCAATCTCATTACTTAGAACTCCTTCATAAAAATTAAAGCACTATGCTTAACTGTCACTCATCTAACTACATTTCATGCAACAGTGACCCCAGTTTGACAGAAGATTCAAATACGCCCAATATCAAACAAGCACACAGAGTTTAAGCCGGATTTCACTGTTGTCTTAAAGGTAAGATTTAGCTTTTGCAACTAGCTGTCTGTATATTACACCATCTCCATTTTGACTTTATTTAGATTTTATTACTAAAGCATTAAATTTCCTTGATGAGCACATTTTAATGCTCATTTCTCAGTAGTTTCCCATTTGGTGACTGGTTAGCAGTGGGCTGGCCATCTTTGGTTTGTAGAGGAAATTTTAATCATGAACAATCAAAGGGGCTGAAATAAATAATAATAAAATCTAGTTTTTTACTCAAACTTGTGTCTATGCTACACCACTCCACGCTAATTAGAACCACACACCACAAAGTTGCACAGGGATTACAATATTACATCCAGTCTGCAAAAATCGAATTCCACTACCAACCAGGTCACAAAATGGCTGCACTTTCTAATCTAAGACTAATTTGCATATTGTACACATGTAGGACATTTTTAGGGGAAAAAACTTGAGTCACAATAATGCATGCAAGTCTCTTTTGTTACAAATTTTGCGGTTTGCTCATGCTACCTAGATTTCAGAACCTTAAAAAAAAATGTAATAACTCACCTTTCGTTAGATCTAGTGCATGCATAAGGTGTATACAAGTAAGTAAACATGCAATTTTTCACATTCTAAAACTATGGCAGTTTACGCCATATTGTGCTGCCTGCATTTTAATCTGTAAT
Organism: Shinisaurus crocodilurus; assembly: GCA_021292165.1. Classification (NCBI taxonomy): domain Eukaryota; kingdom Metazoa; phylum Chordata; class Lepidosauria; order Squamata; family Shinisauridae; genus Shinisaurus; species Shinisaurus crocodilurus. The sequence continues at coordinate 104,866,344 of CM037876.1, forward strand.
GCAGTGTATCTTAAAATGTTTCAATCCCGTATTAATAGGTGGCATTACACATAACACCTATATAGCAGCAAAGCTAATACAGCTTGTGATTATAAATGTTTAAAAATAGCTAATAAATCAGATTATCTTGAGGTATTATTTCTTGCAAGTCAAAATGGAGAGCAAAAAAATCAACCCTATTTTTTTTTTAAATTGATGTATACACTGAAAATAGCAACAACAATAAAAATAAGCTTTTTTTGTAGCAGACATATTCCATCTTCACTATTTTTGCTACCTTTGGTAATTACTGGGGCAGATTTTGAAGTTAAAAACTCATGTTTAGAAATAAGTGCACGCTTCACCCACTAAATATAGCAGCAGACAGTGTGCCCCTATGCAAAAAACATTCTCATATCTAGTTTTAATTTTACATATAAAAATAAGTTGGAGAAAATACAAAAAAACATTTTTTTTATTTTAACATGAAAATATCACAAAAATTAGTAAGCCTGAGATGTAGGGTTTTGGTGAAAAACAAGAGGCTTTGTAGTGTTTTGGCTGCTGAAAAAAGATGCATGTATTGAGAGTTGGGGTGAGAAGCAGAAGAATGCACTTATTTCTTCTGCATGTCAATATCTTCAAACACAGTAAGCCACATGCACCCTTCATTCCTTAAGGAGATACTGGAGAACTAGGCTCAGTTCCAACGGAAGTGGATCTGGCGTGGGCGGTCAGCCCCCTCCTTAACCAATGGCTTGTGGAATTCACGTCCTGCTCGAGAGTGGATATTCGCCCAGCAAAACTCACAGTAATACTGCAGGCAAGTGACATTGGCACAAAAAAAGGGAGCAAACTTTCCACCACATCGTGCGCCCTGGCATTCGTCACACATCTGGTCATCCAGTACATATGGCTTTACCTCCACCTGTTTAAAAAGCAAATACACACAGACATAAAAGAAAAAGATTTGTTTAGCCTTGAATATTTATACTTCTGTATACAAGTATTGCTGTTAAATTAGTGTTCTACCTTTCCTGCAGGGACCTCAGGATGGCATACACAAGCTTATCCCATAAGTATGTCAGAGGCCAGTTAATTAATGACAGGCAGTGACTGGCCGAAGGTCATAGAGTGAGTTTCATGCTGAAGGGGGAGTTGAACTGAGTCTTCTTGGTTCAACTTTAAATCTATCTACTATACCACATTGACTTGCTATTTATAGTAAACAGCTCATTATTGATGGGAAATAAGTAGTAAAAAACAAAGTGAGTGTATGATATTACTTCTGGGCCCAAGGCTTCAAATGTAAAAGTAAGCTGTCATAGGGATGTACCTGCTCGCCTCGTGGCGGGCGTAGCGGGCCGAAATCGGCCTCGCTCACGCCCGCCAGAGGCTCGCGGGGCCTTACCGGGTCCGGGGCTCCCTCATCACACCGCCTCGAGCCCACCACGCCGGCCCCATCGTGTCACTTCCGGCTGGCAGGAAGTGACGCGACAGGACCCTGCGCCGGCACGCTGGACCCCCGCACTGCGTATTTTGTGGAGAAACCAGGGCAACAGGGCTGTTTAAGGGCTGTTTCTCCGCACCGCTCAGAAGATTGAGGTGGGGGAGCTGCCGCCGCAGAGAGTCAAGGCAGCAGAGAGCCGCCCCCCCCCCAGGTTTGTGAACACCACTAGTAAGCAATTCCCGACAACTATTTCTTGTTCTTCTCTGCACTCCCTCACATTTACTGTGAGGTACTGTTTATAATTGTTTTATAAGTGCTAAACAAATAATAAAAATATTGAGGCAGCAAAATACTACATCATCATCATCATCATCATCATCATCATCATCATCATCATACAATTGTACCCATGGTCCTGACAGGCTCTCTACCTCTTTTAAAAGAAAGATATATATTTAAATTAAAAAAGCGAAACAAAACTGGGGAGGCTGGCATGTTGCAAAGCAAAGTGCTTGCCTCCAGCGCCATCTTTATTTCCAGATGTCACTGGAATGTCTCTGAGCTCTTGAGGCATTCTTAGAAAATAAAAATGGCAAGTGGCTGCAGCCCTGCCCTTTGTTTTGAAGCATGACCAGCCACCCAGAAGAAACAAAATAATAAGCTGGGGGTGGTAGGGAGAGTCCTGGGGGGCTAGTGTGTGTTTGTGTGTGTGTGTGTGTGGGGGGTGTTTTTCCCATGCTGTGTGTGGTGGACTCTGGTGTATTTCTCTGAGCATCACCAGTTTGCCTTCTGTGAAATGGGTATTGTTGTGCTTTGTGTAGGCAAATATGTGATTTGGCATTTGAGGCTCAGACCCCACCACTGCCTTGTACTCTTAGCCAAGTCTGACTTGTCTTGAGCCTCATAAATTTGTCTTCTGTGAAATGGATGTTGGGGCACAAAGCTGTGGGTTCAAAAGAGTGGTTTTGTGGAGTTCAGACCTAACCTCTGCCTTTTACTTAAGTTCTTGGGAAAGTTACTTTTCCTTTAGCTTCATCACTTTGCCTTCTGGGAAATAAGTGCTTTGTGATAGGCCAAACTGACCATGGCAGCCATTTTGTCAAATCTTCATAGCAGGATTTCCATACATCTGGTCACTAGTAGTGCCCAGCTCGTGTGTGAAAAGGCTTATGTTCCAAGAAAGAAACTCACATTTTTACATCTAGTCTGAGAGCATAATATATGCAAAACATACTCAGTAGCAAATTTAGTGAAGGTTTGATTCATAAAACTCTGTAGTTGAAGAAAATATATGTCTCTTTCTTATGTGTGGCTCATAGGTGTGATGACATCATCAAGAATGGTTGTGGTCACAAAAAGAACAAACCTCATTATCTTGGTATCTATATTTTCATAACCTACAAAACATGTTTCTTTGACTTCTGATCAAATTGTCCCCCGACCCCTTTCATTTGGATTGTAAACACTAATTGTAATGAACCAGTCAGTTTCATAATATTTCTAAAAATGGTGTTTTCCATCCAAATTTTCAATTTTTAGCGTTGGCTCCAAGGCCAGGTCGCGCCCCCGACCCGATCTTCCGTGGGGGCGCTGACCCGACTCGATCTTCTGAGCGGCGTGGAGAGGTTCTCCGCGCCGCTCGATCGGGCGTCTTCTTCCCCGTCCGTCACTTCCGAGACCGGAAATGACGCGACGGGACCCTGCGCAGGCGCAGATCACGCCACAGGGGTCCAGCGTGCCTGCGCAGGGTTCCGTCACATCATTTCCGGTCCCAGAAGTGACGCGACAAGACAGAACGGACCGCACGGGCGGCTTGCTGTGGAGAGGGCGAGCCACCCCGAAGAACAAGGTAAGGCCTCGCTGGGCGTGAGCGGGGCCAATTTCAGCCTCGTTTCTGCCCGGCGAGGCTCGATCATACAAGTAAAACCAATCCAACAGATAACAAGATAATTAGGTTTGCTCTTTTTTTGTGATGGTGATCATCTTAATGGTGTCATCACAGAATATTCTTCAGCGACAGAGGTATATGAATCCATCCATATATATTTATTGTTAAATCGGCCACAAAAGGACAGGTTGCTTACCTGTAACTGTGGTTCTTCGAGTGGTCATCTGTGCATTCACACACATGGGCTCTGTGCCTGTGCGGAGACCGCTTCGGGAAAGTTCTATAGCTGAGGAGAATCGGGCGGGAGCCCCTCCCCCATCGCACGTGCTCCTTAGTGCGGCTCCCGCCTGTTACCTCAGTTCCCTGAGACCTCCATTGCAGCCTTCTGGAACTGAGAGAGAGTATGCCGGGACCAAGCTTTGACATCGGTACCGGTAGAAGGTGTGAAACCGAACACCCATCCAGCACAGTAGACTCATCGAACTCGACAGAGGCACCATAGTGGGGAAGGTGGGTGGGTTGTGTGAATGCACAGGTGACCACTCGAAGAACCACAGTTACAGGTAAGTAACCTGTCCTTCTTCTTCATGGTCTCTGTGCATCACACACATGGGCAGAGTAACAAGCTGACTTACCGGAGGACGGTAGGTGTCATCATCACGGCAGCACTGAAGAGAGGACAGCTCTGCCAAATGCAGTACCGGATCGAGCTCAAACGTCCAATCGGTAGTGCCTAATAAATGTCAACGGAGTTGACCATGTAGCCGCCTTGCAAAAGTCTGGAAGTGTTATTCCCCTTCCAAAAGCTAAAGCTACCGATGTCGACACTGCCCTCGTCGAGTGAGCTCGTATCGGATCCGGGACCTGAGTTCAAGCAAGCTCATACGCTAATTTGATACAGTCAACGACCCATGCCGCGAAGCGCTGAGTTGAGACCGGCAGACCAGCATTACTGCCTCCGTAGCAGATAAAAAGTCTGTTGGAGCGCCATGTTGTTTCAGTTCCAGTCTTATACAAAAGTAAAGCACGGCGAACATCCAAGGTATGGAATGACTTCTCCAAAGTCGAGGAGGGGTTCTGGAAAAAAGCTGGTAAGACAATATCCTGATTTAAGTGAAAGTCCGTTACGACCTTAGGTAGAAAAGCCAAATCAGGTCTTAAGACAACTTTTTCCTTATGGAAAATTATACATGGCGGATCTAGCCTTAGTGCACAGAGCTCGCTAGACCGGCGGGCAGACATCACTGCCACCAGAAAAGCTGTCTTTAATGTGACTAGATGGATGTCTGCTGTCGCCATCAGTTCAAATGGGCTCGACAACAGGGCTTTAAGGACTGTGGACAAATCCCAGGCAGGAACCAATGTACTAGTCGGAGGGATCAGGTTCCGTAATCCTTTGAGAAACTGTTTGACTAAGGGGTAAAAAAATAGGGTCCCTATATAGTCTGTTGGGCGATAAGCTGAAATCGCTGCTAAGTACACCTGAATGGATGCTAGCTTTAGTCCCCTTTCCATGAGAATGTGCAGATATTGTAGCACTTGTGCAACAGTACACCGGTACGGATTGAAACCTGTAGATAAGGCATAGGAAGAGAATGCAGACCATTTCCTCCTGTATGATGCTTGCATTGACGGTCTCCTGGCCGCAGACAGAACTGCCCAAACCCCTTCCGGAAGGATAGTGAAGGGGTCTGTCAATAGATCCTCCACGCCATGAGGCGCAGGGTTCGAAGGTCTGGGTGGAGCAGTCGCCCCTGTGCCTGAGTGAGCAGAGTCGGAAAGACCGGCAGAGATAGGTATTGTCCGCTGGACAGCTTGAGGAGAGTGGCGAACCAGGGCTGCCTCGGCCACCAAGGAGCTATTAGTATAATGCTGGTTGCTTCTTGTTGAATTCTTGCCAGGACCCTGGTCAATAGAGGAATCGCGGGAAGGCATAAAACAGAGTCCCCTTCCAAGGAATGAGAAACGAATCCGTGAGAGAGCCACAATCGTGACCTGCTCTGCTGCAGAACAGACTGCAAGTTGCATTCTCCGAGGTGGCAAACAGGTCGACAGATGGAGTGCCCCAGCTGCTGAAGAGAGTTTGACGAACTTGAGGATCCAGACTCCACTCATGTGAGCTCAGAGAAACCCTGCTTAATGCATCCGCAAGATCATTGTCTTTTCCTGCTATGTGTATGGCAAGTATTGAGAATCGTCATGGAATCGCCCAGTTGAATAGCTGAAGAGTCAAAGCCGTCAATCTGGCCGAACGAGTACCTCCTTATTTGTTTAGGTAGGCCACTACTGTGGTGTTGTCTGTGGCCACCTGCACCAGATTGCCTGTCAACATGGATTTGAATGAGCGTATCACGTTCAGTACCGCTCTTAGTTCTAGCATATTGATGTGCTCCTTTTCCTCTCGTGCATTCCAAACTCCTTGCGTCGTTTGGAAGTTGCAATGTGCTCCCCAACCTAGTAGGGAGGCATCTGTAGTCAAAGTCAGTGAAGGATGAGGGGCAGAGAACGGCATTCCTTTTGTCAAATTCTCCTCCTGCATCCACCAGATCAAAAAGTCTTTTATACGAGTTGGAGGTAGTAGTTGGGTCCGACGAGCATTGCTCTTGGGATCAAATGCTCGCAGAAACCAGATGTGCAGTGGTCGCATCCGAAGATGGGTGAAGGCGACCACAGAGATCGTTGAGGCCATGAGCCCGAGTAAGCGTTGAAGAGAATGGGCTGTGCTCGAGCTCGACATTTGTATCTTCCTGGCCGCTGACATGAGTTTCTGTACCCGTTCTGGTGGCAGAAAAGCCTGACCTGCAGCAGCATCTAGGACCACTCCGATAAATTTGATTTTCAGAGTTGGTATCAGTACTGACTTCTTCCAATTCTACTTTTGACTGTTTTTGTGGATCGCTATGTGGAAATAAGCGTCCTGGAGGTCGATGGAAGCAAACCAGTTGGTCCTGTGAAGCAATGGCAGGATCGATTGGAGTGTCACCATTCTGAACTTCCTCGGAGTGATGAAGAAGTTGACCTGCCGCAAGTCCAGGATTAGACGAAGCCCTCCATCCCTCTTGGACACCGTAAAATACCTCGAGTAAAGGCCATCCTGAGCTAGGTGAGAGGGAACCGGATGAATGGCTCCCTTCCGTAGCAGGGACGTGACCTCCTCTCACAGCTGGTGAGATGACTGCGTGGTGCAGATGCCCAGAAAGGGAGGGAGAGTGTCGAACTCGATCCTGTACCCTTGCTGTACGATGTTCAGTACCCAGCGATCCGATGTTTCTCCACGATGGGAGAAAGTGGGACAGGCGGTTGTTGAAGTCGACGGATGGAGTAATCTGAATGCTGTGGGTCAGGCTGGCAGGAGAGTCAAACTCGCCGCCTTGAGAAGTCACCGCCTTTGTGGAAGCCTCAGTACCGTGCCTGGTTGTAAGAGCGGGTCGGTGGTCATGGCTGTTGCGTACGCGGATGACGGTCTTGCGACGGCGGCTGGGAGTACGGCTGGAATTGTACCGAAGGAAAACGCTGCCACCGTCTCTGCCTGTAAGGTTTAGCCGAGGGTGGAGGAGACAACCCCATCTTTTTAGCATTGGCCCTTGCCTTTTGCACGGCATCTAGTGAATCATCAATGGTGGAGTTGAACAGCCCTTCACCTTTGAAAGGTAAGTCTTCCACCCTCGATTTCACCTCGGGAGTCAAGGACGCCGCTCTGAGCCAGGCATGGCGCTGCAGAGTAACCACACTAATTAGCGAGCTGGCATTACAGTCTGTCTGATGGCAGGCTGTATGAATTTGCTGGTGCTACAGATGAAGGGCCTCCTCCTGAAATACTCTGGCGAGATCTCTCTTGTCGTCAGGTAAATAATCGGTCAGCCCTGCCATCTTCTCCCAAAGAAACAATTGGTACCGGGCCATGGTGGCCTGGTAGTTAGCTACCCTGAGAGATAGAGAGCTGGAGGAATAGACTCGAGGGCCAAACATGTCGAGCCTCTTGCCTTCCTTGTCCACAAGGGTGGAGTGCTGTTTCCCAGATCGTGACTGCGCCAATTCAACTACAATCGAATTCGGTGTGGGATGTGAGAAAAGAAACTTCGCTCCCTCTTGCCGCACTTTATACATAGACTCAAGACGTTTCACCGTTGCTGGAGTAGACGAAGGAGTCTGCCAGGTATCTTGGACAGTCTCGAGCAAAGTAGGTAAGTAAGGTATCGCCGTAAGTTTCGATGCCGTGGTAGTGACTGCATCATACACTGGATCTTTCATTTTCTTTTCTTCTACTTTGACTTCGATACCAAGCGCTTCCGACATTCGCTGAACCTGGTCTGCAAAGAGTCCCATGTCCTTAGAAGGAGAAACTTGTGCCTGTGTATCAACCTGCTGAGGAGAAGTTGATGATGGCGAAGAAGATAGGATGGAGTCCGTGTCCGAGGAATAGCCTGCAGTCGTGGAAGAGGGACGACTTCAAACAACTGCGCCTGTCGTTTGAGCTACTTCCGTGGTCGATGGCACTAACGCCGACAGATCCGCCGCAGGTGGAGGCACTGATGGGGAGATGTGCGTACGAGGCGACCTAGATTGAGACCGAGTTGGTAGAGCTGGAGGATGGTCACGTCAGTACCGAGACCGGGCCTGACATTACGAAAGCTGGGCCCGATCAATCCTAATTCAACGAGGATCATGATAATAGTAAAAATCAGAACGATGTATGGGGCTCAGACAGTAAGAATATCTCGAGGATGCAACGGAGTACACCAACCCCTCCCTGTAGGAAGGAGAGCGAGAACGGTAGGACCTCCTGTCATTGCTTGATCCCGAACGATCCTGACGATGAGGGGAAGAAGTTTGCGCCAGTGTCACAGAGGCTTCCCTTGAGTGGTGGCTGAGTGATCTCGAAGCCATTGAGGCAGAGCGAACTGCAGTCTGACGGAGAACAAGCTCACGATCTGGCTGAGTTGCAGTCGAGGGGGAATCTAGAACCTCTCCTTCCGATAAAGATGCCACAACTACTCTCGAATCCGATGGAGCCAGAGTCGATACCAGAGGGGACACTGACTGTCGAGCTGGCGGCTGACTAACCTCGGTCCCGGCCATCGACACCGACGGCTGAGGACTCAGGTAGGGATGTGCCACGAACGGGGGGGGGGGGGGCTCGCCTCTCTGTTGGCTCGCCTCTCCGCGGGGGCGCTCCCCCGCCTCGATCTTCTGAGCGGTGCAGAGCAGTTCTCCGTACCGCTGGAGCCGCTGGCCCCGTCGCATCACATCTGGCCCCGGAAATGATGCGATGGCGACCCTGCACAGGCGCAATACGTTGCGCGGGGGACCAGCACACCTGCGCAGGGTCCCGTCACATCACTTCCAGATGTGACGGGACGGGACCGGCGTGGGCGGCTCGCCGAGGAGAGGCAAGCCGCCGGCGGAAAAGGTAGGCCCATAGGCCCGCACCAGCCTCGCGCGGACGTGAGCGGGGCTGATTTCGGCCCGCTACGCCCACGCAGGGTGAACAGTTACATCCCTATTTAAAGGAGGAACCGTACCGCTTGACCCCGAGGCTGGTACAAGTAAAGAGGGAGGTGGCGGTGGTTCCGGCACCGTACTTTTGGTCTTTTTTGCCTCTTTCTTTTTCTTTCTCCGTTCCTCCTTGTGCTTCGACTTGCGAGCCTTCCTAGGTTTCACCATCAGCATAGCCTCCACTGGCGTAGCAGGGCATTCCGAAGTCACAGTGTGAGAAGGCGAAGTCCGTGGCCGCAGCAGAGACGCGGGGACTGTGGATAGGGGCGCAGCCAAAGCCTTGTGCCAAAGAGCGGCCTTAAGCTTATCTGCCCTGTGCTTTCTTGCCTGCCGTGTAAATGCCTGGCAGTGATGGCAGCTCTCTACAATATGGGCCTCACCTAAGCAGATTAGACAGAGAGAATTACCGTCTGTCGGAGGCAACTTAGAGCTGCACTTTACACATTTTCTGAAGGGTGCCTTAACAAGCCCCATGGCGGCCAAGACGAGGAGAAAAGATGAGAAGATTTTTTTTTCTTTTCTTTTTTTTTAAAGTAAGAAGAAAGAACAAGTTGAAGAATGAGAATAGTTTGATTGAAGAAAGACCTCAGCCATAAATGCTGCGAAGACGCAGAGAAAAATCCCTAAACGACTAAATGCAATGGCGGTCGAAGAGGAACTGAGTTAACGGGCGGGAGCCGCACTAAGGAGCACACACGATGGGGGAGGGGCTCACGCCCATCTGTCGCCCGATTCTCCTCAGCTATAGAATTTTCCCGAAGTGGTCTCTACGCAGGCGCAGAGCCCATGTGTGTGATGCACAGAGACCACGAAGAAGAATTATGTGCTCCCAGACAAATTGACATTAACCCCAGTCATTGTATGGAGTTAATTCTCAGAAAACCCCCAGCAATGGCCCTGGTTTGTAGCCACTACACTTTTTCCCATACAAGGTATTATTTAGATAGCACTATCTATAGTACCTGGGATGGATGGGTACCAGTACCCTCCTCCTACTTCAGCCACTGAAGTTACCAGTGTCTAGTTGGGAATGGTTTTGCTCCCAAATCAGAGCCTAAGCACAATTTCTCTGTGCCTGATATAAACTTGTAATGTAGACTTGCTTGCTACCACAAAAGGTCTCATCTGTTTTGATGAGTATCTTTCTTCAAGAGACCCATAGGCCTAACTCATTTACTGTACAGGCAGCCACTCATTGTTCTAGAGGTCACATGGCCCAGCAGTTCAGTATGTTGCTTGTTCCATTCTAACACTGCTTTTTATTGGATCCAGCAAATCTCACAAGATCTTATAAGATTTGGACTATATATGGTATACACACACACACACACACACACACACATATATATATATATATACATACTGTATATACACAAACAGAGAGAGAGAGAGAGAGAGAGAGAGAGAGAGAGAGAGACAGAGACAGAGACAGAGACAGAGGCTGACTGGGGAATACAGTTGCATAAACATCCACAGGCATGATCTACAATTTAGCCTCATTTATTTCCTCACGAAAATCAGCTTGCAGCCCAGGTTGGCACAGCCCGGACTTCCAGATCCGGGTAAAATGTCTCCCCCTCCACCCCCATGTTTGGGCCCTCTTCCTAATCTGTGTTCAGATTGTAGCATGTTTAATTGCTCTCATGTGAATGTAGGGATGTATCACGAACCTTTTGGGGGGCTCGGTTCTCCGCCGGCTTGGCTCTCTGCAGCGGCGCCCCCCCCCGTGCTTGATCTTCTAAGCGGTGCGGAGCGTTCTCCGCACCGCTTGAGTTGCTGGCGCCGGCCGAGCCGGTCAGTCCCGTTGTGTCATTTCTGGCGCGCTAGACCCTCGTGCTATGTTTTTGGCAGGGGGAACCAGGGCAATGGCTTAAACAGCCCTGTTTTCCCCCACCAAAAATATAGCGTGGGGGTCCAGCACACTGGAGCAGGGTCCCGTCACATCACTTCTGCTGCGCCGGAAGTGACGCGATGGGACCAGTGTGGCCGGCTCGCCACAGAGAGCCGAGCCGCTGAGCCACCGCCCGGCCTCAGGTAGGCTTGCGCGAACCTCGCATGGGTGCGAGCCGGGCCGGGTTCGGTCCCACTCGGCCCGCGCGAGCAAAAAGTAACATCCCTATTAAATGAATAGTTGCTATAAAGATGCAACTTAGTATATTATCATGTTGTAATCTGTGGAAAGCAGATGAAATGTAAGTCGGACATTAATTCTATTCAACTTACTCGTTTATCAATATCACCATGTTGAAGCTGAACAAACCGAGCACTAATGGCAGCAATGTAGCTCTGCTGATTGGAAAAAGCAACTCGCCCAGCTCCTTTTGGGTATTTTAGTTCAGGATCTGTATCGATTCCTGCGTAACAAACTCCACCATACAGACGATCCATTATCATGGCCAATTCCACTAGGAAAGAACAAAAAACAACAACAAACCATTGCAGTAGCACTTTAAACAGGGAAATATTTGATAAGCTGTAATGTATTATAGGATGGATAAGCCGTATCGGGATCCTAAGCCATGGTGTACAGCAAGGTAGAGCATACAGTTAGGTGCTTGGCTCCAGCACTGGGACAAGATGTCAGCTAGTACTGGGCTATCTATAAGCCCCTGCATCAGGGTACCATCTGCCTGTGGTACAATTATGCTAGCAAAGGAGACAAGACAAAGGTGGGAAAATTGTGGCCCTCCAGATGTTTTGGCCTACTACAACTCCTATTATCTGTTACTATTGAGTAGTGACTCTGTGGGCTAGGGTTGATGGCAGTTGTTGGCCAAAACATCTGGAGGGCCACAAGTTGCTCACTTCTGCTGTATGTGGTAAAGTAGTATCACACAAAGAGCCATTTGCAGGTGTAAAGGGACCCTGGACTACCAGTGACACTTCGAGCTAAACATTCTTAGAAGTAGCACAAGACTGCTAGCAGAAAGCTGCAGTAATGGGAGGATTTTAAAGACTGTGTGGCTTTGATCACACAAGGTGCCACTTCAGCTGTTGTTGTGGCACAGGCTTGTGCTTGCATCCATGGCAACTAAAAAAGCAGGATATTGAATTGTGTTTTAAGGTCTACTTGTTTTAAGACAAAACTAGTTCTCTAACCAAGCCTGCATATTACTGGCTTGGTTAGAGAACTACATATTACTAAATTGCAAAGTTGCTTTCTTCCAGGGCCAATTCACATAATCATCTACCATATAATGTGTAATGTGTTTGAAGGTAGGTTAACACTGGTGCTATATGTGTATGATCCCTTTTTGGAGGGAGGGAGTCATGCAAATTGTGTTATATATAACAAAGAGTCTTGTGGCATTTGTGGAGACTAACAAATGTATAATGGCATAACTTTTTATGGACTACAGTCCACTTTATTATTATTTTTAATTAATTTATTTAACATTCTTTTAGGCTGCCTCTAATGGTGGAACCTATCGACACTTATGTAGATGTGATGCGAAGACTGTGGAAACTGGGGGTGTGCATGCCTCATTTTCTGTCACGTTTAGATCCAGAACTAGGTGACTGTGAGGTTTGTCCCTCAGGTATTCCAGAATTCAGACAGTTTTGTCTTAAACAAGGCCAGTTCTAATGTTAGTTTACAACTTACATTTAAAAATCAAAATAGGTCTTTATCGTATACAAAAAAGATAAGATGAGTCAGGTGTGAAGAATTTGCAAAGTTCTTCAAGTGGATTCACATGTCAGAGTCAATTCATAAACATGAGTTTGATGCTAGTACACTTTGTGTTTCTTTGTAAATAACTGCAACATCTGAACTGGAGAGCTATGTCTGTAAACTAACTGTGGACATGCACCTGGGATGCACAGCAAATCATGGCTCCAGGGCATGGGTTCACTGAATGTCTCCATGTGTTTACCAGCTATACATTCAAACATTATTGAGTTCACTGGAAGAAACATCAGACTTCCTTTCCAACGTTGTGGAGACACATGTTTTTAACCAGTTCTTAACTTTACTTGCATCTTTCAAATAAATACTGAAATATATTGCCAGAACAAGTTCACAGAATATGGCAAGGACAGGAGCCCAATTCACCAGGCAATATTATTGAGATCCAGTTAAAAGTAGAGATAGGGAAGAAATGTGTTCTGTTCGCATTTTAATGTGAACTTAAATAATTCCACATTTTTGAACTACTATGCAAACAGAAACTCAGTTATCCTTCAAAATTCGCACTTCTCAGAATTTTGCAGTGGAGCTCAAATAAAAAATGTACCAAAATGCAGTATATATGGAAAATTGCTTACAAAAATGTGTATATTAGGCAAACACACATACAAAAATGTAAGATTAGAAGAAATGTGCACATAAATGCTTATGAACTTTCATGAAAACATTTTTTAAAAAATCTCAACAATTGGGATGAAACAAATTTAAGACCAGAGAAATTCTCACAGTTCTAGATTAATGGAATTTAAGACTGGAAAAACAAGGAACTGAGAGAAACTGAAATTGACAGACTTGCCCATCCTGAGTTAAAAGGTATTGCTTCTGTAGAAGGACTGGATGAGTATTTGAACTGTTGATTAGTGGGGAGGGGTGATTACTCAGTGGTGTTTGGCTAGACTACGGTGCAGAACAGTATTTGGGCAGGGCCCCCCACCAGGCTGTCCATGAACGGGATGCCTTCAGTGGGCATGTCCATGGCCACTGACATCATCACTCCACCCCCCACAGCCATTTAAGCCTTACTCCATGCTGGGAGAGGCATGGGATTTCATGCCTCTACCAGCACAGAGAGAGGACTTAGTTAGCACTGTGGGGAGCAATTGCTTCTCCCAGCACCAGTCATATCGCTGGCTTTGTGCAGTGCCCAACTTCTCCATGGGGATACTGGGTACACAAAGAGTGGCCACTCTTCCCAGTGCTGACTGAGTCCCTGCCGGCCCGCATTTGAGACTGGAGATAATAGCAGGCAGGGGCGGTGCTGTGTACCTAAAAGATCTGGGGCTCAGGCCCATAGGACAAAAAATTGCACAAATTTGTATATGCTAATTTACATATGCAAATAATTACAAATAATTACTATAATTTAAATTTTATAGAAGGCAAGCTAATTAATCCATTGCTTGCTTTCAGGACAGCCTTGTGCAATGTCCCAAATTGTGCCTGCTTAAAACTTATCCTCCATGCTCCTGCACTTTTCCTTGGTCTTTCAGGCCCAAATCCAGATGGGGAGGATGGAGTGCCTGGGACCAGCAAAGAGCTGCATGGCACCTGAAGCATTTACCAATTAATTGCAAACTGAACATGGCACACTGGCTAGGGAGAGTGTGAGAATGTATTGTAGACTATAATAACCCATGCTCTTAGGCTGCAAACACACTCAATTAGTAGGGAATAACCCAGATTAAACATAGTGGGATTTACTTCTGAGTAAATCCTCACTTACTCTTCCTTCCCATCACCAACAAGCACAAGAGCAGGACTGGAAAGACTGGAAGACCTCAGGACTGGAAGATGTTGCTTTGCTGTTCCTGGTCCCTGGACCAGGTAAGGAGGCAGAGAGAGCTGGCTGCCAAAGGTGGCCTTCTCATTTTGTTTCAAATACTTTATTTTGGTAGTTTCCAGAATTCTAGGACACATTCTTTTTTTTTTTACAGTTCTTGGGTTCTAACTTCTTGAAATCCTAAAATCTACACCAAATGTTGCAATATTAAGTTTCAAGCAACCCCATCATCAACTCTTAAAGTACCAAAATGCATAGTTGGATACCTTTATTACAACCAACCAAAATTCCTAATAAAAGTATTGCCCAGCTGTGGATTTTGGGTTTTTATTTCTCATGGACCAGCACTGCTACTTTTTTTTTTGTTGTTGTTTGTTTTTTAAATTTCCAAAGTGATCAATCCCCAGGTTTCTCTCTAAATCCAGATATTGGAACTATCTTCAAGGTGGATAAAGGAGGTTGCAGTCCTCAGCACATTTACTAAGGAGTAAGACTCCAATCCTACATACATTTATCTGGGAATAAATCCCATTGAACTCAGTATGACTTACTTCTGAGTAAACATGTTTAGGATTATGCAGTAAGTTTGATGTAACCCTGAACATCTTTCCCAATACACAGATCTCTCTGTAGCCCCAGTTGTTCCCCTACCCCACATAATTTCCTGTACCATCTCAGCTACTTTCCCCTACCCCACAGGACTCTATAGCCATGTCCAGGGCTGGCCTTAAGATATTTTGCTGCCTGAGGCAGAGCAGCAAATGGTGCCTCCCCTCACCCCACAGTCAAGATGCATAGTAATACTCAAAGCTGGTCAAATTGTTTTGGACCCGAGGCAGAAAATCCTACAAGCATCTCTCCCACTCCCTGCAGTGAAAATACAATAAAAAATAATAAGTTAAATAATTTGCTGCTTTTTCATGACATCCCAAATCAGCTATCTGAGGTATCCGTCTAAGGCTCTAAAGTGTGTGTGTGTGTGTGTTTAAAAGACCATGTCTCCTAAGAACACACCTATTTATAAAAAGGGATGTATGGATAGGGGAGAGGAGGCAGAAAGTTTCAAGGGAGGCAGCAGGAGGGGAAGCATATGTGGGCAAAAAGCCAGCTAGTCCAGGGGGATCAGATGCAAAAGAGATAATCAGGAGTCCTGCACCTTTATTTCAGCAAATGCCATTTTTCTCGTTACATGAAAAGCAACATATTTTAAAATAACTTTCTGTACAGTGGATTTAGTCCATTAAAGCTTATCTGTGAATCTTTAAGGTGCCACAAAGCATTGTGGCTTTTGAACACAAAAGAGCAAGAAGCCCCTATCCTCCTCCCACCACATCTGTTCACCTTTCTCTAGCCTAGTGCAAACCCCTGATGCCAAGGAGGACTATGCATCCGCCAGAATCTGGCCACATGGATCAGGCAAAAAGCAGGCGCACTCCAGAAAGATGACTGCAGAGCCAAAGAGCTCCAGACGCACTCAAACAAGCCAGCAAGCTGTATACTCATACATTACTTTGCCCCAAATTCAGGCATTGCTGCTCATTCAAACCCTTTTTGCAAGCAAACCCACTTATGTTTGCCCTGAAGATAAGGGGCCTGCACCAGCTTGAAGGAAGCAACAGATGATGAAGGTTTCTGGCATGGCCATTTTATATGTGAACAGCCAATCCGCCTGCACTTCCTCTTTTCAGGGCCTCGCTGCCTACAGTGGCCCAGGGCACAAGTGCAGTTGCCCAGTAGCAATTGGTTGGGCAGGTCTCTGCAATCAGGCACACTCTGAGAAAGTGTGACAGTGGTGCTGTTAGGCAAGTTTGGACTCTGGACTTAATGAAAATAATGTGCAGGCTGTGGAAGGAAAGGTGGCAGTCTTCCCTCTAGCTTAAAAGGCTGGTGCCTTCATGCTATACTTCCTATTAGTCTACTAAGGGACTGAGTCCTAAGGTCTCCTAGTAACTGCAATTCTATTGAGTTCAGAGGGAAGAAGCAGGCTTGTATCAAGGCAGATGATGGCAACTGGGGGAGCTAAAGATCTGGGGCACAAATCAGAAGATCCGGGGCCCATGCCCAGGTGGACCTCTCATAACACTGCCCACAACAGTAGGTATTCTCTCCAGGAGGATTCCTTCAGGAGTCTCGGCAGGCTAGATTGACAAACCCGGCAAGCTGGATTAGGCCAGTAAACTGGGGGTACTGCATCCCTGGGCTAGACACTTTACAGATAAAGTTGCTTGTATCTGCTTCAACTTGAATGCTATGGTTACAGTAGATTCCAAGGATATACCATTGGAACTTGCATGTCTTTTTGTGATGGATACTTTTGCATTTGTGCAGCTCAGGGATATGGACAAAATCCATGGAGGTGTGAGGTTAAGCACTTGCATGCTTGACCCCTGCCTATCTTGATTTATTAAGATAGCCATCACCATCATCATCATCACCACCATCACCATCACCATCATCATCATCATCAATATACCTCCTTATCTACCAAAAAGCCATCGAGCCAGTGTACAACTGAAAACAATAAAACCTTAAAACAATAAAATAAAGAACATTAAAAACAGTAAAAACATTAAAACTACACATTTTGAAAGGCCACATTGAAAAGATGAGTCTTTATACCCTTTCTAAAGACCAAGAGAGTGGGAACCAAATGTAGTTCTTGGGGGAAAGCATTCCAGAGCTTGGGGGCAACACAGGAGAAAGCCCTTTCATGCATACCCAACAAATGGGCCTCAATAAGTAATGGTGCCTCAAAAGGGCCTCTCCTACAGTTCTTAATACTAGGGCAGGTTCATAGTGAGACTGGAAGGCCCTAAACTGTTCAGGGCCTTAAAGGTTAAAACCAACACCTTGAGTTGTGCCTGGAAAGCGATTGGCAACCAGTGCAGGTCTTTCAGGACAGGTGTGATATGATCCCGATACCATGCACCAGTTAGCAGCTTAGCTGCTGCATTTGTACCAATGGAAGCTTCCAGGCAGTCTGCAGCACTCCAGAGACTCTTCAGGGGTGGCCCCACATAGAGCATTTTGCAATGGTCTTAATGTGATGTAACTCAGCTTCCGGGATTTGTGGATGAAACTGATTTACCAGATTCATTTCAATCTGGCTTCAGGCCTCATTTGGGAAGAGAGACAACTTTGGTCACTTTAGTGGATGATCTATGCATAGAAATGGCCAGGGAGATTGTGTCCCTGTCAGTTCCACTGGACCTTTCAGATACTTTTGATACCATTGACCATGATATCCTCATGGCCCACCTGACCTGGCTTTGAAGGCACCATTTTACTGTGGTTCTGGTCCCACCTTCCAGAAGGTGGTACAGGTGGACTTCTGCTTGAGGCCTTGGCCTTTGGAGTCCTGCAGGGGTCTATTTTGTTCCTCATGCAATTCAACATCTACATGAAATTGATAGGAAAGATCATCCAGGTATTTGGAGTGTGCAGGCAGTCCCCGAGTTAAGGACATCTGACTTACGGACAACCCATACTTAAGAACGGGCTTCTGGGTTCCCCGGTGCTACGTCATTTACGTAGAGTACATAGCGTAATACACTACGCAAGTTGCGCAATTTATGTAAATGCTGATTTTAATGTATAGAATGCTATGCTGTTCCGAAATACATACAAATTCGACTTAAAGACATTCTTAAGAATGGAACTTGTTCATAAGCTGGGGACTGCCTGTATTGTCATCAATCTGCAGATGACATGCAGCTAACTCTAGGAGTAACAGGAAGCTGTCAATGGTTGAATGAGGGCTAATAAATTGAATCTTAATCCAAGCAAGACAAAAGTGCTTCTGGTTAGGAAAGGGACCAAACTAGGAGTAGGAAATCAGCATGTGTTGGATGGGATAGCACTCCTTTAGACCAGCTTTTTAGTCTAAGGGTCCTTCTTGACTCGTTTTGCTTCTGGATGCCCAGGCAGCAACCTTTGCTCAGTTTAGGCTGGTATACCAGTTATGCCATTCCTGTGGTGGTCAGACAGTGACACATGCTTTAGTTATCTACAGACTGGATTACTACAATGTGCACCATATGAGACTGCCTTTGAAGAGTCTCCAGAAACTTTAGTTGATCCAGAATGCAATGGCCAGGGTGCTAGTGGGAACATATTATACCCACTTTACAACAGATGCACTTAGTGATTTGTTTCTGGGCACAATTCAAATTGTTGAACACTTTTAAAGCGCTAAATGTTTGGGGGCCAGGTTATATTAAGGACCGTTGTCCTGAAAAAATTATCTATTCATTCCCTAAATTCTGTTAGGAAAGATCTTCATGTCCCAACAGTGGCTGAGGCAAGACTAGTTGGGTATGCATGAGAGAGCATTGTCTGCATCTGGACTGAAATAGTGGAACCCTGTACCATCTGACCCCCCACTTCCTGTTTTCTGCTGTCTATTCAGGCAGGTATTTGCCTACCACACTGAGATTTTTAGTGATTGTTTCCTTCACTTTCAGACTATTCTATCTACTTTATCTGTCTCCATTTTTTAAAACTATTTTTCTTGTTTTATTGCTATTTTTAATTGTTTTCTCTTATTTTTAAAACTGTTGTTAGCCACTGTAAGCACTGTGTATTCAGTGGAAGGGCAGGATATGAATTGGCTGGAATGATTTAATAAATGTTTCATAGATGCAGCTATATATCCTGGAAACCCTCCTTTGCTGCAGCTCCTCAATGCCTATAACATGCAGCTTCTATTGTGAGAATAGCACATTTTGCAAGCAAAGTATTGCAAAAGCAGCCTATCACTTGGGGGAAATTACTAGCTTCTTTTTTAAACTGGGTATGATGATGCTGAATCCTGATAACAATTCTACAGAAGCTCTGAAAATAAAACACAATTTATTTTTCTATAAATAATCAATAAAAAGTAGGTTGCAGGTGTTTAGCTTAATATTTTAGCAAAGACAAGCTATGCATCATACTGACATTAGAGATGTCTGCCAAATTCCCAGAATAAGTAACATTAATGTGACATGATTAGAGAATTTATTTAATTTCATTCAGTCAGCTGCAGAGCCCACTAAAATTCTGCATAATACATTTAGAAGTAATTTTTTTCTACAATAGTCTATTTTGTATTATAATAGTAAGATGGCCAATTTTTCTAAACGTTAGTGAACAGACCCTTAATGATTCCTCAAACTCATGTAAAGTACATATAAATGATAAGCAATACTTTGTAGTAAAAAGCTTTTTTCTTTCAAAAACCTGTTTGTAGATAGTGTTTAAAATTGTGATAATTCCATTTAAATATTCATTATCAAAATACCTTTGTGTGTGAGATAAGTTATATTTTATACAAATCTTGATCAAATCCATGCATTTACTGCACAACCTGTTGTTTCTTCTATGTTAGTCTATACCATGCACTGATGCAAACTTCTGTGGGAATATGTGTTGCTAGGTGTTGATAATAACCGCCCCTCCCCACCCCCTTCAGAAGACACATACGAGACTGCTTTCTGATGGCTTGTTATCAGTGCCTGACAATACATACTCATTGTTGATATAAGCCACTTCTGGAGCCCAGCTGGGTTAGTTAAGCACTAACAATAATAATGTGCCAAATCAATATGTGGTATAGGCTAATGAAAAGAGTAAAAGAAGCTCAGATATGACAAGTGTTCACTTGCATTCACCTTTAAACTGAATTACTTTTTTAAAGGATTATATTCTCAAAAATCAAAAGTTATTTTATTTAGTTAGATTGTAAAAAGATTGTATGTGTATTTGTATTAGAACTAATTACTAAGAATAGTGCATAATACTTTAGAAGTACTAGACTTACCAGCTCGTAGTGGTCTGGGTACACCACCAACAAAAATGGTCTTTCGAGGATCTAGAGGCTGTGAACCATCCATCACAAAGTCGCTATCACTTAAGTTCCAGGGACGGATCTGAACCTATTAAAACAAAGGAAGGGAACAGTATGCTACTTATGTCTGATTACTAGAACCGTGTTTTCCTCAGTCCCTATAAAATGTCAGCCAGTGCATCCCTGGTATTCATTGTTACCTGAGTCTGTGGCTGAGGCGGTTGAAAAAACTAAAGTTAGCATCAAAGGCAGGAGTCCCTGCTCTAACCTGGGTCTTACTTCATGTGCATTCCCTCCTCCCTCCACTTTTGAACGTTTAAAAGTACAATCAGTCTGCATCCAAGTCAATGGAGCATAAGGCTTCTGTATGCGACTGAATGCTTGATTTGGCATGGGAGGAGGTAGATTGACCTTTGCTGCAACCTGACAGGAAGGGGGGACTTTTGACTGGGAATCGAAACCAGCTTCAGCTCTACCTCCAACCTCCAATATTAACAGTAGACTACTTTGCTGGGCTGCTCTAAGCTACTCTCCTTCAGCACAGCCCTCTAACTTGCAATAGGGGTATAACTGTGAACGACACTGCAGAGTTGTTGTATATTACTCTCTCAGCCAAACCTGCAGTGTGGCAATAAAAAGCAATGAATAAAATTGCAGGGTTGTTGTAAGCTACTCTCTCAGCTTCAGCCCAATCTGTAAAAGGGGTCTACTAACACCTCTGGACAACAACATTGCAGGGTTGTTGTAAACCACTCTGAGCCTGACCTGCAGTACTCAATGTGAATTATACTGGAGGACTGTCACAGTCTCCCAGTCACAGTCCCTTCCAACATGCAATATAGAGCCATTGAACTGCATCTGTTTGGGAATTTGCATTAGCAGGGTCATTTTTTTTTTAATGTTTCACATTAAACAAGATCTGGGTTAGAAAGAGTAGCAAGATTATTTCTTTGCTGCTACCTTTTGTGGGATTTGGGGTGGACACACTGGTGTCCAGTTCGGGCTATATTAACATCTTGAATTTTTCCATTAATTTCTATGGGCAGCTTTCACTTTCATCCCTGGATACATTTAAAAATGTGTCCCTTCTTCTGTCCTTCTTTTCCAGCCACTCCATTCCATTACCCCTTGGTTTTCCATTCCCCTGCCCCACTTAACTGTCAGTCAGCATTCTGCTGACACTGAGCATGCTCACTGGTTGTTGCGGGTTTGTTTTGCTTTTTTTGCAGGGTTCCTAATCTTAGTGGTGGTGGTGGTGGGGTTGCCTAAAGATTTTTTGTACCTCAGCAAACCTTGGGTTCCGCCAAAATTTGGTGGTACCTTCCTCTTGGGCGTTGGTGGTGCAGTTTTGGCTACAGAAGCAATGGAACTTAAATAATTGCATCGGAAATGGTGCATGATAATTTTTATATAGCTAAAAATGGCTTCAGTTGTTCAACTCCATGGTCCTAAAGAGATGGGACAATTTTTGGCAGGACTGCTGTGTGTGGATAATAAACCCTCTTTCCTTTGGTAGTGATCCTTCTCTCTCCCCTACCCCTAGCTGCTATTATTAAAGGAAAAGACAGACCCCCAAATTCATTCACTCATTTTAAAATCACATATGCCTTAGCCCTAAATAAAAACTTGCTTCCTCTTATTTTCTTCTTCATCATCTTAATTAATTTTCATCCTCTGAGAAGTTGCCTGCAGACAGATGGCAGTTATGACCTGAAGACCGTGTTGTTGTTTACTTACTGGCTTATCCTTGATAGTGGGGCTGGAAACACACAGATAAAGCTTTCCATCTTCTTCAAGACAGGCATCAATCAATGCTTGAACAGAGCTCTCCTCTTGGAAAAGGAGGAATGCATAACCTAGAGAGCGGGGGGG